>JAPDNY010000015.1:55717024-56317024 GCA_029375565.1 Gekko gecko | reverse complement strand
TGACAGCACTGCAAAAAACACAATCTCTCAGCAAGGACTTTTTGGCTGTCTGACTGCCCTTGCTTCTGTCTGGCAGGGGGCCATCACCTCACAGTCATTCTCTGCTCTCCTTCACTCCCTCACATGCTGAGATCCAGCACAACCCCCTTACTGAAAAGCCCCCCTGGACCTTGCCCCACTTGCGTGCCCACATGCACCTTCAGCCTTGGGGTGGCGCTCTGCTCCCTCCAACGACTCTGCCCCTCGTGCCCAGAACTACCCTCCTGTCACCCCCTCACTGCCTTCAAGCCACACCCCCCACATTCCACAGAGGCTTTGGCACAACGAGCAGCCCCTCTCCTCCTCTCCCT
This sequence comes from Gekko gecko, assembly GCA_029375565.1. Lineage (NCBI taxonomy): Eukaryota > Metazoa > Chordata > Lepidosauria > Squamata > Gekkonidae > Gekko > Gekko gecko. Next base: position 56,316,674 of record JAPDNY010000015.1, on the reverse strand, counting down.
TTGTCCCTTAGGACAAACGTTAAATTCTAAACTCATCCGAGCAGGAGGCCTGGCTTCCGTCCCTCTGTAAAACATCACCCTAACTGAAGGTATAATAATGATGAACACTTCACAGGGCTGGGTTTTTTTTAACCTTCTCTTGAGGATGGGGGGGGGGAGAGAACGTTGAACATAAAACACAAAAGCCAAATACCAGAGACTGCAATAAGGCCTGTTTCCTGCTCCTCCAAACACCCGCATTTCATAAAAATGGTGGGTTCACAGTAGATAAACTAAGTGCCCTTTGGGTTGCTCTTATGAGCTACGTCTTAGCCATATGGTCTCAGTCCACATCTGTCTCTTGAAATCTGCCAGGGCGTTTTAGAGACATTTTAGAGGTTTGCTGCTTCAGAACTGTGCCAAAAAAGCACGTTGGATATATTAGAAGGCCAGGACAATTGCAATTCTGCTAATGTAGCTCATCGGGGATTCCACGCTGGTTCTCATGGGACCGAACATGTCCTATCAAGTCTGCTTCCCTCTTTCCACCACCTCTTCTTTCTTCTGGAACATCCCACATCACGGAAGAAGCAGTGGCCCGCATCATGAGTCAGGGTCCATAATTCTCTCTGAGTCACGCGAGTCCACCAGCCTCCATTGGCTAACGACGAGTAATTTCAAGAGTAAGCAAAAATCCCCTCTACTGGATGCTGACCAGACAGCCACCGGCATACTGTGGGGAACCAGCATTCAGCTCCGAGCTCGTCACAAAATGCTGGCTGTGCCAAAGCTCACGTGTTATCAGCCTGCTTTGTTCTTCAGCCGCAGAAGTTCAGGAATTGCATCGGAACCATCTAGTCCTCAGATGACATAGCAGGACATGAGTGCCAAGTCCTTTATATCCGATGTGTAGGCTGTGAAAGAACAGAGCAACAGTCGTGTCGATGAGCCCATAAATACTTAAAATACACATTCCCCAAGCCTCTTTTCAGCACCGGCTCCCTCTATTACAGACCCCCCACACATCTTATATTCTTATTTTACTCATTTACAAATTTTATATCCTGCTGTTCTGACCTCGCAAGGGTCACCAAGGCAGCTAACAATTTAAAACATATGTGATGAAATCATATTTTAAAATCATTACAATCACTATGGCCGCACATTAATTAATGTGTTTACTTAAATACAATTGTGTTCCTGTGCCTTGTCATAACGCCAAAGGCCAAACCAGTGACTGGCAGAGATCCAGTAGAATTAGAGTCTCAGCCCTAAGATGCTCAACCCCACCCCAGGCTAAAAGGGACGTGGCCTTGTCACAGAGAATTATGGCTCTCAACACCTCCCTGGTCTAACTCTATAAAGCTTTTTACTGTTGTTGTGTCAGAAGGAATCTTATTTCTGCCATACAGAACAGGGGTGCCGAACTCATTTGTTACGAGGGCCGGATCTGACATAAGTGAGACCTTGCTGGGCCGGGCCAAGTGCGTCATAAAATGTAATGCCAGGCAGCGGAGATATAAACTTTACAAAGGACAGAAACACAACAAAAAGTTGTTTTACTTAAAATAAAAACATGCTTAAAACATTAGCTCTGTAAGCTGCAAACCTACTTTTGATTTATTGACATTCATCACAGACATCTCATGCTTAAGAGTTCTGACTGTAGGACCCAGGTTAAAACATGAAACGGCTGAGTGATTAAGAGAGTCTGGTGAAGCAAGCTAGGATGCAGCAGCAGCAGCAGAACTGGAAGCAGGAGATGGCCAGTTCCACTGCGGGGCTGATAGAAGCCCTCCAGGGGCCTAATTGTATCTGACCCCCTGACTGCATATTTGACACCCCGATGTAGATGGTTTCAGGAGAGTAGCCGTGTTGGTATGCAGTAGAGGAGCTAAACTTGAATTCAGTTGCACCTTAAGAGATTGTGAGAGTATAAACTTTTGAGTGTCTAAGCTCCCTTTGACTTTTGAAAACTGAAAGCTACCCCCAAATCTCATTGGTCTCTAAGGTGCTACCTCCACACCCACACCAATCCAGTGGGCACTGTTTCATTCCCGAGACAATCTACACAAGAACTCTCAAAGGAAAGAAATGACAGCATCAGAACGGGCAGCGAGACTGACATGCCCGTCAACCATCCCCTGGAATTTGGTGTCTTCTGCCCCTCCTGAGACCAGGTTGACCCTATAAAGAAGCACCACAACAAGATTTAAGTGCAAAGAACTTAAATGCAACCTGCTAAAGCTGCCAATTCACTTCTCTGCCTGCCCTGCCTCCCTCAAAACTGTAAATTTAAGTTCGTGAGCAAGAAAGCCCAAGAGCATTTGCTTGAAAGCTGATACAAAAGGGAAAGGGAGAAAAAGCGGTGTGACATATTGAAAGGGGGCTACCGGATGATTTTAAAATTAGGTACAGTGAGGCACGTTCAACTGTATTCTTAATGACTCCAGCAACACAAGTACCTATTAAGACTAAATACTGCCTATTTTGGGAGGGGGGGGGAAGAAAGGCAGGGACTACTGCAGGCTGATCCATAACATTGATAGCTATGGGTACAAACTTGACTGTATGTCATGTTTAAAGCCCTGTACAGATGCTACCCAGAGTTCAGGTGTATGAGTGTTGGTATTTGCATTAAGTCGGTATGGGCAAAAATAACACTTATATGAGCAAAAAGTCAGACTTTGTTTCTAGGGATGGGAAGTATAGAGCACCAACAATTAACCTAGGGCAGAGATACTTCTTCTAAGACAGTGCATGTCCCTGTGGTCTTTAGTGTGAGATGCTGCTGGACTCCTATTCCACCTATTACAACTACCACAGCCACTTCCCCAGAGTTCTCTCCCTCCCTCTGTTTGCGCATGGAATTTGAAAATTCGCATAGTTTAACTGTTAAATTAAAGTACTGGTAGGGGATGCCAGGCTCCAGGAATTACATCTCCAGATGCCAGAAAGCAGTTCCCCTGGAGAAACTGGCCACTTTGGAGAGAGGACTGTATGGTATTGTAGCCCACTGAAGACCCTTTCGGACCCCAAATCTCCAGGAGGTTCCCAAACCTGGATCTGGCAACCCTACCCCCCCCATTCCCCTTGGCAACCCTAAACCTGTGGACTCGAATTCTTAAATCGCTGTGAGGGTCCCCAACCTAAGAGGCGAAAAAAGCGACAGAGAAGCCAGTCAAATCAATCGTTTCTATCCCAATGGTACGTCCATGACAAGCAGTGTTCCCTCTAAGTTGACAATTTTTTAGCCTCCGGGTCACACCTTTTTGATGTGAAGGAGGTGGCTCCAGAGCAAACTAATTCATGCAGTAGCCGAATTACTTGCTTACAACTTTGTCTATGCATATTTTACTGTATTTTATTGTATTTATTGTTGTTTGCCGCCTTGAGCCAGTTTCCGGCAAGGCGGGATATAAATTGAAAACAATAAATAAATAAACAAACAACTTTAATGCCAGGAGCTTACAAAGTAGAATTTTTGCTCACAGGACTCCACAGCTTAGAGGGACCACCGGTGACCACATATGCTCGGGACAACACGCCGTGCCCCTCCGGCAATCGACTACTCGAGCCTCTACCGATCGATCGTTCGGCGCGCCAAGCGAGGCTAGGGCGCGATACTCACGGTCGATTGGCTCGCTGCGCCGGGCGGGGGCGGAGCGGCTCCTTCGGGGCGCATGCGCGGTGCGGCCGGCGCCTCCCTTGAGGAGCCGCTTGAGGGCCCTCCAGGGCCGCCATTGCCCGGCCTCGTCGTCCGGCTCCTCGGCGGGAGCTTCGTCGGCCGGCCGGCCCGCTTCCCGGCGCTCCCGCTCGGCCAGGAGGACGCGCTGCCAGAGCTCGGGGTCGATGGGCGGGAGGACGAGGCGGCGCCGGCCGTACCCGCTGCTGCGCCTCACCCCGGCCACCAGGAAGTTGCCCCGCTCGCGGAGGGCGGTGACGGTGCGGCAGTACGGGCACGTGACCTCCTCCCAGCCGCCCTCGCGCGCCAGCCGGCAAGCGCAGGCGCTGCAGACCACGTGGCGGCACTGCGAGGGCTTCCACGAGCCGCGCGCGCTCCCCAGCCGGCGCGGCGCCCGCCCGCAGCAGTCGTAAGGCATGCAGCAGATGCCGCACTCCAGCTCCTCCAGCTCCTCCGCCTCTTCCGCCAGTTGACCCATCCCGCCGTCCGTAGCTCGCCCCAGCGTCGGCAAGCCCGCATTGGCGGGCGCCTCGCGCCGGCACCCTCCATATATAGACGGCGCGGAGGGTGCGCGCGTACCTGGCCACGCCCCCTTGCCTCTTCAGCCAATGGCCGCGGGAGGCGGGGGGAGGAGAGAGAGGAGGCCACACCCCTGTCCTTCCCAGTCACTCGCTCGGGCGGGTGGGCGTGGTGACGTAAGGCGTAGGGTTGCCACCTTATCTCCCCCTGCCTGGCTCCTGCGCTTTTTTTTCACAGATTCACCAGAGGCGGCAAATGAAAGAAGTGGAGCCTTTTCTGACCCGGGGGTGGGGGTGGAAGCTGCACCACTTGGAACTCCTTTATGTTGAGTTGCTGTGGAGAGCGCAGGAGCAGGGCCAGTGGGGAGAAGTTGGCAACCTGGGGGGGAGAGGAAGAGTTAAAGCGACCAGGTTGAAAGAGGCAGCGGGGCGTGGTGGTTGAAGTATCAGACTAGCATCTGGGAGACCCAGGTTCGAATCCCCACTCTGCCCCGGAAGCTCACTGGGTGATCTTGGGCCGGTCCCCTCCTCTCAGGCCAGCGTACTACCACACAGGGTTGGTGTGGCGATAAAACAAAGGAGAGGATGGCGTCAGCTGCTTTGGGTCCCCCTTTGGGGAGAAAAGGTTATCAATATAGTAACTAAATGAAAAAGAAATGGCCCCTGTTTAGATCTGTATGGCCTCCTTTGGGAAACGAGGCACAGTTCTGGCTGTTGTATTTCAAAAAGGACATTACAGAGCTGGAAAAAAAGTCAAAGGAGGGCTGGAGAACCTTTCCAATGAGGAAAGGCTGGAGGGTCTGGGAGGACTTTTCAGTCTCGGAGAGAAACGGCTAAGGGGAAGAGCCAAAAGGGACTTGTAAAGTTATGCATTGCGTAGAGAAAGTGAATGGAAGAGAAGGCAGCTCCCTACAGCCTGATCTCATGAGATTTCGGAAGCTAAGCAGGGTTGGTCCTTGAATGGGAGACCACCAGGGGCAGATGAAGGCTCCCCAGTCCCCTAAGCAGCACTGACCCATCTTGGTGCCCCCCCTCCTTTCCACACTGACCCAGAGTCCATTTTAGTTGTCGACCTGGTCTGACCAGATAGACAATGCAGGTGGCCGCCATACAAAAATTTATTCCTATGATACACACAATATACTGTTCAAACTAAGCCAAGCTTTGGCTACATCAAGTTCTACAAAAACGCAATACAACATCTATTTTAATATTTCACAAGTTCTATGTATCAGAGTTCCAATATTCATGACCTGAAAGGCATTTTCCTACATTTTTTCACCCTTTCCCCAACTTTGTGGTGCCCCTTTTGGCCCTGGTGCCCTAAGGCACGTGCTTAGTCTGCTTAAGGGTTAATCTGCCGCTGGAGACCACCAACGAAGACTTTGCAGAGGACGGCAATGGCAAGCCGCCTCTGCTTTTCCCTTGCTGGGTCATTGTCAGTCATTTGCAACAGGCACTTACAGACATAGAGGAGTGCTGTTAAGGCAAGAGAGATCATCTACCGCTGCCTGCCTCTGTGTCATCCAATGCTCCCTCTAAGCTGAGTTAGTGTGAGCTGGCTCACAGTTTTTTAGTCTCCGGCTCACACATTTTTGTCTTAGCTCAGGAAGGACAGCTCCAGTCCAGAGCAAACTAATTTATGCAGTAGCCAAATTGCTCGCTCACAACTTTAATGCCCGTAGCTCGGACCCTGAAATTCGTTGGTGGTCTCCCATCCAAATACTTTGTTGTTGTTCAGTCGCACAGTCGAGTCCGATTCTTTGCAACCCCACGGACCACATCACGCCAGGCCTTCCTGTCTTCCACCGTCCTCTGAAGTTTGCTCAATTTCATGTTCGTTGCATCAGTGACACTGTCTGACCATCTCCTCCTTCGCCATCCCCTTCTTCTTTGACCTTCAACCTTTCCCAGCATCAGGGTCTTCTCCAGGGAGTGCTCCCTTCTCATTGGGTGGCCAAAGTATTTCAACTGCAGGATCTGGCCTTCCAGGGAACAGTCAGGGTTGATTTCTTTTAGGATTGACTGATTCGATCTCCTTGCGGTCCGAGGGACTCTCAAGAGTCTTCTCCAGCACCATAGATCTATTCTTCGGCGCTCGGCCTTCTTTATCCAGGGCCGATGCTGTTTAGCTCCCGAGTTCTGATGAAACCGGGCTAGCCTGGAGGGAGGGAGCTTCCTTTCCCTCTCCTATAATACTGTGCACTAGGATTCCATACTAGAACTTCGCCCATTGATCTTGTTATGCAATAGATCCAAGATGGACACAAAGGAAATATTCTTAATCAATGAGTAATTCAGTTGGGGGACTCTGCTGTGGGGTTAGCTTTAGGTGGGTACGCATGAACACACGAAGATGTCTTCTACTGAATCAGACCTTCTTGGTCCCTCAGAGTCGGTATTGTCTACTCTGACTGGAAGCAGCTGTCCAGGGTCTCGGGCAGAGGTCTTCCACATCACCTCCTGCCAGATCCTTCTAACTCGGAGATTGAACTTGGGACCTTTTGCATGCCAAGCAGATGCTTTTAGCATTGAGCCACAACTTCTCCCTTAGCTGCGTTAGTCTTGTAGTAGCAGGACAAAGCTGGAGTCCAGGACCACCTTAAGAGACCAACGCGATATCCCAGGATACAGACGTTTGTGAGTCAAAGCTGCCTTTGTCTGACACAAAGCCGATAACCCTGGACTCGAATTTCATTCTGCTGTGGCAATGTGACAAAAGGCCACACGTTTTGATAGCTTTTAAAAGGGATTAGACAAATTCATGGCGTCGTGTCAGTGGCTGAAGTGATGTGTTCACGGGCAGTATAGCTCTGAAAACCCCAGTTACCGAAAGCTGGAAGGAATTTTGGTCTCCAGGAGGATGCAGGATACTGGACTAGATGGACCTGGGTCTGATCCAAAGGGGCTTATCTAAGAAATGGATGAGCTGTTGCGTCCCTCCAGGAAGATGGAAAGGGGGGCTTGTTCATCGAGTGCCTTCTGTTTCCTGTGATTGGCCGACGGAGGCCTGGTGGGGAGATCTGGGGGAAATCCTCTGAGCTAGTAGGAAAGTTTTGTTGCCTGTAGATTCTGGGAACTCTCTGCCCTGTTTTCCAAGAAACGCCTTGGACAGATAAGTTTGACGAGAAAGGGAACAAAAATCAATTTGCTGAGACGCTGGGTGAAAGGCTCCTATTTCCTGCTCTGGGAAAAGTGGATTAGAACCTGGTTAAAATTTGCATTTTTCTCACTGGGTCAACAGCAGGGCAGGATGAATGGGCTGAAGATCTGCGCTTGGTCATGACTGTGACTGAATGACCCTGTTAAGAAAAACTTGCGTAATGTGTCCCAACGTGTGAGTCATCTGTCTGTGTGCCTGTCTGGGGCCCGGACTGGGAGCAGTTTCAGATGAGGCCACGGCCCGTCAGAGGGACTTGAAACCTCAGCTATCACGTATGTTGCTATCAGATCGCAACTGACTTATGGCAACCCCAGCAAGGGGCTTTCAAGGCGAGGAAGAAGCAGAGGTGGTTTGCCTTTGCCTTCCTCTGCAAGAGCCTTCATCGGTGGTCTCCTGTCCACGTACGGACCCCACTTCACTTCCAAGATCTGATGAGATTGGGCTATACCAGGGCTTGGCCAAATTTGCTTAACCTGAGAGCCACATAGAATAAACGTCAGGTGTTTTGAGAGCCGCAAGACACGAACAAATATTACACACACGTTTTTATTGGAAAATATTCAAATTTACTTTTTATTAACATTAAATGAGACAGTCAGAAATAAAAACAAAAGGGATAAAAACAGATATTGGTAACTAGTTGCTGTAGATTTCCTGGGCTGTGTGGCTGTGGTCTTGGCGTTGTAGGACCTGCCGTTTCGCCAGTAGCTGTGACTGGCATCCTCAGAGGTATAACACAGAAAGATGGAGGACTCTCTGTGTCATTATATTGAGAATGATATTTATTTGTCCAGTGATATTTATTTGTTTGCTAATGATATTTATTTGTCTTAAGAGCAAGAGAAAAAGAGAGAGAGGTGGAAAGAAAGAAAAAAAGAGGTGGAAAGGAAGAAAGAGAAACAAAAAAAGCAAACAGATGGGGGAGGGAGGGAAGAAGGAAGGAAAAGAGAAAGAAAGGTGGAAAGAAAGCAAATAGATGATGGAGGGAGGGAGAGGTGGAAAGAAAGCAATTTTAACTTTTATTGCGTTCTCCAAGCCCCCCACACTGACTGGCTTGGCTTGGAGAAGGGATTTAAAGAGACAAATACCTTCTCTAAGCTGACTGGCAGGGGGGTGGGGGGTGCCCTTAAAGTTGCTTTCTTTCTCTGCTCCCCCCTACCCAGGGAAGGGAACACTGGCTGGGGAAGGGAAGACCGATCAGGGAGGCATGCCTCCCCTTTGCTTTCCCAGCCACCCTGCCGGGTGCCACACAATATGTGTGAAAGAGCCGCATGTGGCTCCTGAGCCACAGTTTGGCCACCCGTGGGCTGTGCCTTGTTGCCCTAACTTCTCCAGCTGTGCCCTACCAGGGAATAAAGAAAAGGAATCTGGAAGCACACACACCAGTATTTCCTGAGTCCCCTCCCCAGACACCACCTCTAATATCTCCAGGAATTTCCCAGCCCTGAGCTAGCAACTCTAGTGGTAGCTACGGTTGACCAGGCTTTGATACTTACCATTTTCTCTAGAATGGACATATATTGCTCACTTGGTTATTGCAGAGCATCCACGGAACCTCACTGTCATCCTGTGGTGCTGCAATGGCTTCCCCATTTCCCTCCCATGTTTTAAAAAGTCTGGTTTGTGGCGACTTATTTGTTGGCCTTGCAAAGTGATTGCAGTGCCACTGCCATTTATGCATGTGGACTGGCAAGTGTTACAGATTTGCTTAGCGTGGTGGAGTCGTGCCCTGTGACATAGCGGGTGACAAGGATGGCAAAGGTTGGCATCCACATCCAGGGAAAGTCCTTCCTCCCCCTTTGTTTTTTGGGGGGGCAAAAGGAATAAGGACAATAACACCTCCCTCCCCTTATTGCTGGAAATATTAAAGTGGAGTCAAGTGTAAAATAATCAGGATATACTAACAGGGTTGCCAGCTCTGAGTTGGAAAATACCTAAAGATTTTTTTGTGGGGGTGCAGCCTGAGGAGGTTGTGGGACTGCCATGGCTCAAGTGGTTAAGGCCCTGAACTGCAGACCAGAAGGTCGGTAGTTCAGCAGTTCGAGACCCAAGTGCCGCATGACGGAGTGAACTCCTGTCTCTGGCCCCAGTTCCTGCCAGCCTAGCAGTTCGAAAGCAAGAAATTGCAAGTAGATAAATAGGTACCGCTTCAGTGGGAAGGTCACAGCGTTCCGTGCGCCTTGGTGTTTAGTCATGTGGTTCTTTCACACATATTGTGCGGCTCCTGGCAGGGCGGCTGGGGAAGCGAAGGGGAGGCACGCCTCCCCAATAGGTCTTCCCTTCTCCAGCCAGTGTTTCCCTCCCTGGGCAGGCTTGAGGTGGAGGGGAGCAGAGAAAGAAGGCAACTTTAACTTTAGATGCGTTCTCAAAGCCTCCCCCCACCAACTGGCTTGGAGAAGGCATTTCTCTCTTTAAATCCCTTCTCCAAGCCAAGCCGGCTGACACTGGGGGGGGCAGGTTTGGAGAACACATTTAAAGTTGCTTTCTTTTTGCCACTCTCTCTCTCTTAAACAAATAAATATAATTAGCAAACAAATGAGTAGCATTGGACAAATAAATATCATTATCAATATCTGTTTTTACCTTTTGTTTTTTATTTGTATGTATAGTGTATTACGGCATCAAGCCAGCAAACCAACAAGGTCACACTGACACCAGAAAACACAGTGACTACAGCACCAAAATAACTAAAGTAAATACAAAGGATAGGTAAAAATGCATTAAGATAAAGTAACAACAAACATATTACATAATAGGTCAGCAGATCGGCTTAGAGCTAAAACATGATTTAGTGGGCTTTTCTAATACAACATTTTTGGCAGTCTCGCGTAATGTTAAGAAAAAGCAGATCTGCACATTTTCCAGGAAAAATTTAATATTTGCCCATGTTTTGTGACTCTCAGACATCTGACGTTTATTCTGTATGGCTCTTACGTCAGGCAGGTTTGGCTACCCCGATGAAGGTAAATTAATATGACCACATCTGTGGCATGAAATATCAAGAGAGATTGCTCAACAGATTCCACCAAGGTGTGCAACAAATCAGCTGTGCTGTTGACTCAAGTTAAACGTATGGGCCAGTGCCTCTCTGGCATTTATCATCCCGGAGCATAATAATAAAAAAAAATTCCAATATTGCAAAAATTTATCTTGATAAGATTCCGCAGAGCCAAAAGATGGGCTTTGATAAATTAGCCTGGCCAAGCGTGCCGTCTTCCGTGCTTTATACAGCCGTTCACAGGTTGTAGGAATATCCATACATTTCTGATGACTATCAATATACATTCTAGCCGTTATTATTCGATTGGGTACCAGTTCTAAATCAGTCTCTTGAATTACCTCCTTGGGCTGACCGTAGGACGAGCTTGAAGGGTCAACACAGATTTCACAACCGATAATCTCAGCGATGGACCTCAGAATTAAAGACCAGAACTTTTTTATTTTCAACACCTGCCGCAAGATATGAAATTGATCTGTGCCTCCTTCCACATACCGGGAGGGTGTAGCTTAAGAGGAAAAAAACACACATCTGCTTTTCTTGATCTTCTTGGGGCGTGTCTGTGTGTGTGTTGCTTCCTTGCCAAATTAATCGCTGGTAATTCTGGCTTCTGTCGCAACAATCCACCTCGGTTTCTCCCAAATGCAATTTGCCTCGCGTTTGTTCTCCTGATTAATTCTGTGCGTGTTGGAAGAATGTGTCCCCCTCACATGGCTCAACTGGAAAGCCGGTGCTTTCTTGGGAGAACCTGCTGGGAGCTGGGTGGTGATAACCCTAGAAGAAAGATTCATAGGTGGCCTTCCTTTCTTCCTCCTGCAGCCCGCATCGTGACCTGTGAAGAGCAAGAACCCTGCAGGCTGACACACACCCGTGGGTCAGGGCACCTGCGCGATTGTAATGCGGTTCCTAAGAAGCAGGTGAGATGGTTGAGCCACCTCCACAGGAACGAATGCGAAGGCACCACAGAACAGAAGGGCAGAGGGTTTTAGCCTCGAGTTCTACACCTGGCCAGTTTGGTGTTGTGGTTAAGTGCCTGGACGCTAATCCGGGAGAACCGGGTTTGATTCCCCACTCCTCCACTCGCACCTGGCTGGATGACCTTGGGCAAGCCATAGTTCTCTCAGAGCTGTTCTCTCAAGGACAGTTCTGGAAGAAGAGCTCTCTCAGCCCCGCCTACCTCACAAGCGTGTCTGTTGTGGGGAGGGGAAGGGGAAGGAGTTTGTAAGCCGCTCTGAGACTTCGAGTGAAGGGCGGGGTAGAAATCCAGTCCCTTCTCTCTTCTTCTTTGTATTTAGTGCTCCGTGGCCACTGGGCTACAGGATGCCACAGAGTTTGATCTTATCCCCCCCCATGTTCTTTAATATCTATGTTAAACCATTGGGAGAGGCCAGCAGAAGGTTTGGGCTGCGATGTCACCAATATGTGGATGGTACCCAGTTCTACCTCCCCCCCCGCCCATTCTGAGGATGCTGTTGACATCCTGAACCAGTGCCTGGAGACAGTGGTAGGCTGGGTGAGGGTGAACAAGAGGAAACTTCATCCTGACAAGAGAGAGGTTCTGTGGGCTTTGGGCCAGTTTGGTGTCATGGTGAAGTGCGCGGACTCTAATCTGGGAGAACCAGGTTTGATTCCCCCACGCCTCCACTTGCAGCTGCTGGATGACCTTGGGCAAGCCGTAGTTCTGGCACAGCTGTCCTTGGAAAAGAGCAGTTTCTGTCAGAGCTCTCTCAGCCCCACCTACCTCATGAGCGTATCTGTTGTGGGGAGGAGAAGGGAAAGGCGTTTGTAAGCCGCTCTGAGACTCCCTTGGGTAGTGAAGGGCGAGGTATAAATCCAATCTCCTCCTCTTCCTCCTCCTCTTCTTGTAGAAAGACAGGCCAGGGGCTTGAGATCCCTGCTGCCTTGGATGGGGTCACACTCCCCTGGAAAAACCAGGTTTGCCCTTTGGGAGTGCGGCTTGACCAGCGGTCACCTTAGAGAAGCAGGAGGGTGCAGTGATCCGGAGTGCTTTTTTCCCAACTTCGGGTGGCGTGTCAGCTGCGTCTGTTCCTGGTTCAGTCTGATCTAGCCAAAGCGATCCGTGCCTTAGTTACAGCTAGACTGTAGTACAGCAATGCGCTTTGCTTGGGGCTACCCTTGAAGAGTATCTGAAAGCTGCAGCTAGTGCAGAGCTAGACGGCTGGCTAGACTGCTGATTTGGGGCCAGCTATCAGGAACATATGACCCCGGTATTACTGCAGTTACACTGGCTACCGCTTTGCTCCGGCGTCCAATTCAAGGTGTTGGTTTTGTCCTTTGAAGTCCTACATGGCTTGGGCCCGGTGCAAGGGCCATCTTTCCCCGTATTTTCCCGCTTGGGAACTAAGATCACAGGGAGAAGCCCCTCCTGACTGTTCCACGAATCAAAGGCACTGCTATGGTGGGCACACGATGTAGGGCCTTTTCAGCGGCAGCCCCATGATTATGGAACCTCCTCCTCAGGAATGTATGCCCGGCCCCCTCACTTTTGACTTTCAGAAAACAGTTGAAAATGGTTTTATTTAGGACCACATTTGGTTATGTTACTAGCAGTCCTGAGCTGTGATTTTAATTTTTTTGCTTTGATGTTTTTAAATGTAATGTATTTTATTTTTTATTTAAGATATATCCAGTTTGGTGTAGTGGTTAGGAGCATGGACACTAATCTGGGAGAACCAGGTTTGATTCCCCCACTCCTCCGTCACGTGCAGCTGCTGGATGACCTTGGGCAAGCCACAGTTCTGACAAGAGCTGTTCTTCAAAAAGAGCCGTTTCTCTCAGAGCTCTCTCAGCCCCACCTACCTCACAGGGTGTCTGTCGTGGGGAGGGGAAGGGAAATTGTAAGCCGCTCTAAGCCACTCTAAGACTCCGAGTGAAGGGCAGCGTATAAATCCAATATCCTCCTCTTCTTCTTCTCCTTCTTCTTTGTCAGCCGCCTTGAGCTCCGTAAGGAAGAAAGGTGGCTAATAAATGTTCTAAATGCATAAATAAAATGAGCAGTGTGCCAGGTGCTCAAGGGAACAGTGGCAGCCCTTCAGCTCTATGCCCGGTCGTCTTGGAAGGCTGGTGGACTGGCTCCACCTGAATGTCTGATTTTTATCGAATGCTCCCCCCCCCCTTTTATCCACACCAGAGCCCTTTGATGTGGTGAGACTGAAAAAGAGAATCATTGATTCGCAGCCAGCCGGCAAGCTTCGGGGCAGAGTCTGGATTTGAGGGGGGTCTCCCAGACCCTAGGCCCAAATTGCTGCTCCGTGCTGGGTCTGCACGAGGGGTGTGTGTGTGATACAGAGTAGAAGTTCAAGTGAATGAGAAGCCGTCAAACCGGCCAGGGACAGGCGCTCATGAAAATTCCATCCTTGGCAGCTGGAATGACACCCGACCAGGGAATAGAACATCTGACTATCATGTGGGGATTTGCAATGGCGGGCAGCGGCTGAGCCCGGGGAGATTGCCTCGGCATGAAACAATCCGGGCAAAGGAGGTTTGTATTCCAGGCCTGAACCTTGCCCTGGTTTGTTGAAAGACACTAGTCCGAAATCACCTGGCACCAGAAAGGGGAAGAAGAAGGAGGAGAAGAAGAGGAGGAGGAGGAGGAGAAGAAGGAGAAGAGGAGGAGGAGAAGGAGAAGAAGAGGAGGAGGAGGAGAAGAAGGAGGAGGAGGAGGAGAAGAAGAGGAGGAGGAGGAGGAGAAGGAGGAGGAGGAAAAGGAGAAGAAAGAGGAGGAGGAGGAGGAGGAGAAGAAGAGGAGAAGGAGAAGAAGAGGAGGAGGAGGAGGAGAAGAAGGAGAAGAGGAGGAGGAGAAGGAGAAGAAGAGGAGAAGGAGGAGAAGAAGAGGAGGAGGAGGAGAAGAGGAGGAGGAGGAAAAGGAGAAGAAAGAGGAGAAGGAGGAGAAGAAGAGGAGGAGGAGGAGAAGGAGGAGGAGGAAAAGGAGAAGAAGAGGAGGAGGAGGAGGAGAAGGAGAAGAAAGAGGAGAAGGAGAAGAAGGAGGAGGAGGAGGAGTTCGATTCATACCCTGCCCTTCACTACCAAAAGGAGTCTCAGAGCAGCTTACAATTAAAAATTGAAGTGATACTTTGTAGTATTCAAAATTTATAGAATTTACAATCCCTCCCCCTCCCCACAACAGAGACTCTGTGAGGGAGGTGGGGCTGAGAGAGCTCTTTCGAGGACTGCCCTTGAGATAACAGCCCTGAGAGAACTTGTGACTGACCCAAAGTCACACCAGCAGCTGCATGTGGAGGAGTGGGGGAATCAAACCCTGATTCTCCCAGATTAGAGTCTGAGCTCCTAACCACGACACCAGACTGGCTCTCCAGAGGATTTCCAGGCATTCCCTACATGTCTTTCCCAGGTTCCACCCCCAAATCTCCAGGAATTTCCCAGCCCGGGGCTGGCAACCCTGGTTCTGAGGCCGATTTTCGTCCCTTCTCACACTTGTCAGGAACAGAAAAAGCGACAGAGCCCCTCCAACGCAAGCCCCCTGTGGTCTCCTTTGCACAAACTTAGGTTTACTTCTGAGAAGGAGTTGTACCTGTTGCTCCCTGTGAGGGGTGGATTGGCCCTTTCGCTTATTGGAGGCCTGCTCCTCGGGCCGCTTGGGAGCAAACGAAGCGGAGTCCCAGGTGGGCTTGGCGTGGCAGCCCACCCCCAAAACCAGTTATCTGTGACGTGTCGCCGTTGGCCAGATTAGAGCCGTGTGGCCCTGGCAGAGCTGCCGGTGTCCCTGGGGCCACTCAGATGTAGCTTTCTGACTTGGCCACTTTAACATCCCCGTCCGCCCTTGCCCCTGGGGATTTAGTCCCCTCCGCCGGCTCTTTTGGCCCATCCCCGGGGCTGAGAGGGTGAACTTGAAGACAAGAAGAGATGGCAAATGGGACAGCTGGCAAGAAAAGCTGTGGTGATCTCAGGAGCGTTGGAAACAGCGAGAGTGGCTTCCAGAATCGATGCGCGCCACTCCCGAGGGCATGAAAGCCAGCAGCCCTGGCATTCATACAGCACATTGCAAGGGATTGAAGGAGTTCCCGGCCATTATCTCGGCAATCAGAAGGCACCTAAAAGGTAGGTCAGTGTGATTATCATTCCCGTATTAAAGGAAGAAGACTTGAGGCCATTGTGGTTCGCCTGAGGCCACCTTGGAAACTCTGTGGCTGGAGCGAGATATGAACCCAGGACTTTAAGCTCACACTTGGCTGTGTTCCCCCATAGGACAAAGGACCACGGACTTCAATTCTGGCCTAGCTAGCTGACCCACAGCTCTTTGACCCCCCTCATTTTATCCTGCCCTCATCCGCAGGTGGGAAAGGTGGTTCTCTCCTCTACCCTAACAACAGCCCCACGAGGTAGGCTAGTCTGAGAGGTAACGCTGATCTTAAATCTGACAAAAGGAAGCTGTGACTCCCGAAAGTGCCACTGGTCTGGAATCTAGTTTAAATCACACAGTGTGTATTCGGGCTAAGGGGGGATTTGAACCTGGGTCTCTTGGTTTGATCTCCCTGCTGTGCAATTCTGTCTCTGGAGGCTTGTCAAAGCTCACCGCTGAGCCGTGCCTCGGACTGCTGGGAGATCAGGGGTGGAGGCAAAGGGCCTTTAGTGGCCAGAGTCGACCCCCTGGGTGGCATTTGTCCATGGGATTTTGTGGTTGTTATACTGACTTTCTCACTGGGACCCAAGGCAGATTACGAGTACGGGAAAATCTTCAGTTAATAAATAGATTACAGGATATGATAATATCCAGCAATCGGTGTGTGGACAAGGTACAATAACGTTTGGATCGAACGGCAAAGATTCCTAAAGGTAAAGGTAAAGGTTCCCTTGCTCGAAAGCCAGTCGAATCCGACTCTAGAGTTGTGGTGCTCATCTCCGTTTCAAAGCCGAAGAGCCAGCGCTGTCTGAAGACAATTCCGTGGTCATGTGGCCGGCATCACTAAACACCAAGGCGCACGGAACGCTGTTCCCTTCCCACAGAAGGGGTATCTATTGGTCTACTTGCAATTTCTTGCTTTCAAACTAGTGAGACGAAATAAAGCAGTTGGGCTGGGACCGTAGAACCAGGGTGAAAAGGGAACAGTGCTTGCAAACCGATCTGGTTCAGGGCGACCATCAGTGTGGGAAAGTCGTTATCCCTAATAAGAATCACCTCCTGAGCTGCACCGTCACCCAGCGGCTTTGCCCTCCAGAACAATTCTGTTGTGTACATTTTGCGAATGATAAAGGATTGTTTTAGCTGTCATTTATGTGTTTTAATCCCTCTGCAAGCCGCCCTGAATCTGCTTCGGCAGGGAGTATAAATTTGATGAAATAAATGAAATAAATAAAAGCACAGGCTGCAGGGTGGGGCCTTCAGAAGTCTTTGCTCGGATGAGTTGGAGGAAGTCACAACGGAACGCTGCAGCAGTCCTGTGGGCGTGTAGGCCCAGGGCCATCCAGGGGCTTTGTAGCTGATAAACCGAACCTTGAATCAAACCTAGGTTCAAATCAGTAACCGATGGAGTGTCTACACAGAAAGAGAGCGACACGCAGATTCCTCTTAGAGCCCAATAGGAGCTGGGCCACAGGGTTCTGTACCAGCTGGAGTTTCTGAGTTGTCTCTGAGGGAGGACCCGCGTACAGTCCATTACAGTAGTCTAGCCTCAGGGTAACTGTGGCGTGGATCCCCGTGGCCAGCACAACAGAACCGAGGCCGGGGTCCATCTTCTGAGCTAAGCGGAGTCAGCGGAATGTCCTGTTCTGTAGCTGCAGTGGCTCCCTCTTCCAGCAATAAATCCAGATCGAGTATCATCCCAAAACGGTGCGTGAGATTTAGTGCCCTGTCATTGCTGTACCCCATCCGGAGCGCTGGGGCCCGAGGCAGAAGAGCTGTCAAAAATAAGAAGCAAGCCTCTCTGCACACCGGGATCGTGGTCTGCCTAGAGGGACCGTTGCTGTGATAGGAAGACGCCGGGCGATAACTTCTCTTGGGCCAAGTTTAGTTGCAGTCCAGTCCTTTGGGGGCTTTCCTCAGAACCAAGCCTCAAATCCACGGGGGCTCCCTCCCAAGTAATGGTGCTTAAGGTTACGGCCTCAGCGTAAGAGAGCTGAAGCTTTCACGTTATACGGGAGTCTCCTTCAGGAAGACAAATGGACGAAGAGCTCTGTGCCACCATGCTGCTTGCTCCTAGAACCTAATGAACTCATTGCGATAAATGATGTCACCCCATCGCTGTTTTGTCTCTCCTAATTGGCTTGGGCAGGTGCTGGCTTTGGCCTATTTCTGTCCTAGCCCACATAAACGTGGGCGCTGCCCTGCTCCTTCCAACAACCAAACCAGCTTGACGACTTAATTTTCCAGACGCCTGCACGAGGCTGATCTGCCCTGGCAAAGTGGACCCAAACATGTCGGGTGCTCCCAAATCGCCCCATCAGAGCATTCCAGTAGAACTAAGCGGAGGGAAGGGCCCTCTTTGGTGCTCGGGAGCAGCTGTCTACACCGGGCCCTGACGGAGTCGTGCCACGATCCCAAACGCGGATTTCTCGTGAGCTGAGTGAAACCTCTTGTGGCGAAGGAACCTCCGGGCTCTGACTCCCGACTCCCTTGACTCATAACAGAGAAAGAAGGCGACTGATAAGCTATTTCCGCATGAATAATACTGTCGTGCAGCTGAGAGGAAGCGTCGTCTCCCTCAGGGCACGGCGGGCACGTGTTTGCGTCTGTGTCAGCCCGGCTTGGCGGGGGCCCTTGAACACGCCAGATGCCCCAGAGGCAAAGCCATGCCTCCGGAAAACAGGAGATCGGTGCTTCACAGGCCGACAAGGGAAGGGGGCTCCTCGGATGGGAAAAGCCAATAAAACCATTTTGTGGAAAACGGAAGGCCAGACACATTCTGGGAACTGGAGTCCTCTGCAATGCTCCCTCTCTTAAGCTGTGGGGTCCTGTGAGCAAAAATTCTACTTTGTGAGCTCCTGGCATTCAAGTTGTGAGCGAGCGATTGGGCTGCTGCATAAACTAGTTTGCTCTGGAGCCCTCCGTCCTGAGCTGAGACAAAAATCTGTGAGCCGGAGGCTAAAAAACTGTGAGCCAGCTCACACTAACTCAGCTTAGAGGGAACACTCGTCTGCTGTGCCAAGGGGCTGTGACCCAGGAGCAGAGCATCTGCTTGGCATGCAGAAGGACCCAGGGTTCAATCCCGGCATCTCCAGTTAAAAGGACCAAGCAGCAGGGATTGCAAAAGACCTCTGCCTGAGACCCTGGTGAGTAGCTGCCTGTCCGAGTAGGCAAGACAGACCTCGATGGACCAACGGCAGCTTCAAGCTTTAGTGAGGGGCCCGTGGCTCAGTGGCAGGGCCTCTGCTTGGCATGCAGAAGGTCCCGGGTTCAATCTCTGGCATCTTCAGTTGAGACAACCAGGCAGTAGGTTACGTGAAAGACCTTTTTCTGTCTGAGCACCTTGAGGGCAGCTGCCAGTCTGAGTGGGCAATTCTGACCTTGATGGAAGCACGGTCTGATTCAGTAGCGGGCAGCTTCATGTGTGTTCACCTGTGACAGGTTCAGTGTGTACAAGTGAGACATTCTGGCAGTATGCATACAAACAGGCATGTACGACAATCCCACAGGTCATACAGATGAGCCGGTGCAGCGCATGAATCTGTCTATGAGGCGGGGAACGGGTTGAAATATTCCGGGGATGTGCCAAGCCATGCGCGGCAGAATGGTGGTATTGGTAGTGAGACGCCCCAGGGCAGAAGCTTGGGAAGGACATTTCCTTGGAAACAGCCCCGGGTGCTTTTTTTTGATGAAACCCTGTACGGGTGCGAATTATGTGGAGTTATTTCCAACATAATTTAGCTGTTTGTAATAAGTTGTAATAAAGGAAGCTGCTGTTGTTTAGCCGGCTGCCAAATGACTTAATTGTGGCTTCCTGCAGCCTCTCTGAGCAGGCGGAGAGCTCCGGCCCGGGCTCTTGCGTGGCCTAGATTCAGCTGGGGAGCCGCATTGGTCTGAAGCAACTGAACAAAGTCTGAGTTGGCAGGCAGAAGGTCCCCGGTTCAATCCCTGGCATCTCCAGTTGAAAACAGTCAAGCAGCCGGTGATGTAAAAGACGTCTGCTTGAGACCCTGGAGGGCTCTTGCCAGAAGAGGAGGAGGAGATTGGATTTATACCCCGCCCTTCACTACCCAAAGGAGTCTCAGGGCGGCTTACAATCTCCCTTCCCCTCCCCTCCCCAACAGACACCCTGTGAGGTAGGCAGGGCTGAGAGAGCTCTGACAGAAACTGCTCTTGAGAGAATAGCTCTGGGAGAACTTGTGACTGACCCAAGGTCACACCAGCAGCTGCATGTGGAAGAGTGGGGAATCAAACCTGGTTCTCCCGGATGGACCCGATGGCATTACACAGTGTGGAGGTTCCTCTGCTCCACAAACTCTGCCCTTCCCAAATCTCCAGGGATTTCCCATGCTAGAGTCGGCAGCCTTTGTTCAGCCTATTAGCCCTGTGACCAATGCTCCCTCTAAGCTGTGGATTTTTGTGAGCAAAAAATTCTACTTTGCGAGCTGCCGGTGTTAATACTTCTTCACCCAAAGAGTGATTAACATGTGGAATTCACTGCCACAGGAGGTGGTGGCAGCTACAAGCATGGACAGTTTCAAGAGGGAATTAGATAAACATATGGAGCAGTATTTGAAATTGAAGCTCAAATACTTTGGCCACCAAATGAGAAGGGAGCACTCCCTGGAGAAGACCCTGATGCTGGGAAAGATTGAAGGTCAAAGAAGAAGGGGACGGCAAAGGATGAGATGGTTAGACAGTGTCATTGATGCGACGAACATGAAATTGAGCAAACTTCAGAGGACAGCGGAAGACAGGAGGGCCTGGCGTGATCTGGTCCATGGGGTCGCGAAGAGTCGGACTTGACTGTGTGACTGAACAACAAAAATGGAGCAGAAGTCCATCAGTGGCTATTAGCCACAAGGTATAGATGGGAACTCTCAGTCTGGGGCAGGTGATGCACTCTGTTCTTGGTGCTGGGGGGGGCAACAGTGGGAGGGCTTCTAGTGTCCTGGCCCCATTGCTGGACCTCCTGAGGGCACCTGGTATATTTTGGCCGCTGTGTGACAGAGTGTTGGACTAGATGGGCCATTGGCCTGATCCAACATTGGCTTCTCTTATGTTCTTATGTTAAAGTTGTGAGCGAGCGATTTGACTTGTGCATAAATTGGTTTCCTCCAGAGCCCCATCCTTCCTGAGCCGAGACAAAAATATGTGAGCCGGAGGCTAAAAAAACTGATCTAGCTCACACTAACTCAGCTTAGAGGGAACACTTTTGGTGACACCCCCCCCCCTTGGAGTTGCCTCGCTCAGTCTGGTCATCAGCTGCCTCTGGCCTGGGAGAAAGGAATGACTCAAAAGGCAGGCCGAATCGATTTGGTCGCTTCATGTATTATTTATTTCAACATTTCAAACATATTCCCAAAAAAAAAGAAAGAAACAAAAAATTAAAAGCCAAGTGCCAATTCTACATGTATCGAGCATATCCCACCCCCACCCCCCAGGTGGTCTCTGCAGGGGGCGAGGCTTCAAAAGAGGGGTCCTTCTGGTCTTGCGGGGTGGAAGCCCACGGTGCCCTCGCTCAGCCCAAGAGGGAACGGCTCTCCCTCGGAAGGAGCTTTGCTCCCGGGAAACCGCAGCGCTCGCAGCCTCTAGGCAGCCGGCTCATCTAGCAGAAACTGGGCTATTTTAAAAAACCTCTTTCCCTTTGCTGATACGGAAGAACGTTAAGTGGAACAACAGGGTGTCTAAATATTAATAGATGTGGAGGAAACCTTTTAGCTCGGGGACAGAACCCGGGAGACGGGTCTCGAGGCCAAACCGATGCGGATCTCTCCTTCTAGGAGACAGGAGGCCTCTGTTAAGAATTTGCGGTGTGGTTTTTTGTGTGGGGGGGAGAGGGGAAGCTTTGTTAATTGATTTTATTTTATTTATTAAATTGGATTTACTCGGCCCTCCCTTCCCTACAAGCAGGGATCAGGGCGGCTTATGACAAAATAGTATACAAAGTTCTTTTAAGTTACAACCAACATTAAAACCACCTCAAAACAGATCAGGAAATAAAACAGTATATATGTACAAGATAGTGGGGGGGGGGGGGGGAATCAGTTCCCTAGCCTCCTGGGGGGGGGGGAAGGATGGGGAAATACATGAGGAGAGCCCCCCCGCCCTTCATATTGCCTGCCTTGATCCTAAGTCAAGTACCAGTTCTAAGCTTGTCGGCTGGGAAGTCGGGATGTTGAAAAATTTAGGGAAGGTGCTTAGAATCTGGTCAGCGTGCAAATCACTTGGCCCCGAGGGATGCCACATTTTGTTTCTGGGCTGGGTTGCCTGCAGCTTTAAAGAGCCGCCTGGCAGGGCAGACATTCAACAGGAGCAGCGGTCAGCGTCAATGTTTCTCTCCACGCTGGGGAACCCCACGCTCCCTTCAGTTCTTCCAGGGACAAACTTCTTTCCGCACTAGGCCTTAAATCCTGGCTCAACCTTGTCCCTGAACTTAAATTATACACTCCACGCCAGTTCACCCCTGGTTCACATATCTGCGAGACCGCCTCTCCCTCTATGAGCCCTGAAGGGCTTGACGAACAGCCAACTGACATCTTCTCATGGTCTCCAGGGACATCCACCTCGCCTCGACTAGGGCCAGGGACTTTCCACCTACCTGGTGGAATGAGCTCCCATACGAGATTTACAGTTCCGCAGGGCCTGAAAGACGGAGCTCTTCCGCCAGGCTTTTAACGAGGGCGACGGACATCTCCTCCCTCTTTACTGGGCCTCCGCTCAATGGGTCAGAACTGCACATTAAGAGTTGGCATCTGTGAGGTTTTAACGTCAATGACGACGGCACTGGGTGAAGGCCATGGTGGTATTTTATTAGTGTTTTAATCGTATCAATTGTATATACTGTATTTTATTAAATTGGCGGGATATAAGTAGAATAAAATAAATAAATACTTACCTCGGGGTATTTTTACATTCTACACTGCACTCGAGTTGACCCCTGTAATTATCTCGGGGTATTTTTTTGTTTCCACATTACATCGAGGTCACCCTGGTTTCACCCCAACCTTGTCCCGGGATAAACGGAGGCTGTGATAACCAGGGATAAATGCAAGGTACATTGTGTCGCGAGTTGAACTCCGATAAAACCAGGGATGAGACCCAAGAGCGGAAAGGACCTCAACGGCTACACGGGGAGGGAGACCCTGCCCACCAACCCCCGCTGTCTTCTAAGGGGTTGTGGTGACGGGAGGAAGGAGGGAACGAGCAACTGACCCGTTCAGGGTTGCCAGCTGGCCCAGAGAACAAAAACGCCCTGCCTCATTAATAGAGGCGCAACGAGATGGTATGTGCCTCCGTGCCACGAAAAGATTCAGTGGCCCATTCCCATCCCTGAAGACTTTTATCGAAGGGGCAGGTGGGAACCCTAACATACGTTCCGAGCTCAAGAGGCGGTCTAACTCAGGGATCTCCAACACGGTGCCCCTGGGCACCGCAGCACCTGCCGACCCCATCTCTGGTGCCCGCCAAGTGTTTTTAGAAAATGGGCGGGGCTTTGGAGGGGCAACTGGAGATCTGATTGGCTGTGCAGGATTTTTAAAACGTTGCTGCGGCGGCGGCTGCCACCACGGTCGTTTTGTGGCTGCCCCCGCCGTGCTATATGCAGGCTCAAAGATGTTGGGGACCCCTATAGTAAGGGGTGGTGGTGGGGAGAGCAATGGGCTATTTTAAACCCCAAATGCACACTGCACCCATTCCCCCCACCCTTTCTTTTGAGACTTCTCTGCTACGTTTTGGCACCCTAATATCTTACAACTGACTATCAAGTCCGCCTCCCCACTCTGGACTAAGCATCTGGCAGGGGATTATGGGTAATGCAGGACCTGAAAGAAGGCAGGATGGCCCTTAGGAAGGGGAACCTTCAGCTGCCGAGGGGTGGGGTTGGCTTTAATGGTTTAGTGCCCATGACAGGCTGTTCAGAACGGCCGAGGACCCTAAGGAGTTTTCCAGAAGTCATCACTTTTAATGTCATTTACGGACCGGCGTTCCACCTGCTTGCACCGAACTGGCCGCGTGTGCCCAGCTGAGGAAGCCGCCGACGGCCTGTAACCCGAAGTTTCGGCCCCTCGAATCCAAGCCGCTCCCTCCCACCCACCCATGTCCCTCAAAGGTGTGTCGCCTCCTGCAGAGACCCCCCCCTTCCCCAAAGCAACAGAAGTGCTACTCTAGAGTAAGCCTCGAAGCAGAATCATTCTCGACCGAGAAAACGCAGCGTTCGTAGATTTTTGCAGCCAGGACAAGGGGGCAGGCGCAACCACCGCCTGCCCTGCAAGCATGGCGTACCCGAAGCCATGAGGTGTGCAAAGAAAGGGGGCGCCTGGCACCCAGGAGCGGGGCCTGGGTGCTGAGCCTTCCTCCCCCGACCCTTGCCCCAAGGTGACCCTTGGCCCTGAGGGCGCTTCTATTAGGATTATTGCTTTAAGAAGAGAATGGCTCTTTCCCTAGAGCGGGGTGGAGATGTTCTCAACATGGAAGAACCGAGAAGTCAAGTAAGAACCAAGATGGTGGAAGAAAGAAGCCCCCCCCTCCCCTCCCCGGGGTGCGGAGACGAGGGGAACGTCGGGGTGCCGGGAGGAAATGAGGGGTGGAAGCCAACTGCGGGGGGAAACCAAGAGGCGCCAGGAAAGCCAAACGGGGGTGGATTCGGCTTCCCGTCAAAATTGGCAGGGGGGGAATAAAGAGCTGGGAGGTGAAGCTTTGGTGCAAATCAAACATTAGACAAACTCCTTTGCGGACTTCAGACCCACTTTACAAGAGGGGACGCAGCTGTCATTTCGCAACGGTCCCCGTGCCCCCCTGCTTCTCTTCTTCTCTCCCTCTTTCTCTCCTGCAGGAAATCCCTGTGGTTCCTAATGGCTGCTCCTTCTCCCTAACAGAGTGCTGGGAACCGTAGTTGGGACGGGATGGGGCAGAGATCTCAGGGTCAGACCAGCTATCGTTGCTTCCTCTTCAGGTATTCCCCCCCCCGTTTTGTTCTAACGCCTTTGTATCATCCGAGGCTTTTGGGCAGGAAATCCAAAACGGCGCCCACATAGGACCAATCGGTACGGGACCCCGAGGCATGGAAGTTCTCTTGTGTTGAGTCCCGCTGAAATGAACATCATTTCAGTGGGACTTGGGCAGGAGAAATTCTCACCTGCTCTCTCCATCTCCCACTTGGCTACTCTGAACGCCAGCCGGTATCTTAGCGGCCTCCATCTTTGGTAGGGGCGCAGCCGCTTCTGCCTTGGCCGTCCCTTGCCTTTCTCTCCCTGCTTCCCAGTATCACATCTTCCAACCCTCTCTCCCTTACTCCTTGTCCCTGGGAATCCTTCCAACCACCGTGAATCCCACAAATTACAAAAAAATACGTGATCAGGAGAAAGAAAGAAAAATAAAGACGCCTGCGGAGTAACGCAATCCCGTACGCGGAACCACAACGCTAGCAATGAATCGAGGAAGGTGAATTGTTGCCGTATAAACCGATTGTGTGCTTATTTTCTAACGGCCGCCCCCCTTTCCCTTGTTACAGTGTGCCTGCCCCTTTAAAAAACCAGGCGTATTGATATGGAAAGAGAGGCAAAGCGGCTGGTAGTTCCGGCCTTAGCGGGCGGCGGGGCCTCTCGCCCGCCAGCCCCATAGCTCAGTTGCTCATGCCATATAGTTGTATTGTAATCTAAGCCGCTGCCACGGGGCAGGGCAGCCCCCAATCCCGCCCCTCCCACTTTATCCGACATGGAAGTACACGGATATTTGGTTCATGCGCAAAGCGGCTCCTCCTTGCCCTCCCCACAAAATTAAGAGGCAGCCAGCTGGTGGAAGAGCACGTGGGGAGGAGCAGGTTGGCGGGGACAGGAGCCCCACAGAGGAGCAGAAGGATATGCAGTCCGTTGGGACAACAGCGTGCACAGTCCCGGGCGCCATAGTGTCCCTACGCCCGGGACTCTTTTTTTGTATTGGGCTTGTTACCCAGAAGCGCATCGATTTCCTGGACGACTTGGGGTGTCAGCTGGGTTAGAACCTATAAAGAGAGAGGGTATCCATTAGGGAAAAATGCAGATGACAGTATGCGACCCTGAGTCCCCTTCTCTTAGGATTCAAACAGTCACGTGCCTCGTTCTGTTCTTAAAATGAAAAGTGCCGCCTCAGTTTGCCTTGGAGCCATGTGGGGAAGACAAGAGGAGGTTTAACCCTTCAGCCTCCTTTAACGTGCTAATAGCAGTGATGGGGCTGGTTTCTAATAGTGAAACCAAGCGCAGGTGAAGGAGTTAAGTCCCTTCTTTCTCCCCCACATGTCTCTAAGGCAAACGAAGGCTGCATGATTCTGCAATTTGCATTTCAGATTTGTGCTGGGCACCTGATCTGTCTGAGACTTATGTATGTATTCTATATGATGCAGTAGCAGAATTAGAAGTACAGAACGTAATTTTGGGAACAGAGAATTCTGTACCTGGAAACAAACAACACCTCAACTTAAATTTTTGAAAATTTTTTACTCTTCATCCCTAGGGGAATGCTGGAAAAAAAAAATTCGTTTTTTTATGAATTTGGGTATAATAAAGCTGATTTTTGGGGGGATTCTTGAATATACCTGAATACTAATACCGGTATTCTATTGGTACTCAAAAATTTTCGGCTCCATTATATCCTTGAGCTTGTTTGGAGATTCTAGCAGGGGAGCACAGCTATCCTATACCCTTGGCTGAAGAACGGTACATTCCTCCTATCTGGAATGGTTGTCCTCCTTGATTGAGTGCACAGCTTCAGAAGAGATGCACATGGAGCGGTGAGGGAGGTAGGAGACACCCGCCTAGCCAGCCAGATCAGCCGAATCAACCCTGGAGATCAGTGGGGTGACAGATGTCGCAGCCAGATTGCTCTCCCATCCAGCTCCATTATATCCTATGGGGCCATTGTAGTCAATGGCAAAAATCTTCTAATAAGGATTCAGGGGGCTGGGGGAGGGGGTTTGAGGGAGAGGCACCAAATTTGTAGTGTAGCTGCTGGAGCCTCCTCCTCAAACAAGTTTGGAAAAGATTGGACCAGGGGATCCAATTCTAGGGGTATCCAAAGAGGGTGCCCCCAATCCTCCATTGTCTCCTATGGGGATGGGGAAAAGGCAGGCAGCAGTATCTCCCCAAGAAAGCCGGAAAGAAAACCTGAATTTTTTTTTTTTTTTTTGGGGGGGGGAGTTCAGCATTCAGTATTCGGCAGCCGAATGAGCTCAGGGGATCTGATTTGGTATGCCGAATGCCCAAAAAATGCCGAAAGTTTTTCGGGTTTTTTTCCGGTTTGGCTTTACCAAATGCACACCCCTACTGCAGTGTTAGGTTTGTGCCCCCGACATCTGAGAAAGCGGGGGGGGGGGGGATTAGAGGGATTCCAGGGATCACTGAAGTGGGGCCTCTTCTTCTTCAAAGGACAGGCCATCGATAATTCTACTTTAATTCAGTTATCCTTCAGGTAGCCAACATTTTTGGTGACCACGTTACAAATCTCATCACATCATTGGAGAGGAAAAACAAGACAACGGTGCCAAGACAGTCCTACTGTTTCTGCTGCAGCAGGCTCCCGCGATTACTCCCTTGGGATTGTTTGAGGCATGGAAGAGATGCCCATTCCCAGGGTTTGGCCACACAATCTTTGCCCCAAACCGAACTTCGGAAGAACTGATCGGGCACACCTACAGCAGCAGAAGTGGGTTGCATGCGGAACGGATTGGCTAGACACAGTCACGTCACCAACTCCCTTCTTTTTAAAACCAAGGTCTCACTTTTTCAATGCTGTGAGAGAATGTGCAATTGGAAGGGTATACGGGCTGCTTTTTAAATGAAAGGAAAGCGGCCAGCTTGCCTGAGCCACGAGGACGTAAGCTGAGGCTGACAACCAAACTGTGAATCATACGAACCAACCTGCACGTTTTGGTCATCTTCGGAGGCCCTGCTTCGGTTGCTCCTGCCCTCTGAAGACTAGATGGGCGGCCTTCTCAGTCGTGACACCAAAACTTTGGGATTCCTTCCCCAGGGAGATCTGTCTGCCCCCTCCATCGGTGTCTTCCACCAGCGGGCGAGGACTTTTTTGTTGTGGATAGCACCCCCCCTCCCATGACTACTGCCCCTCCTTCCTGGTTCTGCTGCCGTTTGTTTATCTGTTATTACCAGGGCTATCTGAGCCGGAACGCACAGGAACGGAGTTCCGGCTGGCTCCCGAGTTGGCCATGCCCAGCAGGAACTCATTAGCATAACAGGCCACACCCAACAGCAGAAACTCATTAGGATTGGCTACATGAGGGGTGTGTGGCCTAACATGCAAAGGAGTTCCTGCTCCAAAAAAACCCTGGGTTCTGACAAGAAACACGGTTAACAGAATAAGAAGCAAAAGGTGGGTGCGGCTGGATGACCACACTTCTGGTGACATGGGGTGTGTGGCCTAATATGCTAATGAGCTGTGCTGTCAGGGGTGTGGCCTGATACGCGGATGAGTTTCTGCAGTTGGGTGTGGCCTATGATGCTAAGGAGTTCCTGCTGGGCTGCTTCTACCAAAAAAAAGCGCCCTGGTTATTACTAAATTCATTTTACCATTTTAAAAAGTTGTTTTTCATTGCTCAAATGTTTCCATGTTCGCTGCCTCGGGGACCCCTGATCAGTCGGAAAGGTGGGATGAGAATATTTTCAACACAGAAATGCACGAATGAATGAATCCGCCTTTGATTTGCCAGCTGTCTGTCAAACGGGATGCAAAGAGAGGAGGAAGCCGGCCGGAAAGCCCGATCCACGTCCCGCGTGATCAGTAATCTGCCCACGGCTCATCTTCCCGTCCTCTTTCTCCATCACAACAGAAAAATCAGTTTTGGAACTGGCTGGTGGCAGTCGGCCGAAGGCTTTTCATGCGGTTTCTATTAGGGGGAAACTGGAATCCTTAGAGGTTTGGAGGTTTTCTTTGCTTCTCTTTTTTCTTAAAATGTAAAATTGTCCCTGTAAAGCCAAGAATCGGCAGCCATCCATCGATCGGCTCAAGGCACAGCTGGAATGACTTTCTCCGTACTTTCGCCTTACCTGAATGGATCCCAAATTCTCAATGAGCTGATCGGTGCTGGAGACGCCGAGGAGGACGGAACTGACACCTTCTGAACGCAGGCACCAGGCTTGGGTGGGAAGGGGTGGGGGGGAGACAAGAAAGAAGTATGAGTAGAAGAATGGCAGAGGAGCCCTGCTGGGTCAGACCAGGGAGGGTCCATCCAGTCCAGCCTCCGGAGTTCATTAGTTGCTGTAGATTTTTCCGGGCTGTGTGGCCGTGGCCTTGGCCTTGTAGGACCTGACGTTTCACCAGTAGCTGTGACTGGCATCCTCAGAGGTATAACACGGAAAGAAGGAGGACTCTCCGTGGGTCAAGATGGGTTGTTCTTTTGTCTATACCAGGGGTGGCCAAACTTGCTCAGTGTAAGAGGCACATCGAATAAACGTCCGATGTCTGAGAGCCCCAAGATGTGAACAGATGTGACACGCGTTTTTATTTTAAAAATATGCCTTTTACTAACATTAACCGAGACTGCCCAAAATAAAAAAAACAAAAGGGGTAAAAACTGTTATTGATAATGATACTTAGTTGTCCAGTGATATTTATTTGTCTGAGAGAGAAAGAGAGAGATAGAGAGAAAGGTGGAAAGAAAGAAGGAAAGAGATGGAAAGAAAGAGAGAGAGAGAGGTGGAAAGAAAGAAGGAAAGAGGTGGAAAGAAAGGGAGAGAGAGAGAGAGAAAGGTGGAAAGAAAGAAGGAAAGAGGTGGAAAGAAAGAGAGAGAGAGAGAGAAAGGTGGAAAGAAAGAAGGAAAGAGGTGGAAAGAGAGAGAGAGAAAGGTGGAAAGAAAGAAGGAAAGAGGTGGAAAGAAAGAGAGAGAGAGAAAGGTGCAAAGAAAGAAGGAAAGAGGTGGAAAGAAAGAGAGAGAGAGAAAGGTGGAAAGAAAGAAGGAAAGAGGTGGAAAGAAAGAGAGAGAGAGAAATAAAGAAAGCAAATAGAAGGGAGGGAGGATGGCATGCCTCCCCTTTGCTTCTCCAGCCGCCCTGCCGGGAGCTGCACAATATGTGTGAAAGAGTCACACTCGGCTCCCGAGCCGCAGTTTGGCCACCCCTAGTCTATACCTACTGATGTCTTTAACTTTTGGCCTGTTGCTAGTTTTCTAAACTTCCTTTGGAGGTTTTGGCTTCCTTGTGTCAGGTAGCCCTGGTCATGGAGTTGGAATGCGAGGGGAGTACTCTCAGCCTGCCAGCCTCTGCCCATTACTGTTCTACTGTCTGTAGGTTATCATCTTCCTGACCTTGTCGTGTCTCCAGCGGCAGAACTCCTCTGCTGGGAATCAACGGCTTTCATTGTTTTGCCCGCTTTGCCCGCTTACTTTGTCTGTGCGCGTGAACTATACTCATTGGCTTCAGCTCGTTTAGGGGGGGGTGTTTGATTCCACTATAATTTAGGGAGCCCTGCTGTTCCCGGGCATTCCTGACACAAACTGTACACGTGTCTTTAGTTATGATTTACCAATAAACAGATTCTTCTACTGAAGCCCTGCGTTGTGTGACCTAAGGAGCCTGATAGCTTGGTTTTGTTTTGTTTCCCTCTCTTTGTGGGTGCCCTTTGTGACCCCTCCTGGAGGCTCTTCCATCCTGCCTGGCCCCCCTCCACAGCCCCCCTCCCCCTGCCCGCTCTCACCAATGGCCAGCTGGGCCACCGTGCAGCCGAGGCGCTCGGCAATGGGGTGCAGCTCCTTCACTTTGGCCTGCTGCTTCTTCCCGTCTTCGCTCTGGAGCTTCTCCTTCAGCCACTGGTAGCCCTGGGGGGGGAAGGCAAAGAGCAGCTGCCCTCAGGAGACGGGCCCGGAGCCGGAGCGGAAGCCTCTCCTCCCTGCGGCTCTGCGACTAGACGTCCCTGTTTCATATCTGAACAAAGCTTGAGTCCGGGGGCACGTCTTAAGACCAAGCAAGCAGGGGTGCCAGGCCAGGGCTGGAAAATAGCTGGAGACTTTGGGGGTAGATCCGGGAGAGGGCGGGGTTTGGGCAGGGGAAGGACCAGTTTGGTGCAGTGGCTAAGTGCGCGGACTCTAATCTGGGAGAACCGGGTTTGATTCCCCACTCCTCCACTTGCAGCTGCTGGTGCGACCTTGGGACAGTCATAAGTTCTTTCAGAGCTGTTCTCTCAAGGGCAGTTCTCGAGAGAGCTCTCTCAGCCCCACCTACCACCCAGGGCATCTGCTGTGGGGAGGGGAAGGGAAAGGAGTTTGTAAACCGCTCTGAGACTTCCAAGTGAAGGGCAGGGTACGAATCCAATCTCTTTTCTTCTTCTTCTTCTTCTCAGCCTGGTCCAATGCCACAGGCTCCACCCTCCAAAGCAGCCATTTTCTCCAGGGGAGCTGGTCTCTGTCAGCTGGAGATCAGTTGTAAAAACGGGAGATTCCCCAGGTCCCACCTGGAGGCCGGCAACCCTACGACAAAGTTTAATCCTGGGCGTAGGCTTCCGTGTGCACGCAGTGGACTTGTGGCCTGCCCCAACTCCGGGAGCCAGGTAAAAGAGGCCTGCCCTCCTGCTGCTGCCGTGGCTGTATGCACTTAGGAGACCCTGAGAGCTGCTGTGGGGGTGGGCGTTCAGGGGACAAAAGAGGGACCGGGACATGAGAGGTGCGTGGCGGCGGAAAGGGCCTTCGAGTGGCGGCTGAGATCGGATAGCATTCAGGGTTCCCCAGCATGGTGCCCGCGGGCGCCACACCACCAAGCCAGGACTTCCCTTGGCACCCGCCAAGCTTTTTACAAAGCGGGCAGGGCCACAGTAAGGGAGGGCTTGTTCTTGCCTGCCTTCATTTATTCAAACAAAAGGGACGAGGGACGAGGGATGAGGGACGAGGGATGAGGGACGAGGGACGAGGGCCACGGGCAGTGTTCCCTCTAAGATGAGTTAGTGTGAGCCAGCTCACAGTTCTTTAGCCTCCGGCTCACAGATTTTTTTTGTCCTAGCTCAGGAAGGATGGCTCCAGCGCAGACTAACTTATGCAGCAGCCAAATCGCTTGCTCTCAATTTTAATGCCAGGAGCTCACAAAGGAGAATTTTTGCTCACAAGACACCACAGCTTAGAGGGAGCATTGGCCACAGACAAGCCCCTGGGCTTTCCTTAGTTGTGCGGGGTTCCCGTCTCCCTTCGGTCTTTCCCTCTTCCCCAGAGGGAGGAGGAGGAGGAGGAGGAGGAGGAGGAGGAGGAGAGAGGCGTCCTGTTTGGCTTCACCTCCTGCTGCAGAATTTCGGGGTGGCGCTCACCACTCCCTCGCAAAATCCCAAGGCTGGCTGCCCACAGGCTCAAAAACGTTGGGGAACTCTGCCGTAGGATTTTCAAGGCTGTGTTTTACTCTGATATTTATATGGTTGTCTTCATCTCCCGTCACTTTACGTAAGCCACCCTGAGCTCGCTTTGGCGGGGAGGGCGGTGTGCGAATCGAATCAATCAATCAACAAACAGAGGGTGGAACTTCTTCTCTTAGGTTTGACAATGGAAAAAATTAAGCAAGAAAAAAGAACAGTATTATGGTATATGATCACGTCGGCGAGAATGGCCTTTGCACAACAGTGGAAAGCGGATAAAATACTGGATGTACAGGACTGGTTAAGGAAACTGCTATTTTTAGCTGAAATGGACAAAATGACTAAAAAACTAAATGGACAAATGGCAGAACAATACTTAAAAGAATGGGAAGACCTGAAAATATATATGGAAACTGAACATAAAATGGAAGGGAAAATGTATAACCTTGATTCTTATTGAAAATGAAGTTACGTTAGATCAAGTTAGATTTTTGTGTATAAAACATAAGTTACCTGGTTTATAGATTGTTATAAGTTTAAACTTGATTACTCTTATTGTTTTTTGTTATTGGCAATAGCAGTGTTGGAAGCCTATTGGGGGGGAGGGGGAGGGGGGAAGGGATATAATCTATAACTTGAATTGGAAATTATGTTTAAAAATGTTGAATATATTCCAATAAAAATCTTGTTTTAAAAAAAAACAGAGGGTGGTTTTGCCATTTTCCTGCCTCTGCGTAGCAACCCTGGACTTCCTCAGCGGCCTCCCATCCAAGGGCTAACCGGGGCCGACCCTGCTTAGCTTCCGGGATCCGACAAGATCGGGCTCAACCGGGCTGAAGCAGAGGAGGGAGGGCTCTGGTTTCGCTCGGGCCACGGAACTCACTTCCAGGTCGCAGCCCGGAACACCCAAAGGAGCTCCAGGGAGGAGAGGGCACCCGATCCGGCACGCGCGGAGTGCCTTCCCTTCCCCAGTGAGTAAGAGCAGGAAGGGACCTCGCTTGTCTGGCTGTTGGGAGAAAGATGGTGCCTCTCCCCAGCGGGCGGGCAGGACGGCATCTTTTGCCTGACCTACCGACCATGCGGGATGGTTCGTTGGAAGGTTCGAGGTACCGTTCGGGAGAATGAGATCCAACAGGATCCTCCGGGGTTGTCGCACACTTAAAGGCCCTGTGTCTCTGCACGGTTCACCCGAGGTCTGAGGAGGGCAACGCAAGGAAGGCAGCGCGAGGGGACCATACCTTCATGGCAGCCCGGCAGTTCTCCGGCACCCGGTCCTCGTATTTCCCGGTGATGAGTCCGCACGCCAGCGGGGACCACGTGATGGCCCCCACCCCTGAGAGAGCAAACAGGCAAGGCAGACAGTGAGGAGGAAGACAAACGGATTCCTTTCTCCTCCTCCTCCTCCGAGACTCACTGAAATATTACCCGTGGACTCTCTTTGCCCATGGCGCAGCGGTTAGGAGCGCGGACTCTAATCTGGGAGAACCGGGTTTGATTCCCCACGCCTCCACATGCAGCTGCTGGTGGGACCTTGGGTCAGTCACAAGTTCTCTCAGAGCTGTTCTCTCAAGGGTAGTTCTGTCAAGAGCTCTCTCAGCCCCACCTACCTCACAGGGTGTCTGTTGTGGGGAGGGGAAGGAGATTGTAAGCTGCTTTGAGACTCCTTTGGGTAGTGAAGGGCGGGGTATACATCCAACCTCCTCCTCCTCCTCCTTCCTGTGCCTCCCAACTTTGCTTTCCCATAGATGGCTCTCCATGAATTCCTGTCTGTCCCCCCCCCCCCCAAGTAGAATCCTCCCCTTGTGCCCCTGAATCTCCTCCCCTCTCCTCTGGTCCGTCTCGACGCCTAGATCAGGGATCCCCACGGGCCTCACGGCACCTGCCCACACCCTTCCTGGTGCCTGCCAAGGGCTTTCAGAGACCAGGAGGGGCGAGGTTTGTCCAGCAGGGCTTGTGATTGACTGTGCCGATTAAAAGGCGTCTCGTGAAACAGAGTTTCTGCTCGGAATGCTGAAGCGTTGCTTCTCGAGTTATACGTAACCTGGCTCGCTGACATTTCGTGGCTGGCTCCGCCTCCCGCGGCAGCCATTTTGTGACAGGCCACCACCCCACGTCAGAATTCTTTTTTTTATTTTATTTTATTTTATTTTATTTTCATTTCCTTTGCTAAAACATGAAATTCCAACTACACATTTTACTTATCACATAAAGTCTTATACATCCGCTAAGTTTTCTATCCCATTATACACCCTGAACCATCTCTTCTTACGTACCTTTCCATTTTTGTTTTGTAACGTCAAACTCAAATCATCCAACTGAGCTAACTCTGACACCTTAGATATTAATTCTTTTATTGAGGGTATTATTTCTCATTTCCAATTTCTTACCAGTAACAAACGAGCAGCGGTTATAAGATAAGATAATAAATAAATTTCCTGTTGGTTATATCCATTGGGCACCATATTTAACAAACACGTTTCTGGTCTTAAAGCAACATTCTTCTCCAAAACTTCTTGAATCATCCTCCGCGCCATTCTCCAATAACCTTGTATCTTATCACATTTCCACCCCGGGTCAGAATTCCGAAGGGGCCTGTAGGCTCGAAAAGGTTGGGGACCCCCGGCCTAGATCCAGCCACCGACCCCTCTGCTGACCCATAGCTCCCCCCCCCCATACACACATCTTAGCTGCCCTCCAATAAAACAAGACCAAATCTCCGGCTCGTGCCTTCCCGCCACTTACCGATTTTGTGGTACAACTCCGGGAGCTGCGTCTCCACCTTGTCCCGCTGGAACATGTGGTATTCGGCTTGCTCGCAGACGGGGGGGATGAGGTTGAACTGCCGGGCCACCGAATAGGCCTCCTGGTTTGGGGGGGGGGGCGGGAAGGGAGCCGATCAGAAACAGAAGAGCCCTCGAGGGGACGGGCACGGGAGGGGTCCCGGAGCCGGGTCACGCGTGCCGAGAAAGGAGGCGGCAGAGACATGGGAGGTGGGTTCCCGGAGGTGGGCTCCCTGTCACTCGAAAAACCAGCAGAGAGGCTGCCTCCTGCTTTCTCATTTGCAGGCGCCTTTTTTGAAATGCGAAGGACCATTCAGGACTGGAACCCAGGACCTTGCAGTCTGTGGTGGACCACATTAATGAAGGGTGGGAGATTCCTGGAGAATGAGGGGTGGGGGTGGAACCTGGAGAGGTCAGGGTTTGGGGAGAGGGGTAGAGTTGCCAACTTCCAGGCGATGGCTGGAGAACTCCCGCTATTACAACCGATCTCCAGGTGACAAGAGATCAGCACCCCTCGAGAAAATGGCTGCTTTGGGAGGTGGGACTCTCTGGCATCGTACCCCGCTGAAGCCCCTCCCCGTTATATGCATCCCCCAGATCTCCAGGAGTGCCCCAATGCAGAGTTGGCAACCTCGGAGAGGAGGAACCTGTGCAAGGTATACGGCCAGAGTCCACCTTCAAAAAACAGCCGTTATCTCCAGGGGCACCGATTTCGGTCGTAATTCCGGAAGATCTCCAGGCCATACTTGGGAGTTATTACCAAAAACCCGCAAAGAACCTGCCCCACAGAGCGCTGCGAAGTGTATATATAGATCAACACATACCGATATCACAATATGTCAAAGTAGGTAACTATTGCTCAAAGAGTCCTTTTCAAAGAATCATAAGAAGCCGTTGACGAAATTCCCCGGAGGAGGCTTCCGTTTCGTACTGTGCTTCTTCTGAACGTAGTCAGGAGAACAAAATTTGCGTCCTCTAATTAGTCATTCATTACGGATGTGCAATCTTTCATAAAAAATATTCAAGACGGCCCTCGTCCATTGCTCGAAGTAACTCTCAAAGACGGGCATGCTGACAAGAGGGCTCCGGGGAATTTCGTCAACGTCTTCTTACGATCCTTTGAAAAGGACTCTCTGAACGATATTTATCTACTTTGATATACTGTGATATTTGTATGTGCTAATAGATATACACTTTGCAGTGCTCCGTGTCTTCTTTGTGGTTTTCTTGGAATAGTTCCTCGTAGCCGTGACCCTTCACTTTTTGTTCATACCTGGAAGCTGACAACTCTCGCGTCCACCGTCCTGCCACCTCCTCCTCTGTACCTACAAGCCAGGCCTTATTCCAAAGCAAACACACATGGGACATGGGAACACGTAACGCTGCCTTTGGCTGAATCCGACCCTGGGTCCATCAAGGTCAGTATCGTCTGCTCAGACTGGCAGGGACTCTCCAGGGTTTCTCAGGCAGAGGGCTTTCCCGTCACCTCCCGCCTGGTCCTTTTAGCTGGAGACGCCGGGGACTGAACCTGGGGCCTTCTGCCTGCCTAGCAGATGCTCTGCCGCTGAGCCACGGCCCCGCCCCAAACAGATCCTTGGTCTGTAAAGGTCCGTATTGTCTACTCAGACCGGCAGCGGCTCTCCAAGGTTTCTCAGGCACAGGTCTTTCACATCACCTACTCCCTGATCTTTTTAACTGGAGATGCCGGGGACCGAACCCGGGACCTTCTGCATGCCAAGCAGAGGCTCTTCCACTGAGCCACACCCCCCCCCCAAGCGCGCAGCACCCCACGACCCAAGTGTTTACCATAATCTCCATGGCGCTCCAGCGAGACGTGCCCCAGTACATGGCCATCCCCTGGTTGATCACGTAGGTCATGGCCCGGACAATCTCTGAAGGGGGAGAAAGAAAGGTGAGGCAGGGATTTGTTCGGGGCTCCCCCACCCCCTCGCCAGCCGCCTTCTCTCCTTTAGAGGTCAGCAAGACGCTGGACTGCAGGCCGGAAGGTCGGTAGTTCGAGACCCGAGTGCCGCATGACGGAGTGAGCTCCCGTCTCCTACCAAGCTTGCAGTTCGAAAGCAAGAAGTTGCAAGTAGATAAATAGGTACCGCTTCAGTGGGAAGGTAACAGCACTCCGTGTGCCTCGGCATCTAGTCATGCCGGCCACATGACCACGGAAACGTCTTCGGACAGCGCTGGCTCTCCGGCTTGGAAACGGAGACGAGCACCGCAGCCCCTAGAGTCGGATTCGACTGGCTTTCGAGCAAGGGAAACCTTTCCCTTTTCCCTTTACCTAGGACCTTCACCTTTCAGAGCTGTCGCAGGGGACGTGACGGGAAGCCAGGCAGAGGGACCGAGTCCCAACGGCCACCGATGCTCCCTCTGAGCTCTGGAGTCTTGTGAGCAAAAATTCTACTCTGTGAACTTCTGGCATTAAAAGTTGTGCGTGAGCGATTGGGCTGCCGCATAAATTAGTTTGCTCGGGAGCCACCTCCTTCCTGAGCTAAGACAAAAACTGTTCTGTCCTGACTTGTGAACTGTAGATATCCTTTGCCACGTTAAGCTTGAAGTCAGGACCAGGGCTGTAAGCCTCGACAATCCGATGGGCTGCTTTGTTTTCCACCCTGTCTGTAACCAATCAGAACTGACTGAAACGTTATGGAAGGAACAAGCCTCATTGGCCTTTATCCCTCAATTGCCATTGGTTGTTAACTAAAGTAGGGGCGTGGCTTTGTTAGCCCGGATTATTTAAAAAGGAGCTGTGCTCCACTGCTTTTGTTGTGTGCTATCTGATCGTCTTGTCTGTTCTTAACAACGCTGAATCACCGTTAAATCACTCTCATCGTTAAACTGTGAGCTGGCCCACGCTCACTCCGCTTAGAGGGAACACTGACGGCCACATCGGGTAACTCTGCTGGGAACGGAACCTCAGCAGATGCAACAACTTGGAGGGGGGAGGAATTGCATTGGACTGACCCCCCTCCAAATCGGTGTCTGCCGTTGCCAACTTCAGGTCAGGAAGTTCCTGGAGATTTAGGAGTGGATTCTGAGGTGGGTGGGGTTTGGAGAACGGGGCGGGGGGACTTCAGAACGGGGAACGATGCCACTGAATTCACCCTCCAAAGGAGCCATTTTCTCCAAGGGAACTCATCGCTACCATCTGGAACTCAGCTGTTATTCTGAGAGGTCTCCAGGTCCCACCTAGAAGTTGGCACCAGTGTTCTCTCTAAGCTGAGCTAGTGTGAGCCAGCTCACAGTTTTTTAGCCTCCGGCTCACGCATTTTCGTCTCAGCTCAGGAAGGAGGGCTCCAGAGCAAACTAATTTACGCAGCAGCCAAACCGCTCGCTCACCACTTTTAATGCCGGTAGCTCACAAAGTAGGATTTTTGCTCACAAGACTCCGCAGCTTAGAGGGAGCATTGGCTAGCACCCCTGTCTGCGTCCCATGCGCAAGACGGGACTTCCACTAACGTTCGTGCTGCCCAGCCTCCTGGCTCACAGTGGACGAGAACCCTTACAGGACTTTCCCCTTGAACTATATATAAATTACTGCCTTGGATATACTGCTTATTTCTACTTTCGGACATTTTAATCCGAAACGAACGAATTGGTGGCCTGGATTTCCCGGGACTTAAAGATGTTGACGTTAAGACTGTTTGGCCTCCTTCCTGGTTCCTCAGATTGCAAAATGGTTTCAGTTGCAGGAGTTTCTGCCATGGCAAAAAGACATAACTGCACTTCTGCTCGCAAACACCAGGGCTCTCAGATTCACACACACAAAAGGCGCACCCCCCACCCCGCCCTGCTGCCTTTATGTGCACATCACAATAACCTTCACCAGCCGGTATCTGCACATCTAGCTGCTGTTGGTGTTAGAGAAGAATAAGAGGAGACTGGATTTAGACCCCGCCCTTCACTACCTGAAGGAGTCTCGGTGCGGCTTACAAACTCCCTTCCCTTCCCCTCCCCACAGCAGACACCCTGTGAGGTAGGCGGGGGTGAGAGAGCTCTGACGGAAACTGCTCTTTTTCAGGAACAGCTGTGCCAGAACTATGGCTTGCCCAAGGTCACATCAGCAGGTGCGAGTGGAGGAGCGGGGAATCAAACCTGGTTCTCCCAGATTAGAGTCTGTACACTTAACCACTACACCAAACTACAGACCAGGCTGTTTTTCCAGGTCAGCTGGCGACCCTAACGCTCACACAGTAATGATGCAGCAGCTTACAATAACACTCTCACACATTTTCGCACCCGCTTCCCAACAGGCAGACTCCATTTGGGTATTTGTGGGGTGTGGGGGGTCTCCAGGGGACAGGACTTGGGTTACGCACAGAAGGGTTTTCCTCTCACTTAGGGGCCACGCCGGCTATGCAGGAGAGGAAATTACGGGATGGGTTAGGATTCCCAAGGATCTGGTGTGCGGGACCATCGATTGGGGAGGACAGTTGTGGATTCAAGGACAGCACGGGGGTTTCGGGGGTGGGTGGGGCTCACATACCTCTCAAGTGGCTACCTGGAGTGTATTTTTTAAAAGAACTATTCTTCTACGAATCTTGTACAACTAGGATCGATTCGGGGGGGGGGTTTGCTGCTATTAAAATGTCGTTATGTGTAACTGTAAAGCTGTGACTGTTAAATGTTTGAACGCGTCTAGTCGGAATTCTGTACTAATCTTCACTTGGTTAACAGCTTTTTAAAAAATGTTGCAACTTTTCTCTTTCACATGATTATCAATCTCTGTTCCTGAATTACCTTGTATTTGTTATTGTGGTTCTGAACTGGTTTCTATGTCCCCCTCAATGGCTTTATTGTTTTGTTTGTTGGAAAATTTGGAAACAACATATATATATATATTTAAAAAAAACAAACAAACAGGGGGTTGGCTGTGTCAGTCTGAATCAGCAGAACAGGGTTTGAGTCCAGGGGCACCGTTAAGACCAGCCAAGTTTTATTCTGGGCGTAAGCTTCCGTGTGGAAAGGTATTAATAAAACTAATAAAACGGGATAAATCCTAAATTACATATACCCAGGGCCGGTGCTACCATTAGGCCAACCTAGGCGGCTGCCTAGGGCACAGACCTCAAAGAAATACAGAACTGACAATCAGCATTACTGCACAAGAGCCCCACCGCCAGGCCCAGCACCAGAGACACAGCCAGCAACCCGAAACTTCTCCATGAAGTCAAATGTTCATCCTTTCAAATGTCCTAATTGGGTCCTTCGGTGAAGGGCTTGAGAGGTATGGGGGGGGGGGTCAGGATTCTCAGGCATAGGATTAGGGGAGGGGGGGTCAGCCAGTAGGAGGGTCTGTTGGTTTGTTTTGAGTGGGGGGTAGGGGTCTGCAGTACCTTCCAGCAAGAGCAATCGGAAGTTCGGGTCACACTCTGCAAAGGGGGAAGGAGAGAACTGGTGAGAGAGACAGTTGGCATTTGGGAGTCGGCCCAAGGCGGAAGAGCTCGACTTCTGACTGGCCCTTCGCCATGGGCTCCTTGATTCGGCCGTGGGCGAGTCACACTTCCTCGTGGCCACATCCCCCCCCCAATGCCCGAAACCAGGGCTTCTTCCTCGGTATGATGCACCGGAACAGAGTTCTGAAACCTCTTCAACAAAATTCTTTTACAAATGTTTAAAAGTTCGCAAGTTTTCAGTATACTGAAAACTTCCTTTCCCACTTGAGAGTTCTAGCACCTTTATTTATTTATTTTTTTAAAAAAACACCCTCCCTAAAACACAGCATTAACTTGCGGCCTTCCTCACAGGATTGTTGTGCAAATGTTACCTTTAAATACTTTGTACAAATCCAAGTTGGACCGGCAGCAGAGATGGGTGATAGCGGGGGGATACTGGGGATATATTTTATCCACATCGCAAGCTGCCTGGAGTTCCGTAAAGGAGGAAGGGGGCTAATAAATGTTTTAAATAAATAAATAACAGGAGGTGTTGTAGTGGAGAACCCGAGCTATGGCGGGGTGTGTGTGTCACTGGGAGGCCTTTTGTCTGGGACGGCAGGTGTCTAAAGGTGCTGGGCGTGGGGTGGGGCTTGCTGAAAAGACCTGGGAGGGCGTGTTTGGTTTCCACACACAGCCCAGTTGCAAAAGGGAGGTCAACGTGGCAATGCGGAACTCCTTGAAGCTTTTTGTGTTTGGGGCGGGGTTCACTCACCTTCCATGGGGCTGTTGGCATCCATCCGGTTAGCAAACACAATGTCCACGTATTCCAGCTGAAGCCGCTGCAGAGACCCTTTCAGCCCTAAAAGGCCAGGGAGGGGGAAGAAGAAGAAGAAGAAGAAGAAGAAGAAGAAGAAGAAGAAGAAGAGATTGGATTCATACCCCGCCCTTCACTACCTAAGGGAGTCTCAGAGCGGCTGACAAACTCCTTTCCCTTCCCCTCCCCACAACAGGCACCCTCTGTGAGGTAGGTGGGGCTGAGAGAGCTCTGACAGAAACTGCTCTTTTTCAAGAACAGCTCTTGTCAGATATGGCTTGCCCAAGGTCATCCAGCCAGGTGCAGGTGGAGGAGTGGGGAATCAAACCCGGTTCTCCCAGATTAGAGTCCGCGCACTTAGCCAATACACCGAACGTTGGCATGAACGCCCCCCCCCCAAAAAAAAACTTTGATAGTACTCCCCCAAAAGTACTGAGAGACAGTCTGCCCCTCACCTCCCACTCCAGAAGGCCACCCCCCCCCCGCACCTCCAAGCCTTCAGACCCACCAATCCCTTCCCTGGCTAAGAAGAAACTCCCAACAATTCCACTCGTATCTTAAAACCCCCAAATCCTCTCCTCTTTGGGCTGCCAACCTCCTGGTGGGGCCCGGAGACCTCCCAGAGTTACAACAGATCTCCGGACCACCAGGACCAGCTCCCTTGGAGGAAGACGGCAGCTTTGTAGGGTGGTCTCTATGGCATTGCAACCCGCTGAAGTCCTTCCGGACCCAAACCCCACCCTCCCCGGGCGCTGCCTCCCGAAATCCCCAGGTATTTTCCAACCTGGAGTTGACAACCCGATCCTCTCTTCGTTTCCTCACTCATCACCCACCCCACGTCGCCCTTTCCGTATGGCCTCCCTGCCCCTGGACCCCCTGGACCCTGATCTACCCCCCCGGTCCTGACCCCTCCACAAACTCTGCTCCCCCCCCAGCAATCTCCAGCCGCTCCTCCCCCCAACCTTACCCTCAATTATGTGTTTCCGGGATAAGCCCCTCTCAGTCTCGGCCCTGGGGGGGAGACAAAGACAAAGAAATGGGAAGGGGGGTCTTCAAAGCCGGACCCTCCCCCTCTGAAACCCCATCCTGCAGAGACTCATTCCAACGCCACATTTCCTGAAGACCCCTTGATGCCTGAATAGTGAATTGTCGAGCCCCTGACCCAAACGGCCTCCCCTGCCCATGCATAGAATCAGAGAATCACAGAGTTGGGAGGGGCCTCTAGAGACCATCTAGTCCCACCCCCTGCCCAGTGCAGGACCAGCCTGAAGCGTCTCTGACAAATATTTGCCCAGCCTCTTCTTGAAAGCTGTCAGTGAAGGGGAGCCGACCACCACCCGAGGCAGCCGATTCCACCTTTGGACCGCTCTGATCGTGAAAAGGTTTTTCCTAATATCCAGCGGATACCTTTCTGCATGTAATTTAAACCCATTGCTTCGGGTCCTCTCCTCTGCTGCCGTCTGGAACGGCTCCTTGCCCTCCTCCAAAGGACGGCCTTTCAGATATTGAAAGAGAGCCATCGTGTCCCCCCTCAGTCTCCTCTTCTCCAGACTAAACATTCCCAAGGTCCTCAGTCTCCAGACCCCTGATCATCCCCATCGCTCTCTTCTGCACCCTCTCGATTTTGCCCACATCCTTTCTGAAGTGAGGCCTCCAGAACGGCACATGGGACTTCAGGTGCGGCCTGACCAAGGTGCGGCCTGGCCCCTCCCCTTCTGCTTTACCCTACAATCGGATCCCGGGACCCAGAGCCGTGCTGCTCTCCTTTACGACATGCAGATTCTGTGTGCCCCCCACCACCACAGAAGGCCCAAAGTACCCGCCCCCTGTCACTGGCTCCCTCGGCCCTCTCCGTACTTACTGGCCTCCCCAATAGATCTTCGTGGTGACAACATAGCTCGAACGCCTGTGATAGGTGAGAGGGAGAAGGTTAATACCGGAGGGGGGAACATCTCCTGCTGAATTTGGGAGAGAATATAGGCTGGGGGGGGTTAGGGTTAGGTCTTCATGCCAGGACGGGGGGCGTTTACCTCCATCCTTTGCTCTTCAGGATGTTCCCCAAGGTTTTTTCTGCTCTGGAAGGAAGAAGAAAACATGGCAGGGAAGGTAAAAATAACGCCAGGCGGAAGGCTCCGATCGATTTATCCAGTGGCTCAGATCGAAGCTGTAGTTCCGCCTCCGGCCCCATCAATTAGAGGGGCCGATGAGGACACACACACAAAAAATGACTCTGGGGTCCTCAGAGAGTTGCCCTGTGCCTCTGCAGACACCTCCCGCCAAGCCGGATGGGAAAACACACGCCCCCAAACCAGTTTCCAGTGTGTCAGCTAAAGCATCACTGAGCAGTTTGTGTCTTTGGGGGTGAAAGCCGTTTTCCTCTAGCTGTGAAGGCCACACGCATCTGACAGGGGACAACGTTCAGCTGCAGCCGGTGCCAAATTTTCCACCTAGGGCTTCTGCAAAACTGATGGGCCTTGAACTTGTTTGGGGTTTTTTAATTATTATTTTTATTAGAATTTTCAAATGTTTAACAGAGCGATACAAACATTGTCAACTTGGTGAGCTACATTAAGAAAAGCATTCTAAAAAACCCCAAACAGTTTAATAATACATTTTAATGTGTCCTTATACTATTTAGTTGAGTAGTGCTAATTACATAGATATTTTGTTTTGGGAGGCAATTTAAAGAAAAGGACTGAGCTGACTAAGTACCGATCTTTGACTATGAAAGGAATGTTAACTGCTTTTTAACTTTATATCAAGAGGTCTTTTCTCTCTAAAAAAAAGTGATCATTTTGTTTGGTTGCTGTAGATTTTCCGGGCTGTCTGGCCGTGGCCTTGGCATCGTAGGACCTGATGTTTCGCCAGTAGCTGTGACTGGCATCCTCAGAGGTACAACACAGAAAGATGGAGTAAAATGGTAGGCAGGTAATTTATATCTACCCTGGAAGGTGGAGTAAGGCTGAGTCATATCTTGTAGGAGTTCCCCAGGCTATGAACATGCTAATGGAGGAGCTTCGACAACATCTTGAACTTGTTTGCTTCTGTGGTGATTGCTCTCTGGTTTTCCTCCCCGCCCCTAGACCCCCTGCACCCTGATCTACCCCCCCAGAGAGCCAGTTTGGTGTAGTGGTTAAGTGTGCGGACTCTAATCTGGAAGAACCGGGTTTGATTCCCCACTCCTCCACTTGCACCTGCTGATGTGACCTTGGGTCAGTCACAAGCTCTGGCACAGCTGTCCCTGAAAGAGCAGTTTGTGTTAGAGCTCTCTCAGCCCCACCTCCCTCACAGGGTGTCTGTTGTGGGGAGGGGAAGGGGAAGGAGTTTGTAAACCGCTCTGAGACTCAAAAGTGAAGGGTAGGATATAAATCCAATCTCTTCTTCTTCTTTCCATATTTGATTTAAAAAGGGGTCCTGCCCCCCCCCCCCGCCGTTCCTTCCTACAGTATTCTGCTAAGTTCTCTTGGCCGCAAGTATCTTGAGACCCCAATTGTACAAAT
The DNA here is from genome assembly GCA_029375565.1 of Gekko gecko. Taxonomy (NCBI): domain Eukaryota; kingdom Metazoa; phylum Chordata; class Lepidosauria; order Squamata; family Gekkonidae; genus Gekko; species Gekko gecko. The sequence goes on along the minus strand of JAPDNY010000015.1, from coordinate 56,272,431 downwards.
CACATCTCCTCGGCCTTCCTGCTCTGGAGGAACTCCATATTTAGCCCAGGGCACCCACGCCAGCCTGCGACTGCCTGTGTTTGCACCCTCTCTGGGCTGCTCAGCCCCACCCTTGCCCTCCTTCCAAACTCCCCCATCCCCTGATTTCGCCTTGCGGCTGAACGGATCCAGCTTAGTCCTTCCTTCCTTCCAGCTGTCCCCAAATCTGGCCTGACAGAATAATGTCATGGAGTTTTAATGGGGACTCTGGAAAGTCCTGCGACAGCATTTTGCCCGAAAAGTGTCCAGCAGGCAGAAATAAAAGGGGGCAGGCGGGGGAATGTTTAGAACTGAGAGAAGACGGAGGAGGAGGAAGCTGCTAAAACTGGACTGAGAGGTTCCTGGAGATTTGGGGGAGAGACTTGTGGTGGGCAGGGTTTGGGGTGGGGGAGAAGAGAGGGACCTCCCTGGGGTATAATGTCACAGAGCCCACTGTCTGGTCCCTGTAGCCTGGAGGTCAGTTGTAAGTCCTGAAGGTCTCCAGGCCCTGACCAGATAAGCCTTCTACGGAGTTGTTTGACTTGTGCATTGTAGCATTGTGAGCTTTGGTTCCGGGAAAAATCATTTGCCCGGAGAAGAATTTCTCGAAACACGCAATTTTTGCCTGGGAGGCGTGCTTCTTTGATGCTTGCCGCATCTCTTTTCGGAAAGCAAAACAGCTGACGACGTTGGCATTGACGAATGCCGCGTCTTTCATCAGTCTTTCATCAGAAAGCAGGATAGTCTACGGCATTGAATCCCGTCTGTATATTGGTCTCTGTAGCTGTGTATGTTTCTACAAGATGTATATTATTCTTTAGGTTTTTGTCATCGATGGACTATAATTAATAAGATGCACTAGGGTCTTTACTGTCTATTTAAGTATATGATTGGAATGAATATATGAAGACATGGAGGAGCTGCGGTGGCTCAAGTGGTTAAGATGCTGAACTGCAGGCTGTCGAAGGTCAGTAGTTCAGCAGTTCGAGACCCGAGAGTGCCGCATGACGGAGTGAGCTCCCGTCTCTAGTTCCAGCTCCTGCCAACCTAGCAGTTTGAAAGCAAGAAATTGCAAGTAGATAAATAGGTACCACTTCGGTGGGAAGGTAACAGCGTTCCGTGCACCTCGGTGTTTAGTCATGCCGGCCACATGACCACGGAAACGTCTTCAGACAGCGCTGGCTCTTCGGCTTTGAAACGGAAATGAGCACCGCAACCCTAGAGTCGGATTTGACTGGCTTTCGAGCAAGGGAACCTTTACCTTTACCTTTATGAAGACATGGTAGCATATCAGAATTGTGTGTTTTGTTTTCCCACGGTGTTTTCCCCCCGTTTGCCCCACCTGGAGGCTGGCCAACCCACAATGGGGTAGCCAAGAGGAAGATCCTTGTATTTGGGGGTGGGGAGGGGGGTTGATCTTTGGTCCGCAGGCAGGGCTGACTCTGAGCCAACGGACAGACTCCAGAGGGCTCACAGCTGGATGAAAGGCTGCCGAGGAGCAAAGAAGAGGGCACCCTGAGCATGTGCAGAGTGCCGTTCCTTTATTGCTGAACTCTGACAGGTGTTGGGGTTCAGGCTCACAGAATGAAGCTTTAGTCTAGAATCTCCCTTGTTAGCAACTGGCTCCTGAGCACGGAGCTCCAGTGGGTAAGATGCAGGGAAGAAGAAGAAGAAGTGGAGACTGGATTTATACCCCACCCTTCACTCGGGAGTCTCAGAGCGGCTTACAAACCCCTTTCCCTTCCCCTCCCCACAACAGACACCCTGTGAGGTCGGCGGGGCTGAGAGAGCTCTGAGAGAAACTGTCCTCGAGAGAACAGCTCTGGCAGAACTGTGGCTCGCCCAAGGTCATCCAGCAGCTGCAGGGAAGACCTAGGAGCTGAGACTGAGAGGCCCCAGCCATTCAGTCTGGAATAAAAGTAATGACTATCTAGGGCAGGGGTGGCCAACCTGTTGGGGGCCACACGCGGTTCTTTCACACAGTCTAATTTAATGTTCATAAAAAGCAAATTTGCATATTTTCCAATAAAAACGCGTGTGTGATATTTGTTCATGTCTTGCAGCTCTCAAACGTCTGACATTTACTCTGTGTGGCTCTTATGTTAAGCAAGTTTGGCTGCCCCTGGTCTAGGGCTCTCTCTCTCTCTCTCTTCCTTTTCGTCCTGCCCTCTGTACCTCCTTGTCCAAGACGGGCAGAAATTCATAGGGTGCAGCTTCACCGGTCGAATCTCTCCCTGCTACGGAACCGTCAGAGGCACAGAAGACCTGCCAGAAAAGCAGCGGCCACCCTTCCACCTGCCCCTCGGCTTCTGCGCCCGTTTCTCAGAAAAGAAGTTGAGGCAGTAAGAGCGGGACATACTTGCCAGAAGCATAGACTTCGGCCGTGTCGAAGAGGTTGACCCCATTCTCGTACGCGGTGGTGAGCACGTTCTCTGCCATCTAGAATGCGAGAGGGAGGGGAGAGAGAGAGAGTCAAAACAATATGGATGCCGGCAACAACAGCTCCCTCAAGTTGGGTTGCCAACCTCCAGGTGCAGCCTGGAGAGCTCCAGAATTTCAACTGATCTTCAAGCTACAGAGATCCGTCCCCCCTGGAGAAAACGGCTGCTTTGGAGGGTGGGTTCTATGGCATTGTCCCCCCTGACGTCCCCCTCTTCCCAAACCCCACCCTCCCCAGGGTCTACTCCCCAAACCTCCAGGAATTTCCCAACCTGGAGTTGGCAACCCTATTCACAAGTGCTGCAACGTTTTTAAACTGGGATCAGCTCCTCTGTCTGAATTAGGAAGGGCAGCTTTTTTCCTTGTTATAGAGAGAAAGTCACTGGGAAAACATCACCGGTTTAATTCCTGCCTGTCTGGTTGCGGATAAAGGCACGGGAAGGGCGTGGGGTCCGGGGAAAACTCGGCAGCTCTAGTCTCAGGACCAATGTTCCCTCTCAGCTGAGTGAGTGTGAGCTAGCTCAGAGTTTTTTAGCCTCCCGCTCACAGATTTTTGTCTTCGCTCGGGAAGGGATGGCTCCGGAGAAAACTGATTTATGCAGCAGCCAAATCGACTGCTCACAACTTTGATGCCAGTAGCTCACAAAGTAGAATTTTTGCTCACAAGACTCCACAGCTTAGAAGGAGCCTTTTTCAGGACCCCTTTCTTCTCGAGTGCCAAATTTAGGGTGTGTGTGTGTCCCCACATGCAAGGTTTAAATCGGTCTGCAGCGCGAATACGTAACTCTTCTGTTGGCTGTTTTTTTTCTTCTGGATTCTGTCCCGCATTGGAAACGTTCACCTGGAAGGTTGCCAACCTTGGACGGGGGAACGTCCTGGTGATTTGGGGGTGGAACCTAGGGAGGGTAGGATTTAGGGGGAAGGGGGTCTCAGCAGGGGACAACGCCCTACATCCCTCCCTCCAAAGCATCCGTTCCCGCCAAGGGATCTGATCTGCATAGTCTGGAAATCAGCTGGAATTCTTGGAGATGCCCAGGCCCCACCTGGAGATTGGCACGCCCTGCCACGTGATGTGGGCAGCACCTCTACTATGTGCGAAACGTTCAAAGGCACTGCCAGTCAACCCTCCCTCACCCTGCAAATGTAAACTTGTTCAACTGACTGTGAAAAACTCTCATGGAATTCTGGGAATCGTAGGTCTCTGGGATGAGGCCCAGGAGTCACCGCTAAACAATGACCTACCTACGAAGGCCTACAATTCCCAGAATTCCTAGGCTGGCCAGGTAAGCACACAGGTATGCGTGGAGAGAGACACAAAACTCAGCGAATTTAAATATACAGCGCAGGATGCCCAGAGTGATCGCAGGATGGCTTTTTAAAGGATTATATATTTTTATTTATATAAAAAGCAGGATAGCTCTTTAAGGAATTATATATTTGTATTTATATATTTTTAAATTTTATTTCACTTACGCCCCGCCTTTCTCCTCGATGGGAACCCAAAACGGGTTAGATCCTTCTTGCCTCCTCCATTTGATCCTCACAACCCTGTGAGGTAGGCTGGGCTGGGAGGGCGTGACCGGCCCAAGATTCCCCAGCAAGCCTCCATAGAGGGGATTCAAACCTGGGTTCACCCAGACCCTAGTCCGACACTCTAACCACTATGCCCGGAAACCGCACTCACCTCATCGGAGATCTGGGATCCAAACGTCACCCAAGTACCTGCAGGGGGACACAAAGGTCGTGAGACGGAGCACAAAGATGTTTCCCAAACAGGTCGCGCTCCTCGCACACAGACCCAAAGGGTCCCGCTGATACCAACTGACCTCAGCTTCCCCCCTCCATGGCAGGATTGGATTTTTGAGCAATTACAGGCCGAGTGGTAAAGAGTGCCCCTCAGCATGCGCCAAACACTCATCCCACCCTGCCCCCAGAGGGCCACTGGCTCTCACACTCCCACCCCCCCCAAGCCCTTCTTCTCCCCGGGACTTACCGAGCCCAAGGCACGAAACGCGGAGCCCTGACTTGCCCAGGTTCCTGCAGGGGGAGAAAGAAAACACAGGGACCAAGGTGGGCCTTTGGGGGCGGCTGGGGGGGGGGCAATGCCCCCTCTAAGCTATGGAGTCTTGTGAGCAAAAATTCCACTGTGTGAGCTCCTGGCATTAAAGTTGTGAGCGAGTGATTTGGCTAACTGCATAAACGAGTTTGCTCCGGAGCCCTCCTTCCTGAGCCGAGACAAAAATGTAGTTTTAGCGGGAGGCTAAAAAACTGGCTCGCACTAACTTAGCTTAGAGGGGACACTGGCTAGGGGGGTCCCTCCCTCTGCATGCTCTAATCACACCCACCGCCCTTGCCCGGTTTCATAACTCACTGCTGGGTCCAAAACACCACATGGGAAGGCAGGATGCAGCCACAGCCGCGACGGTCTTGCCATCGGCCCTGCGATTCGGCCAAGGTCTGTGTGTGTGGGCCTGGGAAAAAGACCCTCCGACACTCTGGGAACGCACGTTCAAGGAAAAGCTGAACGAGGGGACGCTTCCTTGTGGCCTAGGAGCATGTCTCTCGCCAATCCCGACATTTCCCGACAATCTGGAGAGCCCCCCTTTTGACCAGGTCTGCCACAGGGTCCCACTCCAGATGTTGGGGGCCCTCCGGGCAGAGGGTCCCCGGGGCAGCCTCTCTACTGCTAGCGCTTTCCACACACCCCTTGTATCTATCCCCCACCGACCTGTCCATCAACCAGCGTTCCCATCGCCCACGCTCACAGCTGCTGAGCGGTGCGGGGACCTGCTGCAAACCACCTGCACGCTCTTCCCCGGCATGCATTTAGCCTGGAGGACCACAGGTCATGGGCAGGTGGAAGGAAGATGGGAAGAAGAAGGAGGAGAAGAAAGAGAAGACGGAGGAGGAGGAAGAGAAAAAGGAGGCGGAGAAGAAGAAAAAGAAGAGGAGGAGGAGAAAAAGAAGAAGAGGAGGAGGAGGAGAAGAAGAAGAAGAAGAAGAAAAAGAAGAGGAGGAGGAGAAAAAGAAGAAGAGGAGGAGGAGGAGGAGAAGAAAAAGAAGAAGAAGAAGAGGGGGAGGAGAAGAAGAAGAAGAAGAGGAGGAGGAGGAGATTGGATTTATACCCTGCCCTTCACTCAGAGTCTCAGAGGGCTTACAAACTCCTTTCCCTTCCCCTCCCCACAACAGACGCCCTGTGAGGTAGGCGGGGCTGAGAGAGCTCCCTTGAGAACGGCCCTTTCAAGGACAGCTCTTGTCAGAACTATGTCTTGCCCAAGGTCATCCAGCAGCTGCGAGTGGAGGAGTGGGAGAATCAAACCTGGCTCTCCCAGATTAGAGTCCGCGCACTTCGCCACTACACCAAACTGGCTCCGAAGGAGATGGAGGGCTGGTGGCGGTAGGCCCCACCCCAGACTCCAGGGGAGGGGGCAGCCGCCGGACCTCAGGATATGTTGACGGATTGGCACGCCTCGGAAAGGCATGTGTGTGGGGGTGGGTAATGCTGCCCTTTCACCCCCATAAGAGAGCATGAAGATTCCCATCCACAGCTCTTGAGTGTGCAGCATTAAAGGTGTTTGGGGGGGTTTAATGTGCCCCTCCGCTCCAGGGCCCAAGGCGGGTCGGGAGCCAGGACTCCTGGGTCCTCTCTCCGGTGCTGCTCCCGAGTTCCCAGAGTTCCTAGGAAGGAGTGCGGCTCCCCCTTTCGGCGCTCACCCCCTGGGTTCACTGGAGCAGTGCCGCTCCTCGCGCGGCTCCATTAGTGAGCCAAGAGCCGCCGAGAGAGCCGTAACGCGATAAAAATAGACCCACGTTGGTGTGCCGAGCCGGGGGCTTTGAAACGGGGTCAGTTCTGCCGGCGGCTGGAAGTTTCTGCTACCGAGACAATGGGGTGGAGGACGGGACAGAACCGCAGGGAGCTCGCGAGTCCTTCCTTTCCCTTCCCACCCCCTCCCCGGCTTGTGCACCAAACAAACAAGGGAGCATGCTGCAACAGATCGTGGGGCGCCGTGTGCCCCCCGCCGGCTCCTCCAGCAAATACCGGTAACAAATTGGGCCTGCATGGGGTACCCAGCCCCCGCCAAACTGTTTTTGAAAACTAGGCCCATACTCAGTCCTGAGACACGTTAATCAGCAGTACCACTGAGCATGTACAGAGTGCTTTTTTTGTCTCCACTAAGTACCCACGTCTTGAACTAGATGGTCCGGGATATTCTCATCTCGTCGGATCTTGGCAGCTATGTGGGGACAGCCCCGGCTAGTATTTGGATGGGAGACCACCAAGGAAGTCCCGGGTTGCTACGCAGAGGCAGGAAATGGCCAGCCACTTTTCTTCACCTCTTGCCTTGACCCGGATGGCCCAGGCGAGGCTGATCTTGTCAGATCTCAGAAGCTAAGCAGGGTCGGCCCCGGTTTGTATTCAGATGGGGGACCACCAAATGCATCAGGAGCCCTCCTTCCTGAGCTGAGATGAAAACGTGTGAGCCGGAGGCTAAGAAACTGAGCTAGCTCACGCTAACTGAGCTTAGAGGGAACACTGGTGGCCACCCAATGCTCCCTCTAAGCCGTGGAGTCTCGTGAGCAAAAATTCTGCTTTGTGAGCTCCCGGCATTAAAGTTGTGAGCGAGCGATTTGGCTACTGAATGAATCAGTTTGCTCTGGAGCCCCATCCCTTCCTGAGCCGAGACAACAATGTGTGCGCCGGAGGCTAAGAAACGGTGAGCTAGCTCGCACTAACTCAGCTTAGAGGGAACACTGGTGGCCACTCTCCATCACCCCCATCACCAAGTGCTCACTGCCACCCGCCGGGGGACAGGATAAGGGAAGGCTCTCCGGGCGTAGATTGCCTGCCCCCAAACATCTCTCGTTGAAAAAAACTAAATCCGGCTGTATTCGCTAAGCTCTCGGAAATCCAGGACAGGACTCGGCTATCTTTGTGCCTGCCTCTTCCCTTTACTCTCCCCTCACGCCCTGACGATCTCCCAGGACTTGGCGACATCTAGACTTTGAGAAGAGTGCCAGGCCCGGTTTCGAACAGGCCCGGCTCTGGTGCCCGAATCAGCCGCCCGACGTAGGCAAACGAAGCGGCCGCCTCTGCGTTGGTTAAGAAGAGAAGAAGAAGAGATTGGATTTATACCCCGCCCTTCACTCAAGAGTCTCAGAGCGGCTGACAAACTCCTTTCCCTTCCTCTCCCCACAGCAACAGACCCCTCCCATGAGGCAGGCGGGGCTGAGAGAGCTCTTTCCGGAACTGTCCTTGAGAGAACAGCTCTGACAGAACTACGGCTTGCCCAAGGTCATCCAGCAGCTGCAAGCGGAGGAGTGGGGAATCAAACCCGGTTCTCCCAGATTAGAGCAGAAGAGCTGGACCACTAAAAGAAGTTGGCAGTCTTTACCCCCGTGCTCCTTTGTGTGCTCGAAAGGCCGCGAGTCGGAGAGAGAGGCGGTTGTCTCCACTGGATTCTCTTCCTTTTGCCTCCCCCCCAAACCGCCCTTTCCACCCTGAATAGGGATAATATCATCGTCCCCTAAATACCAGATGTTGTTGATTCAGATCGCGACTCGGCCTCATAATTAAACCATAAGGGGATCCGTGGATAACAGACTGTAGGAAGGGCCAGAAATACAATCCGTGCACTCCCCCCCCACGACTCCAACCGTGCTCCAGTGGGTCAGAACAATTTCGCCTGAGGACTCCACCGGACTTCACGGAAGGAGGGTTCCTCTCTCTCCGCCCAAATCGGACCCCCCCTCGCTCCCCCAGCCCCATTCCCGGGGACGTCGCTCCCGTTCCTCATTTCCAGAAAGAAATCCGGGGCGGGGGGGGGGGAGATCAGTGATTTCTTTGCAATCGACAGGAACATCTGTTGCCAAATCCGAACCAGGTGCGTTTTAACAGCCACGAAGTCGCGTGAGTCAGAAACGCATACCCTGAGTAAGGAATGTTGTTGTTAAATTAAGAAGCTTTCTACTTACTTACAATAAAAGCACCTTCCTTTAATAAGTCATAATTCCCTTCGGTTATTCCCTGAAGCACTCTGCTCTATCCACTGCCAAAGTGGGAATGTTATTATTATTCTTTTTATCATCATTTTTTGGTAAGATCATTTACTGGTGCCAGAATTCCACCAAAACTCACCCAGAGCTGCAGGTAAGATGCTACGGCTTCGGGGTGTGTGTGTGTGTCTGGAGGAACTGGCTACCCCATTATTTGTTTAAATAACAACATTAACTTTCCTATCCTAAAGATAAGTTCATAAAGTTGCCCTGGAGAGCCAGTTTGGTATAGTGGTGAAGTGCGTGGACTCTAATCTGGGAGAACCGAGTTTGATTCCCCACTCCTCCATGTGCACCTGCTAGATGACCTTGGGCAAGCCACAGTTCTGACAAGCGCTGTCCTTGAAAAAGAGCCATTTCTGTCAGAGCTCTCTCAGCCCCACCTCCCTCACAAGGTGTCTGTTGTGGGGAGGGGAAGGGAAGGGAGTTGGTAAGCCACTCTGAGACTCCTTTGGGTAGTGAAGGGCAGGGTATAAATCCAATCTCTTCTTCTTCTCAAACCAAATCAGGCCCTGGGACCATCAAGGTCGGTATTGTTTGCTTTGACTGGCTTATGACTTATGGTTTTGACTTTACAGATCTGGGACTGGCCGTGGCCCAGTGGCAGAGCCTCTGCTTGGCACGCAGAAGGCCCCAGGTTCAGTCCCCGGCATCTGCATTTAAAAGGACCAAGCGTAGGGATGGGAAATACCTTTCTCTGCCTGAGACCCTAGAGAGCCGCTGCCAATCTGAGAGGACATTACAGACTTTGACGGACCAGGGATCCCTGATTTAGGATAAGGCCGCTTTTTGTCTTTGTTGCTTTATTCCCAGTATTTCCTGCCTTTTTATCCAGCTTGCCCCCCAGGCACGTTCAAGGCATTTTGCAACCCCAGCCTGAGGGTGGAGCTAGGCCCCTTCGAAGCCACGGGTTCCTCACAGTGACCTGGTGCCCTCTTCAAGCAGTCCTTTGGGTGGCTTAGCTTGAAGACCAACCCCAGGTCACCTGGGTAGGGTTGGCAACTCCGGGTTTATTTTATTTTACTTATATGCCGCCCTCCCTGCATTGTAGGCTCGGGGTGGGTACCAACATATAGATCTGCAATCAGTGCAGGTTTATGATGAAAACATATTATAACAGTGCATTTAAAACGGCTTTTATTGGCTTGTGACTTTATCGGTTTGACTTTACAGATTTGGGAATGGCCGTGGCCCAGTGGTAGAGCCTCTGCCAAGTTTGGTGCAGTGGTTAAGTGTGCGGACTCTAATTCGGGAGGACCGAGTTTGATTCCCCCACTCCTCCACTTGCAGCTGCTGGATGACCTTGGGCAAGCCGCAGTTCTGTTAGAGCTGTCCTTGAAAGGGCAGTTCTCGGGACAGCTCTCTCAGCCCTACCTACCTCGCAGGGTGTCTGTTGTGGGGAAGGGAAAGGAGTTTGTAAGACGCTCTGAGGCCCCGAGTGAAGGGTGGGGTATAAATCCAATCTCCTCCTCCTTCAAATTCAGCAACACACTCAAACTACAATGCACCTCAACAGATAACACCGTGGTCCCAATCTGGGTTCTAGGATCTGGGGTCCCTGGAGGAGAGGCCAGACCAAAGTGGATGCCCGCTACCTCAACTAAAGGCCCGGCGGAAGAGCTCCATCTTGCAGGCCCCGTGGAGCTGTAACAGGTTAGGAAATTCCCGGAGATTTGGGGGTCGCATCTCAAGAGGGAGGATTTTGTGATGGGGGGGGGGGGCTCGGCCAGGTATAACGCCAGAGAATCCACAGTCCTGTACGTGGAAGTTAGTTGCAGTTCCAGGAGATCAGCTACCCTGTCCTTGGGGCACCTTATAACAACAGTTCAACCAACAGTCATTTGGAGACTTGGGACATCGTAAGACACGCCAGTATCAGACTAAAGGAGGTCAGGATCGCCTACCAAAATAGAACTGCATTTTGGAAGGGCCTGCTAAAAATTCTTTCTTTTTTTTGGGGGGGGTGACATCCTCCAACTGCACTCATGCAATTTTCCACCCCCCCCATTCCCTGGGCTGCTTGCTGCCCTCACCGCAGTCCCGAGAGTCCAACCTGAACATGCCCCCCCCCCAAGCTGTCCTTTTAATCTGCAATTCAGGCAACATCGCTGGCTGCGGCCCAGGGGAACCTGAGCCGGGGAGGCAGCAATTATGGGATCTGCGAGGCGGTCTGGAGGGTGGCCAGGCCCAACAACAATCTGGCTCGCGTGCGCCAGCGGAACCGGACCCCGGAGTCCTGGGACGGGACGGTCGCCAGGTGGCCTCGCTCCAAACCCTCTCATCGTGAGGCCCGTGCCCCAGAACTCGGGAGTCCGGGTTTCTCGTCCCCTTCATCCACTCTCCAAGAGAGACAGTTTGGTGTAGTGGTGAAGTGCGCGGACTCTAATCTGGGAGAACCGGGTTTGATTCCCCACTCCTCCACACGCAGCTGCTGGATGACCTTGGGCAAGCCATGGTTCTGTCAGAGCTGTTCTTGGAAAAGAGCAGTTTCTGTCAGAGCTCTCTCAGCCCCACTGACCTCACAGGGTGTCTGTTGTGGGGAGGGGAAGGGAAAGGAGTTTGTAAGCCGCTCTGAGACGCCTTTGGGTAGGGAAGTGAGGGGGGAAAAACCAACCTCCTCCTCCTCCTCTAGATTCTGGGCTACCACCAGCCCCAGTCCTTACGCACCAGACCCTCCCCCTCAACTCCAAGAGACCCCGGAGTCCTGGCCGGACTGCATCCATTCCTACCTCTGCAACACAAACGTGAAACCAACACTCGGCTGGAGAATGTGCTTTGTTTTCTTTTCTGCAGTGTTACCGGCACCAACAGAGTGTGCGAAGCCAGATTTTTAAAGGCAGCCCCCTTCTCTCTCTCACCCCCCCCCAGACACACACAGGTTCTGTCCTGCCGCTCTTCTCTAAGTCACTTTGACCCGGCAAGCCCCTGGCCTTCCAGTTCCCCTTTGAGAAGTCCCGACTCTTCCTCTGCAGAAGCAAAAGGCCAGGCCTCCTGCGCATGATGCACCACTGCCCGGTGCTCCCTCTAAGCTACGGCGTCTTGTGAGCCAAAATCCTACTTGTGTGAGCTCCTGGCATTAAAGTTGCGAGCGATTTGGCCGCTGCATCAGTGAGTTTGCTCCAGAGCCATCCCTTCCTGAGCGAAGTAAAAAATGTGTGAGCCGGAGGCTAAAAAGCCATGAGCTAGCTCACACAAACTCAGCTTAGAGAGAACACTTATGGAATTTGCTGCCGGGGGGTGCGTGGGGAGGAAGGAGATAGTTTTGAGACCGGATTTTGCAAGTTCATAGAAGGAGGAGGAGAAGGAAAGGTTTATGAAGGATTATTAAGTGGAGCCTCCATCTCCCAAGGCAATGTATCTGCAAGTGACATTGGCTGGGAGACAAATGGTGGGGAGGGGCTGCTGGCTTCCTGGGGCATCTTCCGGGCTCCCCAGGCCATTCCCTCGAACGCCTGGTCTAGCAGGGCCCTGCTTAAGTTCTTTGGTACCTCCTGTCCTTGCTGCACCGTGTGAGACCCCCACACCCCCTACTGCGGGAGTCCTCCGGACCCCAAACACTCAGCTACGGCCGCCCCCTCTCCCTTTTACTTGTGAGCAACCAGATTCCGGGGGGGGGGGGATGTCAGCAAATAACTGACTTGCCTTTTAATTAAAATGCTAAACAGGAAGAGGGAGGATTAAAGGTGGGTGTGGGGAAGGCGACAAGGGAGCCGTTTGTGTGGCTGAGTGTGGGGCCAGGGGAACTCTTTTGGGGGGCGCCCTTCTTCTGCAGTGACCCCCCCTTCCCCCTGAAACACCCCACTGCACTTTGTAGACCTGGAGGGGTCTCTCCAAGGGTAACCCCCACTATTCTGGTTCCCAGCAAGGAGAGCTGAGATCCCTTTACCTTCCAGCTCTGGGGCATTTAGGGTGAGCCTCTCTTCCCAAAAGTCTCCCCGCGCCACCCCCCCGCCCGGGCATTGACCCCTGCCAACCTTTGGGGTAGTAGGCCAAGGCCAGAGAACCAGGCAGCCCCCCCCGGGCCCCGAAGCGGAAGTCTGCAGACCCTCTGCCCCCCCCCATGTTTGCTTTAAATTTGCATCGGCCCCCCCAATCCCCCTGCCCTCCCCATTCAGGAGCCCAAATCTTCACCCCTGCACCAACCTGGACTAAAGTCTCTCGGGAGACGCCCCCCCTCCCTTTTGCCCTGCCTGCAACTCCTGCCTGCAACGCCCCCCCATCCCAGCGTCTCCCCCCCCACCCCAAAGCTGCCCCCCCCGCAGTTCTAAAGCCCCTCTTGGCTCTCCCCCGGCCCCTGCAACCCCCCCCCACCGTGCAACAGCCCCCCATCGCAGCTCCCACCCACCCCCTCCCCGGGGGGGGGGGCTGCCGGTACCTGTAGTTCATGCCGGTGGCCCGGCCGGTGGACTCGCGGAGGACGAAGGCGATGTGGGGCAGGTTCTGGCCGGGGGGCGGGGGCCGAGGGCCAGGCGGCTGGCCTTGCCGGGGGGCTGGTAGCCGCCGTTGCCCGCCCCCCCCGGGCCCGGCCCCCGGCCCCCCCCGCCGCCCCCGCCCCCGCCGCAGAGCCGGTCATCGCTGCTGCGGCTCCGCAGGTTCTGCTCCGTGCAGGCGATCGAGACCTGCATGATCCCTCAGCCGGGCGGGCGGGCGGGGGCCACCCCCAAAGAGACCCCGACCCTCCGCTCGGCGGGGGGGGGGCCGCTGGGAGGGAGGGAGGGGGCGGCGGCGCCCTCGGGGGAGGAGGAGGAGGCGGCGGCCGGGCTGCGGCGGGGCAAGGGGGAGGGCGCGGCCGGCGGGGGGGGGGGTTCTTGCCCGGGGGGGGTCTTTCCTCCCCTGCCCTGCAGCCGCCGCGGTCCTGCAGCCGGTGGCCCCGCGCCGGTCGGCTCAGCCGGGCCTCATTTGCATGCCAGGCCCCTCCCACCCGGCGGGCGGCCCCTCCTCCTCCTGCTGCTGCTGCGCGGGGCGGGGGGGGGGAGGCGACGAGCGGACCGCGGCGCGGGCAGGGATGCTGCGGAGGAGGAGGAGGAGGCCGGCAGGCGGGGATGCAGGGATGCAGGCGCGGATGGACCGCCCGCCTCTGACGCCAGGGAGGGAGCGGGGGGGGGGGAGGGACACCGCGGCAGATGCGGGGAGCTCTTCTCGGGGCCTGGGCTTCTCTCGCCCCGCCCCCCCCGCCCCCCTTATCCTCTTTGCTGCGGGCTCCGGATAATCCTCCCCGGCAGAGCCAGGAGAAGGGGGGCGGGGAGGGGGTGGAGAAGGATTGGGGGTAAGAGCCAGTTAGCGGAGGACATCGGCGCAGCGCGGGGGTGGGGGGCGGAAGCAGGAACCAGGAGGGAAGGGGGGGGGTCATGTGCAATGTCCCCTCTAAGCTGTGGAGTCCTGTGAGCACAAATTCTACTTTGTGAGCTCCCGGCTTTCAAGGTGCCAGCCAGCGATTGGGCCGCTGCATAGGTTAAGTTTGCTCTGGAGACACATCCTTCCTGAGCGGAGACAAAAATCTGTGAGCTGGCTCACACACTCAGCTGAGAGGGAACGCTGGTCATGTGTGTCCAAAGGGAGGCAGGGAAGGAGGAAGGCCAGGCCTGTGGCTACAGTTGGGGGCATTTCGGGGCCTGGCCCCCCTGACTTCCTGCCAAGGCCCCCCGGCTTCCATCCAGGCCCCCTGGTTCTCTGGCCCCCCTGGAGGATTCCCCGCCACCGCCCCTTCCCCAAGCATGGCTTGCTTCCCCCATGTAGGCAGGCAGAGGGCAAATGCTGCCAAAGCGAGTTTTAATATTTTTTTTAATTTTGTAATGTCAGTGCCCCCTGACTTATTTAAAGGCCCCCTGAATTACAAAATCCTGGCTACAGGCAGGGCCGGCTCGCTCACTAGGCAAACTAGGCATTCGCCTAGAGCACGCTGGCCCTTAGGGGCCCCAACAGGCCCCCACCAAAAGCCCTGCCAACCCCCCCTGCCTTTTTCCCTGGCTTGCCAGCGTGCCCTGCAGCTACAGGGCACACCAGCAAGCCAGCACTCACACGGAAGGGATGGGGGTTTAAACCCCTGCCCCTTCCCCTGGCTTGCCAGCGCGCCCAGCAGGAGCAGGAGGGAGTTCCTTCTCTCCAGGCCCTGCCTGGAGGTTGGCAACCCTGTAATTAGGTGCACACGGGTGGGGTGCCAGAAGGTAGCCCCGCCTAGGGTGCGGAAAACCCTTGGGCTGGCCCTGGCTACAGGCCTGAGAAGGGCTCCCCCCACAGTCTCTCCAAGGGGCAATCAGCAGGCCCCCTGGCGTCCTCTGCCGGTTGCAGCTAAGGAGGGCAACCTGGCTCTCCCTGGCCCAGTGAAAATGGGGCTAATTTTATTTGCTTTATACCTCACCTTTCTCCCCCGTAGGGGATCCGAGGTGACTCGCATAATTCTCCCCTCTTCCATTGTGTCCTCACGACGACCCTGTGAGGTAGGCTAGGGCTGAGTGTCTCACCCAGCGCGTTTCCACGGCAGAAACGGGGATTCGAACCCAGGTCTTCCCGCTGCTAGTCTGACTTTCTGACCATTATGTGACACTGGCCTTTTCTTTCTTTTTTTTCTCTTTTAGGAAGAAAAACGCCAGACATATGGAGCTGCTCTGCGCAAAATTGACATTTCTTTCCTCGAAAGAAGGACCGGTGGTTCTGAAAGATCCCCTTTCCCTCACGCTTACGACACGACCTACGAAGTCCACGAACAGATAGGATCAAGGTGCTTTCTAACGCTGTGAGGAATGCGGTTGTCAGCATATCACAGGGTCCCTGCCACGCAACGCCTCTCTGCCTCTCATCCCCCAAGTTCGGCCTGAAAAACGGGGACTCACAGGGGCGGGTGAGTGGCTGAAATTCACATTGACCAACATCTGCATCAAGGGAGAAGCCCCTTCCAAATTAGATGGGCAGAAGCTCAACAGGTCCAGCTGAAGAAAGCAGCACCTGTTGAATATCCACCTGTAATGCAGCTATGATTGGCCTTAACATTATGTTGTTGTTTTGCTTTTTTTTTGTTTGTTAAGGCCAATCGGGTACGCTATGGGCAGCCAGTGCAGTGCACTTAGGGATACCCATCAGCAGCCTTCGCCACGGCATTCTGCACCAGCTGCAGCTTCCGGGTTTGCGACAAAGGCAGCCCCATGTAGAGACCATGCTTAGCTTCAGAGACCTGGGATTCCCCACGCCTCCACTTGCAGCTGCTGGATGACCTTGGGCAAGCCACAGTTCTGTCAGAGCTGTCCTTGAAAAAGAGCAGTTTCTGTCAGAGCTCTCTCGGCCCCGCCTACCTCCCAGGGTGTCTGTTGTGGGGAGGGGGAGGGAAAGGAGTTTGTGAGCCGCTCTGAGACCCCGAGTGAAGGGCGGGGCATAAAACCAACCTCCTTCCAGCCTCCTCCTCCATCCAGCAGACCGCAAAGCCCTTTGCCCCTCTGCCCGGAGGAGGAACTTACCACGGAAAGTGAGGCACACAGTGTCAGATGCAACCCGACAAAAACTATGTGTGAAAACGCAATTCAAATGCTATAAATCCTATGAAAGTAGACAAAGTATTATTATAACTATATCTCAACAAATATGGCTAAGCCACAGTGCATATGATTTTACCAAATGAACTAGAATACAAATGTAATAAACAATAAGAATCCAAATGTTGCCCGCAGATATTCTTGGGCCATGTCCTTTCCGTCATGTCCCAACAGCTTCTGGGGCCTCTCTTATTTCACGGGGGCAGGAGGAGAGGGCAACTGAGAGAAGAAGAAGAGACTGGATTTATACCTCACCCTTCACTACCCAAGGGAGTCTCAGAGCGGCTCACAAACTCCTTTCCCTTCCCCTCCCCACCACAGACACCCCCTGTGGGCCATGCTCCCACTAAGCTGTGGAGTCTTTGTGAGCAAAAATTCTGCTTTGTGAGCTGCTGGCATTAAAGTTGTGAGTGAGCGATTTGGCTCCTGCACAAATTAGTTTGCTCTGGAGCCACATCCTTCCTGAGCCAAGACAAACATGTGTGAGCTGGAGGCTAAAAATCTGTGAGCTAGCTCACACTAACTCAGCTTAGAGGGGACGCTGCCTGTGAGACAGGTGGGGCTGAGAGAGCTCTGACAGAAACGGCTCTTTTTCAAGGACAGCTCTGACAGAACTATGGCCTGCCCAAGGTCATCCAGCAGCTGCAAGTGGAGGAGGAGTGAGGAATCAAACCTGGTTGTCGCAGATCAGAGTCTGCACATTTAACTACACCAAACTGCAGTCATCTTCCCCCGCCTTCTGAGACTAGGTGTGTGGCCGCCCTAGACAGGGCCTTCTGGGTCGTGGCCCCCAGACTCAAACTCTCTCCCCAGTGTCTGTCCCCTTCTGTTGCCGTCTTCCCCCAGCAGGTGAAGGTTTCTTTGCACTGCTTGGCGCTCCCTCTGTGATTCCTCCTTCCCACCCCAATGTTTTAATTCCTGTTTTTATCTTTAGCATGTTCTTTAACTCTATTTTTTCCAGTTGTTTTAATGATGAGCTGCTTGTTGGTTTTAATGGTTTTTTAAGAAGTGATTTTTTTTATTACGGATGCTGTAGTTTGGTAGCTGCCTTTAGTGGCCCCTGATGAGGGTAATTTAAAATAAATAAAATAAAAAATAAACCCTGCCATTCTTTGTAGGCTTGCTGGTGCTGGTATGCAAAAACTGCCCTCCGCCTCCTCCTCCAGAAAGGGGCGTGTGCAGCATGCAAAGTGTTTAGGGTCGCCAGCCTCTGGGCGGTGTCTGGAGAGCTCCTGGGATTCCTACTGACCTTCAAGTGACAGGAGATCTGTTCCCCTGGAGAAAATGGCCACCTTGGAAGGTGGACTCTATGGTGGGGGTGGCCAAACTGTGGCTTTCACACATATTTTGTGTCTCCTAGCAGGGTGGCTGGGGAAGCGAAGGGGAGGGCATGCCTCCCTGATCGGTCTTCCCTTCCCCAGCCAGTGTTCCCTTCCCTGGGTAGGGGGGAGCAGAGAAAGAAAGCAACTTTAACTTTAAATTCTTTCCCTCTTCCTCCCTTTCTCCCTTCCTCCCCCTCCCCAGCTATTTACTTTCTTTATTTCTGTTTCTCTCTCTTTCTCTCCGCCTCTGTAATTCTTTCTTTCCACCTCTCTCTTTCTTTCCACCTCTCTCTCTCTCTTAGACAAATAAATACCATTAGCAAACAAATAAATATCGTTGGACAAATAAATATCATTATCAATACCTGTTTTTACCCCCTTTTGTTTGTATTTTTGGACCAGTCTCATTTAATTAGCTGCTGTAGATTTCCAAGGTTGTGTGGCCGTGGTCTTGGCATTGCAGGACCTTGACGTTTCGCCAGTCGCTGTGACTGGCATCCTCAGAGGTATAACACAGAAAGATGGAGGACTCTCTGTGTCATCTCACCTTGACACAGAGAGCCCTCCATCTTTCTGTGTTATATACTTCTGAGGATGCCAGTCACAGCTACTGCCGAAACATCAAGGTCCTACAATGCCAAGACCACGGCCACACAACCTTGGAAATCTACAGCAACTAATGAACTCCGGCCGTGAAAGCCTTCGACAACATATAGTCTCATTTAATGTTAATAAAAACATTATTTTTTTCTGCATATTTCCCAATAAAAACGTGTGTGTAATACTTGCTCACGTCTTGCGGCTCTCAGACATCTGACGTTTATTCTATGTGGCTCTTACGTTAAGGGAGTTTGGCCACCCCCTGCTCTAGGGCATGACACCCCTCCCCAAACCTCGCCCTCCCCAAACTCCACCCCCTAAATCTGCAGGAACTTCCCAACCTGAAAGGGGCTTTGGGGGTCATCTTCTATGGCTAGTTTTATCACTAAGAGCTGGGTGGTTATTTTACAATTCTATGGCATTAAAAAAAAACAACCTTTGTGAACTGCCTGGAGCCAGCCGAGCCTCTACCTTGGTGCGGGGTGGGGGGTGGGGTGAAAAACTCTAAATGAACATGCAGAAACCAAAGGCCTCATCACCCCACGCCCATCGTTTCTGTAGGCAACTGGTCACTACTCGGAATTGGAAAGGCAGTGGTGGCTGGTGGGGGGAGCAAAAGGGGGCTCTGTCTTCTGCATTTGCATTTGTATAACGCTTCTGCATTTGCATTTGTATAACGCTTTTGCATTTGCATTACGCTTCTGCATTTGCATTTGTATAATGCTTCTGCATCTGCATTTGTATAACGCTTCCCAAGTTCCAGGTAACTCCCAGGGGCAATCATCCTTATGGCCAGTATCTGTACGCTGCTAACTGAGGGCTAAGGAAGACCTGTTGAAACCCACCTGGCAACTTTGCACCCAAGACTGAGCTTTGAACCACCAGCAAGTTGGGTTGCCAACCTCCAGGCGGTGCCTGGAGATCTCCTGGGATTACGACAGGTCTCCAAACAACAGAGATCAGTTCCCCTGGAGAAAACGGATGCTTGGGAGGGTGGACTCGAGGGCATTGGACCCCAAGCCAGCCACCAAATATCCCAGCAATTTCCTAACTCGGAGTTGGCAACAGGGTAGACAGCTCCGGGCTGGGAAAGACCTGGAGATTTCGGGGGTGGAGCCTGAGGAAGGCGGGGTTTAGGGAGGGGAGGGGCTTCAATGGGATATAAAGCCACAGAGACCGCCCTCCAGGGTGGCCATTTTCTCCAGATGAACTGATCTGTATCGCCTTCCTCCTTGCCAGGTGTACCTGGCTGGCCTCCGTCAGTTCCCCCTTCCCACCCCCCAGCCAGGATGGAAGAAGAAGAGAAGAAGAGATTGGATTTATACCCCGCCTTTCACCCGACATCTCAGAGCGGCTTACAAACTCCTTTCCCTGCCCCTCCCCAGCAGTGTTTCCTCTAAGCTGAGTTAGTGTGAGCTAGCTCACAGTTTTTTAGCCTCCAGCACACACATTTCCATCTTCGCTCAGGAAGGGAGGCTCCAGAGCAAATTAATTTATGTAGTAGCCAAATTGCTTGCTCACAACTTTAATGCCAGGAGTTCACAAAGTCGAACTTTTGCTCACAAGACTCCACAGCCTAGAGGGAACATTGCAACAGACACCCTGTGAGGGAGGCGGGGCTGAGAGAGCTCTTTCCAGAACTGCCCTTGAGAGGACAGCTCTGACAGAACTGTGGCTTGCCCAAGGTCATCCAGCAGGTGCGAGTGGGAGGAGTGGGGGAATCAAACCTGGTTCTCCCAGATTAGAGTCTGCGCACTTAATTGCTACACCAGACTGGATGGAAGCGGTCAATTCTGTGCCCCCAGGCTTTCCCAGGCAGTGGGGCTGTAAGACAGAGCTGGGTGGGCCCTCTCTAGGAGACCAGGCGGAGCCACCACTATTCAGGCCTTGCCTCGCTGCGGAGGGCCCCTGCCTCCCTGGCTCCCCTCTCTGATTTCAGGAAAGCTTCTTGGGCATAAGAGGCCCACACGGAGACTTGGCTCTTGTGCCCCCCTCCCAATCCTGCCCCCGGAAGCCCCTGCCTCCTCTTCCCTCCTGGAATGGCTGCCCAGTCTGAGTTTGTCTTCACCGTAAGGCTGTTCCCACAAGACAAGAAGCAGAAGACGAGTCAGAAAGACCTGGCGGATGGAGACGGGAAGAAACGCAGCGCCAGCTTTGGGGGAAATCTGCTGAGAAAGGGGAGAAGCCGCAGGGAGCGTCGGTTCCGGTTAAGGACCGCTCCGATGACGCCGTTACAAACTCGACATCAGCCGAGACTCGGGCGTGAGAGCGCAAGGCGGGAGCCTGCCGCCCGCGGCCCCTGCCTGCCCTAGGGTTGCCAGCCTCCAGCTGGGGCCTGGAGATCTCCCACAATTACAACAGTTCTCCGGCCGCCAGAGAACCTCAGCTCCCCCAGGAGAAAATGGCTCCTTCGGAGAATGGACTCCAGGGCGTTATGGCCTGCTGATTTCCTTCCCTTCCCCAAACTCCGGGTCTCCCCCCCAAATCTCCAGGAATTTCCCAACCCAGAGCTGGCAACCCTCAGCCCTGCCCTAACGCAACAGATAAACAACCCTTTCCCCTAGACCTGAGGACAGAACCCTAGATGGGGGGGGAGATTCCCTCATCCTCCCCCGAGGCCTGCCTTACGATTTTGGGGGGTGGTGGTCTTGCTGGTTACCTGTATCTCATACAAGGGCTGGGGACCGTGCTGATCCCGTGGCAGGTCAGGAACTCCTCCAGTCCACTTTGGGGGTTGTGGGTCTGGGGGCACGGAGGGGCCGACCTCTTCCTCTTCAGGCTCTCCCTCCCGGCTCGCAGGGGGGCCCGCCGTAACGGGGTCCCGAAGGCGTCGGTGCCGTGCAGCTTGTAAGGGAACATGGCCACTGCGCGTTCACAGGCGCAAGGTGGAGGCAGAAGGGGGGAAAAGATGGCGGGAGTGGAGGGGAGGCGGGGGCGGCGGCAAAACGACGCCCCCCTCCCCGAAACGACAAATACGTGACAGTCGCCTTTGTATCTACCCAGTGAAGTGGACGGGGAAAATTGTGCGTTTGTGTGTGTGTGCGTGTGCGCACACATCACTTCTAATTTGTCAAGACGCAAGGTGTCGGCTGAGTAGGCCGGGGGGGGAGACGAGGAGCCAGGCTGGGTGGGAGGGGGCACAGACCGCGGCGCTGGCAAGGGATTGCAGGCCCTCTCCGGAGAGACAGTGTGGCGTCGCGGTTAAGAGTGGCGGACTCTGATCTGGAGAACCGGGTTCGATTCCCCACTCCTCCATATTGTAGCCAGCTGGGGGATCTTGGGCCAGTCACAGTTTTCTCAAGAGCTGTCCTCTCAAAGCTCTCTTCCCTCCAAGCTGAGTTGGCGTGAGCCAGCTCACACGTTCTTTAGCCTCCGGCTCACACGTTTTTGTCTTTAGCTCGGGAAGGGTGGCTCCAGAGCAATAGTCCCTCTAAGCTGTGGAATTCTGTGAGCAAAAATTCTACTTTGTGAGCTACTGGCATTAAAGTTGTGAGGGAGCGATTTGACTGCTGCACGAATTAGTTTTCTCTGGAGAATTCCTTCCTGAGCTAAGACAAAAATCTGTGAGCTGGAGGCTGAATAAACCGTGAGCTAGTTCACACTAACTCAGCTTAGAGGGAACACTGTTCCAGAGCAAGCTAATTGAGGCAGCAGCCAAACCGCTGGCTCGCCACTTTTAATGCCGGTAGCTCATAAAGTGGGATTTTTGCTCACAAGTCTCCACGGCTTAGAGGGAGCATTGGAGGGTACCTGTTGTGGGGAGAGGCAGGGAAGGAGATTGTAAGCCGCTCCGAGACACCTTCGGGTAGTGAAGGGTGGGGTATAAAACCAACTCTTCTTCCTTCGACAAAGTAATTAAATAAATTCGTACCATGAGAGACTAAAAATGAACGCCTAACATCCACCTGGAGTCCTGTGTCCAGTTTTGGGCACCACACTTTAGAAAGGACGTTGACAAGCTCGAGCGTGTCCAGAAGAGGGCGACCAGGATGGCGAGAGGGCTGGAATCCAAGTCTTAGGAGGAAAGGCTGAAAGAGTTGGGTCTGTTTAGCCTGGGAAAGAGAAGGCTTGGAGGGGACATGATGGCAGTCTTCAAGTATCTGAAGGGCTGTCCTGTAAAAGATGGAGCAGATCTATTCTCTCTTGCTCTGGATTGCAAGACTAGATCTAATGGGTGGAAATGACAAGGGAGTCGATCACCGGCTAAATATCAGGAGAAACTTCCTGACTGTAAGAGTGGTTGAGGAGTGGAACGGTCTGCCTCGGGAGGTGGTGGATGCTCCTTCGCTGGACGTTTTCAAGCAGAGGCTGGGCGACCATCTTTTGGGTATGTTGCAGGTATGTAGGGCTGTCTTTTGGCTGTGCTCCTGCAGAGTGCAGGGGGTTGGACTAGATGACCTGCAAGGTCCCTTCCAACTCTGAACATTCTATGATTCTATGAAGTGGGGCTGCCTTCTACTGAGTCAGGCCCTAAATCCATCAACGTCTGTCTTGCCTGCTCTGACCGGCAGTGCCTCTCCAGGGTTTCTCAGGCAAAGGTCTTTCCCATCACCTCCTAACCGGTCTTTTAACTGGAGATGCCGGGGACTGAACCTGGGACCTTCTGCCACAAGGAGATGCAAATGTACTTAAAGGGAGAGGAGGTTGCAGTTTGTTTTCGCTGCATCAGGGCAGGGACTGTCTTAAGAGTGTTACCAGCCAGTCCTTCCCTTAATTCTGCAAGAAAAGTTGAAGAAGGCTGACGGATGGGGTTAGCGGCAGAGTCCCCTGGAAGCTGAGGGGGTCTCTTAGACTTTTTGAACGAAACACCCCCATTCCAGCTCAGGGGAAGCAGGCAGAGAGGCAGCACAGACAGCCAGCGTTTGAACTGGAAACCAGAGAGAGGGACACGGAACTTGTAAGAGCTGGCAGAAGGGAAAGCACCCCAGGATGGAGGGGAGGTTGTCTGCTCTCTGGAAGGAGTTAGTCTTTGCCTCCCTGTAAGGCCTACATTGAAGGCTCTGCAGATCTACTTGTCAGCCTTCCGTGCTGTGCCATCTAAAGTAGGGGTATCAAACATGTGGCCCGGGGGCCACACCAGGCCCCCGGAAGGCTTCTATCGGGCCCACAATGGAACTGGCCATCTCCTGCTTCCAGTTCTGCTGCTGCTGCATCATCGCTTGCTTTGCCAGACTCTCTCAATCGCTCAGCCATTTCATGTTTTCCCCTGGGTCCTAGACTCAGAACTCTGAGCGCGAGATTTCTGTGGTGAATGTCAATAAATCAAAAGTAGGCTTGCAGCTTACAGATACGCACCTGAACGGCATACTCAGGATTGCAACAGCACAGACATTTTGATGCAATAATTCAGAGCAAGAGGTGTCAGTTGTCAGAGACTGTTAAATAAACAGAATATTGCAAGAGTGCTCATGTTTTAAGCATGTTTTTATTTTAAGTAAAAAAAACACACCCTTTGTGTTTGTGTCCTTTGTAAAGTTTATATCTCCGCTACCTGGCATTATATCTTATGACACACATGGTCCGGCCCAATAAGGTCTCATTTATGTCAGATCCGGCCCTGGTAACAAATGAGCTTGACACCCTGGTCTAGAGGAAACTAAGCCCAGGACTGTTGACTTCAGAACCTCTTACTAGATGGGGAAGTGGCTTAAAGCTTTGCAGGACTCAAAAGAGAGGGCTGGCTTTGTGCTTCCACATTGGACCCTTTACTACAAAGCGGTAATATTGACCTGGATTAAAGACTGGATTACATTGGATAACCAAAGGTTATTGAAACTAGAAGGCCAGGACTGTTGACTTCAGAACCTCTTACTAGATGGGGAAGTGGCCTCTAATAACATATCAGAGAATCTCCTGTGGGGAAAGGAAAATTGTTTTATTAGTGTGGGGGGGGGCAACAAGTATCAGGTGTGTCTGTCCCAGGGCTTCTCCCTAGTGGTGGAGAGTGCCATCAAGTTGCGGCCGACTTATGGCGACCCCATAGGGTTTTCAAGGCAAGGAGACAAACAGGTGCTTTGCTGTTGCCTGCCTCTGCGTAGCAACCCTGGACTTCCTTGGGGCTCTCCCCTCCAAGTACCTACCAGGGTCGACCTGGCTTTGCTTCTGATATCTGATGAGATTGGGACAGCTTGGGACATCAAGGTCGGGGCAAGAGACAGGGAGAGATGGTTGGCCATTGCCTGCCTCTGCATAGCAGCCCGGGACTTCCTTGGTGGTCTCCCATCGGAGTATAAACCGTGGCCGATCCTGCTCAGCAGCTGAGACCTGACATGACTGGGCCACCCCGGGCCAGCCAGGTTGAGCAAATAGTGGAAATGCTCACCAAAACACCTCCTTTAGCCCGACTCCAGCACACGAAGGCGTGTGCATGTACTTCGCCTAATATTCCGTCTCTCACTGCTGAGAGAAGTACACACCATAGATGACAAGCAGACGTCTTGAGACCCCTTCAGAAACCCTACTGGCGAGGCATGCACACTCCACAATGCCTGCTTGTAAGCTGTCCCAGAAGAGAGCTGCGGTCATGAGAACGTAAGAGAAGCCAATGTTGGATCAGGCCAATGGCCCATCCAGTCCAATACTTTGTGTCACACAGTGGCCAGAAATACCAGGTGCCATCAGGAGGTCCACCACTGGGGCCAGAACTCCAGAACCCCTCCCACTGTTGCCCCCCGAGCACCAAGAAGACAGGGCATCACTGCCCCAGACATAAGAACATAAGAGAAGCCATCTTGGTTCAGGCCAATGGCCCATCCAGTCCAACAATCTGTTACAGAGTGGCCAAAAATACCAGGAGGTCCAGCAGTGGGGCCAGGACGCTAGAAGCCCTCCCACTGTTGACCTCCCCCAAGCACCAAGAATACAGAGCCTCACTTGCCCCAGAGTCCCTGTCTATCCCTTGTGGTTAATAGCCACTGATGGACCTCTGCCAATGGTCCATTGAAGCTGCCCATGCTTGTAGCTGCCACCACCTCCTGTGGCAGTGAATTCCACGTGTCAATCACTCTTTGGGTGAAGAAGGACTTCCTTTTACCCGTTCTAACCCATCCGCTCAGCAATTTCACGGAGTGCCCACGAGTCCTTGTATTGTGAGAAAAGGAGAAAAGTACCTCTTTTCCCACCTGCTCTATCCCGTGCATAACCTTGTATTGTCCGTCTCAGTCCCTCCCTGCAGGGCTTTGGGCTTAGCTCTGGCCCACATTTCCAGCCACTGACAGTGCCTTTAATTGCTTCTTTCTGAGTCAGTCGGGCTACTTTGAACGAAAGCCGAAAAGGGACCTTTTGGAAGTTCTTCCCAAGCACACCAGAGGTGGAAGGAGAAACACGCAAAGAGGGCCTTACCCAGGTGCACGGGGGGAGATGCATTGTCCTTAGCAACGGGGAGATCAACCTTTTGTTCCGGAGGGCATTTGCGCGGAGGTCACAGGGCTATGTGATCGTGGAGTGGCTCGGGAAGATGTTTTTATAAAAGGAAGCGGACTGTAGACTGTGCCATGGTGTCTTTGGGTTTGTTCGTTTTTCGCCGTCAAGTGGCAGCCAAATCATGGCGACCCATAAGAGATGTCCAGAGATTGTTGGCCATTGCCTGCCCCTGTGTAACACAACCCTGGAGTTCCTTGTGTGTGTGTGTGTGTGTGTCTCCCATCCAGGTACCAACTAGGCCTGGCCCTGCTTAGCTTCTAGGATTTGATGAGACCATCCGGGCCAGGACCAATCCTCCCCCTCAGCTGCGGAATCTTGTGAGCAAAAATTCTACGTTGCGAGCCTACTGGCATCAAAGCGGTGAGCGAGCGATCTGGCCGCTGTGTAAACTCCTTCGCTCTGGAGCCGTCCCTTCCTGAGCTGAGACAAAAAAAAAAATATGTGTGAGCCGGAGGCTAAAAAACTGCAAGCCGGCTCACGCTAGCTCATCTTGGAGGGAACACCGGTCAGGACGTATAGCAGGTGTTATTTTTATGGTTATGTGTTAATCCTGCATTGTTTTCTACTGTCGTAGTACCTTGTGCATTCGGCACTGGGTGAAAGATCACACTTTATGTTTGATAGTAAGATCACACTTATAGGGGGACACGATTGCTCTCTTTAAATATCGGAAAGGCTGTCGTTGGGAGGAGGGCAAGGAGCCGTTCCAGTAAGCGGCAGAGGAGAGGACCCAAAGCCACGGGTTCAAGTTACATGCAGAAAGGTATCGGCTGGATATTAGGAAAGACTTTTTCACAGTCAGAGTGGTCCAAAGGTGGAATCCGCTGCCTTGTTGTTCGGTCGCACAGTCGAGTCCGACTCTTCGCGACCCCATGGGCCAGATCACGCCAGGCCCTCCTGTCTTCCGCTGCCCTCTGAAGCTTGCTCAGTTTCATGTTCGTTGCATCGATGACACTGTCCAACCATCTCAGCTGCCTAGGGAGGCGGTCGTCTCCCCTTCACTGACAGTTTTCAAGAAGAGGCTGGACGAATATTTGTCAGGGATGCTTTAGGCTGGTCCTGCATCGGGCAGGGGGTTGGACTAGATGGTCTGTAGGGCCCCCTTCCAACGCTATGATTCTATAGGCAAAATCTGGGTTTGTTTTTTGTTCTCCAGCGCATGGCCAGCCCCGCTTACCGCTACCTGGAAGGGTGGGACAAAGGTGAGCCCTTTTTGGTCTCTTTTCCTCTTCACCTTTCCTTTTACCCTTCTTAAAGAGCAACATGGTACGGGCCCTGCTGCAGCCCGGCCAACACGGAACCAGGCCATGAGAAAGCGGGATCCTGGTGAGCAGAGGGCGGGGGATATCCTCCAGGATAAAAGAACACCTTTGTGGGCCCCGGATCTAGGGTTGCCAGCCTCCAGGTGGGGCCTGGGGATCTCCTGCTTTTACAACTTACTTCTTCACCCAAAGAGTGATTAACAGATGGAATTCACTGCCACAGTAGTGGCAGCTACAAGCATGGACAGTTTCAAGAGGGAATTAGATAAACATATGGAGCAGAAGTCCATCAGTGGCTATTAGCCACAGGGTATAGATGGGAACTCTCGGTCTGGGGCAGGTGATGCACTCTATTCTTGGTGCTGGAGGGGGCAGCAGTGGGAGGGGGCTTCTGGTGTCCTGGCCCCACTGCTGGACCTCCTGATGGCCCCTGGTATTTTTGGCCACCGTGTGACACAGAGTGTTGGACTGGATGGGCCACTGGCCTGATCCAACGTTGGCTTCTCTTATGCTCTTATGATAGGAACTCTCAGTCTGGGGCAAGGGATGCTCTGTATTCTTGGTGCTTGGGAGGGGTCAACGCTGGGAGGGCTTCTAGTGTCCTGGCTCCACTGCTGGACCTCCTGATGGCACCTGGTATATTTTGGCCACTGTGTGACCCAGAATGTTGGACTAGATGGGCCATTGGCCTGATCCAACGTTGGCTTCTCTTATGCTCTTATGATAGGAACTCTCAGTCTGGGGCAAAGGATGCTCTGTATTCTTGGTGCTTGGGAGGGGTCAACGCTGGGAGGGCTTCTAGTGTCCTGGCCCCACTGCTGGACCTCCCGAGGGCCCCTGGTATTTTTGGCCACTGTGTGACCCAGAGTGTTGGATTAGATGGGCCATTGGCCTGATCCAACGTTGGCTTCTCTTATGCTCTTATGATAGGAACTCTCAGTCTGGGGCAAGGGATGCTCTGTATTCTTGGTGCTTGGGAGGGGTCAACGCTGGGAGGGCTTCTAGTGTCCTGGCCCCACTGCTGGACCTCCCGAGGGCCCCTGGTATTTTCGGCCACTGTGTGACCCAGAGTGTTGGACTAGATGGGCCATTGGCCTGATTCAACGTTGGCTTCTCTGATGTTCTTACAACTGATCTCCAGCTGACAGAGATCAGCTCCCCTGGAGAAAATGGCTGCTCTGGAGGGTGGACTCTACGGCATGGTCCCATGCTGAGGCCCCTCCCCTCCCCTCCCCAAACCCCTCCCTCTCCTGGATCCACCCCCAAAGTCTCCAGGTATTTCCTGGATCTGGCAACCCTACCCAGGCCTTCCGCAAATGATGAGCCGCTCAATGACAGAAGGGAAGAGGAGTCGGGGGGGGAGGGCAGATTGGGAGAAACTCTCCCCCCCAGCTCAGATTCGAAAAATACAGGGGTGGGGGGGGGAGAGGCAAATCTCTGGCTCCTTGGCGCTGACGCCCAGCTCCCTAATAAAGGCCTAAAGGGACGGCGGTTGCAAATGGATCCCCGGCGCAGTCGAGCAAGAGCTTTCCTCTCCCCCACCGCCCCCAATCCGTGTTGAGCTTTCCGCTTCCTGATTAAACATCTCCTCTGCATGTGCTCCCAGAGGATGCTCTGGCGTCAGGCCGCCCTCTTGACCCGCTGCGGGAGAGGCAAAGCGGGCGTGGGCCTTGAACCAGAGGGGGCGTCCTTCTCGAGGAGACGGCACCCGGTTCTGGTTTCCTGACTTCCTTCCGAAAGCGGACTCTGTGTGAGAACTGGAGACCTGGAAGAGCGGGAAGCGGCTGCTTTGCTGGGCGCAGCAAGCCCAAATGCATGGCTATGGGGGGGGGGACACAATGCAGGGCCCTGCAGTGCAGCAACGTTGAGCCGCAGCTCTGGGAGGGAAGAGCCCGCCCGCTCGTTCTTGCATGGAATTTGGCTGCTGTCAGGAAGGAGTTTGAGTCCCCCCCCCCCAGTAACGGATGCTAAGCAGGACTCTTTTGGGCCTTTCCTGGCCCTATTTGTCCGAGATCTGGTCACTCCACAAGTAGGAACTGGTAGCCCTCAAACCCAAGGCCTGGACCAGGCTCAGCTATTGAACCACAGCCTGGCTGAACAGGCTGGTAAAGATTGCTTTGTGCGTGCGTGCATGCTCATTCTAATGTCTTTACGGACATGGGTATGTCCTATCGAATGGCAGCTGACTTACGGTAAACCCAGCAAGGGGCTTTCAAGGGAAGTGAGAAGCAGAGGTGGTTTGCCCTGGCCTTCCTCTGCAGAACCTTCCTTGGTGGTCTCCCACCCAAGAATTATGGGGACCCCAGCAAGCGGCTTTCAAGGGAAGTGAGAAGCAGAGGCGGTCTGCCCTGGCCTTCCTCTGCAGAGCCTTCCTTGGTGGTCTCCCTTCCAAGTACCGACCCTGATTAGCTTCTGACTTATGGGGACCCCAGCAAAGGGGCTTTCAAGGCAAATGAGAAGCAGAGGTGGTCTGCCCTGGCCTTCCTCTGCAGAGCCTTTCTTGGTGGTCTCCCATCCAAGGCTTATGGGGACCCCAGCAAGGGGCTTTCAAGGCAAGGGAGTAGCAGAGGTGGTTGGCCATCACCTTCCTCTGCAGAGCCTTTCTCGGTGGTCTCCCATCCAAGAATTATGGGGACCCCAGCCAAGAGGCTTTCAAGGCAAGTGAGAAGCAGAGGTGGTTTGCCCTGGCCTTCCTCTGCAGAGCCTTCCTTGGTGGTCTCCCTTCCAAGTACCCATCCGGCTTAGCTTCCGAGATCTAATGAGACTGGGCTATACCGTGCCACCTTTCCTCCCCTAAAATGGCTTATGGGTTTTAAAATCAAAACATACCCACAGAACACGCACACACACAGACACACACACAAAACAGAAAAAAGGAAAACATAAAACCAGCAAACAAATCCCGGCAGTGAAAATCAAGCATATTGCCAATGAAGAGTCCTGGAACGGAGGAAAGGCTTAGCCAGGCACCTGAACAGTAGTGACAGCACCGGGCAGGTTTCCCTAGGGAGGGAGAGCCAGAGCCAGGGTGTCACCACCAAAGAGGCCCCGTTGCTGGTAGCCAGCTGCCTAAGCTCAGAAGGCAGAGCATGAGGGACAGGGGCCTCCGAGGATGAACTCGGCTCCGGGGCTGGCTCACACGGAGGCCTTCCTACTGATACCTTTGACCCGGACCGTCGAGGGCTCTCCTTCCTGCCTTCCCACCCCCACCCCGGACTCAAGATACAGACCCATCATCTGCTAATCCATCAACACAAGAATAATCTTCGGAGATTATTGGTATCAGGAAATGATTTGGCGTCTCTTTTGACCGGAGGCTCATTCTCCCCCCGGGGCGCCCCCAGGGTCTCGGGAAGCAGAAGGGGCCTGCAGTGCCTGCTCCCCCAGACCCACAGGGACTCCCCGTTCCCTGGAATCATTGGCAGATTGCATGCCTCGGAAGGTCTATCAGATGACCTCGGCGGTTTGTGGCAGCCTCCGTACCCCCCACCCCCACCTTCCAGCCGGCCCTATTGGGCATCTGGCCCTTTACCGTTCATGTACCACAACACCTTGGCATACGCCGAGAACGCCATTTTCCAAGGGGAAGCATTTGCCGGACAAATTGCTAGTAAGCCTTGCTGATTTGTCAGAAGCCAGATAACCTCAGGCAAGACAAGGGAAAAGAAAACCCTCAAGAAAGGACCGG
The DNA here is from genome assembly GCA_029375565.1 of Gekko gecko. NCBI lineage: Eukaryota > Metazoa > Chordata > Lepidosauria > Squamata > Gekkonidae > Gekko > Gekko gecko. The sequence continues at coordinate 56,242,103 of JAPDNY010000015.1, read as the reverse complement.
GAACGACAACTGGTCCGAAAGCCCTTTCCTTTGGCCCCTCCGAAACCGTTCCCCCTGTGGTTTCAAGCCGACCCACACTCCAGCTACCATGAGGGCTAGAAACTTGAAATGGAGATTCCCTGCCGGGTTCCCACACTGCCTGTCCTCCCGCACGCCTCGCTGCCCTTTGGACTCGCTGACGCTCCCGCGGCGCCCGGTACCTGTACACCATGCCCGTGCGGCCGCTCTCCAGCTCCTCGATATCGATCCCCGCCTCCAACAGGTAGCTCTCCAGCCTCCGCCTCTCCAGGAGCCGCCTCGCTGCCTCCAGCACCTGCGCTGGGGTCAGGACCGGCCCTTCACGCCCCGCGGGGGCCCCCTGCGAGACCTGGCTGCGCCGGCGGACGCTCTCCCCTCGCACCAGCTTGTTCTTCTTGGGCAGCCCATACAGCTCGTCCACGCTGTACTTGCCCGCGGGCCCTCCGGCACCCCCTCGGCCCGCGGGGGCAGGACCGCCCCGGGAAGAACTGGCGAACATGGTGCCCGCCGGGGGGTCTGCCGGGGGCCCGCCGGAGATGCCCGCAGCAGCACCTGCCGCACCAGAGCCGAGGACAGCGGCTTAGCTGCAGCCACGGCGCTTAATGCCTGGAGATTCCCTTCTCATTCCCCTCCCTCCCACCACCACCCCGCCCGCCGGGGAGAGAACATGTGGGGGATTTACAAGGCTGGCAGCTGGTGAAGCATGGCCTCCGGGCCGGCCTTCGCCCGGACCCTCTTCCTCACCTTATGTCCCTGTGGACGATGCCGCGGGCCTTCCACAGGGGCATCGACTTCTGCTCAGACCGGCAACCAGTTCCCTAGAAGATTGTCTCAGAGGGTGGCCATGCTGGTCTACGGCAGAATAGTTCGATCCGAGTTCAGTAGCACCAACGAAATTTTCGGGGGACGAGCTTTCGAGGCTCAGAGCTCCTTCGTCAGGCCGAGCACCGGGTTTCAGAGGTCCACCGCCTCCAAACGTGGGCATTCCTTTAACTCACCATGGCTAGTGGCCATTGGCGGCCCTCTCGGCCGAGAATCTCGCTAACCCCTTCAAACCCAGGGCTGCCACCAGTGTTCCCTCTAAGCTGAGTTCGTGTGAGCCAGCCCACAGTTTTTTAGCCTCCGGCTCACACGTTTTCGTCTTCGCTCAGGAAGGATGTGGCTCCAGAGCAGACTTAATTTACGCAGCAGCCAAATCGCTGGCTCACAACTTCAATGCCAATAGCTCATAAAGTAGAATTTTGGATCACAAGACTCCACAATTTAAGAGGGAGCGTTGCCCACCACTACGTCCACTGGCAGTGGATTCCATCATTTCATTACCTGTGGGTTAAAGAAGTGTTTCCTTTTGCCTGTGTGAATCTACTGCCCATCAACTTCTTTGGGTGCATAGTATTACGAAAGTACATCAAGATGGGTAGCCGTGTCTGCCTGCAGCAGTAGAAAAGAGTCTTTCAGGTGCTTCTGGACTTCTTGCTCTTTTCTAGTGTTATGAGGGAGAAAAAACTCCCCCCTATTCCCTTTCTCGAGGCAGGCAACCAGTTTGGTGCAGTGGTTAAGAGCGGCCGCCTTGAATCTGGGAGAACCGGGTTCGATTCCCCCACTCCTCCACATGCAGCTGCTGGCATGACCTTGGGTCAGTCGCAAGTTCTTTCAGAGCTGTTCGCTCAAGGGCAGTTCTCGAAAGAGCTCTCTCGCGCCCCTCCCTCGGTCGCCGGTTTTCTAAACCGAAAAGTCCAAATCTCTCAGCCTGCCTTCATAGGAAAGGTGCTCCAATCCGCTGCCCTCATAGGAAAGGTGCTTCTCAGCACTTTCCACAGCTCTGCAGGACCCTTTCCGAGATACAGTGGCCAGAAGTGGACGCAATACTCCCAATGAGGCCTCGCCGCAGACCTATATGGGGTGGGGGGGCAATACAATTCAAGCATAACATTCACATCACAAAGTGGAAACCGATTTAAGCCGCTGGTGTTTTTGGTCACTGTGTGGCACAGAGTGTTGGACTGGATGGGCCATTGGCCTGATCCAGCATTGGCTTCTCTTATGCTCTTACGATAGGAACTCTCGGTCTGGGGCAAGGGATGCTCTGTCTTCTTGGTGCTGGGGGAGGGGGCAACAGTGGGAGGGCTTCTGGTGTCCTGGCCCCACTACTGGACCTCCTGATGGCCCAGGTATTTTTGGCCACTGTGTGACACAGAGTGCTGGACTGGGTGGGCCATTGGCCTGATCCAGCATTGGCTTCTCTGATGTTCTTATGTCTGGGGCAAGGGATGCTCTCTGTATTCTTGGTACTTGGGGGGGTCAACAGTGGGAGGGCTTCTGGTGTCCTGGCCCCACTGCTGGACCTCCTGATGGCACCTGATATTTCTGGCCACTGTGTGACCCAGAGTGTGGGACGGGATGGGCCATTGGCCTGATCCAACATTGGCTTCCCTGATGTTCTTATGATAGGAACTCTCAGTCTGGGGCAGGTGATGCTCTGTATTCTTGGTGCTGGGGGGGGGCAGCAATGGGAGGGCTTCTAGTGTCCTGGCCCTCCGGTGGACCTCCTGAGGGCCCCTGGTATTTTTGGCCACTGTGTGACTCAGAGTGTTGGACTGGAGGGGCCATTGGCCTGATCCAACATTGGCTTCTCTTATATTCTTAGAGAGAGAAAAAACCCCATTAAGGGACCATGACAGGACTGGGGCCGCTACCCTCCTCCCAGGAAAGGGAAGGCTTTTCAGTCGGCAAGAGCTCTTTAACCCACAGGGGACTCTACCTGCCCTAGAATGCCGGGGAGTGTCGGGCGATGGTCAGAGACTACGGTAGCATCAATTCCAAATGGTGAAAGCCCAGCTGGGCCACTTCTTGGCAGACCGGCGGATTCTGTTCCCATTTAGGGCATTAGAGGAATTAAAGCTCAGGAACTGTGCAAAAATTAATGCTTCTCAACGCACCCACAGCATCCGAGCGACCGGCCTAACGCCACCTGGTCAGCTCGGGGAGATTAGCGGGAGGTTGGGTGGGGGGGGGGAGATGGCCCCTGTGGTGGGCGGGGGGAGGTGGGGGAAGAGACGGGTTGCAGACGCGTGTGGGGCACAGCACGGTCGGAAGGGCAGAGATCTCTCTCCCAACGAACAGGAGCGCCGAAACACGCACAGGCTGCGGGAGCAAGGAGCCCTGGCTCCTGTTTCCCCCTTCCCTGAACATTATTTGCCGTCAAGTTGCTTCTCTGGTGACTCTATGCATTAAACGCAGGGGTCCCCAAACTTTTTGAGCCTGTGGGCACCTTTGGAATTTTGAGAAGGGGTGGTGGGCACCATCCGAAAATGCCCGCCATAGGAGGCAGAGATAATGGAATATCTCAGTCCTCAAACTGCCTGGGAAGAAAGGAAACCCGAAGGGGAAATGGAATTGTGAACTGACTACGGAAAGCACAGGTGCTCACCGGTCCTCCATCCTGACCCTCCGGTGGAAAATCCTTTCATTTGGATCAGGGCAGCAAGTAATAAGCTCTGCCTGACAACGGCCCTACCCTCTTTCCGACAGGGGCCACCACTCTCTGCTAAGGACCTCCAAAACGTCCTTTCATTGAGAGAAGAAGAGATTGGATTTATGCCCCGCCCTTCACTACCCAAGGGAGTCTCAGAGCGGCGCACAGACTCATTTCCTTTCCCCTCCCCACAACAGACACCCCCTGTGAGGTAGGCGGGACTGAGAGAGCTCTGACAGAAACTGCTCTTTTTCAAGAACAGCTCTTATCAGAACTACTTCTTGCCCAAGGTCATCCAGCAGCTGCATGTGGAGGAGTGGGGGAATCATAGAATGTTAGAGTTGGAAGGGACCTTGCAGGCCATCTAGTCCAACCCCCTGCACTCTGCAGGAACACAGCCGAAACCCCTACATACCTACAACATGCCCAAAAGATGGTTGTCCAGTCTCCTCTTGAAAATGTCCAGCAAAGGAGCATCCACCACCTCCCGAGGCAGTCTGTTCCACTGCTCAACCACTCTGACAGTCAGGAAGTTTCTCCTGATATTAAGCCGGTAACGACTCCCTTGTCATTTCCACCCATTAGATCTAGTCTTGCAATCCGGAGCCAGAGAGAATAGATCTGCTCCATCTTCTACATGACAGCCCTTCAGATACTTGAAGACTGCCATCATGTCCCCTCTAGGCGTTCTCTTTCCCAGGCTAAACAGACCCAACTCTTTCAGCCTTTCCTCATAAGACTTGGACTCCAACCCTCTCACCATCCTGGTCGCCCTCCTCTGGACCCGCTCAAGTTTGTCAACATCCTTCCGAATCAAACCCAGTTCTCCCAGATTAGAGGCCACGCACTTCGCCACGACACCAAACTGGCTCTCCTACACTAAACTGGCTCCGCTTTGCTCATGTGTTGCAAACTGAAGGCTGTAGCTTTCTTTCTTCCGTCCTTCCCCTGAGCCTGCCTCGGAGGGCAGGGGAAAAATATCAAATAAATAAATAAAAGCCCCTCCCCAATACTGTCAACACCAAACCCCCTTCCCCACTGCAGTGTGAGGACAATATGAAGCTAAGGGTTTTTTTAAAAAAGTTTTGTCTTGGCATCTCTTAAAACGTCATCCTATTACATGTTAATTTGCCGTTCGGCCTCTGTCGATAAGTCTGAACTCTACTTTTCGTCCCGGTGTATTTGGGGAAAGTGTGTGTGCAGTGTTCCCTCTAAGCTGAGTCAGTGTGAGCTAGCTCACAGGTTTTTAGCCTCCGGCTCACAGGTTTTTGCCTTCGCTCAGGAAGGATGGGGCTCCAGAGCAAACTAATTTCTGCAGCAGCCAACTCGCTCGCTCACAACTTTAATGCCTGAAGCTCACAAAGTAGAATTTTTGCTCATAGGACTTCACAGCTTAGAGGGAGCATTGGTATGCACATGAAAGCGCATGCCTTGACTAAACCGTTGTTGGTCTTAAAGGCGCTGCCAAGCCCCAAATTCATTCTGCTCCTTCAGACCAACACGCCCGACCACCCGGAAATATCTTTATGGACAAGCAACAGTTTATGGAAGGGCCAGGAACCTGGGGTCAAACTCCGATGGGGGGGGGCATACAACAATGGGGTCAAGGTTTCTATTCTACAGAAGGTGTTAGTGTATCAGAGGTTTTGTGGTAACACTTCTTAATGACGCATGAATTAAAAGGAGAGCTGAGGACCTTTTTTTGTATGAACACCAGGATTAGCTCCGTTTCCCAGGTTTCTGGGTTGCCAGCCACCATTGGGAGGGGCTGTGGCCCAGCAAAAGCACCTCTGCTTGCCATGCAGAAGGTCCCAGGTTCAATCCCTGGCACTGCCAGTTAAAGAAGAAGAAAAAGAAGAAGAGATCAGATTTATACCCTACCCTTCACTTGGGAGTCTCAGAGCGGCTTACAAAGTCCTTTCCCTTCCCCACAACAGACACCCTGTGAGGCAGGCGGGGCTGAGAGAGCTCTTTCCACAACTGCCCTTGAGAGAACAGCTCTGATAGAACTATGGCTTGCCCAAGGTCATCCAGCAGCTGCAAGTGGAGGAGTGGGGGAATCAAACCCGGTTCTCTCAGATTAGAGTCCACACACTTAACCACTGCACCAAACTGGCTCTATGTAACCACTACATCACTTAACCACGACACCAAACACCTGGTCGTGGGCAAAGTGAAGACCTCTCTCTGCCTGAGACCCTGGAGAGCGGCTGCCTGTTTGAGTAGACAAGGCTGACCTTGATGGGCCCGAGGGTCACTGGAAGCAATTATTGACCTTGAGGGACAGAGAGTCTGATTTTGATATAAGGCAGCTCCGTGTGGGATTGTGGCTGCAAAACACAGGATGAGCTACGGGAAGCCCACGATGCTGCGAAAGAAGCCAGGTGGATAAGATCAAGATGGGTGGCCGTGTTCAGGCCTAAAGACTTACACAAGTGGTGGCAGTCAACGCTCCCTCTAAGCTGTGGAGTCGTACAAGCAAAAATTCTACTTTTTTGTGAGCTCCCGGCATTCAAGTTGTCAGCGAGCGACTGGGTTGCTGCATACATTGATTTGCTCTGGAGCCATATCCTTCCGGAGACGGGACAAAAAACGTGTGAGCCGGAGGCTAAAAAAAACGCTGAGCTGGCTCACACTAACTCAGCTTAGAGGGAGCACTGGTGGCAGGGCATCTGAAGAAGTGAGCGGTGACTCACGAAAAGCTCTTACCCTTGCCATAAATCGTGCGGGTCCTGGAAGGTGCTCTTGGGCTCTGGCTGCTCTCTAGGTTTCCCTTTGCTCAAACGCGTCCAGAAGAGGGTGACCAGGATGGTGAGAGGATTTGAATCCAAGTCTTACGAGGAAAGGCTGGAAGAGTTGGGTATGTTTAGCCTGGGAAAGAGAAGGCTTAGAGGGGACGTGATTGCAGTCTTCAAGTATCTGAAGGGCTATCATGTAGAAGATGGAGCAGATCTATTCTCTCTTGCTCTGGATTGCAAGACTAGATCAAACGGGTGGAAATTACGAGACATTACCAGCTAGATATCAGGAGAAACTTCCTAACTGTCAGAGTGGCTGAGCAGTGGAACAGACTGCCTCGGGAGGTGGTGGATGCTCCTTCCCTGGACGTTTTCAAGCGGAGGCTGGACGACCACCTTTTGGGTATGTTGTAGGGCTGTCTTTTGGCTGTGCTCCTGTAGAGTGCAGGGGGTTGGACGAGATGACCTGCAAGGTCCCTTCCAACTCTTAACATTCCGTGATTCTATGATTCTATGAATCCAACTCTAGGGGCTGCGGCGCTCATCTCCGTTTCCAAGCCGAAGAGCCAGCGCTGTCCGAAGACTTCTCTGTGCTCGTGTGGCCGGCGTGACTAGACGCCGAGGCGCACGGGACGCTGTTGCCTTCCCACCAGGACGGCACCTATTTATCCTACCTGCAGTTTCCTGCTAGGTTGGCAGGAGCCAGGGCCAGAGATGGGAGCTCACTCCATCACGCAGCACTCAGGTCTCGAACTGCCGAACTACCAACCTTCCGGCCCGCAGCTCAGCGTCTTAACCACTTGAGCCACCGCCGCTTCTGGCTGTTCTCTAGGTTCCCCTTGCTCGAAAGCCAGTCGACTCCACGGCTACGGGTGGGTAAAGCAAGGACTGGATCAGAGACACCCTTGGCCTTCACAGGCATTTGAGAAAGTCCATATCCCCTTATCTGCTGAAGCCAGAAGCCAAACTTCGCGGCATAGCAAGAGGGATCCCCGTGACGGAGGAAGGACCTTCTGGGCTCTGTGGAGGACACAGCCCACCCTTCGGAGACGGCTTTGTTTGACTAAAGCCAGTTCTGATAGAGGGGGTGGACGAGTGGGGGGAGACCTGGGGCTAGACCGCTCCCCCAGAGAGCTCAACCCAGGTCTCCTCTCCCGCCCTGGGCCCTCCTCCCACAGCCGGCTACCTGCTTGTCCTGGAGGATTATCGAAGATAATCCCCATCAGACATTAAAGCCCGGCACGGAGGGCAGACGCTCTGCCTTTTAGCGGGAGCCACCTGGCAGCTGGCTTGCCCGGGAGTGCGTAACCCTCCGCTCTTCTGTAGAGATGCCGGCAGGGGAGAGGCCTCCTCTATGGTGGGAGTGGATGGATGGATGGATGGATGCTCAGGCAGCCAATCAGCTAGCCATGTGGGGCGGCCCGCCTACCGTTTCTGCCCCGGGTGGATCAGAACTACCAGGGATGGCACTTGGGGAGGAGAAGTTGGATTTATACCCCACCCTTGACTCGGAGTCTCAGAGCGGCTGACAAACTCCTTTCCCTTCCCTGTCCCACAACAGACACCCTGTGAGGCAGGTGGGGCTGAGAGAGCTCTCTTGAGGACTGCCCTTGAGAGAACAGCTCTGACAGAACTGTGGCTTGCCCAAGGTCATCCAGCAGCTGCGAGTGGAGGAGTAGGGAATCAAACTCGGTTCTCCCAGATTAGAGTCCACACACTTAACCAGTACACCAAACTGGCAGCAACAAGGACAATATCATATGAAGCTCTCTCGTAGCGGGCCGGACCGCTGGTCTGTCCGACTTAGTATGGCCCTAACTCTGACCAGCAGCGGCTCCGAGACTTCCTGCAAGCGGCAATCGAACCTGGGACCTTCTGCATGAACACCGGAAGCCGCCTTATACTGAATCAGACCCTTGGTCCATCAAGTTGAGCATTCTGTCACCATCCCCTGCCAAATTCTTTGACTGGAGATGCAGCCAGGGATTGAACCTGGGACCTGCTGCATGCCAGTCAGATGCTCGACCACTGAAACACAGCGCATCCCCACACATAACCCTGGTCCTCCTAGCTCTGGGATTCAGAGGCTTAGTGCCTCTGAATGCGGAGATTCCCCTTAGGCACCATGGAAGAAGAGGAGATTGGATTTACACCCCACCCTTCACTTGGAGTCTGAGTGGCTGACAAACTCCTTTCCCTTCCCTTCCCCACAACAGACACCCAGTGAGGTAGGCGGGGCTGAGAGAGCTTTTTCCAGAACTACCCTTAAGAGAACAGCTCTTGCCAGAACTATGGCTCGCCTAAGGTCATCCGGCAGCTGCAAGCGGAGGAGTGGGGAATCAAACCCGGTTCTCCCAGATCAGAGTCCGCGCACTTCACGACGACACCAAACTAGTAGCCGCGGACAGGTATCCTCCCTGAATCTGCCTAATCCCCTTTAAAAGCTGCCTATGCGTGTGGCCATCACTACGTCCTCTGGCGGCGAATCCCACATTTTTAATCACTCTCTGTGTAAAGTAGGATTTCTCTTTTGTCCCTCCTGAACCGACTGCTTTGGACGCCCTTGAGATCTAGCCTTTGGGGAGAAGGACGAAAAGTTCCCTTTGCTGGCACTCTCCACCCCCTGCCGCGTTTTATAAACCTCGACCAATAGTTGTCTATTTATTGATTCGATTTATATCCCCCCTTCCAAGTGTCTCTTTTCCAAACCGAAAAGTCCCCAAGACATTTCGGCCTTTCCTCCTGGGGAAGGCACTCCATCACCCCTCATCACCTTGGCCGCCCCTCCCCTGTACTTTCCCCAGCTCGCCAGTGCCCTTTTGCAGATCTGGCGGCCAGAACTGTACGCCGTCTTCCAAAGGAGGCTGTGCCCTGGAAGCCAGCTTGCTGTCTGGCACGCAGCTCTTTCCAGCAGCTTAAGAGGCTGGGGACAAAAACGTACTCGCATAAAAGGGCTCTGCCAGCCACGGGCAAGGCGATTCTGAACAAAGCGGCACGGCGGCGGTTAATGCAGGCACTTAGGTGGAGGCCTGAGGGGCTGGCTGTTGGCACGTTCTTCACCTCCCTACTGGGTAAAGGCTTAAGACCGGTATTTTACATTTATGCGGGGGAGGGGGAAGGAAAGAAAGAAAGAGAGAAAGAGAGAAAGAGAGAAAGAGAGAAAGAGAGAGAGAGAGAAAGAGAGAGAAAGAGAGAGAAAGAGAGAAAGAGAGAAAGAGAGAAAGAGAGAAAGAGAGAAAGAGAGAGAAAGAAAGAGAAAGAGAGAGAGAAAGAAAGAGAGAAAGAAAGAGTCACCATCATACCAACTTTGGGTTTCTGGTTTACTTGTATGGATACAACTTCCATCTACTGGGCATCTCTTGGCCCAAGGACTGCTCAGGGACGTGGCGGGGGGTGTGTGTGTGACCAAGGTGCTTCCAGTCTTTGCAAGCCAGAAGAGGCCTCTAGGCGATGGCAACTGGGGTGGTGGAGGGGAAGGCTCAGCTGGCTGCCCAGTAAAGCTTGGCAAATCCGTAGTGACACCCTCTCCCTCCAATCCCCATGGGAGACCACGATTATGCAAGGCCAATCGGAGGTCGCTTGAAGATTCCAGATGCGTTGCTGCCGCCGTTTTAATTCACGCAAGCCGGTCTCGAGGCGGGAGGTGGGGGGAGGTGAGGATCGTTTCCGAACTTCTGGAGCTCACTGGGGCCCCTTCCCCGGTGCTGGAAATTAAGACGACCGACTGCTAATCCATCTTTTTTGTGAGATCCGTTTCTGAAGGACGGGCCCGTAGTTGCCGTGTCCCTTTGTGTCCCAAGTAGCCCCCAGGGGCGTGAGATGTTGTGGCCGGGCTGGCTGAGCGGTGAACTGGAAAGCAGAAGGAACGGGCTATAAATAGAAGGGGTTTCTTTTTTGTGGGGGTGGGGAGGGCAAGCGGCAAAGAAGAAAACCTCTAGAAACAGAAAGGAACAAGTCTGGGGCCGGCAAAGGACTGTGGGTAGGAAGGGGAGAATCAGCCCAGCAAATGAAGAGCGGCTGCCCGGGTCACAAAGACAGCAGATAGTGAGCCAAAAAAAACGCACTTTGGGAGCTCCAGAGCATTTGTAGGGGGGAGGGAATAACATGAGACGGCTCCCCCTGAAAGTTTTCCAAGTGAGACTCCTTGGCCCAGGCAGCAAGCGCACTATGGGGGGGGGAGATGCGGTTTCAGAGGCGCCCTACCGCCCCATACATTGTCTGACAACGGTCCACGTGCATCCTGGGAAACGCGGTCCTCGGAAGGCGGAGGGCCAAAGCCTCAGCCGGCCCGGGCGGAGAAGAACGGGAGGCTGCGGACGAAGGTGTCCAACTTGCTGCAGAAGAGCTCGCTCTGGATCGGCTCGTTCAGGCTGCACAGGGGGTTCTTGACCACGTACTCGACGTAGATCTGGACGGCGGGTGGAAGAACAAGCCGTGAGATAAAGGAGACAGAATAGAAACAAGCACCCCCCGCGGCCCCCCTCTTTAGCTGCTCCGGAAAGCTAAACCCAAAGGAGTGCTGCCGTTTTGACCTCACAGAATCATAGAATGTTCAGAGTTGGAAGGGACCTCGCAGGTCATCTAGTCCAACCCCCTGCGCTCTGCAGGAGCACAGCCAAAAGACAGCCCTACATACCTACAACATACCTGGAAGATGGCCGTCCAGCCTCCGCTTGAAAACAGCCAGGGAAGGAGCATCCACCACCTCCTGAGGCAGACCATTCCACTCCTCAACCACTCTTACAGTTAGGAAGTCTCTCCTGATATCTAGCCGGTAACGACTCCCTTGTCATTTCCACCCATTCGATCTAGTCTTGCAATCTCATTATACTGGAGATGCCAGGGATTGAACCTGGGGCCTTCTGCATGCCAAGCAGATGCTCTGCCAGAGACCCACAGCCCCTCTCATTATACTGGAGATGCCGGGGATTGAACCTGGGGCCTTCTGCATGCCAAGCAGATGCTCTGCCAGAGACCCACAGCCCCTCTCATTATACTGGAGATGCCGGGGATTGAACCTGGGGCCTTCTGCATGCCAAGCAGATGCTCTGCCATTGAGCCACGGCCCCTCCCTGTGATATTTCCCCCTGCACGAACCCACATAAAGGTGCCATGTACTGAACTCAGATCCTCCGTGTCCCGGCTGTCTATTCAGATTGGCAGCAACTCTCCAAGGTCCCAGGCAGAGGTCTCTCCCATCGCCTCCTGCCTGATCCTTTTGACGGGAGATGTCAGGGGTTGAACCGGTGGCCCTTCTGCATTCAAACCGGAGGCTCTTCGACTGACCCACAGAGTCTCCCAAAGCGTGAGACAAGCACCCCTTCCAGAATACCCCTCTCCAGAGTGCTCACGCACGCCACACGTTGTCTTTGCTTACACAAATGTGGGCTGATTTGGATTTCTTTACCTGCGCAGACTCTAAATCTGGGAGAACCAGGTTTGATTCCCCACTCCTCCACTCGCAGCTGCTGGATGACCTTGGGCAAGCCATAGAGCTGTTCTCTCAAGGGCAGTTCTGGAAAGAGCTCTCTCGGCCCCACCTACCTCCCAGGGTGTCTGTTGTGGGGAGGGGAAGGGAAAGGAGGTTGCAAGCCGCTCTGAGACTCCGAGCAAAGGGCAGGGTATAAATCCAATCTCTTCTTCTTCAAGTGTGCCGGGGCAGCAGCAGCTGCTGAGTTCTGCTCCCCCCCAACACTTCTGTGCCAAACCAGTGGCTTGTGGCGGCCTAAGGCAAGCTGCCTGTGCCTCTGCAGTCAAAAAGGACGGGGGCCACTGAACCGTCAAATATCGGTCAGCTGTTTTTAGAGCCTCGACTTTGGGTGCTAGGCAGTGGCTGCTGAGGGTGTCCCTTACGGACGGCGCTCGGGAAGGGTGACTCTGCTGCGGGGCTTGCTGGCAGGCTGAACAAACGGCCCCCGCTTCTGCCCTTGCTAGCAAAGGACGCCAGGATGGTTTGTTTGTTTTTTAGCGGGGGAAGCTGCTGTCCGCGCAGTGACAGACCTGGCCGTGGGGAATATTCCACCGAGGTTAAAGGACGGGCTGTCAAGTGACAGTCTCCTGCTCTTTTCCGCCAACTATGCGGAACGGGATCAGCCACGAGGGCTTTTTTGCACAGGTCAAAGAGGACTGTGCTGTCACGAAACGGTCCAGAGAGTTGCATGGCTAAAGGGGTAAGGACGGTGGCCTATTGCTGCCTAACACTGTAAGTGTGCTCCAAACCGGGTCGTTTCTGCACCACTTAGCATATCATGTTTAAAAGCGTGTGCTTTGTTTCAGCTCTGTTGGAGACTTCTGCCTGTCTGAGACTTCTGAGTTCCAGATTCTCTGCGATCCAAATCCTATTGCACTGCTTACTGGATGCCCCGTCCTGTGCGTTGTTCTTAACGTAATCTGTAAACCAAAGTAAATAAATAATCTCTGACTGCCTGACTCACCAGCATGCATCAGGACATAATAGGAGCCCCGCTAGATCGGAGCGGTGGTCCATCTAGTCCAGCATCCGGTCTCACCCGGTGGCCAACCGGTTCCTCTGGAGGTCCGACAACAGGGCACAGAGGCTGAGGCCTTCCCCCGAGGTTGCCTCCTGGCTCTGGGATTCAGAGGCTTAGTGCCTCTGAATGTGGAGGTTCCCCTCAGTCACCATGGCTGGTAGCCACTGACAGACTTCTCCTCCACGAATCTCTCTAACCCCCTTTGAAAGCTGCTTATTCCTGTGGCCATCACTACATCCTCTGGCAGCGAATTCCACATTTCCATCACTCTCTGTGCAAAGCTGTATTTCATTTTCCTACCCTGAACCTACTGCCCCGTCGGGCAGTTTGCTGTCGTGGTTAAGTGCGCGGACTCTAATCTGGGAGAACCGGGTTTGATTCCCCACTCCTCCCCTGGCACCTGCTGATGTGACCTTCAGTCGGTCACAAGCTCTGGCACAGCTGTCCTTGAAAAAGAGCCGTTGACAGAGAGCTCTCTCAGCCCCACCTACCTCACCGGGTGTCTGTTGTAGGGAAGGGAAGGGAAGGGAAGGGAAGGGAAGGGAAGGGAAGGGAAGGGAAGGGAAGGGAAGGGAAGGGAAGGGAAGGGAAGGGAAGGGAAGGGAAGGGAAGGGTGTTTGTAAGCCGCTCTGAGACTCCCTGGGGTAGTGAAGGGCAGGGTATGAATCCAATCTCTTCTTCTTCGTCGTCAGATGCCCTAGCATCCCAGTATCCCTGTCCTAACTGACTCACACCATCTGAAGGCGCGCCTGAATGTGGGAGCTCAGCCCCGGGGGGGCCTGCCGTGGCAGGGGGGCCCCAACTCCACCCATGGACCCCGCCACACTCACGTAGCTGTAGATCTGGTGCAGCACGTCCCGGATGTTGCCCACCCCCAAGTCTGTGTTCATCACCACCTTGAGCCCGGTGGGAGTCTCGTAATAGTGGAGCTTGTACTTGCTCGTCTGGAAGGCCAGGAAGCCGTCCTTCCTGGGGCGTGGCGGTCAAGGAGAGCAAGAGGACTGAAATCTTTTACAAGCGACTTGAAACGGCAGAAATGGACAAACCAACTTTACAGCGACGAGGTAAAAAAGGAGAAACCTTTGTTAAAAATTGGTCAAGATTATATAAATGGTTGGGGGACTATCTTAAGAAAATTTAAGGACTGAAATATGAAAGCGTATGGTAAGAAAATCTAATAGATACAGGTGTAATTAGACTAGATTCTACATAGATAGTCGTCGAAGGCTTTCACGGCCGGAGTTCAGTAGCTGCTGTAGATTTTCCGGGTTGTGTGGCCGTGGTCTTGGCATTGTAGGACCTGACGTTTCGCCAGTAGCTGTGACTGGCATCCTCAGAGGTATATAACACAGAAAGATGGAGGACTCCCTGTGTCAAGGTGAGCAGAAAAATGGTAGGCAGGTAATTTATATCTACTCAGGAAGGTGGGGTAGGGCTGAGTCATTATCTTGTAGGAGTTCTCCAGGCTGTGAAACATGCTAATGAAAGGAGCTTTCCTGAGGAGGTTCTTTTGTATATCGATTGTTTCTTGAGGAGGTTTCCTGTTACAACCCATATACAAAAGAACCTCCTCAGGAAACAGGAAACCTCCTCAGGAAACAATCCATAGACAAAAGAACCTCCTCAGGAAAGCTCCTTTCATTAGCATGTTCACAGCCTGGGGAACTCCTACAAGATAATGACTCAGCCCTACCCCACCTTCCAGGGTATATGTAAATTACCTGCCTACCATTTTTCTGCTCACCTGGGCACAGAGAGTACTCCGTCTTTCTGTGTTATACCTTTGAGGATGCCAGTCACGGCTACTGGTGAAACGTCAGCTCCGACAATGCCAAGACCACGGCCACACAACCCAGAGAATCTACAGCAATTAATCTACATAGATAGACTTAACCAGTTCATTGAATACAGACTCTGTACTGTTTTGTGTGGTGTGTCTATTTTTTCTTTGTGTGTTTGTGTTTTCTATTTTTCTTATCTTTGAAAATAATAAAATCGGCAAGAGGAGTTAGTGAGCCTCTCTCCCCTCACCCTGCAGTTCCGGGAAAGGCTTTCGGCCTTGACAGAAACGCCTTCAAGCAGCTCGTGGTGCTGGCAAGAGCCATCGAGTTGCAGCCGACTTACGGGGACCCCATAGGTCAGGGGTGTCGAACTCATTTGTCACGAGGGCCGGATCTGGCATAAATGAGACCTTGTCGGGCCGGGCCAGGTGTGTCACAAAATGCAATGCCAGGGAGTGGAGATATAAACTTTATAAACGGCACAAACACGAAAGGGTTTTTTTCCCCCACTTAAAAACATGCTTAAAACATCAGCGCTCTTGCAATATAACTGTCACCTCTTGCTCTGAATTATTCCACCAATTTGTCTGTGCCATCACAGTACTGAGTGTGCTGCTCAGGGGCAGAACTGGAAGAAGCAGCAGGAGATGGCCAGTTCCACTGTGGGCCTGATAGAAGCCCTCCGGGGGCCTGCTCCAGCCTCCGGGCTGCATGTTTGACACCCCTGTCATGGGGTTTTCAAGGCAAGAGACAAACAGAGGCGTTTTGACACCACCTGCCTCTGCGCAGAGATCCTGGACTTCCTGGCTGGTCTCCCATCCAAGGACTAACCAGGGCCGACCCTGCTTAGCTTCCAAGGTCTGATGGGATCGGGCCAGCCTGGGCCATCCAGGTCAAGGCGAGAGATATTCGGAGGTGGTTGGCCATCGCCTGCCTCTGCTTAGCAACCCCGGACTTCCTTGGCAGCCTCCTGTCCAAGCCCTAACCAGGGCTGACACTGTTTTGCTTCCAACAGCTCATGCCGGAAAATCAAAGGCCTCCCCTTACGAGACCACGACTCTGCGGTCCTCGAGGCAGAAAGGATACATATCCAGCGGGCTCATCTTGCTGACGAAGGAGCGGATGGAGAAGAGCATGCCATACATCAGCTTGTACTCCTGCAGGTAAGAGCAACCAAGGGAGAGGGACACAAGGGGAGAGAGGGTGAGATGCCAAAACAAGGACTCATTTCCCACTCTCTGGTGCCACCCTGTGGCCAGTCGGACTATGACGCTCAATGCGACGTTTCTCGCCAGAGCAGTTACAAATCCTTCTTTTGAAAAACCACTTAATCGTATTTTGACACCCCGTGGACCGTGCGAATCTCCTTCTCTCTGGATATACGTCAATGGAAGGAAGATAAAAACGGAGAAATTTAAAATGATTTCAGCCACTTCCCTTTTCTGTAACTGCCAAGTTTTTGAGTTTGAATACGGAAGTGCGAATCGAGGGGGAGCTGGCAAAAAAGGAAACAGTTACTGTCGAAGCTGGAATATTTGACGAAGCGCTTTTTAAAAATCTCTGTTTTGCTCTCTGCTCGCTGGTGTATTGTATTGTTTAGCGTCTGGATTTATCTCTCCAGAACACTGAGCCTGCTTGCTTAGACATGCTCACTTTTACCAGAACAGAACACTGTTTGTTTTTTTGTTTTTTTGTTTTTTTTTGGGGGGGAACTTAGCATGGAAGAAACTGAGCAATCTGCAGACTCCCCCAAGGCCGACAGAGTCACACTCATAAGAACATAAGAACCTAAGAGAAGCCAATGTTGAATCAGGCCAATGGCCCATCTAGTCCAACACTCTGTGTCACACAGTGGCCAAAATATACCAGGGGCCATCAGGAGGTCCAGCAGTGGGGCCAGGACACTAGAAGTCCTCCCACTGCTGCCCCCTCCAGCACCAAGAATAGAGTGCATCACCTGCCCCAGACTGCGAGTTCCCATCTATACCCTGTGGCTAATAGCCACTGATGGACTTCTGCTCCATATGTTCATCTAATTCCCTCTTGAAACTGTCCATGCTTGTAGCTGCCACCACCTCCTGTGGCAGTGAATTCCACGTGTCGATCACTCTTTGGGTGAAGAAGGACTTCCTTTTATCCGTTCTAACCCAACCGCTCAGCAATTTCATGGAGTGCCCACGAGTTCTTGTATTGTGAGAAAGGGAGAAAAGTACTTCTTTCTCAACCTGCTCAATCCCATTCATGACCTTATAAACCTCGATCATGTCAGGTCCTCGATCTTATAAACCTCAATCACGTCCATCAATGTCCCTGCGGTCTATTCAGATTGGCAGTGGCTCTCCAGGGTCTCAGGGTGAGAGGATCATTTTGATGCACAAATCTGTGCCCTGTGTTGAATTGGTGCCCAACACGTTAGATGACTCTGTTTCTTGCAATGAGAACAGGGAACACAGGGGCTGAGTGCCTTAGCGCTTCAGCAATTCCAAGCCGTATTCCACCATAACCAGGAAGGGCAGACGGTCTTATACCCCAAATGATATCACCAACGTTCCCTCAAAGCTATGGAGTCTTGTGAGCAAAAATTCTACTTTCTGAGCGACCGGCATTAAAGTTGTGAGCGAGCGATTTGGCTACTGCATGGATTAGTTTGCCTTGGAGCCATCCTTTTTGAGCTAAGACCAAAAATGTGTGAGCCGGTGGCTAAAAAACAGTGAGCTAGCTCACACTAACTCAGCTTAGAGGGGACACTGGACATCACATATAATTTACACATTCAAGAACCTTTAATTGGTACCAAGCAGTTAGCAGGACAAAAGCATCATTTGACTCTAAACCTTACTCTTGGTCCCTCCTGATATTGGTCATGTATGTGATTGCCATTTGTTTACCCGGTCTTCAGAGCAACGGGAAACATTACAGAGCACTGGGACCCTTCTCTGGCTTTGCTTACGGAGAGCTAGCTTATAAGGGCTGTGATTCACGTTACCCTTAGCTCTTGGCATCCTTGCAGCACCTAAATAGCATTCCATCTACAGAAGCTTCTTATACAAAAAAAAAATGCAATTATAAAATATATATGTTCTGCCATAAGTTTCTCTAATCAGAAGATTTTAAGTTACATACCAAGATCTGAATCTATTATGATTCAGCTTTTAAAGGCACAGTGACAGCTGTCAGCATATCTATCTATCTATCTATCTATCTATCTATCTATCTATCTATCTATCTATCTATCTATCTATCTATCTCAAGGAAAGAGTATCAGAAATCACATTCAGAAAGTGCATTCTTTTTCCCTTATCCTACAATCTACCGGTCTGATCCTTTACCTGGAGATATTAGGGATTGGTACTTGGGATCTTGTGCATGCAAAGGAAAGGCATTTTCACTGAGCCACAGCCTGTCTTGCACGGGAAGCAACATGGCTGAGCAAAGACTCAGGACAAATGCCAGCACGCGGAGGGGCTTCCCCGTTCAGAGAGCAAGCTGGAGCTCTACCCCTCCCTCCCCAGCCAGAGCCTCACCTCCTCTTTGGAAATGCCAGCCTGCTTCTTCCGATTCCACTCACTATAGTGCAGGCAGACACCGTTGCGGTCGAAGAGGTACAGGTTGTGCACCGTCATCTAGAAGAGAAGAGAAAGAAAGCCCAGCAGGCAACTGTTTACCTGTAAAGGATGGAACCACTTTACTCCTACCTGCCCCCCACCTGTAGGGCTATCTACCTGTCTCATGCGTTTTTATGTTTTCAGCCCCCTAAGGAGCTCAGGGCAGCATACAAGGATCCCTCCTCTTCCATTTTACCCAGACAACAGCCCGGCAAGGTAGGCTAGGTTGAGAGAGCATCACTTGCCCCAGGACACCCTGCAAACTTGCACGGCAGAGTGAGGATTTGGACGTGGATTTGGCAGCTCCTAGGCCAGGGGTCCCCAACCTTTTTGAGGGCTGCAGGCACCTTTGGAATTCTGACACAGGCCGGTGGGCACAAGAACAAAACAGCCGCCACAAGAGGCGGAGCCAACCACAAAGGGTCAGTGAGCGAGGTCACGCTTAATTCTTCGACATCAAAATGTAATGGGAAAATTTTCCAGTACAAACTAGATAAGACAAAAAGATAAGACAGCACTGTTTGCTATTGTAAATTGTGTAAATGATCGAGTGCTGTTTGGTAACAAGATAGTGTATATGTATTTGTCATAGTGGTTCCAACTGCCCTCTTACCACGGGCTTGAGTTGCACTGAATGTAACTTGAAATCATTAAGATAAAGGTGTTTAAGAAGGATATGACACCGGCTGCATTTACTGTCGATGGTAATAGTGTAAACCAGTTCGGGGTTGTTGTTTTTTTGGTCTTATCTCTCTCTTCAACGTTTCAGGCAGAATCTATACTCAACAGGGTGCCTTTTCAAACGAACATGGTGTTTAAAAGTATTTTCTTGCTCACACCTTCACTCAGACTGGAAGGAGACTTGAGCCGGGGTGGCAGTGGCTCCCAAAGGTAAAGGTAAAGGTTCCCTTGCTGGAAAGCCAGTCGAATCCGACTCTAGGGTTGCGGTGCTCATCTCCGTTTCAAAGCCGAAGAGCCGGCGCTGTCCGAAGACGTTTCCGTGGTCATGTGGCCGGCATGACTAAACACCGAGGCGCACGGAACGCTGTTCCCTTCCCACCGAAGTGGCACCTATTTATCTACTTGCAATTTCTTGCTTCTCGAACTGCTAGGTTGGCTCCCAAAAGCAACAATATTTTTGACTCTGCACAGCCAGTGGGATCGCTAACGTCCAATCAGGACTCTGGCCGGGCAAAAGCCCCGCCCACGCTCTAAGCCCCTTGGCGGGCGCCAGGAAGGGGGCTGGGCGGGGCACTACGCCGCCCGCGGGCACCACGTTGGGGAACCCTCGTCCCAGTCCCGCACTCCAAGCAGGACACCCCACTGGCCCACCAGAAAGGGCTTCTTTGCAGAGACAGGAACGGCCAGCCGCCCCCCCCCCGGTCCATTTCCCCTCGGAGTCCCGGGGAGCAGCAGCTGCTGCAGCGGCGGCGGGGCCAGGGCAAGGAGGGCTCGCAGCTTGGCCTTCCGGTTCTCCTTCCCCGCCCCTTAAGACCCTCAGGCCGCGCAGGCCCCCGCCGCCGGGGGAGCAAAACCCGCCTCACCTTCGCCCCACCGTCTCTATGACAACCGCTCCCGGACCCCGGAGGCCTCCGAACTCGCCCTACTTCCGGGAGGAGGAAAGAAGGCGGGCGTACGATGACGTCGCGCTCGCTGATTGCCCCCGTCGCGCGCCTTCGTCACAGGGGAAGCCCCGCCCACCCGACGCCCGTTCTTCCCCGGCGCGCGCTCGTTTTTTTTCCCCGGCCGCCCGAGGTGTGCGTGCGTGCGTGCGCGCGCCTCCCTCCCTCCCTTAAGCAACATGGCGCCGACGGCCTCCACCTCGGTCCCGCTCAAGGCGGGAATGCCAGAAGTCGTGCCGCGCTGAGGGAGGGAGGCCGGCCGTGGCGCCAGAGGAGGGGCCCTGACTGAGAAACCTTAGGTGGGCGAGGGAAGGCGCCAACAGGTGGGAGGAGCCGGGATTTACCTCAGGCGCAGGTGAGGGGGCGGTGCCTGTGCCAGAGGAGTGGGTGGGGCCCGATCCTAGCCCGGGGCATTGTGGATGGCCTACGCTCCAATGAGAAGCAGGGCGGGGAAATCAAAGGGCCGAGGCAGGGGGTGGAGCTTAGGCAGAGATGGGCGGGGCGAAGACGATGGGTGGAGCTTAGGCAGAGATGGGCGGGGCGAAGACGATGGGTGGAGCTTAGGCAGAGATGAGCAGGGCTAAGATGATAGGTGGAGCTTAGGCAGAGATGGGCGGGGCTAAGATGATAGGTAAGGTTAGGCAGATATGGGCGGGGCGAAGACGATGGGTGGAGCTTAGGCAGAGATGGGCAGGGCTAAAATGATAGGTGGAGATTAGGCAGAGATGGGCGGGGCTAGGAATTTCAAAGCCTTTTGGCCTCAGAGGGAATGGGAGTGAAGTCCCTCCCACCTGGAACTGGGATTCTGGGAATATTCACCTTCCACCTGCGACAGGCAGGAAGAAGAAGATGGGGTGAGGGTCTAAGGTTGCCACTTCTGGGTTAGAAGATACCTGGAGATTTTTTTTTTTTGGGGGGGGGGGAGTGCAGAGCCTAAGGTGGGGGGCTTTGGGGAGGGGGGACCCCAGGAAGGGTGTGATGCCAGTAGAGTCCCCCCCCCTCCAAAGCAGCCCCTTCCTTCCAGGGGGAACTGGTCTCTGTATTCTGGAGCTCGGTTGTAGTTTGAGGAGATCTCCGGGGCCTGCAAGGTGGTGGCCATCCCTAGGTGAGACCGGGTGGGGGAGCTCTCCTCAGCTTCCTCTGAGTCTCTGAGAGCAGTGTTCCCTCTAAGCCGAGCTAGTGTGCGCCAGCTCAGTTTTTTAGCCTCTGGCTCACACGTCTTTGTCTCAGCTCAGGAAGGGGGGCCCGAGAGCAGACTGATTTATGCAGCAGCCAAATTGCTCGCTCACAACTTTCATGCCAGCAGCTCACAAGGTAGAATTTTTGCTTACGAGCAGAGTTCCCTCTAAAGATGAGTTAGTGTGAGCCA
Organism: Gekko gecko; assembly: GCA_029375565.1. Taxonomy (NCBI): domain Eukaryota; kingdom Metazoa; phylum Chordata; class Lepidosauria; order Squamata; family Gekkonidae; genus Gekko; species Gekko gecko. The sequence continues at coordinate 56,221,004 of JAPDNY010000015.1, read as the reverse complement.
GCTCACAGTTTTTTTAGCCTCCGGCTCACACATTTATTGTCTCAGCTCAGGAAGGATGTGGCTCCAGAGCAAACTTATTGATGCAGTGGCCAAATCGCTCGCTCACAACTTTAATGCCAGTAGCTCACACAGTAGAATTTTTGCTCACAGGACTCCACAGCTTAGAGGGAGCGTTGTCTGAGAGGTTCACGTAAAAGTTCATACCTTGAAGAAAACTTTGTCGGTTTTCTGGATTCGAACTTCGTTCTGCCTGCTTCAGACCAACACGACCACCCACCCTGAATCTATCTTCTCCCCCTTCGTATTTAGGGCCTGCTGGGACTCCTCACCCTTCCCATGCGTCTGCTTGGAGCATTTTCTCCTCAGCACCCTGGACAGAGCAGCATATCTGAATCCGCCCTGGCTCTCCTGGAAACCCATCCGCAAGGGACCCTCCCTCATGACCAAGACACCAGGCTTCTAAGCACAGGAGGACTCTTGCTGCCTTGCTGAGTCGGGGGAAAGCACCGGATCCCTTCTTCCTCCCTCGCCTCAATGGCGGAGAAGAGCACGTGCCGAACCTTGAACTCTTCCATCCACAGTGAGGACCTGCTGAGCGACATGGAGCTCCTGCCCGCCTCCGTGCCCACGACCCCCGCCCAGCCGGTGCCCCGTGCCCAGTCAACCAGCCCCTTCTCCTCCACAGTGACCACGCAGCTGTACGCCTCCTTGCACCAGAGCCGGCAGGCCGAGGCTCAGGCACGCTCCCACCTGGAGGCCCAGCATGGTCTGAGCCTGGCCAGGGAAGCGGAGGCTCCGGAGGTTGACCTGGATACCTTGGCAGAGGAGCTGAGCCACAGGCTGTCAACTGGCGTGGAGGCCAGTGCTTACAGGAAGGTGAGGAACCGGAGGCCTGGGGGGGCTGGGGACGGCCAGGATGTCTCAGCGCCAGTTAAAACTCGGTCCCCTTCCTTGCTGCAGGGCGGCGCTACTGAGTCCCGCCACATCACGGAGATGGAGAACGTGCGCTGCCACTTACAGAGCATACTCCGTAGCTCCAGGGAGCCTGCGCATGGTGAGTGGTGGGCAGAGAAGGAGGGAGAGGTCTCTAAACATGAGCCTGCAGTGTGATGTGACTGCGAAGAAAGCTAATGCGATCTTAGGATGCATGAACAGAAGCATTGCGTCCAGATCACGGGAGGTGGTAGTTCCGCTCTATTCTGCTATGGTCAGGCCTCACCTGGAGTCCTGTGTCCACTTTTGGGTACCACATTTTAGGAAGGATGTTGACAAGCTCGAGTGTGTCCAGAAGAGGGCAACCAGGATGGCGAGAGGGTTGGAATCCAGTTCGTACGAGGAAAGGCTGAAAGAGTTGGGCATGTTTAGCCTGGGAAAGAGATGGCAGTCTTCAAGTATTTGAAGGGCTGTCCTGTAGAACATGGAGCAGATCTATTCTCTCTTGCTCTGGATTGCAAGACTAGATGTAATGGGTGGAAATGACAAGGGAGTCCATACCAGCTAGATATCAGGAGAAACTTCCTAACTGTAAGAGTGGTTGAACAGTGGAACAGACTGCCTCGGGAGGTGGTGGATGCTCCTTCATTGGGTGTTTTCAGGCGGAGGCTGGACGACCATCTTTTGGGTATGTTGTAGGGCTATCTTTCAGCTATGCTCCTGCAGAGTGCAGGGGGTTGGACTAGATGACCTGCAAGGTCCCTTCCAACTCTAACACTCTATGATTCTTTTGCAAGGAGGAGTTAGAAAGCTCCTGGCTACTGAGGAGGAGCTGCGGTGGCTCAAGTGGTTAAGACGCTGAACTGCAGGCTGTGGAAGGTCAGTAGTTCAGCAGTTCGAGACCCGGGTGCCGCATGACGGGGTGAGCTCCTGTCTCTAGTTCCAGCTCCTGCCAACCTAGCAGTTTGAAAGCAAGAAATTGCAAGTAGATAAATAGGTACCACTTCGGTGGGAAGGTAACAGCGTTCCGTGCACCTTGGTGTTTAGTCACGCCGGCCACATGACCACGGAAACGTCTTCGGACAGCGCTGGCTCTTTGGCTTTGAAACGGAGATGAGCACCGCAACCCTAGAGTCGGATTCGACTGGCTTTCGAGCAAGGGAACCTTTACCTTTACCTTTTACTGAGGAGGAGGGGGAACCAGACCTTCCCTCCCCTGCAAGCAAAGGTCCCTTGGCTGGCTCCCTCTGTATTGTCTTGAGGTATTCTTCCATCCCTTTGCTTGGTGTCTTACTATCCTCAGCGGATCCAGGATGAAACGTGCCTAGCCAGCCTTCTAGGACCTGAAGGATGGTGGGACAAGCCAGGCCTTTGGCAGGGCTGATCGGCAGCAGCTTGGCCTGCAAATACTACAAATATTCACAATCCCCTCCCCTTCCACTGGCCACGGGAGTCATGCTCTAAACGGATTATGCTGAGCCTCCCCCTAGTCTTTACCTTGCTTGTTGTTTCGTGAAAAGTGGGAGAAGACAGCCACGCCGATAGTGAGATGAAAGAATAGAAAACATGAGGGCTATGAGGGGGAAAAAGATTCACATTGAAACTTTTCTTTTTCCCCCATTGCACAATTGTAGTTTAAGAACATAAGAGAAGCCCATGTCGGATCAGGCCAATGGCCCACCCAATCCAACACTCTGTGTCACACAGTGGCCAAAAATACCAGGGGCCATCAGGAGGTCCAGCAGTGGGGCCGGGACACTAGAAGCCTTCCCACTGTTGCCCCCCCCAAGCACCAAGAATACAGAGCATCTCTTGCCCCAGATGGAGAGTTCCTATCTATCCCTTGTGGCTAATAACCACTGATAGACCTCTGCTCCCTATGCTTATCTACTTCCCTCTTGAAGCCGTCCCTGCTTGTAGCCGCCACCACCTCCTGTGGCAGTGAATTCCATGTGTTAATCACTCTTTGGGTGAAGAAGGACTTCCTTTTATCTGTTCTAGCCTGACCGCTCAGCAATTTCATGGAGTGCCCACGAGTTCTTGTATTGCGAGAAAGGGAGAAAAGTACTTCTGTCTCTACCTGCTCTGTCCCATGCATAATCTTTGCTCTTTTGTGGACAACCATTTGGGAGCCTTCTGGTTTAAAACGCAGGCTGCGTTTGTGCTCCTGAAATGGTAAATGTATTGTGCATGCAGAGGGGGGAAAAGATACACACCTTTGGGAGAGGTGCTGGCGGTGGCAGCCTGTCCCTTCTGCATTTCTCGTTGTTATTGTGGTTTCAGGAACTTCTTAAAACTGTGCCAGCGACTATGGGTTTAAAAACCACTGACTTGAAGTGTTTGTTAATTTGAAAGGTCAGCTGTTCATGTGGCCGTAGGCACTCCTGGTGGGACGGCTGTTCACTGTTTCTGTGCTTGACCGGCTGCAGCTTAAAACCAAGTGCCGGCGGAACAGCCATGCTTGTCTGTTGCACGAAGGATCCTGTGGCCAGTGATGTGGGTGTTCTGGGAAAAGTTAAATAAATAATGTAAATAACATTAGCAAAAGGAGGCAAAGACCCCGTGTGCAAAGGGTGGGGTTTGTCCATTACTATTATTTGTTATTGTTGTTATTAGCTTTGTTTGTAGTCAGACCATAAGAGAAGCCATGTTGGATCAGGCCCGTCCAGTCCAGCACTCTGTGTCACACAGTTGTCAAAACCCAGGGGCCATCAGGAGGTCCACCAGTGGGGTCAGTTTGAGGTAGTGGTTAAGTGCACGGACTCTAATCTGGGAGAACTGGGTTTAATTCCCCACTCCTCCACTTGCAGCTGCTGGATGACCTTGGGCAAGCCATAGTTCTGACAAGAGCTGTCTTTGAAAGGGCAATTCTCAAGAGAGCCCCGCCTACCTCACAGGGTATCTGTTGTGGGGAGGGGAAGGTCAAAGGAGTTTGTAAGCCGCTGTGAGACTCCGAGTGAAGGGCGGGGTATAAATCCAATCTCCTCCTCTTCTTCTTCTTCTTCAAAACCCCAGAAGCCCTCCCACTGTGGCCCTCCAAGCACCAAGGACACAGAGCATCACTGCCCCTGACAGAGTGTTCCGTCTATACCTTGTGGCTCATAGCCACGGATGGACCTCTGCTCCAGATGTTTTTCCAGTCCCCTCTTGAAGCCGTCCATGCCTGTAGCTGCCACCACTTTCTGCAGCAGTCCGCTTTTCGCTCTGAGACTCCCAAGCAGATTACAAATATGATAAACGCCATTCAGTCAGTCGGCAAGTAAATGGCAAAGCATGCCAATTTTTAAAAAATTATTCTAACTGCAAAGATCGCTGATGCTTTGCTGTGTGCACAATATGGGTTATGGCAGCTGCTGCAACAGCATCTGAACAGAGCGGCCCTCAGCAATGTTCCCTCTCAGCTGTGGAGTCGTGTGAGCAAAAATTCTACTTTGTGAGTTCCTGGCATTAAAGTTGTGAGCGAGCGATTTGGGCTGCTGCGTCAATTAGTTCGCTCTGGAGCCATCCCTTCCTGAGCGGAGAGAAAAATGTGCGAGCTGGAGGCTAAAAAAGTGTGAGCTAGCTCACACTGACTCTGCTTAGAGGGACCACTGACCCTCAGAGATTCGACTGCTTGTTGGTCCCTGCTTCATATCCCGCATTTAGCCCATCCATGATTGATTTGCAGCACAACTGCCCTGACATTTCGAGACAAACAGGCTGTATTTACGGATGAGGGGCAGGAAACTTTCCAGAGAGAGACAGAGCAAAATTAAAAAAAATATTCTGGAAGCTTTTTAACCGGCGGCACCTGAAAAGGCTTTGGTGGGCTGACGTTACAACAAACATGTCTGTCTTTGAGGTGGCCCGAGCCATTTTCTTTTGTTCCCCCCCCCTCCGGTCATTTGCCTGAGATTACCTGCCGCAGCAGTGACACCTGTTCTTGCCACTGAAACACCAGCTTTGACGGTTTGCCTGTGCCGTGGGAATAATCTTGCCTTCTGCTCAAGTTCCCTTTCTCTTCCCTGTGCACAGCTCTCCTGCCCCCCAGCTTCAAGCCCGCCAGATTCTAGGCCCCTTGGGAGAAAGCGCTGGGCTTGTAGCAAAACAGTCTGACGGCCCTGCACGGCTTGGTTTGTCCTAAGCGAGCCACTCTGCTGGGTGCAGGAGAGGCAGGGGAGAGCCCTTTCTTGCTCAAGTGTCCATTTGGGAATCTTGATTCCACTCTGGCACCCCTCTAGAGCCGCCCTAGATGCTGCATGGCTTCTGTGGCAGGCAGCCCATCATCTCCCAGCGGTAGGGGAAGGGAGCCATGTCTCTGCATCCACCAAAGCCGGGCCCAAGCCACAGACGGCAATTCCCTTTCTCTGCCTGCAGGAGACGGCCTGTCTGCGGGAACCTTCGAGCGGAAGGACGACGACTCATTTGAGAGTGACAGCACAGCCGCCCTCCTCAAGTAAGAGCGCCACGGTGGTCCGAACTGGCCTCCCGCGAGGGTTTCTGGCCGGGGCAACTGTGTCTGCAGGGCCAGATATTTCCAGAGGGTGGCGGTGTTGGTCTGAAGTAAAGCAGCTAGATTTGAGTCCAGGAGCACTTTGGAGACCCAGCAGGGTTTTTGAGGTGTAAGCTTTTGAGAGGCACAGCTCTCTTTATCGGATAGAAGTAGCAATGGGGATTCCCGAGTCCTTTTATCCTCTTCTGAGGTTGAGAGGGGTGCCGCCAAAGGAAGGCGTCAGGAATGCAAAACGAGTTTGATCAGAGCAGGGGGAAGATGCTCAGGGCCAGGTGTGAGATCTCTTGAATAAACAGCCAGGTGAATTTCAGGGAATAAGGAGAAGAGGTTACCTTGGGGCTGGCTTATCGATGCAATGAATTATCCTTGAGATAACCACCCCGAAGCCTGGTCTCAGACTCAGAGAGCCAGTTTGGTGTAGCGGTTAAGAGAGCGGGGACTCTGATCTGGGAGAACCGGGTTCGATTCCCTCACTCCTCCCCATGAAGCCAGCTGGGTTACCTTGGGTGAGTCACAGTTCTCTCAGAGCTGTTCCCTCAGGAGCAGTCCTCGAAAGTGCTCTCTCAGCCCCACCCTACCCCACAGGGTGTCTGTTGTGGGGAGGGGAAGGGAAAGGAGATTGTAAGCCACTCTGAGACACCTTCGAGTAGTGAAGGGCGGGGTATAAATCCAATCTCTTCTTCTTCGTGGTCATGCAGATGAGGCGAAGGGAAATCAGACACAACACTCTGTTGTCCAGGAAAGGTTTGCCTGGTGGGTGGAATTCACAGTCCTCTGAAGAAATACAGCGACCCGCCCCCCATCTCATTCCACAAGTTGGCTCTCCCACCCCTTAGGGTGGCCCATCTGGCATCAACCAGATCCTGGGCCTTTTCCATCATGAATCCAGCTATGTGGTGTGGGTTCCCTGAAGAGTCCCCGTTCCCCCCGGAGAACTCCCAGAGGCCCCGCAGGGCCTGCTTGGTTGCCGGGGCCTTTGGGGGGGTGGGTTGAAATGGCTGGCATCTTTTAAGTGGGGAGGGGAGATTTTGGGTTTTGCTATTTAATCTTTTTTCCAACTGAAAGTGTTGTTATCTGCCTTGATCCACGAGGAAAAGTGGGATATGAATACTTTAATTAAGTAAATATCAGTAGCTGCTGTAGATTTTCCAGGTTGTGTGGCTGTGGTCTTGGCATTGTAGGACCTGACGTTTCACTGGCAGCTGTGACTGGCATCCTCAGAGGTATAACACAGAAAGACGGAGTACTCTCTATGTCAAGGTGAGCAGAAAAATGGTAGGCAGGGAATTTATATCTACTCCGGAAGGTGGGGTAGGGCTGAGTCATTATCTTGCAGGAGTTCCCCAGGTTGTGAACATGCGAATGGAGGAGCTTTCCTGAGGAGGTTCTTTTGTCTGTGGATTGTTTCCTGAGGAGGTTTCCTGTTACAATCCATATACAAAAGAACCTCCTCAGGAAACAATCTATAGACAAAAGAACCTCCTCAGGAAAGCTCCTCCATTAGCATGTTCACAGCCTGGGGAACTCCTACAAGCCAATGACTCAGCCCTACCCCACCTTCCAGCCCTACCCCACCTGCCTACCATTTTTTCTGCTCACCTTGACCCAGAGAGTACTCCATCTTTCTGTGTTATACCTCTGAGGATGCCAGCCACAGCTACTGGCAAAACGTTAGGTCCTACAATGCCAAGACCACGGCCACACAACCTGGGAAATCTACAGCAACGGCCATGAAAGCCTTCGACAACATATTAAGTAAATATCATCGTGCTGGCAGCAGGGCGGGGGAAGGGATCTTGATGAGGCTGCAATGGGGCCAGCCCTGCTGTTTGATGCTGCCCTAGACGCGGGAGTAGGGGTGGGCCTAGGCCTCTGCCCCACATTTATGATGTGGGAGCAGGACAACGGGGGCGGCAGGAGGGTGGAGGGAACCGTGGGTAGTTTTGAAGGTGCCTCTCACGCTCTGTCCACACTCTCTCGCTGGCCGCAGCGCCCGGCCCCTGCAGGAAGTCTCCCCGCCCAGATCCGTGGCAGGCTTCGAGGAGCTGTTCCCCCGCTACACGAGCCTTCACCAGGTCCAGATCCGCGAGCCTTCGTCCTACGCCAATCCCCACCTCCTGAAGGACTCCCTGGACAAGGAGCAGGCCCGGCGGAAGGTGAGAGGTGCCGGGCAGCCGTGCGACAGGCCCGAAAGCATCGCAGAGGATTGTGGGAGTGTGAGGGAATGGAGGGGGGGGGCAACACCTTGCCAGGCCGGGACTCCCCCGCTGTTTCCTCTCCCGTCGCTGCCTCTGGCCTGGCTGCTTGAGGCTTTCTTCCCCAGGGAAAACGCTCCACGGAGCGTGGCGTCTGCTCAAAACGGACCCGAACGCACCGGCCCGGCAGAACCGCCCCTCCCTTGTTTTCGTCCCCCTGAGCTCTTCCTGGTTGCCGGGATTACTGCTCCGAATTAGGCAGCCAAAGCTCCTTGAAGGACAGACCGAGAGGGCGGGGTGGGGTGGGAGGGAGAGGGGTGCGTGTCATGTGACCCGCGACTTTAAGCAAAGCTGCTCAGCTTAGCCGGGTATCATGGCCCGTAATGAGCTTTTCTACCTCCCTGCCACGTGGCCCCCCTCCCGGCTGCCTTCGTCATGGGCAGAGCCCCATCTCCACCGAGGGGAAGAGCCAAGCCAGCCCCTCAGGTGGGACGCGCCCTTCGCTCCCGTCCCATTTCCACAGCCTTGCTTTTCCCTTAAATGCCGGGAAAGGGGAGGCTTTGCAAAGGTTTACAGGTTTGAGGCTACCAGCAACGATCGCTGACAGTCTGCAGTCTCTTTCCAAAGTTACTAAAGAATCCCAGGAGTCCTGGCTTCAAAGTGACCAACTAAACTGGAGCTCCCAGAGAAAATGATGGAATTGCACAGGGTTTATATCTCAGTACCCTCCTCCTCTCAATGCCTGATCTGGGCTACAAAGAGTCTGGTGGTACATTAATGACTGACAGATGCATTGTGGCCATAAGCCTTTCTGAGCCAGAGCCTGTGTTGTTGACTATGCGAAGTATTACCCTCTGTTGGCAAGTATATGTAGGTACTCAGAGGAGCAGTGGGAGAGGGTTGTTACGAGGGACAAGGTCTCTTATCTTCCTAGCTATGGCACGGATGAAAACGATCTGATCATGCAAAAACCAATTAGATGGCTATGGACCCACAACCAACTAGTGGTAAACTAGTAGTAAACTCATAGTAAGCTTTCTCAACTAATGTCAAAGCTTGTCGAAAAGTATGCGTACACTTCAAAGAGGAGCAGTTCTTTGCTGACAGTTCTTCAGATCTCCATGCGAATTTCAATGCAGCAGGTTTGCACTGGAGTCTAAAACTTCTTTTAAAGCAAGTCTCTACCTCCCTCGAGTCTGCAGAGGGAATAAACTGGCCATGCCCACAAGCCAAAGGAGAACTGAGCAGCTGGGCCGTTGGTCTTAGTGTTCTGTTTATTTTTCAAAAATCTATATCATGATTTTGACACGAATAGATCCGCACAAAGAATTTTTTAAAAAATTTCTGTGATACAAGTTAGTGCCTGATTAAAATGAATAAGATAATCCCACATCGAAAACACAAAGCGGGAACTGAGCAACAGAAAATTCAGGAGATCTAAATTTAGAAGAAGAAAAGAAGAGATTGGATTTATACCCCGCCCTTCTCTTGGAGTCTCAGAGCGGCTCACAGACTCATTTCCTTTCCCCTCCCCACAACAGGCACCCTGTGACGTAGGTGGGGATGAGAGAGCTCTGGCAGAAACTGCTCTTTTTCAAGAACAGCTGTGCCAGAACAATGGCTTGCCCAAGGTCATCCAGTAGCTGCAAGTGGAAGAGTGGGGAATCAAACCTGGTTCTCCCAGATTAGAGTCTGCACACTTAACCACTATCCCAAACTGGCTCTGGTTTAACAATAGAGTTTAACAATAATCAAAAACAGCCCAGAACCATATTAAAAAGAACCAAGGGTACCGGGGAGGGTAGAAGAGACTGGGCAGAGTAAACTTCCTTTGAAGGGAGTACCCCATGGTCTCCATGCCAGTATCAAAATGACTCTGTCCCAAGTAACTGTGGACTCTTCCACACGTGGCGGGAGCCCCCCAGCCGATCCCCTGGGGAAGATCTCGTTTCATGTGGGAGAAGGGGGGCGTCTTAAGGTTTGGATCAGGGCCCGCCTCTTTACAGCAGGCACTGAGGGACCTCTGTAACCTTTTCAGGTGGCCACTGTTTACTTCCTGCCTCATCTGCTTTCAACCAGATTTTGAGACGAGTGAGTCCAATAGCCCCTTAAAGACCAACAAGACTTTTGGGGTATAAGCTTTCGAGTCAAAGCTCCTTTAGTTAGACACAAAGGGAAGCCAGTGACGTGTGGGATGGGAGGAGAGAGACGGTGGCTTAGTAGCAGAGCATTTGCTTGGTGTGCTGAAGGTCCCAGGTTTAATCCCTGGCAGCATCTCCAGTTAGAAGGACCGAGCAGTGGGTGATGGGAAAGACCTCTTGCTGGAGACCTCGGAGAGCGGCTGCCGGCCTGAGCAGACAATACCAACCTTGATGGACCCAGGGTCTGATTCAATATAAGGCAGCTTTCGTGTTCGACCACGTAGAACAAATTCCAATTCATTGACCTCCCTTAACCCCTTGAGTGTCTTTCCTGTTGTGGGTTGAAATTCCTCAGCCGGTGGGGCTGGTTTCAAAGCCGCAGACGGAACCCTCGCACCCTGGGAGCCAGCTGGCCCAGTTTCCCCCCTTGTTGTGCCACAACCATCTCCTAGAACGGGGGGTCCTGTACCCCTCTGAGCCTCAGGGCACCTTTGAAGCTCTGACACTGGTTGGTGAGCACAACCCCAAAATGGCTATCACTAAAGGCAGAGCCAAACACATAGAGGGAGTCCAAAGGCAGGGGAGAAGGGGTGTAATTTAAGAAAACACACTGGGGAAGAAGAAGGAGAAGAGATTGGATTTATACCCCGCCCTTCACTACCCAAAGGAGTCTCAGAGCGGCTTACAGACTCCCTTCCCTCCCCTCCCCTCCCCTCCCCACAACAGACACTCTGTGAGGCAGGTGGGGCTGAGAGAGCTCTTTCCAGAACTATCCTTGAGAGGACAGCTCTTCCAGAACTGTGGCTTGCCCAAGGTCATCCATCAGGTGCAAGTGGAGGAGTGGGGAATCAAACCCAGTTCTCCCAGATTAGAGTCTGTGCACTTTAACCACTACACCAAAGAGGTGTGAGAGAGAGTAAAACGAACACTGTGGTGGCAACTGCTGCTGAAACAACATTATTTTAATCTACGTTGCTAATGGGATCTCCAGTGGCCAGCAGTGTTCCCTCTAAGCTGAGTTAGTGTGAGCTGGCTCACCATTTTTTAGCCTCCAGCTCACACATTTTTGCCTTCGCTCAGGAAGGAGGGCTCCAGAGCCAACTAATGGATGCAGCAGCCCAATCGCTCACTCACAACTTTAGTGCCAGTAGCCCACGGAGTAGAATTCTTGCTCACGAGACTCCACAGCTTAGAGGGGGCATTGGTGGCCAGCAAGAAGCCCTTCTGGGCAAGGGCTCCACCTGGCTCTGCTCAGCTTCTAAAGTCACTTGGTGGGCACCACGTCGGGGGACCCCTGTCCCAGAAGGTAGCGGAGAGGCCGCGTTGCAGAAACCAGGAGCGACTTCCTCCAGGGAGGCGCTAGCGGGCTGCGCCGCAACCCATGTGCTGCCGCAACAGGACTGACCTTGCGGGAGCTACGGCCGAGCCCCTTGCGTGGCTCTAAGCCGCTTGCCAGGGTGGGTGGAAGGCCGGCCGGCTCCTTCCCAAAGCTCCATTTAGCTCTCTAAGCCTATTAGAACGCAGCCTGCCTTCCCCAGCCCGGGTCCTGCTGGGAGCCCAAAGGAGGCTTTCTGGCCCTTGCTGTGATCCAGAAAGTCCCCTTCCCTGTGGGAGGAAATATCTCCGTGGAACTGGAGGCGCAAACGTCGGCTCTGTGGGGGAGTGCCGAGAGTGGCGTGCCGCCTCCTTGCTCACCTCCTGCAGCGTCCTTCATGCAAAGCACAAAATTTAACCTGCCCGGAAGCCGTGCTTTCTGACCAAAGGAGCCTCGCTGCAAGCATTCTTGACATGCTCCGATGACCTCTTGTTCTAAAGCCCTAGACTTGAGCTGTGGCCCTGGAAACAGATCCGGGGGTGGGTGCTACAAGCCTCACCTAGCCTGCAGGAACCCCGTCAGTTTGCAAAGGGCGTGGTTTGTGTGGAAGATTCACGTGGGGTGGGGAGCCTCACGCACCAGCTTTCGCAGGGCAAAACGGCCTTGTGCGAAACCGCAAGCAAGTCCTGGAAGTGCAAAGCAACTTCTTTGGGGGGATGCGGCCACCATGAAACGACATGAAAGTGTTTGTAAGAGAATTTTAGAATGAGCGGCCGTATACAGAATCAGACCCTGGGCCCATCAAATTCAGTATTGTCTACTCAGACTGGCAGCAGCTCTCGCCTCTCTTACTACCTGATCCTTTTATTATTTATGTATTTATTTATTTGACTTGTATCCCGCCCTCCTCGCCACGGCGGACTCGGGGCGGCTTACAGAACATTTTAAAACAATAAAAGAAGCTCAATGAAACCACAGCAGTACAATGCAATAGTACAGTCATATGCAAATCAGTAACTCAAAAATACAAAATAACAGAACACATGGTCTAAAAACATAAATAGGCGGAGATGCCAGGGACTGAACCTTCTGCAAGCCGAGCGGAGGCTCTACCACTGAGCCACAGCCCCTGCCCGTGAAGCTGCCTTATACAGAATTGATCCTTGGTCCATCAAAGTCAGAATTGTCTACTCAGACTGGCAGCAGCTCTCCAGGGACTCAGGCAGAGGTACTTCCCATCAACTAAGGCCTGGTCCTTTCGATTGGAGATGCTGGGGATTGAACCTGGGACCTTCTGCAGGCCGAGCGGAGGCTCTACCACTGAGCCACAGCACCTCCCCTTGGGGGCAGGGGTGTGCGTGCTTCTTGTGGCAACCTTTTGCCTTAAAAAAAACCCCTTCAAGTAGTCAAGGCTCAGGATCGCCTTGCTCTTCCAAGAATCGGGGAGCACCGTTCTCGCTGGCCCTGATCCTTCTTGTCAAGGTAGTTTCCTGCACTGAAAGAACAAGCAAAGAGGGTAGAAATAAGGCATGCCCTCCATCGTAATCCAAACGGTGCAAACGCAGGCGTCTGGCATAAAACCCAACCTCCTCTCCCACGAGTATTTACTTCTCGTGCTCACCCCTCTAAAGTCCCCCGTGCACGCACTTCCTCTCATCTTTCTCCCGCAACCAGGGCTATTTTGGGGCAGGAACGCACAGGAACGGTGTTCCGGTTGGCTCCTGAGTTGGCCACGCCCAGCAGGAACTCATTAGCATAACAGGCCACACCCAGCAGCAGAAACTCATTGGGATTGGCTACATGAGGGGTGTGAGGCCTAACATGCAAAGGATATTCTTGCTACAAAAAAAAGCCCTGGGGTTTGACGATAAACAAGGTCAACAGAATAAGAAGCAAAAGGTGGGTGTGGCTGGATGACCACACGTCTGGCAACATGTGGCGGTGTGGCCTGATATGCGAATGAGCTGTGATGTCATGGGTGTGACCTAATATGCTAATGAGTTTCTGCAGATGGGTGTGGCCTATTATGCTAATGAGTTCCTGCTGGAACTTTTTGCCCTCTTCCCACCCTCCCCCAGCACTGCGAGCGGCACATCCAAGCCTTGCAGAACCGTCTCCTGGAGTTACAGCAGCAGCTGGCGGTGGCCATCTCAGCCGACAAGAAGAAAGACGGCATGATCGAGCAGCTGGACAGAGTGAGGCCGGGCAGGGAGGAACGGGCAGGGTTGGGGATAACGGGAGGTGGGCGGGGATGGAGGAAGCCAGAGGTCAGGCGGCAACCGCTGACAAGAGCCAATCAGGCCCCCGATTCACCCTCTGGTTGTGGCGCCTTCCGTGTGTGTGTGAATCCTGCACTAGATCCACCTTGCCTTCTCTGGCAGGGCCCTGCGAGGGGGGCCTGGCTGAGCTGGCGTTCGCTGTCCCGCAGACCCTGGCCAAGGTGGTGGAAGGCTGGAACCGGCATGAGGGCGAGCGGACGGAGACCCTCCGAAGGCTGCAAGCGGAGAAGGAGGCTGCGGTTCAGGCGCTGGGGAGGCACAAAGAGGTCAGGCTCGGGCACAAGGTCTGTGTGGGGCGGAGGCGGAGGTGGTGGGGAGCTAGGAGGGATGCGGAGGAATGCCCTCCCCCATCAGCGCACGCCGGGGCAGATGGTCAACAGCTATTGGCCCAACAAAGTTCGAGTACGGTGGCCCCTTTAAGACCAACAATGTTTTATTCCTGGTCTGAGCTTTTGAGTGCACTGGGCTAATAGCTTATAGTCTTCAGGGTTGTTTTTGGGCAGGAAGGCACAGGAACGGGGTTCCGGCTGGCTCCCAAGTTGGCCACACCCAGCAGGAACTCATTAGCATGACAGGCCACACCCAACAGCAGAAACTCATGAGGATTGGCTCCATGAGGGGTGTGTGGCCTGACATGCAAAGGAGTCCCTGCTCCAAAAGAAGCCCTGGGTTTTGACAAACAAGGTCAACAGAATAAGCGGCAAAAGGTGGGTGTGGCTGGATGACCACCCTTCTGGTAACACGGGGGTGTGGCCTAATAGGCTAATGCGTTCCTGCTGGGCTTTTTCTACAAAAACAGCCCTGATAGTCTTCAAGGTGCCGCTGGACTCTGACTTTGTCCCACTGCTTTAGACCCAGCACAGCCGCCCACCCGAAGCTATGCGCCCGGTGGCTTTCTGCTGCTTCCGAGGGCCTCTCTGAGCCGGTTCTTCTCCCCCTCTAGAAAATCCAGGAGACCGAAGGGCGCCTCGGAGAAGCCTTGTCCGCCCTCAGTCGGGAGCAGCAAGCAGCCAGCCTGTGTCGCCAGGAGAAGGAGATGCTGGTAAGAGATACCTCCCCCCACACACAGATACACACCTGCTCCTGGAAACTCCCAGCATAAATGAATGTCGCAGTTGGAGACTGGGCTGCTTCCGGGTTCTGATGGGCCCTGGGCAGAGGTGCCCAGAGCCCTGCTCCCCACCTCCTCCGCTGGCCACTGTGGCCTCCCCACATACCTCAAAAAGGATATTTATAGCACTGGAAAAAATGCAGGAAAGGGCAACAGTTTGCCTTCAGTCCCTGCTTGTGGAGGGCTGGCGTCGGGCTAGGCCGCTCTTTGCTTTGGCCCAGGTTGGTGGTTCTTGTTTTGCAAACTGACCGTGCTCGTCCCGTTCCCCCTTCCCGGGGCAGGAGGAGGAGAAGGCCTCTCTGTCCCGTAGCCTGGAGGCCGAGAGCCAGCGGGCGCGCAGCCTGGAGGCGGACTGGGGCCTGGAACGGCGGCAGCACGAGGCACTGCGGGCCACCCTGGAGGAGCAGCAGCGGAGCTGGGCCCAGCGCGAGAGGCAGCTGGAGCAGCAGAGCCAGGCCCTGCAGGAGGAGGGCCGCGCCCAGCTGGAGAAGGAGAAGGTGAGCTGGCGGACCCCCCCCGGCCCCGCTGGGCTGGGCCCCTCTGCCCCTTGACCCCTGCGCTTTACGCTCTTGTGGAGGAATCCAAGCGTATTCCGTTCAGCAGGCTGCAGTCACAGTTATTGTATTTATTTGGTGTAGTGGCTAAGTGCGTGGTGTCGTTTGGTGTAGTGGTGAAGTGCGCGGACTCTGATCTGGGAGAACTGGGTTTGATTCCCCACGCCTCCACTTGCAGCTACTAGATGACCTTGGGCAAGCTACAGTTCAGTGTTCCCTCTCAGCTGAGTTAGTGCGAGCTAGCTCAGAGTTTTTTAGGCTCTGGCTCATGCAATTTTGCCTTCGCTCAGGAAGGGTGGCTCCAGAGCAAACTAATTTATGCAGCAGCCAAATCGCTCACTCATTCCGGTAGATCTCCAGGCCCCACCTGGAGGCTGGCAACTCTATGACCCTCTGGGGTACAAAGACCCTTCTCATGTTCTGGTTCAGGCAAGCATTCCCACCATACGTGAGTCGGGTTGGATATTTGTTCGAATAGTATTTATCTATATGTGTTTTGTATCGTGATGCATTTGCTGTGGCAATTGCAGGATGCGTACTGAGGAATTAAATCCAAATGCTAGCCAAGTTTGTGAGCTTCTAGCTGGCCCCAGTGCAGTTATCCGTCTCAGGTTCCCCCTTTTCTTTTTCTGCTGAGTTCCTCGCAGTTTCACCCTGCAGTTGGTATGTTCTGTCAGAGCCGCTGCTGTCAAGAACTCTCTCCACCCCACCAGCCTCCCAGGGTGTCTGTTGTGGGGAGGGGAAAGGAGAGGAGTTTGTAAGCCGCTCTGAGACTCCCTTGGGTAGTGAAGGGCGGGGCATAAATCCAGTCTCTCCTCCTCTTCTTCTCCTTTTGGCCCTCTTTCAGAACAACCTCACAGCTTCTTCCCTTCCAGGGATAACCCAGCCTCTCTCTTCCCAGTCCAGAGAGGCACGACTGTTCTGTGGCTGGTCTCTGAACAGAAGCAGCATCGACTGTTCTGTTTGAAATCTCTGTGTGTTGAAGAACGCCCTTTCTGCCAGCAGTCCCTGCCCCTCCACTCTTTAGCCTGAGTATCCCAGTGCCAAGGCCAGTAGAAGCCCACCGTTCCTCTAGCCCATGCCTTGTGGGGGTGTGGCCTGTCCTGGGCGGGGCTGATGCTGGCCCCGCCCTGAAGCTGTAGCCTCTTACCCCCTTGCAGGAGGGCAGGGTGGGCCTCCCCAGCCATGGGTTCCCTGGTGTGGGAAGAGCTGCAGGTGATCAACAGGACACACGGGGAGACCAGCGAGCAGAAGTTCAGGCAGGTGAGTCTCAGAGGGCAGCAGCCACGTCGCTCTGCAGTAAAACAACTAGATTGGAGTCCAGTAGAGCACCTTAGAAACGAGCAAGATTTGCAGGGTATTGAGCTTCTGGAAGTCAATGCTCCCTTCGTCAGACTGGTGAGCGGTGTTATCCCAGGGCTCAGAGCTCCGGGGGCAGAGGCAAAAACCAGATGAGTCCAAGTCTGATCTCAGAGTTAGGAAATAACTATGTGGGGCATCCTACATGAATCCTGATTGGAATTAACCGTGCAATATGTTGAGGGAGTGTTCCCTTCCCTATTCTAAGTAGCCCTTGCTACAGAGCCAGTTTGGTGTAGTGGTTAAGAGCACCGACTCTAATCTAGGAAAACCGGGTTTTATTCCCCACTCCTCCACTTGCACCTGCTGGATGACCTTGGGCAAGCCACAGTTCTGTCAGAGCTGTTCTCTCGAGGACAGTTCTGGAAAGAGCTCTCTCAGCGCCACCTACCTCACAGGGTGTTTGTTGTGGGGAGGGAAAGGGAAAGGAGTTTGTAAGCCGCTCTGAGACTCCGAGCGAAGGGTGGGGTTTGAATCCAATCTCTTCTTCTTGCTCTAGCTTTGCTTTTCCAAGGTTTCTAGTCCTTAGTGATACCAGTAATAGCTTAAAACGTGCTGGAGCTGTACCTGGTAGCCTCAGGCGTGGCGGTGGCTGTGGAGGTGGACTTCAGTACCCTGCAGAGGCCGTTGACTGCCCTCCCCAGCTTATGCTGTCTGGTTCATCGGCTCCTCTCTCTCTCTCTCTCTTTCTTCCACCTTGCTTCAAGCTGCTTCCTGGAAGTTTTCCAGAAGGTGCTTAAAGGAGACCAGAGCCCTTTAACTGCTAAGCCGAGTCTTCTGATCCGGGTTACATGTGTGAATGCCGTGGAAAAAAGAGTGTGTTACGAAAGAGGAGGATGAGGATTTATACCCCACCCTTCACTTGGAGTCTCAGAGCGGCTGACAAACTCCTTTCCCTTCCCTTCCCCGCAACAGACACCCTGCAAGGGAGGCGGGGCCGAGAGAGCTCTGGGAGAAACTGCTCTTTTTCAAGGACAGCTCTTGTCAGAACTACGGCTTGCCCAAGGTCATCCAGCAGGTGCATATGGAGGAGTGGGGGAATCAAACCCGGTTCTCCCAGATTAGAGTCCGCGCACTTCACCACGACACTGGACTGGCTCCAAAGAGGCGGGGGTGTCACTGAAAAATTGCTCCCGTGGCTGTCTTCAAACTAGCCACAAGGCCACGCCCGGGGGAGGTTGCTGTGTCAGTCTCAAGCAGCAGAGGAAAAGTTTGAGTCCAACGGCACCTTTAAGACCAACAAACAATAGAACTGTGTTGGCCTTAAAGGTGCCACTGGGTTCGGATTTAGCCGCAAGGGGGTTTGTGGTCCACTCCTCTCCTCCCCTTTAAGGTTATCACCGGCTTTCCTTTAACAGCTGGGCAGCTGCCGGCCCTTCAGCAGCTGAAGCCCCGTCTGATCCGGATCTCCAGGTGGAACAAAGCTTCACCTGTGGAATCAATTTTTTTAGACATTTTTTAGAAAGTGTTTAGAGGTGCAGTTAAAATGGAAGGGCTCAGGAGATCACGTCTGCATGGGATAGCATTGCAGTATCTGACCAAGGGAGCTTTGTCTGTTGAAAGCTCCGACCCCCAAAATCTGGTAGGTCTCTAAGGGGCCCCAGGACTTGAATAGTCCAATCTGATCCTTAGTGTACGTATTCCCTCCCTTTTGACTGCAACGTACTCCACCCTTTGTAACTCCATTTCTCGATGGTGGCACACTGTGCCTCGGACAGCCGTTCTTGTTTGAGGCTGGGTTTTCCTTGCATTGCTTTTCCAGTTTTTCGTAGTCCCGCTGTATGGTTGCATGGAGGTCTTTGCCCTCCGGTTGAGTTCCTTTTGTACCCCGCCTTGAGTCCCGGGGAGAAAGACGGGCTATGGATTAAGTCAATAATAAAGTTTAGTTGATAATAAAGCCAGAGAATGTAGAGCCACTCATTCGAGCCTTTTCTGTTGTTCTTCTCCTGCTGTGGGTATTGATGAATCCAGGCGGCCTTTTAAGTCTGGATTCAGACTTTTATGGATTGGCACAGCGGAAATGTGCAGTCTGAGCAGGAGAGCCAGTTTGGTGTAGTGGTTAGGAGCGCCGACTCTAATCTGGGAGAACCGGGTTTGATTCCTCGCTCCTCCACTTGCACCCGCTGATGTGACTTTGGGTCATTCACAAGTTTGTTCAGAGCTGTTCTTGAAAAAGAGCCATTTCTGTCAAGAGCTCTCTCAGCCCCACCGAACTCCCAGGGTGTCTGTTGTGGGGAGGGGAAGGAAAAGGAGTTTGTGAGCCTCTCTGAGACTCCCTTGGGTAGTGAAGGGCGGGGGATAAATCCAATCTCCTCCTCTTCTTCTTCTTTAAAGACTTGTATGTTTCTTAGACTCTGCATAAGTGGTTGCAGGCTATGAAAGGAGCTCTGGAGTCTCTGAGGGTGCCCGGAGACTCCAGCATTGTTTGAGAAGCAGCTGCTACAGCTGTTGAAAGGTCCGTGTGACCTGGATTTGATTGTGTTACTTGCAGCTCCCCCACCTCCTTGAAAGGCTCGCCGATGGGTGTGATACTCTTTTCTCAGAGGCCATTGGGGAGGGCACAGGCAGCAGGGCCTTCTGGTTTGCCCCCCCCCTTGTCTCACAGGGGAGCAATAAAGGGATCTGGTTTCCCAAGTTATTCTCTTCATGCTGTAGCTTGGCTGATTGCCGGGAGAGGGTTGTGAACGGAGGCAGGGCCGGCCAGCGGGAAAAGCGTTTCCCCCCCAGACATAAATGGTTCTTATCCGATTCTGTTTATTTTATTGATTTAAAACATCTACTAGCCGCCTCTCTTCCTTACGGAACTCAAGGCGGCTTGCGGTATAAATAATATATGTTAACATAGAGTACATAGGTAAAGGTAAAGGTTCCCTTGCTTGAAAGCCAGTCGAATCCAACTCTAGGGTTGCGGTGCTCATCTCCGTTTCAAAGCCGAAGAGCCAGCGCTGTCCGGAGACGCTTCCGTGGTCATGTGGCCGGCATGACTAAACACCAAGGCGCGCGGAACGCTGTTACCTTCCCACCGAAGTGGTACCTATTTATCTCCTTGCAATTTCTTGCTTTCGAACTGCTAGGTTGGCAGGAGCTAGAACTAGAGATGGGAGCTCACTCCGTCATGCGGCACTCTCGGGTCTCCAACTGCTGAACTACTGACCTTCCACAGCCTGCAGTTCAGCGTCTTAACCACTTGAGCCACCGCAGCTCTATGTAGAGTACATAGAAATACATAAAGCCGTTTTTTAAAAAAATCACAATTTAAGATGGTTTTCATCAAGCACAGATGAAACCATCTCCCCTGCCTCCGAAAAGGCTGGAAGTCAGGGGGCCAAGTGCACTGCCCTGGGGAGGTTGTTCCATAATCGTGGCCGCAGGGCTCTTTTTGTAGCAGGAAGTCCTTTCCCTATTAGGCAACACACACCTAATGTAGCCAATCCTCCAAGAGCTTACAGAGCTCTTACAGGGGCTATTGTAAGCTCTTGGAAGACTGGCTATATCAGAGGGTGTGCCGCGTAATATGCAAAGGAGTTTCCTGCTACAAAAAGGTCCCTGATCGTGGGTCCGCCACCAAAAAGGCCCCGTCTTGTGTGCCCACCCAATGGGCTTCTCTGAGAGATGGGCCAGTCAGGGCCCCATCTCCCTGCAATCTTAGTTCCCAGGCAGGAACATAAGGGAGAAAATCGGTCCTTCAGATACCCTGAGTCCCAATTCTATTGAAAAGTTGGCTTGAGAATTGCCAAGGCTTCCAAGAAGCCTCTGGGGTCAGTTCTGACCAGGTTTTCCAGGGCACCTTCATGTGGTCGGGAGCGGAGCTGCCTCCTTTCCTAAGGCGCCCATACCCTTAATTGTGCCCCAGGTGGAAGAATTCAACAGGTGCAGCACCTCCAGCCAAGCTGCCCCTCTTGGATTCTTCACCCTCGTGCAACTTTTCGAAGCGCTGGAGCCTTGGTTGGGAAAGGAGGTGGCAGCCCTGAACTGTGAAGGCTTTAGGGTTACGCCACATGAGAAGATGGCTGTGTGAATGCCCTGAAGTGAGAGAATTCACTTCACTCTGTCCTGGGTCAGCTGGCATTACCGGGGAGTGAGTTAAGGGGGGAAACGTGGGCACAGCTGGCCACAGATGATGCTAGTTTGGAAACAGTCCCTCTCCGGGGAGGGTAAGTGGGAAGTGGTACCTGTTTTCGGCTCCCATCAGTTGCGCCGTGTTTCTTGTAGCTGTTTTCTCTCTGGAGCCTCAGCTGAGGGCCGCTTTCCCCATCCTTGGGGCGCTTTGATGCAAAAGGCCACACTGGGCAGAGTCTTCCCTTCCGCATTCCTCTCCGAGCCTGAGCCTGGCTAGATGCTCCCACACCAGTTACTTACTGCTTTAGGGTTGCCACCTCCCAGTTTGGAAATTCCTGGAGACTTTGGGGTGGCGTTGGGGGAAAGTGGGGTTTGTGGAGGGGAGAGACTTCAGCAGGGTACGATTCCATAGAATCCACCCGTCCAAAGTTGCCATTTTTTCCAGGGGAACTAAACATAAGAGAAGCCAATGCTGGATCAGGCCAGTGGCCCATCCAGTCCAACACTCTGGGTCACAGAGTGGCCAAAAATACCAGGTGCCCTCAGGAGGTCCAGCAGTGGGGCCAGGACACTAGAAGCCCTCCCACTGTTGCCCCCCCCCCCCAGGCACCGAGAATACAGAGCATCCCTTGCCCCAGACTGAGAGTCCCTATCTATATCTTGTGGCTGATAGCCACCGATGCACCTCTGCTCTGTGTGTTTATCTAATTCCCTTTTGAAGCCGTCCATCCTTGTAGCTGCCGCCACCTCCTGTGGCAGTGAATTTCGCGTGTTAATCACTCTTTGGGTGAAGAAGGACTTTCTTTTATCTGTTCTAACCCGACCGCTCAGCAATTTCATGGAGTTCCCACGAGTTCTTGTACTGTGAGAAAGGGAGAAAAGTACCTCTTTCTCTCCCTATTCTATCCCATGCATAACCTTGTAAACCTCGATCATGTCACCCCTCGGTTATGCCTTCCCCGCTCCCGTCTAGGCAGCTGTCCAGCGAGAGGCCCAGAGGGCAGCCGACGCCCAGCGCGTTCTGGCTTCAGTGCAGACAGAAGTGCAGGGCCTGGAGAGCGAACTGGAAGCCATGCGCCGAGAGCGGGACAGTCTGAAGATGGAGATGAGTTTGGTCAAGGTGAGCGCGGGGAGTGTGTGTATGGGGGGGGGATGGGTCTTCCCTCATTGGGGGCGGAGGAAGAGAGGGCCGGGCCAGGAGTCTTCACAATGCAGCATGAATTGCAAGGAAGGGAGAATTTCAATTGCAACAATTTATCCCCCCCCAACATATCCCCTGGCTGCAGATAGTCAGGTGACCACAAGCAGTGTCTCCAAAAGCGATCCTATGGCCGGTTTGCCTCTGGAACAGCAGGGCTTGCAGCTTCCGCTCTGAGCCTTGAAAGGAGGCACCGATGGGGCGCTCCTTGAGGACGAGGGGTGTGTCCAGCAGATGTTCCCGAGGCCTGACCTCAGTGGTCTCTTCTTCCTTATGAGAGCCAGTTTGATGTTGTGGTTAAGTGCACAGACTCTAATCTGGGAGAACCAGGTTTGATTCCCCCACTCCTCCACTTGCACCTGCTGGATGACCTTGGGCAAGCCACAGTTCTGTCAGAGGCATTCTTGAAAAAGAGCCGTTTCTGTCAGAGCTCTCTCAGCCCCCACCTCCCTCACAGGGTGTCTGTGGTGGGGAGGGGAAGGGAAGGGAGTTTGTAAGCCGCTCTGAGGCTCCTCTGGGTACTGAAGGGCGGGGTATAAATTATTATTATTATTATTTGTTTCAATTTGTATCCCGCCCTCCCCGAAGGCTCAGGGCGGCTAACAGGGGCATGAATGCCAATTTAAACAATATAAAACAATATCAACAGGTAAAATTATAAAATCAAGCAATACAACATAAGCACAACATTTAAAACCAAGATGACGGGAATACGATGGCATGATTTTCGAGGTGGGATATTGAAGGTGGAATAGCGGCAGTGGTGGCTCCTACTCAAAAGCCTGGCAGAAGAGCTCCGTCTTGCAGGCCCTGCGGAACTGGACAAGGTCCTGCAGGGCCCGGATCTCCTCTGGGAGCTCCTTCCACCAAGTATAAATCCAATCTCTCCTCTTCTTCTTCTTCCTCCTGCCAGGCCCGCTACGAGTCCCAGAAGGTGAAGCTGGAGTCGGAGCTGAAGGTGGTGCTGGAGCAGCAGGTGACGGAGCGGCTGGCGGAGGTCCACGAGGAGAGCCTGCGCCAGATGAGCGCCGTGCGGGAGCAGCACAGGTGGGAGGGGCCTCTGGGTCTGGGGCAACCCCTCTCTGCCGTTACCGCCGTCTCCCAGGGCGCTCTCTGCTCTCTGCCCCATCGGGCTCTGGGTCTCTCCCCAGATCTTTTGGACGGTGGCTCTCTTCCTGCTCTGTTTAATGCCACGGCTGTCCTTTCCTCTCCCTTTCTCCTGGAAATCCTTCTCAGCCTCCCCCCTCCACTTTTTCACCAGGGGTTTCTGGCTTGTTTTTCAAAGTTGTCTCTGCAACATCAAGGACTAGGAACCTGCTTGCAACCAGGGCTTTTTTGGGTAGAAAAAGCCCGGCAGGAACTCATTAGCATAACAGGCCACACCCCCGACTGCGCAGCTCCCTCCCAGGATCGGCTTCCCCAGGCGCCCCGTGGCTTGCAAGGCGCCTGGGGAACCTGAGTGTGGGGGGGGTGGCTGTAGGCATGGCCGGCCCAGAAGCCAGCCGGAACGCCGTTCCTGTGCGTTCCTGCTCCCAAATAGCCCTGCTTACAACTCTCGCCAACACTGTGTATATTTCCTGCACTCGAGTCCAGTATCTTCTCCTGTCCCCCCTGCCCCGTGGTTTCTGGAAGCAGGAATAGCCTGCACGTGCCCCTTTTCATTCCAGTTTCATTTTTGCCGGCCTGAGGCTCCCCCCCCCCCTCCACAATTGCTTTCTGCGAAGTGTGGCTTCTCAGGTCTCCTCTCCCCTGCCTCTGTCCCCTGGCAGGAAGCAGCTGCTGGATCTAGGCAGCCACCACGAGAAGGAGCTGTCCGGCCAGCTGGCCCAGTTCAAGTCTGACCTGGCGGAGAGGGAAGAGCGGCACCGGCAACTCGTCGAGGACTACGAGGGCAGGTATTGCGTCACTGGGCCGGGGGCCTCCGCCGGTTCCTCGCGGAATCCAGAGTGGTGGAGAGAGAGCTACCGTACAGCTCGCGCTCCCTTACGTTTTATTTCTCCTCTGGAAATACGCAGACAAGTTTGAATGGCTCGGGCTGTGCACTGATCCATACTTCTGTAACCTCACGATTAGGTTACGCCACACGCTCTACGTGGGGTTGCCTTTGAAGACAGCCTGGAAACAACAGCTGGCTCAGAATGCGGTCCCAACCAATGCTCCTTCTAAGCTGTGGGGTCTTGTGAGCAAAACTTCTACTTTGTGAGCTACTGGCATTAAGGTTGTGAGCGAGCGATTTGGCCGCTGCATCAATGAGTTTGCTCTGGAGCCACTTCCTTCCTGAGCTAAGGCAAAAATGTGTGAGCCGGAGGCTAAAAAACTGTGAGCTGGCTCGCACTAACTCAGCTTAGAGGGAACACTGGTTCCAACTGTTATCAGGGGCTAGCCACCGGGAGTACACGCTGCCCCTTTTGAGACAGCTGCACTGGTTGCCGGTGTGCTTCTGTGTTCAATTCAGTGTGCTGGTTATGACCTTGGAAGCTCTTTATGACCTGGGACCAATGTTCCCTCTAAGCTGTGGAATCTTGTGAGCAAAAATTCAAACTTGTGAGCTACTGCCATTAAAGTTGTGAGCGAGCCATTTGGCTGCTGCATAAATTAGTTTGCTATGGAGCCATCTTTCCTGAGCTAAGACAAAAATGTGTGAGCCAGAGGCTAAAAAACTGTGAGCTAGCTCACACTAAGTCAGCTTAGAGGGAACATTGCCTGGGACCAGTGCTCCCTCTAAACTGTGGAGTCCTGTGAGCAAAAAGTCTACCTGGTGAGCTCCCGGCGTTAAAGTTGTGAGTCAGCGATTTGGCCGCTGCATAAGTTAGTTTGCTCTGGAGCCCTCCTTCCTGAGCTAAGGCGAAAATGTGGGAGCCGGAGGCTAAGAAGCTGTGAGCTAGCTCACACTAACTCAGCTTAGAGGGAACATTGCCTGGGACCCCCACACATTTGAAGGAATGTCGCCTTCCCTATGTCCTTGTGCACCAGCCACAGTCATCAGCCAGACGTCTGTTGGCTGTCCAACTACTTAGGGTGGCCTGCCTGACCAGAGTCGGGGCCTTTTCCATCATGGCCCCGGCTCTGTGGGATTGGCTCCCTGGAGAGGTGAGGGGGGTCCCCTTCCTTGGAGCTCCTCAGGAGGCGCTGCAGGGCCTGCCTCTTTGCCAGGGCATTTGACGGATCTTGAATGGCAGGAGTCTTTTTAAGGGAGAGAGATGAGGGAAGGGTTTGGGGCTGGTTATTTTTATTTTTCGTTTTAGCCGGGGATGGTTTTAGCTATTATTGTAAGCAGGGCTCTTTTTGTAGCAGGGACTCCTTTGCATATTAGGTGACACACCCCCCTAATGTAGCCAATCCTCTAAGAGCTTCCAGAGCTCTTCTTACAGGGGCTCCTGTAAGCTCTTGGAGGATTGGCTATGTTAGGGGTGTGTGGCCTAATAGGCAAAGGAGTTCCTGCTACAAAAAGAGAGCCCTGATTGTAAGCTGCTTGGAACAAAGAGGAAGGCTGTGATGTAAATGTAAATGTTTTTAATAGAGAGATAATAAGTAAATAAATAGAGTTGCCCTGGGGATCATTTTTGGATCAGAAGGCAGAGGAGAGAAAGTAGGCCTGTGTTCCTGGTGGCTTCTTGGGCTGGGCGAATGGCTTCCTCGCCCCCTTGGTGTTTTTCTTAACCCCCTCCAGGGTCTCCAAGCAGCAGGAAGAGCTGCGGGAGCTGCAGGCCAGGTGTCGGCGGCTGGAAGCGCAGCGTGCGGAGATGGTGGGCCAGTTCCAGGCCATGATGCAGGCGCACTGGAACGAGGCTCTGCGCCTCTTTGCCTGCGTCTCTCCGCAGTCGGGCGCCAGGGAGCCGCCACAGGTGAGGGGCTGCAGGTCTGGCACTCCGTGCCATCCCGATTTCATGCTTGGCTTTAACTGGAAAAAAGTTTTCAACTGTTATTGTAAGCTGCTTTGAACCAGTCCACTACACCATGCTGGCTTTATGATGCTGAAGGTGGCAGGGTGTTGCTTGCTGGGCTGAACGGTGGGTTTGTTTGTTTTAAGTAGGGTTGCCAGCTCTGGGTTGGGAAATACCTGGAGATTTTGGACGGGGAGCCTGGAGAGGGTGAGGTTTGGGGAGGGGAGGGGTCTCAAAAGGGCACAAAGCTATAGAGCCTACCCTCCAAAGCAGCCATTTTCTCCAGGGGAACCGATTTCTGTTGTCCGGAGATCAGTGGCAATAGCGGCAGATCTCCAGGCCGCACCTGGAGGGTGGCAACCCTAGTTTTAACACTCAACTATGCCCTCCTAGGAGGATGCTCCCCCTGACCCAGGCCCCGCCTCAGAACTGGAGCACCTTCAGCTCTCGGAATCTCTTAAGAAGGACCAGAAGGCGGAACCTCTCGGACGCCTCCAGGACCCCGGGGACTGCAAGGGGGTGGGGGGCACCCGGGCCGTGCCCCTGCGGCCGGTCACTCAGCACGGTGCCCCGCAGGGGTCTTCGGGAGGCCCCGAGAAGTCCGGGCTGGGTCCTTACCGGTCCTTCCTGCCCCTCCTCCCCGACATGGGGCGCCTTTCCTCGGAATTCAGCCACATCCTCAACTGCAGCATCCTCAGCCAGCAGGGCTTCCAGCACCTGGAACCACAGATGGACCACACGGGGGCTCTTGGAGGTGAGTGCGTGTGGGGGGGTGCCTGTTCCTCCCTCTCCTAAAAAAAAAATAAAAATCAGTAAATGCTAACAGCAGTTTTGAATGCAGTAGACGGAGTAGCTCTGTGCGAGAGGGAAGTCTGAGCTCCACCAGCCAGGAGGAAACCAGGAAATAAACTTCTCTCTCTCTCTCCCTTTCTCGTTTTTCGCTCCCTTTCTCGGTCTCTCTTTCTTCCTCCCTTCCTTAGGAAAAAAAAAAAGAACAAGAAACCTGGAAACCTGGTAACTAATTTAAAAAAGAGAGAGAGAGAGAGAAAGGGGGGGAATCCGGTATATATAGAACAAAAATAAGAGCATAACATCAGTGGTGGCAGATGTACACATAAGCTTCTAGGAAAGGTTTCCAAATCTAAAAATACGTCCATATGCAATTGTCACCTGTATGCCATAAGTTCAAATACTGATACAGTTGTAAGGCCCTCGGTTTATTGATATTTAGGAGGTGGGCATTTTGTTGTTGTTCAGTCGCACAGTCGAGTCCGACTCTTCAGACCCCATGGGCCACATCCCGCCAGGCCCTCCTGCCTTCCGCCGTCCTCCGGAGTCTGCTTAACTTCATGTTCGTTGCCTCGATGACACTGTCTAACCATCTCCTCCTTTGCCGTCCCCTTCTTCTTTGACCTTCAGTCTTTCCCAGCATCAGGGTCTTCTCCAGGGAGGGGCTCCCCCTTCTCATTGGGTGGCCAAAGTATTTGAGCTTCAGTCTCTGGCCTTTCAGGGGACAGTCAGGGTTGATTTCTTTTAGGATTGACTGATTCGATCTCCTTGCAGTCCAGGGGACTCTCAAGAGTCTTCTCCAGCACCATAATTTAGAAGAATCTATTCTTCGGCGCTCAGCCTTCCTTATCCGGGGCCGATGCTGTTCAGCTCCCGAGTTCTGATGAAACCGGCTAGCCTGGAGGGAGGGAGCTTCCTTTCCGTCTCCTATAATACTGTGCACTAGGATTCCATACTAGAACTTCGCCCATTGATCTTGTTATGCAATAGATTCAAGATGGACACAAAGGAAACACTTCTTACTCAACGAGTAATTCAGTTGTGGGGCTCTCTGCTATGGGGTTTGTGTTAGGTGGGTACGCATGAACACACGGAGTCTTTCCCAGCATCGGGGTCTTCTCCAGCGAGTGCTCCCTTCTCATTGGGTGGCCAAAGTATTTCAGCTTCAGCTTCACGTTAAATGGGCGTTTCTCTCTCCCATATTGTAATACAAGTCTTTTTAGCTGTAGTGCAGGCCCGGAGGGTCCACTTCCCTTGACAACCAGTTAGGCTCCAAGAGATGGTCAGATAGTTTAAAAGTACATAAGCCTTCTCAAAAATGAGTGGGTCGTTCTAATCCAGAATCGATGCCAGGAATGACTTCCAGAAAATCTGAGCAATTAGACCACAGCGTATTTTAAAGAAACAAATAAAAGGTCTTGTAGATTCAGGTGGTCTGAAGCGACAGAGCAAAGTTTGAGTCCATTGGCACCTTTAGGACCAACAGAGTTTAACTCTGGGTATAAGCTTTTGTGTGCATGCATGCTTCTTCAGATTAAACCCAGAATGAAACTTTGTTGGTCTTAAAGGTGCCACTCTGGACTCAAACTTTGTTACACATACTTGTGCCCTTCATAAATGCCCCTCTGTGTGTGCAAGGCGGTTTTTTTTGGGAGGGTGGGCTTTTGAACTCGTCTCCGAAGAGGCCCTGAGCAGCCCTGATTTTGCTCAAGGCAGCCGTTGTGGCTGAGCTGCCGCTGCTTCATCGTGGGACTCCCGGCTTTCTCTCTCCTCCCCGCCCTCCCCATTCCAGGCCTGTCTCTCTACCCGGAGAACCTGGCCGAGCACCCGTTCACCGACGACGCCGAGGAGACCGTCACAGAGGTCGTGGGTAGCGAGGGCGAGACCACCCAGCGTAGCAGTTTGGAGAGTGGAGGCCAGCCCCTCCCGCCTGATTTGCACCACTACGTGCGCCTGGTATGTGTCGTACAGTGAACGGCTGTCTCCTCCTGTTCAGGCTGTTCTGTTTCCGCCCACTCCCAAAGGAGATTTAAATCACCCTTCCTGCTAGCCGGGGTAACAACAATCTGTTTGCTTGCGTGCTGTTTTTTTCCTGATACAAACTCAGAGCAAAATCCAAAGCACTGGATTTGAAGCAAGCTAGCCCTGCAGATGAGTTTTTTAAAAAATAAGTGGTATTGGTAGTAATTTGATTTAAAAAAAAATTAAAACAGCATTTTTTTTTTAAATAATTTCTTATTTGTTCCTAGCCCTGGCCAATGCTCCCTCTAAGCTGTGGAGTTTTGTGAGCAAAAATTCTACTTGGTGAGCTACTGGCATGAAGGTTGTGAGCCGGCGATTTGGCTACTGCATAAATCAGTTTGCTCTGGAGCCACATCCTTCCTGAGCCAAGACAGGAATGTGTGAGCTGGAGGCTAAAAAACTGTGAGCTAGCTCTCACTAACTCAGCTTAGAGGGAACGCTGGTCCTGGCTAGTTGGAGGTGCAATAGAAATAATGTAGCTCTTTCAGTGGAAGAAACTTCACCGCTCTTGCCGCTGCTGTCCCCTTCCTGGTGGGTGCCTGTAAAGAGCTGGGTGCCTGTTGCCAGAGGGGGGATGAACTGTGGCGGTGGGGGGGACTGTGGTCTCTCTGGGGTGGCAGTCTTTTGTCCACTGATTGGCAGTGGTGGTTTAGGGACAGAGGGGTGAGGAAGAGCCTTTCCCCAAATCTGTTCTTTGTGATTAAGCACAAGGTGTCTGGAACAGGGCCTGGGGTCCTCCTGCGTGCCGAGCAGGCCCTCTTTAGCCTCCCATGTATCTTAGCTCCTGCCTGCCTTTGCCTTGTAGCTGCTGGAGCAGTCTTCCAGTGAAAACTGTGCCCAGAAGCAGGAGGGATGTTCTGGCGAAAACCCACCCCACCCCATGGAGCAGTCACAGCTGGGTAAGAGCTCAACCCTCTTCTCTTTTGCTGGCAGTCCCCCATCCCCTTCCTATATGCTGGGCCTGATAAGCACGGCTGTGTGGGGAGGGTGGCCCGTGGGACGTTGGAAATGCACCGACTTGGAGGGCTGTAGGTGTCCTCCAAACCAGACCAGCCACGGTGAGCGCCAGGGCGCAGGAAGAAGTGGCTTCGACACTGAAGGGCCTCACAGCTTAGCGCTCTGCAACTTCCTCCCTAGGCACATCTACGTCCTACCATGAGCGGTCCACGGACCTCTGGGATCCCGTGCGAGCCTCCGTCAGCGCCATTCGAATCCAGCCTTCCAGCAATGCTGCCGTCCAGAAAACCAAAGTTCCCTTGGCCAAAGCTGGGGTGGCCTACACTGGCTTGGAAGCCTCCAGCATCCAGAAGCTGACCCCTGGTGCGTGGTCTCACCTCTGCCCAGCAAGGGGTGGCCAACGTCTCTGATATATGAGCTCTGTTGCCCGGGCTTTAGGTGTGGTTTCATTTCTCTCTCTCTCTCTCTCCCCCCAAAGTGCACGAAGGGGGAATCCTGTCCCCCAAACAAGTGGCTGAAGTTTCGCGCCTGTTGAAACAGTACCAGGCCAAGGGGAAGCCAGTGCCTTCTCCCGAAGAGCTGTATGGATATTTGCATAGGTAAGACCAAAGCATCGATCGGCCCTGCTTAGTACTTGGATGGGAGGCCGCCAAGGAACTCCAGGGTCGCCACGCAGAGGCAGGCAACAGCAAACCACCTCTGCTGGTCTGCCCTGACCTGGATGTCCCAGGCTAGTCCAATCTCGCCATATCCCAGAAGGTATACAAGGGAACAGCAATTTCTGTGAAAAAGACGCTTAACACTAGTTTAATAATGACCAAAGTATAAATACAAATGCCACCATATAAGCACAATATGAAAGCAGAAAAGTTTCCTCTTAAGGTGAAGATGAAGAATAATACGAAGAATCCGGATAGTAAGAACTTCGTTTCGAAAAACTTCCTCAGTAACGGATAAACAATCTATCTTCGAATGGGTTATATGCACTCCTGTGAATTACAGCAAACACATCTCAGCTTGTAGAGGCAGTAATTACGGAAGGAAGTGTGATCTAAAGCCTTGAGCTTTTCCCGAGATGTGTTATCAATAACTGCCCATTTATGTAAGTTTCGTGCTACTTTTTGTCATCATTATTCTTTTATATCATGTTTATATCACGTTTATACTTATGGTACTTGACTTGCATGTTTTAACACAGGAGATGTGCTTGCTGTAACTCACCGTGAGTGCATATGAGATGGGTATATCCCAGAAGGTAATCAGGGTCGGCCACGGTTAATATTTGGATGGGAGACCACCAAAGAAATCTAGAGTTGCTACACAGTGCCAGGCAATGGCAAACCACACCTGTGTTTTGTCTCTTGCTTTGTCCTGGATGGTCCAGGCTAATGCGATCTCGTCAGATCTCAGGAGCTAAGCAGGGTCAGCCCTGGTTAATAACTTGGATGGGGGACCGACCACCAAGGAAGTCGAGGGTTGCTATGCAGAGGCTGGCAGTGGCCAACCCCAAAGAGTGATTAACACATGGAATTCACTGCCACAGGAGGTGGTGGCAGCTACAAGCATGGACAGTTTCAAGAGGGAATTAGATAAACAACTGGAGCAGAAGTCCATCAGTGGCTATTAGCCACAGGATCTAGATGGGAATTCTCAGTCTGGGGCAGGTGATGCACTTTATTCTTGGTGCTGGAGGGGGCAACAGTGGGAGGGCTTCTAGTGTCCTGGCCCCACTGCTGGACCTCCTGATGGCACCTGGTATATTTTGGCCGCTGTGTGACAGAGTGTTGGACTAGATGGGCCATTGGCCTGATTCAACATTGGCTTCTCTTACGTTCTTATGTTCTAACCCCCTCTGAGCATCTCTTGCTTTGAAAACCCCTCGTAGTCCCCATAAGTCGGCTGCCATGTGACGGCACTTTCCACCATGGCATTTTAGTTTTAATTGGTTCTTTAATGTTCTTTTCTACTGCTTTGTGTTGTTTTTTTTAATTCTTAGGCAGGATATGTAAGCTGTAAGTAAGATTTAGGGCTGGACTGGAGAGAGGAGGATTTATTTATTTGGTTACTAACTTTTACTTACGCTGTTCATCCTCTGCCTTTCTCGGCGGGACTCAAGACAGATTACACAGAGCGAGTCAGTAGAATCAACAGCACGGGACCCTCAACAAACAATGCCCTAGCGTTGAAGAAGTCTGGAAGCAACCAGAAATCTAAAAGAACAGAACTGAAGGATAGCATAAGTGTTAACATGATGCATAAAGCAGTGCAAAAAATTGCATGGTAGGATCCTACTTACTGTAAGCTCTACACAGCAGCAAAGTCCACGTTCCCTAGTCATTTACCCGAGTATGTGTAAACCAATATGTTGTCGAAGGCTTTCACGGCTGGAGTTCATTAGTTGCTGTAGATTTTCCGGGCTGTGTGGCCATGGTCTTGGCATTGTAGGACCTGACATTTTGCCAGTAGCTGTGACTGGCATCCTCAGAGGTATGACACAGAAAGATGGGAGGACTCTCTGTGTCAAGGTGAGAAAAAAATGGTAGGCAGGTAATTTATATCTACTCTGGAAGGTGGGGTGGGGCTGAGTCATTATCCTGCAGGAGTTCCCAGGCTATGAACATGCTAATGGAGGAGCTTTCCTGAGGAGGTTCTTTTGTATATGGATTGTTTCCTGAGGAGGTTTCCTGTTACCATCTATAGACAAAAGAACTTCCTCAGGAAACAGATAATGACTTAGCCCTACCCCACCTTCCGGAGTAGATATAAATTACCTGCTATGACAAACGCCCCCTTTTATATTGACAGTACCGTGAGGGTCTGCGTGTGGTGCCTGGTCAGAGCTGTTGCTGATTTTTTCTGACCAGTCCTCTATGCAAATCTACAGTAGTCTCTTCGGGGTATTTTTTAATGTATTCCTTGGACAGGGATATTTGTAAGGACCACTGCTAAGTGTATTTGTTTCACCAGTAAAGAGGCACCACGGCTTAACTTTAAAACTGAACAGGTTTTATTTACAAACAACATAACAGGGGGATGAAAGTTTTATATAGATGATAGTTTGTTTCCTTTCAGGCTTAAACTTTTGCCCTTACGCTCACTTAGGCTGTATGTTTATTACTTTCAGTTCATACATAGATGTTCATCAGTTCTCTAAACATGTTTATACTCCTCCTCTCCAGCAACTGCTTTGTGGTTTTCCTTGGGCTTTTACTAACAGGTCCCTCTGAGTCTCCCCGGTCACCAAACCAGCTTTCCAGACTCCGGCCAGACCGTTTGTTTAGCCCTTTCTAAACCACCTCCAGTTCCTTTTTAAGGAGAGATATCTCAGTGGTGTGGGACTCTATTGTGTGTAGCTTTTAACTGTCTGGTCACTGTCCCCTTCCTTCTGAGGAACTCAGTAAACCAGGTTCTTCCGCACAGAGCTACACAGCTTCTCCAGTTCACTGACAGACTCCTTGTTAGCGCTCTCTGTCCAACGACGAACTAAAACTGCTGCTTCTCAACTGACAGATTCCAAACGAACCGTTTGGTCGGTTAAACGCCAATCACGGAGGGTTCCGAGCTAAATGGCCCCCTCCTCACTCCATCATGTGACTCAGCAGTGTTCTATGTTTACTTTCCGCTGGTCCCAGATCTTTAAGTCCGTCACACCTGCCTACCATTTTTCTGCTCACCTTGAGGGAGGGAGCACTCCGTCTTTCTGTGTTATACCTCTGAGGATGCCAGTCGCAGCTGCTGGTGAAACGTCAGGTCCTACAGTGCCAAGACCATGACCAGACAACCTGGAAAATCTACAGCAACTATGTGTAAACCGTTTTGTCCAAGGCTACCTTGTTACCTGTGAAGAAAAGCCCTCCTGAATAATTCAGTTTTACATAGTTTGTGGAAAGCCGGATGAGTTGGGAGTCTTACCGACATCCCCGGGCAAGGCCATTCCATGAGGTGACGGCCACAACGAGGAAAGCACATGTAGGGGCAGTTGTTGATTTTTGCCCATTTCCAGGAGGTGTGGGGATCAAGACCCCTGCTTTCGATTTCCAAGGCAGTGTTCCCATCTTCCCCTTTTTCGGCTTTCCCTTCTCCAGCTCAGAAATGAAAGGTGATGGAAGTGCCCACACACGGCGGAGCTTCGATGCCAGGCTGGTAGAAGCTACAAGGAAAGAGGTGGGTGTGCTTGCCATTTTGGGGCTGGGTCGCTCAGAGAAAGGTCAGCATGGCATTAAGGGAGATCTCGGGTCCCAAGACCGGGCACCGGGCACCCTGCCTCTTCTGTCGGCTGGGGCTTGGCTCCTATGAGAAAGGTCAGCGTGGCATTATGGGGGATTTTTGTTCCCAAGACGCAAGACCGGGCACTGTGCCTCCTCTGCGGGTTGCTAGCGTCTCATCATTTTTCTCTGCTCCCTTCCCAGATGGCACCCACACGGCGGGTGGGCCTTGGCCGGGAGAAGCCCCACGCCGCCTCCAAAGCCGGGAAGAAACTCTCTGGCGTGCCAGCCGTCAGCATTCGCAATAGCAAGGGAGGAAGTGTGTGGAGATGACCATTCTGTACCCCCGCTTGACCCATTCTCAAGTGCCTGATCTGACCGGATGTCTGAGGGGGAAACGCTGCCCCAGCTGGGAGTCTAAAATCTGACTCAGCCAATTCAGTTCAGCCAGTCTTTCTGGGTGACAAGGCCGGGTTTCCCATGTAGTTTGTCTGTTTTGAAACAGTTTGATTTCGGGGGGGTGGGGGAGAAGGAGCTGGAGGATTCGGCCCTTCTTTTGCTGTAACTCCCCCCCTCCACATTCCAGACGTTGTGAATGCTTTATTCCAGGTGTGCTGTCTTTAGACACACCTGGATCTGTTGGTCTTTTGCACAGTTAATTATTTGTTTGCATTGTTATCATTGGTTTCTAAATAAAATTGACATTGGGTGGCTATGTTTTTCAACACCTGATTTTCCTCTCTGTCATTTATACCTCCCTCTTCCCATCAAAGCTGTTCTTCCACACCTGTTCTGGGAGTTCATGCCGTCTCTTCCCCACATCTGCTGGAAGCCTGGGTTTTAAAAAGCAAAACATTTATGTGGACACATTCCCATTAAAAATCCCTGAAACATCTTCCTGCAAATGTGAGTTTTGGGACTCCTCATATTTAAAGGCTCCGTTGGTGTCCATTTCATGTGGGCGGCAATCTTCGTCTGTGAACAGTAGAACAAACTTCGAGTCCTGTAGCATCTTAAAAGAGCAGCGCAAAGAGTATAAGCTTTTCATGGGTTAAAAGAGGATGAAGCGAGCTTTGACTTATGACAGCTTTATGCCCTGGAAAGTTGCGTGGGCCTTTAAGTTGCTGCTGGGCTCGAATTAAGCTGGTGACCTGCAGCCGAAGAAATCAGTCGGCTCAAAGCAGAGTGTAAAATTCTCTTTCTGACCCACCGCGGGCCCACTCCACAGAGTCCATACAACATGCATGCTGCCCTGTTTATATGCCTGCAGCCTATATATATATCTACGTGTGCGTGCAAACAATACCTGCCCCCCCCACATGCATGTTGTATGGACTCTGTGGACTGTATGCACTGAGAGAAATTTGCCCGGGCACAGGCTCGCTGTACTGCTCTGCGAATGGCTCTTGTTGTCGTCATGTATCCCTTTCAAAGATGTTCGTAATGTCTTCACGCACCTCACACTGCAATCTTCATCCTGGACTTTAGTGAAAGTCTTGGGGCCTCTTGTGGGACTAATTTGTGAACGTGGCCAGACTCTTACGGCTGCAGGTGAACCTAGGGTACGTGTTGCATACCGGGAACTTCAGGGTTTGCTTTTTGGATTAACACTCCCCCCCCCCCGAAGGAATGGAAGAAGCTGGTGGTGTCCAGCCCCAGGGAAGAGCAAAGGGTGTATACCGTATGAATGCAGGAAGCTGCCTTATACTGACCGAGACCCTCGGGTCATCAAGGACAGTACTCAGACTGGCAGTGGCTACTTTCCAGGGTCTCAGGCAAAGAAAGGTCCTTTCTCATCACCTCCTGCCTGGTCCTTTTAACTGGAGGTGCCGGGGATTGAACCTGGGACCTTCCGCACGCCGAGCAGAGCCGCTTCCTCCAAGCCGTGGCCCCTTGCACAGCAGATGACTCCGGTTCCCAGAAAACCCTGATACGTTTCCGGCCCTCCGTTTCCTGCTGAGCCCTGTGCTTTATTGGCTTTTCTCGTCCAAGCAGCCCTCTTCCCTCGTCGATCTGCTCAAGGTTTCCCAGTCTGTCTCCCGCGGATTGGTTGTGCCTTTTCTCTGCCGTCGCTGGTCTTTCCCGGTTGCTGCATTCTGACAGACTCCTTCAGGCCTTGCTTTGCCTGGGGCGTTGTGTCTGTGAAAACGAAACGAGAAGAGGCACCGTCCTCTTTTGGCGCTTCCCAGCTGCTGATCTGCGCTGGAGAAGCCCCTGTCCCAAACTGGACTTTTCCTTGCTTTGTGCTTCACCCGCCACCTCTTGCTGGTGGTGACCAGTGTTCCCTCTAAGCTGAGTTAGTGTGAGCTAGCTCACGGTTCTTTAGCCTCCAGCTCACACATCTTTGTCTCCGCTCAGGAAGGATGGCTCCAGGGCCAACTAATTTATGCAGTAGCCAAATCGCTCGCTCACAGCTTTAATGCCAGGAGCTCACAAAGTAGAATTTTTGCTCACAAGACTCCACAGCTTAGAGGGAACACTGGTGGTGACCTGCATCTCTTGCCTTCACACTGCCCTGCATCACTCACACAGGTAACTTTCCTTGCTTTGTGCTCCCCTTGCTCTTAACCCTCCTCTCTTGCCTTCCTCGCACCATCTCGCATCACCCGCACACATCACTTCCCTTCTCCGACAGTCTCCCGAGTATCCCCAGTTGAGTGCGTCCACCCTCCGGTTTCCCCAGTCCTTGTCACATCTGAAGTGTCCGGCCTGTGGAGCGTGAAGCCCTGGCACCTGGGACACGTGACCGTCTCTCTCCCATCATTCTCGTCCATTCTGCCTCCCCCCCCCGTGAAGAACTAATCTGATTAGCTGCTGGAAGAGACAGGGAACATGGATTATGGGTTTTAACCCCCCCCCCCGCTAGCATTGACAGCTCACAAGCACCCAAGTCCACGGCTTCAGTGTGCTGCTCTTGGACCCCGGGGACCCTGTACCCAGTGGCCGCCAGTGCCCCGTATTCCCATAGGGAAGATCTTGGGGGGGGGAGGAGCTCTGCGCTGCTGGGCAACCCCCCTGCCGTTTCTCCAAGCCTGGTCTCCTCGAAATGGATGATGGACCCTGGGATTGATCTTTCGGTTTTTGCCTTTCGACGGCGTCCCTTCCTCTCTTTTTGGGGTCGGTTTTCTGTTTTTGTCTCGCAACAACAGCAACAAGCAGCTCTCTGGAATTACTTTCGGAAACCCTAGACGTGGCTCACAAGACGGACCTTGGTAAGAGCGTGGCGTCTTTGAGGAGCGGGGCTTGCGGGCAAGAGTCTTCAGGCCTTGGGTGTAAAGGAACCAAAGTTCCCCTGTTCCTGGGCCTTAATTCTGGCCTAGTAGATTTAAAGCAAGGACTCCCTAGGGGAGAAGGGAGACAGGGTTGGGTTCAGGGGACCTTCATCTGTGCTTGGGGAAGAGTTCCGTTAAGGCAGACCAGGATCTGGGCTTGGCGGCTCCTTGGCTTTCTCTGGAGAATTCCTTCCTGAGCTGAAACAAAAATGTGTGAGCCGGAGGCTAAAAAATTGTGAGCTGGCTCACATTAACTCACCTTAGAGGGATCACTGGTGCACACGTGAGTTTCTTTTGGAGTGAAATCTCAACCTGGCTGTTGGTGGACTAGAATGGGAGAGACCTGGGTTCGATTTCCTGCTGAGCCGATAAACTTACTCGGGGACCTTGGGGCCAGTCACGTAACAGTGCTCCCTCTAAGCTGTGGAGTCTTGTGAGCAAAAATTCTACTTTGTGAACTCCTGGCGTTAAAGTGGTGAGCGAGCGATTTGGCTGCTGCATGAATTAGTTTGCTCTGGAGCCATCTGTCCCGAGCGAAGACGAAAATGTGTGAGCCGGAGGCTAAAAAACTGTGACCTGGCTCACACTCACTCAGCTTAGAGGGAAAACTGACGTTTGCTCAGCCAGACCTAACTCTCAGGGTTGTTGGGAGGATAAAATGGAGGAAAGGAGATCTCTTTCTGTTGCCCTGATCTCCTTGAGGTGCATTAAAAATGTACTCGGTAGATGCGTGTATTCTGGGGGGACTGAGAAGGGAGCAACTTTAAAGAGAAAACCAGAACAGCTGGTATCCGGGGAGGCTGTGTTCAGACTGGTGGTCGGGGTGTCAGAGGAAGATGGGGGAGTGGTTCCTATGGGGATTTTTGGCCCAGCGAGAAGACAGAGTTATCAAGGGAGCAATGCTCCCTCTAAGCTGTGGAGTCTTGTGAGCAAAAATTCTACTTTTGTGAGCTCCTGGCATTAAAGCTGTGAGCAGGCGATTTGGCTGCTGCGTAAATTAGTTTGCTCTGGAGCCCTCCTTCCTAAGTGAAGACACAAATCTCTGGGCTATTCATATGGTAATTACTTGTAAGTAGGGTTGTATACTGCTGGCTATGTGTTGTAATAATAAATTCATTCATTCAATCTCTGGGCTGGAGGCTAAAAACACTGTGAGCCAGCTCACACTAACCCAGCTTAGAGGGAACACTGGCTGTAAGCAATGCTCCCTCTAAGCCATGGAGTCTTTTGAGCAAAAATTCTACTTTTGTGAGCGACTGGCATTACAGTTGTGAGCGCGCGATTTGGTTCCTGCATCAATTAGTCAGCTCTAGTCTGGAGCCTTCCTCCCTGAGCTAAGTCAAAAATGCGTGAGCTAGAGGCTAAAAAACTGTGAGCTAGCTCACACTAACTCAGCTTAGAGGGGACACTGCAAGGGAGTGTTGTGGAGGGGCCAGTGGCTCAGTGGCAGAGCCTCTGCTTGGCATGTAGAAGGTCCCAAGTTCAGTCCCCGGCACCTCCAGTTCAAAGGGACCAGGCAGGAGACGATGGGAAAGACCTCTGTGCCTGAGACCCTGGAGAGAGAGCCACTGCCATTCTGAGTAGGCAAGGCTGACCGTGACGGACCAAAGTTCCGATTCCGTATAAGGCAGCTTTGTGTGGATTTGACTTTGGGGGTTAGGAATAGGGCCCGGCGATTCTTTGGGGCTATAGAAGTATTTTGGAGTAAGGGAAAGAAAGTAAAGGAGAAGTAAGAGAAAGGAAGGCAGGCAGGAGGCGTCTCCCCAGCGGCCAGCTGAGGACTGGAAATACAGAGAGACGTAATCAGCTTTCTCGCTTCCCCCCCCCCGTCCAGTTTATTTTGATTCTGTCTACTCCCCCCCAATAGGTCATGGTGGGGGAATGGCAAAGGCACTAAATCAACCCTCTCGCCCGTCAAGGGTTATGTAAGCCGCTTTCCCAAGGAGCCCGGTGGAGTGTCAGTTGTGCAAGACAGATTTACAACTCCTTGTGTGCTGGGCAGCCCTGAGTTAAGCGCTGGACCTGCCATTTCTCTCTCCCCCCCCCCCGCCCTGCCTGCTGGGAATGATCCAGAAAGAGGGGAAAACAGGGGAACTGGCCACGGCAGGTGGAGGGGTGTGTGTGAGCAGTTAAAGGCGCTCATCGGGCATGAGAGGGATATCTGAGGTTCAAAATGAAGCTTCCCCCCAATTGCCATTTCTCCCCGTCCCCCAATCTGAGTTCTCATTTGTTCAGTTGCATAGAATTGTCTATAGATCAGGGGTGTCGAACTCGTTTGTTAGGAGGGCCAGATCTGACATAAGCGAGACCTTGTTGGGCCGGCCACGTGTGTGTCATAAAATGCAATGCCAGGTGGTGGAGATATAAACTTTATAAAGGGCACAAACACAAAGATTTTTTTTTTTACTTAAAAACATGCTTGAGACATTAGCTCTGTAGGCTGCAAACCTGCTTTTGATTGAATGACATTCACTACACAAATCTCATGCTCAGAGTTCTGAGTCGAGGACCCAGGGGAAAACACGAAATGGCTGAGCGATTAAGAGAGTCTGGCAAAGCAAGCGATGATGCAGCAGCAGCAGCAGCAGCAGAACTGGAAGCAGGAGGCTGGCCAGTTCCACTGTGGGCCTGATGGAAGCCCTCTGGGGGCCTGATTCGGCCCCCGGCCGCATGTTTGACACCCCTCCTCTAGATGGTCAATCAGTGGCAGAGCTGTATCACTTCAGACGACAGAGCTGGGGCTCTCACCCCTGGATGCCCCTACAGACTTTATTCCCAGCAAAGTAAAAATGGCCACATCAAGGTTAGGGTTGGAACCCTTCTCTCCAGAGAGGCGTTCTTTTTATGTGCAAGGATTGTTTTGGGCTGGATGCAAGCAAGGTGTCGTGTTTTTGTTGTTGTTTTTGAAAAAGAGGTGCCGGAACTCTCAAGAGGGAAGTGTTCAATCCGTAGGCTGAAAACTCAAGAACTTTTAAACATTTTAAGAAGAATTTTGTCAAAGAGGTTCCGGAACTCTGTCCCAGTGCATTCCCCCAGGAAAGAAAAGCCCGGGATGTGATTGGATTTTCCACTGGTGAACAAGTGAGACCGCCAAAAAGGCTACGCTGGGTATCACGGGGCCTCCATGGACTTAAAACCATCGCCCCTGGGGGCTGCAATAGGGAGGGGAAATTGGCTGAGTTGGAAAGGGGAACAAAGCTTGCTGGATCCAACCTTTTGTGTGGAGGGCATCCCGGTCATGTGAGCCTCACCTTCGATTGGAAGTGATACGGCCCTGACACTGTTTGACATCAATGAAAACCAGGCCTATGGCTTTCTAACTGTGAGGGTGGCTGAAGGGATAGGCCCGGACCAGACTGATCCTTAACCTCTGCCTCCTCATCCCCATCTCATTTGGGACATCCAATGCTCCCTCTAAGCTGTGGAGTCTTGTGAGCAAAAATTCTACTTTGTGAGCTACTGGTATTTAAAGTTGTGAGTGAGCGATTTGGCTACTGCATAAATTAGTTTGCTCTGGAGCCCTCCTTCCTGAGCCAAGACAAAAATGTGTGAGCTGGAGGCTAAAAAACTGAGCTGGCTCGCACTAACTCAGCTTAGAGGGAACACTGATTAGGACTGATACTGCCAGTCTGTTACCTGGAGTTGGCCGTGAATCATCAGTAGGCAGGGGACAAAGATGAATTGCAATTCCAGAGTCCAGTATCAACTGTGCTATACAAGTACATAAACCCTATTCAGAAAGGTGTTCCTCAAACTGGTGTCATGCCACAGGGACTTCCCCTTTGTCATGGGAGTTCAGACGTTCAGCGTGTTTTGTATGAGTGGAAGGGGAGACGGAAGAGAGGCTGTTTGGGTTTCCTGCCCCTGTGTCATCAGCTCTCCATTGGGTATTTCCACATATTCCTTCCACGTTTGACCTTTTCCTGCTATTGTTGAAAAGCTTTATCCCCCCGGCTGCATTTTCTATGTAATGGTCGCTTCCTCCATGCTATCGCAATGTCTCTTTCTGGTTGTTAATAAATCCCCACCCCTGCCTTTGTCCCTGAACTAGATGGCCAAGGCTAGGCCAGTCATGTCAAGATGTAAGATCTAAGTAGGGTCGGCCCTGGTTAGTGCTTGGATGGGAGGCCATCGAGGAAGTCCTGGATCACAACGCAGAGGCAGACAATGGCAAACCACCTCTGAATACCTCTTGCCTTGAAAACCCAATTTTGTTGTTGTTGTTCAGTCGCACAGTCAAGTTCAACTCTTTGCAACTCCATGGACCACATCACACCAGGCCCTCCTGTCTTCCGCCGTGCTCCGGAGTTTGCTCAATTTCATGTCCGTTGCCTCGATGACACTGTCGAACCATCTCCTCCTTTGCTGCCCCCTTCTTCTTTGACCTTCCGTCTTTCCCAGCATCAGGGTCTTCTCTCATTGGGTGGCCAAAGTATTTGAGCCTCAGCTTCAGGATCTGGCCTTCCAGGGAACAGTCAGGGTTGATTTCTTTTAGGATATTGACTGATCTGATCTCCTTGGCAGTCCGAGGGAATCCCTACTGGGTTGCCATAATTTAGCCGCAACTTGCCAGCACTTTCCACCACGGCCATTCCTTGACACAACTGAATGTCATTCACCGGATGATCACCCATCCCTTTTCACCTTCCTGGACTCTTCTCCGACATACAGTCATTACATTAGTGAGGGAGAGACTCTTTTCTGGTTGTCAAAAAACGTTAAATTTCCTTTCCCTGAATCTTTATTCTTTCAGTGGTTCTCCTCCACGCCAGGCGTCTTTCTACGATGGCAGGATGCAAGCCAATGTTTTTCCCTCTTTGTATCACCTGTCCTTAAATGGGGCGATCTCACAGTCGACTTTTTCTCTCTCTTGCACGTCTTGACATCATCTTCCCTACATTTGCTTGCCCTCACATCCCACCTGGTTCCTTCCTCGCATGAGAAAACCTGAGCTTCTCATACAACCAGATTTTCTTCCTTCACTCCTTATACTGCTTGCCTCCTATCTGTGTCTTAACCGTTGCTTCTACACCTCATAATTTTTA
The DNA here is from genome assembly GCA_029375565.1 of Gekko gecko. NCBI lineage: Eukaryota > Metazoa > Chordata > Lepidosauria > Squamata > Gekkonidae > Gekko > Gekko gecko. The sequence continues at coordinate 56,179,194 of JAPDNY010000015.1, read as the reverse complement.
ATTTTGGGGCATGGAAAGGCTTAAATATACCCCTAAGGCCTTCCACGGAGGCCAGGCGAAGGGAATCAGTGGAATATTGTCTGCTCATCTCTCCAGAGTCTCAGGCAATGGTCCTTCTCATCACCTACTGCCTGGTTCTTTTTTTAACTGGAGGTGCCGGGGATTGAACCTGGGACCCTCTGCATGCCAAGCAGATGCTCTACCACTGAGCCACAGCCCATCCAGTTCAAGCCAAGTCTCTTAGTAATGCCTCCAGGAATTTGATCCAAGGTTGGTCCAAAAGAGAGTTTTACCACCAGATGTATTCCTGAAGTTCCTGTCCCCACCAGGCAGAACAGTCTGAGGTTGCCAGCTTTTTAACTGGTCCCTCTACCCAATCTTTTAATAACAATTTGATCTGCAGCAGTTACTGAGCTTATGTTATGTAGCTGCATGCCACAAACAGCTTTAAAAGCCCTTTTCAATGTATTAAACCTCCATTCGAGGGACAGGACATTGTTTTTTCCTGGCCAGCTGGCAAACTTAGAGGACATGGCGCATTCACTGTATTCCCTCTGCGCTATTTCTTTCAACCACTTCCATCCTCCCATCGCTCAGCACTGAATTTTTGCCAAGGTTTTAAGGGCGGGGGGGAGAGACTGGAATATGAGCCGGCTGAGCTTACAGGTGAGACAGTGAGATGCCAGGGCTCTTATTGCCGTAATGTGTTTATTTACTAAATAAGGCACAGTAATCCCCGGTCCAGGTACAGCTCTCGAGGGGCAAAGGAGGCCAAGGAAGAGCCTTGGACTCCAAAAACCTGCAATAGTAGAAAAGTTTCTTTCTCTTCCCTGCTGAGCAGTTCGGCAGAGAGGGGAGGGGAGTCTTTCCCTCCCAAGTGGCAGGACCCACTATTCGTTTCCTTCCCCTCCTGCAAATGATGAAGTAGAACAAGAGAGGGCCAACCCCTGTAAGAAGCAGTGTCATGGGAGAGAACGTCTCCGATGTTTCCTTATTCCCAAAGGCATTCTTCCTTGCTATATCTCACAAGAGAGACCCTTGTGCATAGAATGAGGATGGTCAAACTGTTTCCACGTGGCATATTGTCATAGGTAGGGGTGTGCAAAATAAAATAAAATAAAATTCGATCCAATTCGGTTTGGCTGAATCGGGCTGCAAATGATTCGGCCCGCCGAATGACCCCTCATACGATGACAAAATGAGTTTAAAATGTGCACTTTGAAGTGTGGTGTGTTTTCTGGGCTGTAGAGAAATAGCTGTGGCACTTTTTTTTTTGCTCTGCAAGTTTATACGAAGGGTCGGGAATAATTACATTCTTAAGTACTTAGCAAACTTAAAACCCACAAAGACTATTGTGATTCCCGAAGCAGACAGTGTGTGTCGACAGGGAAAGGGAGTGCGATTTGACAGGGGGTTCAAGCTCCCTGCCTTCTGAGAACAAATTACCGTTGGCGGGGATGGAAAGTGGAGTCAAGTTGCAGCTAACTCATGGAGACCCTGTAGGGGTGGTCTGCCATTGTCTGCCTCTGCATCGCAACCCCGGACTTCCTTGGTGGTCTCCCATCCAAGTATTAACCGGAGCCAGTCCTGCTTAGCTTCTGAGCAGTGTTCCCTCTAAGCTGAGTTAGTGTGAGCGAGCTCACAGTTTTTTAGCCTCCGGCTCACACGTTTTTGTCTCAGCTCAGGAAGGATGGGGCTCCAGAGCAAACTGATTGATGCAGCAGCCAAATTGCTCGCTCACGATTCTAATGCCAGCAGCTCACAAAGTAGAATTTTTGCTCACAAGACCCCACAGCTTAGAGGGAGCGTTGCTTCTGAGATCTGACAAGATGGGGCTAGCCTGGGACATCCAGGTCAGGGCTAGGAGGCCTCAGGGACATATTTAAGCCTATAGCATCTCAACGTTCAGAATTATGTACTGATGCAGTAGACAGAATAGCAAACTTAGGACCCTGGGAAACTTGGATTCAAATCTCCACTTCTGCCATAAACACTAGCTAGGTAACCTTGGGCCCAATCACAAACTCTCAGCAAGACCTACCTCACCGGGTTGTTGTGAGAAAATGGAGGCGGGAAGAACGATGTTCTAAAAGCTGTTTTGAGTCCCAGCGGGGTGTGTGTGTGAGTAGGATATTAATAAATAAATACAAATGCATGCACTGAATCAGCAGTCACAGCATCAACACGGAAACAAAACAAACCCATCCCTGTCTGGAAGACATCTTGGTCTGGATAAACCAAGGTCTTCAGGGAGATTAACCCCTTGGCTCTTTATCCTGTGTATTTAAATGTGAAATGGATTGTGGGTAATGCAAACATTATTGGCTCCCAAATATGAAGGGGACACCCAGTTGCATTTTGAGATTAAGATATGGAAATCTTTCAAGGAGGGGGGGTCCTTGACTTTGCTTTGCAAATTTTTAGTGTGCAAACTTAAAAATTTCTGGTGGCATTTAGCTGGGATCAGTTTTCAGTCAGTTGCTTTTCTTGGAGAGGGGAGACCTGCACTACGAAGTCCTATTTTATACCTTTTTAAAAACTGTAATGTGGCATAATAACCCTGTTCGTTATAGCAAGAGGGAGTTTTGGGGTGCTTCAAAGAAGAGAGGTTTCACCCTTCTACCGCTGTATTTATTTATTTGACCACAGATGCGGGTTTCTGCTGATCAGTTTGAAAACCAGGGCTCTTTTTGTAGCAGGGACTCCTTTGCATATTAGGCGACACGCCCCTAATGTAGCCAATCCTCCAAGAGCTTACAGAGCTCTTCTTACAGGGGCTACTGTAAGCTCTCGGAGGATTGGCTACGTTAGGGGTGTGTCGCCTAATATGCAAAGGAGTTCCTGCTACAAAAAGAGCCTTGTTGACAGTCATTCAGCGCTTTCCCACAGTCCTGCCTTTCTAGGCAATTCTTATTTATATAGGTGTATATGCAAATTGTAGGCCTGTTTTGTAACTTGACCACTTGCCAGTTAGGCTCAGTCCATTCACCCCTCATGAAGAGTGAGCTGATTTTCCCACTGAACGGTGCCACTTGTTCATGAAGAGTTCAGGCCAGTGTTCCCTCTAAGCTGAGTTAGTGTGAGCTGGCTCACAGTTCTTTAGCTTCTGGCTCACACATTTCTTGTCTTTGCTCAGGAAGGACGTGGCTCCAGAGCAAACTTAATTTATGCAGCAGCCAAATCGCTCGCTCACAACTGTAATGCCGGTAGCTCACAGAGTAGAATCTTTGCTCACAAGACTCCACGGCTTAGAGGGAGCATTGGTCCAGACCTGTTTGTGGGGTAACTGTTCACATATTCGGACAGTCGATGGTAATCAACAGTGTTTCACGCGTGCATATTCTCAGCCAAATGGAAGCTTCTCTCTGTTGTTGCTGCGTGCTGCTGGGTAGCCAGTTGTATAAGCAAGGAGCAAATCAATTAAGTTAGCCAGTGCTTATAAGCAAACACTGTGATTTTTTTAAAGAAGTCTTACTGTTTCGTTTTACGTCATAAGAACATAAGTAGAGCCTGCTGGATCAGACCAGTGGTCTGATCTAGTCCAGCATTCTGTTCCACACGGTAGCCGACCGTTTCTAGGCCGTTCAGGAGGTGATGGCAGCTACAAGCATGGACAGCTTCAAGAGGGAATTAGATAAACATATGGAGCAGAAGTCCATCAGTGGCTATTAGCCACAGGGGTATAGATGGGAACTCTCAGTCTGGGGCAGGTGATGCACTCTATTCATGGTGCTGGAGGGGGCAGCAGTGGGAGGGCTTCTGGTGTCCCGGCCCCACTGCTGGACCTCCTGATGGCACCTGGTATATTCTGGCCGCTGTGTGACAGAGTGTTGGACTAGATGGGCCATTGGCCTGATTCAGCATTGGCTTCTCTTATGTTCTTATGATCGTTTGTCCTGGAGGACCGACAGACAGGGCATAGAAGCCAAGACATTCCCTCCATGTTCTGCGTCTGTATAACTGAGGTTATTTCATAGATGTGTATTTTCGCATTTCTGTATGGAAGGCATCGCTTCCTCCTCATGAGCAGACCTGAACCACCCATGACCTTGGGTGGAATATTCTCATTGGCTGCACAGATGCAAGAGCCCCTGCAACTAGAGTTGCCAACTTCCTGGTGGGGCCCGGAGATTTCCTGGAGTTACAACTGCTCCCCAGAGGACAGAGTTCAATTCCCCGGAAGAGAACAGTTGCTTTGGAAGATGGGCTCTGTAGCATTATACCCTGCTGAGTTCTCTCCCTTTCCCAAACTTCTAGATCCACTCCCCAAATATCCAGAAATTTCCCAACCCAGAGTTGGCAGCCTTATCCACAAGGCAAGGCAATGAAAGCCTACCACCACAGCTGCTTAGCAGCTGTACAGCTGTTTAGCAGCTGTTCTGGGTGATGTTTGGATGTTTGGCTAATGGTTGGTGGGGGCTGTCAAATATGGCACGTCCGCCTATTTGAACATGTTTTCCCTGCAAAATTCACGGTATCCTTATTTGTGACTCTCTTTGTTAATGTGACTGCAGCCTTTTTACTCAGGAGGGCAAACCCGACTTGTGTTCTGGTTCTTTCTGAACTTCATAAGTCTGTGTTCCTCACACACCACCCCCCCCCCAAAAAAAAAAAAAAAGAAGAAGAAGGGAAGCTGGAAGCACAATCCAGTGAATTCTGGGAGACATTACAGAATACTTTAAATGTTCGTTAGGAAAATCACAAAAACTTTTTATAGAAGAAGAAGAGATTGGATTTATACCCCGCCTTTCACTACCCAAGGGAGTCTCAGAGTGGCTGACAAACTCCTTTCCCTTCCCCTTCCCACAACAGACAGACCAACATGGTTACTCTCTGAAACTATCTAAATGTGAAAGTTCTTTCACAAAACCAAATCATACGCCTTCCCCTACTGTAGAAGAATAACAAGGGCTAGGGTGAGTCCTGATGTGCTACTTTTTAAAAGGAGGGCATTTTATATGCAATTTCCAAGTCCAGAGAAAGCATTATGAATTGATGCTCCTGAATATATAATTTGGGCACCGAGTTGGTTTTCTCTTTTCTATGGGTATAGGAGGCATTCTTGGAAGCTCCATCAACCCTGTTATGAACTAATGTATGTATCTGGGTAATCTTCCTCCCACGAGCATTCAGTGGATGGGTTTGGGGCCTGAAGGTCATTGACTTCTGTTGCCTTCATTTTATTATTCAGATTTTAGAATGCAGTAAAACAGGGACTGAGGGCCATCATGTCACATGCCTGGATTTGTGCTTTCTCGGATGAGTCCCCAAAAGCGGTCTGCTGATATGTCTTCCAAATGCTGGGAGCAATAGCTCTGCTTAGCCAGGTGGGGGCAGAAGAGCTCTATTGTACATGCTGGGGACTGAAAGTCCTGTAGACTTTGAGGGAAAGGTGCTGTCTAGGGCCGAAGTGCATACTTTCCTTTTTTGAAAGCTAAGTGATAGTCCACAGGCTTTGCAAAGAGTGGCTGTTCTTGGAAGAGTCTGTTCTCACTGCTCAAGCCAACAATGGTGGTATTCCGGCTGTGGTCACATGGTCATTTTGATCGGGTTTCACCGCTGTTCCCTCTCACATTTAAAATTGCTGACCAGACGCCCACATCCATCTCCCACACTGAAGTGGGCTCACTCGCGCGATCCTCCTGGTTCCCTAGCGAGTTTTCCGGCACCGGGAAAATCAACTGCTTTCTGGGTACTTGAGCTTTGAATCCGCGATTTTCCTATCTGGACAGCCATCTCTCGCAATCATTGCGATTAGGTCTGAACGTCCTTCTTCCGGTAGTTTTTTTGTGTGTGACTTTCACATTGTGTGCATGCTCGTGCATATGCATATGTGCACATGCGTATATGTGCACGTGTGCACGCGCAAATAATTTTTTTAAAAAAATTTGTCTGGACAGCGCCTGGAGCATTTTTGCGCAAAGCAAGTGGTTGGGCAAGGGATGTGTGATCATCTGAACCTGCTTAAAAATATCCCTGATCAAATCTACAGCAGGAACAAATCGCGGCAGGCTTGCTGTGTGACCACAGCCTCTGTGTATTAATCCATCTTCTGCGCAGAAGCCCCTCTTTTTGGAAGGGGGGGGGATTGAGAGAGACCTTATGAATTTTCTCCTCATGTCTGTGTGCAGGGTTACACAACTGCATGAAGAAGTGTTGGGGTGAACTGAGGGATGCCTGGGTGTAACTTCCGTGAATTCTGCCATGCAGCCCTGCCAACGGAAACAGCCACTGCCTGTTTGAATGTACCGTCTGGTTCATGAGAGCTCTCTCCGGGGGTGCATTTGTAGAGCTGAGTGCATTTGTACACAATTATGTGTAGAACACAGGCAAAGTTTCCAGGGGTGAACGAGTCCTTATTTGGTTCATTAATTTAGCAAATTTTTACGCCGCCTCTCCAGGAAACCATCCTGAGGTGGATTACAAAAATAAAACTTAATGATGATGATGATGATAATAGATTGGATTTATACCCCACCCTTCACTACCCAAAGGAGTCTCAGAGCAGCTTACAAACTCCTTTCCCGTCCCCTCCCCACAACAGACACCCTGTCAAGTAGGTGGGGCTGAGAGAGCTCTTGACAGAAACTGCTCTTTTTCAAGAACAGCTCTTGTCAGAACTATGGCTTGCCCAAGGTCATCCAGCCAGGTGCAAGTGGAGGAGTGGGGAATCAAACCCAGTTTTCCTGGATTAGCACCCGTGCACTTAACCACTACATCAGACTGGCTCTCAAAAACAAAACATGAACATTTATTAATTACAATCCCAGTCACAGCATAAAAAACATATGTTGCTTGTGTCTGAGAACTGGGAAGCTTAAGAATTTATTTCCGTCCACATTAGATTCTAAGTTGATGGATTTTAGCGGTGGAAAGTACCATCAACTCACAGCTGGCTTATGGTGGAGGCCCCCCCCCGGTGGGGTTTCCAAGGCAAGAGACATTCAGAGATAGTCGGCCATTACCTGCCTCTTTGTAGCAACCCTGGACTTCCTTGCTGGTCTCCCACCCAAGTACTGAGCAGGGCCGACGGTGCTTAGCTTCAAAAATCTGACAAGACCAAACTAGCCTAGTTCATTCCAGGTCAGGGCAGGCTGACAGATGATACAAAAATTCCAGCTGTGATTATTAATCTATGGTGTCTGAGTGGTACGTGGTGGAAGTCAGCAGTGTTAAAATGTGACTGGTACATCTAGTTGTGAAACGGCTGGATTCCTTTAGCCTCTTCTCATATGTTGTGCTAAATACTGTCGCTCTGGTTGGCAACGGTGACTTCAGTGCTAATAAGTTCACCATTCGCGTCACCAGAAAGTTGCACCCAAGTCCAATACAATCGCTTATGATTTCAAAAGAGGGAACCTTGTGAAAATGAGGGCACTAGTCAGAAGGAAGTTAAAAGATGGAATTAACAGACTCAAATCCCTCCAGAACTCCTGGAAGCTATTTAAGACTATGCTAATCTATGGTGGCCAGCCAATGCCTGGCACCCTGCAGGAGATGGGAGCCAGGGATATGAGGGGCCACTGCTATTGCACATAATGCGATGTCACTTCTGGGGAAACTGGAAATGATGTCATGTCAGTCTAGGAATCGCCAGAAACTCTATGGTAAAACCATCATAGTGGGAGGCCTGGCATGTCTGGGGCCCAGGTAGAATACACACAGGAAAGGTACCAACAAGGCTAAAAAGCCTGCACCGGTTAACAACTCAAGGAAACCATAAAACGCAAAAAAGGCTTCTTTTTAAAAGTGAAAGTTTCCCTCGACCAAGGTGAACAGAAAAGAACACAGGTTCTGGCAAAACGAATGTAAGGCAATAAGGCAAGCAAAAAGAGAACTTGAGGAGCAGATGTCCACGAACATTAAGAGAAACAATAAGTATTTCTTCAAATTTATCAGGAGCAGGAAAGTGGCTAAGGGAGGTGTTTGGACCGTTGGACGACAAAGGAAGAAAAGGATGGCTTTGGGGAGATGGCAGAGAAATGGAATGAATTCTTTGCATCTCCTTTCGATGTGGAAAATGTGAGGTACGTCGCTACACCGAAGCTACTGTTTTTAGGAAGGGTGTCTGAAAAACTGAGTCAAATTGGGGTGATGAGATATGACGTTCTAGGACAGCCAGGCAAACGGAAAACTAAAATGTCTGCGGGTCGAGATGGCATACACCGGCAGTTTCTGAAGGAACTCAGACCAGAAACTGTTGATCCGTTAAGATGTAACTAAAATTGGCCTCCCTGCTGGGTGACTGGAAAATAGCAAATTTTAACTTATATTTTAATACATTTAAGGAATTCCAGGCCAGTTAGCTTAATATCTGTTGCAGCTAAAATTACTAGAAACTGCTATTAAAGAGCTAAATTCGAGTCCAGTAGCACTTTATAGAACAACAAGATTTTCCGGGTATGACCCTTCGAGAGCTAAAGCTCCTTTTGTTAGATCTGACTCTTGCAAACTCAGATCCTAATAATCTTTTTGGTCTCTTAAGGCTCCACTGGTCTTGTATTTAGCTGTTGTACTGCTGCCCTCTGAACCTGTTATTAAAGACAGAAACAAAGTCTGCTGAGGGAAAATCAGCACGGCTTCTGCAAAGGAAAGGCCTGTCTCAGCAGGTTAACAGCTTGTGGATACAGGCAATACAATTTGTTGTTCAGTCACACAGTCGAGTCCGACTCTTCGTGACCCCATAGGCCAGATCACGCCAGGCCCTCCTGTCTTCTGCTGTCCTCTGAAATTTGGTCAATTTCATGTCCGTTGCATGGATAACACTGTCCAACCATCTCATCCTTTGCCGTCCCCTTCTTCTTTGACCTTCAGTCTTTCCCAGCATCAGGGTTTTCTCCAGGGAGTGCTCCCTTCTCATTGGGTGGCCAAAGTATTTGAGCTTCAGCTTCAGGATCTGGCCTTCCAGGGAACAGTCAGAGTTGATTTCTTTTAGGATATTGACTGATTTGATCTCCTTGCAGTCCAAGGGACTCTCAAGAGTCTTCTCCAGCATCATAATTCAAAAGCATCTATTCTTTGGCGTTCAGCCTTCATTATAGTCCAACTCTCGCAGCCATACGTTACTACTGGGAATACCATTTCTTTGACCATGTGGACTTTTGTTGGCAGGGTGATGTCTCTGCTTTTTAGTATGCTGCCTAGGTTTGCCATTGCTTTCCTCCCCAGGAGCAGGCGTCTTTTAATTTCATGGCTGCAGTCACCGTCTGCAGTGATCTTGGATCCCAGGAACGTGAAGTCTGTCACTACTTCTACGACTTCCCCTTCTATTTGCCAAGGAGTGATGGGGCCGGATGCCAGGATCTTAGTTTTTTTGATGTTGGGTTTCAAGCCAACTTTTGCGCTCTCCTCTTTCACCCTTCCAAAAGGACTTCTGGACTTCCAAAAGGCTTTTGACAAGGTACCTCAACAAAGGCTCCCAAGTAGGCTTAGCAGGCATAGGATAAGAGGATGGGTCCTCTTATGGATTAAAAGCTGGTTAAATGGCAAGAAGTGGTTACAATGGATCTCCAGCCTACAGACATTAGTCTCCCTGGGAAAATGGCTGCTTTGGACGGTGAACCCGAGGGCACTGCATTTCAGCTGAGGTTACTCCCCTCTCCAAACCCACCAGACAGGCTGCACTCCCAAATCTCCAGAAACTTCCCAACCCTGAGCTGGCAACCCCACCAGACAGTAGGAATAAACAGAGAGTTCCTGCAATAAAGGGAAGTGAGTTATGGTGTCCTGCAAGGATTGATATGAAGACCAGTGCTAATTAAGTTGTTCATAAATTATTTGGATATGGGGATGAGCCGTGTAGTAGCCAAATCTGAAGACTATGCCAAATGGTTTAATATAGTGAAAACCACAGCTGCTTTGAACATCTACAGGAGAATCTCTCTAAATTGGGTGAGTTGGAAGCAATAGGGTAAGTGAAGGTCAATGTGGGTAAGTCTAAGGTGATGCACACTAGAACAACAACAAAAATCCTAACTTTAAATACATGCTGATGGGGGTCTTGACTGGCTGAGGCGGAGAGGGAAAGAAATCTTGGGGTTTTAGTGGAAAGCTCTATGAAACACTTGTCCCAGTGTGAGGCGGTGGTGAAAAGGGCAAACTCCATGCTAAGAAGAAGAAGAAGAAGAAAGAGAAGAGATTGGATTTATACTCCACCCTTCACTACCTGAAGGAGTCTCAGAGCGGCTTACAAACTCCTTTCCCTCCCCCTCCCCACAACAGACACCCTGTGAGGTCGGCGGGGCTGAGAGAGCTCTGACAGAAACTGCTCTTTTTCAAGAACAGCTCTGACAGAACTGTGGCTTGCCCAAGGTCATCCAGCTGGCTGCAAGTGGAGAAGTAGGGAATCAAACCCGGTTCTCCCAGATTAGAGTCCGCGCACTTCACCACTACACCAAACTGGCTCTCTAAGAATCATTAGGAAAGGGACTGAAAATTAAATACCCAACACTGTAATGCCCTTGTATAATGCTGCAGTGCAGCCTCCTTTGGAAAACTGTGTGCAGTTCTGGTTGCCATAACTCAAAAGGAACATTGCGGAGCTGGGAAAAAAATCAAAGGAGGGTAATCAAGATTATCAAGAGGTTGGAAAACCTTTCACACAAGAAAAGCCTGGAGGATCTGGGACTTTCCAGTCTATATTTAAAAAAAAGCTAAGGGAAAACATGCCAGAGCTTTACACAGTTATGCATGCGGTAGAGAAAGTGGGTAAAAGGTGCTTTTTTCCTGTCCAGATTCATGGTGGAGAGGTCTATCAACGGCAACTAGACATGGTGACTGGAGGGAGACTCCGTAGATGGGCCACTGGCTTGTCCTAGATGGCTAAGTTCTTATCAGTCAGTTGTGTTTATTTGTTTAAAACCAATGGTTACCACACACCCCCAAAGCCACAGGTACTCTAAAATGCAGAGCATCAGTGAAGCCAACGTTAGATTGAACTAGATGTGTTCAATAAGAGTAACAATCATATAAAACGGTCCCCGTGGCAGCAAACATGACAGAATATGTTTGTAGTGACTGAAGTTTTTTTTTTAAAACCAGATCATGAAACGAAAAACAAATTTTATGTGCATCCCTCAACAGTGATCAAGAGCATCTTTCAAAATATCTGGTTTAAGGAATATTATATAGGGGACAATAAACAGAAAGGAATGTGCATACTCTCTTCCCCGTTTTTTGCTTCCCACTAATAAAAAGGGCGGAAGACAGGAGGTCCTGGCGTGATGTGGTCCATGAGGTCGCAAAGAGTCAGACTCGACTATGTGACTGAACAACAATAAAAGCCTTCTGGCTGGAATTTTAGACTATTTCCCTTTTTGGTAACCGGAAAGCGTGGTTTGAATCTTTGTGAAGGTCACCAGCTTTTAGGCCTACAAACTAAGAAGGTTCCAGTTCATTGATGGGGCAGAAGATTTACAGTGACTTCAGCTTTACTCTGGTTGCTTTTATTATTCTGTTGACTAAGGACAGAGTTAGAACATGCCCCTAGGGGGTATATAAAATATGCTTTTTTCCCCCTCTGATCTTTTCTGTTGCCTCAAGCACAGATTAACCCTCTTGGGTCCTAGCAACGGGGTAACAACTAGGGGAAAGGGAACCTGAGTTGTTAAAACACGTCCAATGATGCTACCTGAGAGCCCCTTTGAGGCATGAGGTAATACAAACCTCAGAGAAAGCGGATTCAGACCTCCTGTTTAGTAATCCTTTCCTGCCTTTTGGGGTATGAGCTTGTGTACAAGTGTACGACTGTGTAAAATATTTAATAACAAAGAGAAAAGGGCTAGTGATAATGCATATATTGTGTGTCTAAGTGCATATATGGCAGGAAGGAGGAAATGTATGTCACTTTTCAGAGTCCAGATGGCGGAGGAGTTGCTCTGTTTGTCTCTCGTCATGATCTGAAAGATGCCCCGGTTCACGGCCCCGGGGAGAAAATTTGCTACCAAAGAGACCAAATTCATCTCCCCTCAGAATTCCCGTCAGAAGACGGAAGGCAGGCCTTGAAGGGTCTGCCTCCTGATTGGCCGATGGGAACGCTGGTCTTGGAACTTGGCTTTCTCTGGTGTGCCGTTCCCTGAGGCGTTATACCAGAGTTGTGTGAACATGCACAACCGCCGGAAAAATTGTTTATGCTGCAAATAGTTTGCAGTGATTCAGGAAAGGGGGCGACTGGGTGGGGAGAGCCAGCATCCCAGGTTTATTGGCCCATTCCCCCCTGAGGGGAATATTCCTTCCCTCTCCCAAACAGGATCCGTCAGGCTCTGGAATGCAATCCAGACCCAGCTGCTGAGTTAGCGTTCCTCAGAGAAATTAAACCTGGATGCGTCTTGCCTGCACAAAAAAATGGCCTGTTTTTTTTTATGGGGTTGGAAGGAAAAGGAGGGGTTAGGCCAAAGATGGATTCTATAAAATTGGGGTGTTCTTCACCGTGAGACTCTCTGGCACTGTGAAACTTGTCGATTTTTAGGAAGCTCAAAAATGCTTCCACGAGGGGCAGTTCCCTAAGGTTGCCAGGTCCTTCCTGGCTACCAGTGGGGGATAGGGATTAGGGTTGCCAGATCCAGTTTGCGAAACTCCTGGAGATTTGGGGATGGAGTTTGAGAAGGACAGGGACCTCAGTGGGGTGTTGTTGTTGTTGAGTTGCACAGTCGAGTCAGACTCTTCGCAACCCCATGGACGACATAATGCCAGGCCCTCCTGTCTTCCATCGTGCTCCAGAATTTGCTTAATTTCATGTTCACTGCATTCCCCACTCTTCCACTTGCACCTGCTGATGTGACCTTGGGTCAGTCACAAGCTCTGGCATAGCTGTCCTTGAAAGAGCAGTTTCTGTCAGAGCTCTCTCAGCCCCACCTACCTCATAGGGTGTCTGTTGTGGGGAGGGGAAAGGAGTTTGTAAGCTGCTCTGAGACTCCGAGTGAAGGGTGGGGTATAAATCCAATCTCTTCTTCTTCTCTTCATTGATAATACTGTCTCACCATCTCATCCTTTGCCGTCCCCTTCTTCTTTGACCTTCAATCTTTTCCCGCATCAGGGTCTTCTTCTCCAGTGAGGGCTCCCTTCTCGTTTGGTGGCCAAAGTATTTGAGTTTCCGCTTCAGTCTCTGGCCTTCCAGGGAACAGTCAGGGTTGATTTCCCTTAGGATTGACTGATTCAATCTCCTTGCAGTCCAAGGGACTCTTCAAGAGTCTACTCCAGCACCATAATTCGAAAGCATCTATTCTTCGGTGCCCGGCCTTCCTGATGGTCCAACTCTCGCAGCCCTACACTACTACAATACAATACATACAACACCACAAAGCCCACCCTCCAAAGCGTTCATTTTCTCCAGGAGAACTGGTCTCTGTGGTCTGGAAATGAGCTGTAATTCCAGGGGATCCCCAGGTCCCACCTGGAGGCTGGAGTCCCTATGAAGGTCCCTCTTCCTGGCTGCAATTTCTTTCTAAAGTAATGAAGTCTACTACGAGCCGGTTGGTTTTCATCAGCGGGGCACATGGCTCTTGGGCAGAGGCGCTCCTGTATGTTTTCACGTTACATTTTTTGGACAGCTGAGCCCTGGCCCTGAAAATGAGGCTTGAGGCTAAGCAACCCTTGCAAGGGTCATTCAAATTAAGCTCCACCAACACCACTAAATGACACCATTCTACAGCACAGCAAGGGCTGTCCATCTCTAAAACTGGACCCAGGCTTCATTTCTAAGATGAGAGTTGCTGGGGCTCACGCAGCCTAAAAACTGAGCGGCTGTGTGTGGCACTCAATGAAATTAAGGAGCGGTAGCTTTAGAACAGTTAAAGGAAGTAGTTCTTCACCCAAAGAGTCGTTAATATGTGGAACTCACCGTCACAGGAAGTGGTGGTGGCTACAAGCATAGCTTCAAGAGGGGATTAGAAAAACATACGGGGCAGAGATCCATCAGTGGCTGAGAGCCACAAGGTATAGAGGGAAAGAGGGCTGCGGTGGCTCAGAGGTTAAGATGCTGAGCTGCAGACCGGAAGGTCGGTAGCTCGGCAGTTCGAGACCCGAGTGCCGTGTGACGGAGCGAGCTCCTGTCTCTGGCCCCAGCTCCTGCCAAAGTAGCAGTTCGAATGCAAGAAATTGCAAGCAGATAAATAGGTACCGCTTCAGTGGGAAGGTAACAGTGTTCCGTGCGCCTCGGTGTTTAGTTATCATGCCGACCACATGTTGGCTTTTGACTGGCTTTCGAGCAAGGGAAACCTTCACTTTTTATAGAGGGAACACTCTGTCTGGGACAGTGATGCCCTGTATTCTAGGTGCTTAGGGGGCAGCAGTGGGAGGGCTTCTGGAGTTCTGGCCCTGCTGGTGGACTTCCTGATGGCACCTGGGTTTTGGCCACTGTATGGCACGGAGTGTTGGACTGGATGGGCCATTGGCCTGATCCAACATGGCTACTCTTATGTTTGGGGCAGTGATGCTCTGTCTTCTTGGTGCCTAGGGGGCTACAGTGGGAGGGCTTCTGGAATTCTGGCTCCACTGGTGGACCTCCTGATGGCACCTGGTATTTTTGTCCACTGAGCGGCACAAAGTGGTGGACTGGATGGGCCACTGGCCTGATCCAACATTGGCTTCTCTTATGTTCTTACATCATAAATTACACAATTTCAGCCTACGATCTGGACCGATCATGCTCAAATCGCCCCTCATATATGAAATTCATTAAGTGACCTTGGACCAGTTGCTCTCTATTTGAACTAGCCTACCTGGCAAGGTGGTTGTAAGGGAAAAATAGGGAAGGGAAGAACCCTGTATTTTAATGGGGAAAGAACAGAATAAAAACATTAACAGAAAAAGGAACGGAATCACAGCCTTGCCCTTGGAAGCCGTTTCCCCAGTTCTAAATGTAAGGGTTTTTTTTGTTGCTGGTGTTTGGCAAATTATTATTTATTTATCATATGGCAGTGTTACACACAGGAAGTATATAATCACATAAAATATGTAACCAAGTTGATACAATGGGTATACAGGCTGATTGGGAAATCCCCCTAAATACCAGCTTTTCTAGATTTTTCAGTCCACTCAGTCGCAGCTGGGGAGAGCAAAGAACTCTGTCACATCTCCCTGGAAAGCACGACACTCGCATTCCTGTGACAAAGGGAAAATAGTTTGCCGCACTGCATCACCATTGCATTCGGTCCCGGTAATTTGCCCTGTTTAAACAACAGGTTTGCACAACTGCCAAAGCCTCTTCGTATTCTATCAGCCGTCTTCCGTACTTTATGTGGCAAGTCAAATCCTGAGGACTCCTCACGGGTGTTTATGAGGATATGGATATTGGGTGGAACTGATTGCATCCATGTTTGGCAACAGAAAGACACTCTGCACATGTGTAAAGCTGAGGAACAAGATGTGGGAACTAGGCCACAGCCATAATGATTTCTTCATGTTTCCTTGGAAGTTTTCTCCTTTGTTTTGCCATGGGGGCTGACGTTTTCCAGAATGTGTGATCTCTGTTGATCTTTTAGAAAGAAATAGCGGTCTCTTAAAAAATAAAATAAAAAATATATATACAGACCACTGGTTTCCCACAATGCTCTTTCTTAGGCCACTGGTTTCCCACATTGCTCTTTCTTAGGCCACTGGTTTCCCACATTGCTCTTTCTTCCCGGCTGTTGAAATCACAATGTGATTTCTCACAGCCAGGAGGGACAGAAGACATTTTTGTGTCCGATGTGCCAACGAGCAATTTTTCAACTGATCGTCCCTTTCCCTTAGCAGCCTAGTTAGCCTGATAGCCCAGCCTAGTCTGATCTTGTCAGAGTCTGGAAGCTCAGCAAGGGCAGCTAAGGTTAGTACCTGGATGAGAGACCACCCAGGAGGACCGGGGTTGCTGTGTGTAGGAAGAAGAATGGCCAACCACCGCTGCCCATCCCTTGCCTTGCAACCCCCATGAGTTGGTTGCAGCTTAAGGGCACAAAACTTTTATTCCTAGCTGTAGAGAAGAGCAAGGGTCCAGTAGCACCCTAAAGGCTAACAAAATTTGCGGCAGAAAAACAAAATTTGAGTGGGTATGAGCTTTTGTGAGTCACTGCTCACTCAAAGGAGTGACTCACGAGACAAAGGAGAAGAAAGAGGAGGAGGAGGAGATTGGATTGATACCCTACCCTTCACTACCCAAGGGAGAAGAAGAAGAAGAAGAAGAAGAAGAAGAGAGAGAAGAGTTTGGATTCATACCCCGCCCTTCACTGCCCAAAGGCGTCTCAGAGCGGCTGACAAACTCCTTTCCCTTCCCCTCCCCACAACAGACACCCCCTGTGAGGTAGGCGGGGCTGAGAGAACTTCTGACAGAAACTGTCCTTGAGAGAACAGCTGTGCCAGAACTTGTGACTGACCCAAGGTCACATCAGCAGGTGCAAGAGGAGGAGTGGAGAATCAAACTCGGTTTTCCCAGATTAGAGTCCACGCACTTAACCACTACACCAAACTGGCTCTCATAATGCCACAGAGTCCACCCTCCAAAGCAGCCATTTTCTCTCCAGGGGAGCTGATCTCTCTGTTGCCAGGAGACCAGTTGTAATCCCAGCAGTTGTTTGAGATGGGTTAGATGAGAGGTGGCCATACTTATTTGGCCTACTGCCAAAAGGCTGCTTTAGATAGGTTCTGGACTCTTCTTTCTTTATGTTTTTCCACCTCCCCCCTTATTTGTATTCAATGCCCCCTCCACACACAATTGCACTCAAGGCTCCGACCACCCGCCTGGATCATTCCAGCACCCTCAGGGAACCGGTGGGTTAGATGCCCACTTTGGGAACCAGTGGGTTAGATGCCCACTTTGGGAACCAGTGGGTTAGATGGAGATTATGTGCTTCAGTGGAGAGAGAGGAGTTGATCCAAGCAGTGTTCCCACTAGGCTGAGTTAGTGTGAGCTAGCTCACAGTTTTTTAGCCTCCGGCCCACACATTTTTGTCTTCGCTCAAGAAGGAGGGCTCCAGAGCAAACTAATTCATGCAGTAGCCAAATCGCTTGCTCACAACCTTAATGCCGGTAGCTCACAAAGTAGAATTTTTGCTCACAAGACTCCGCAGCTTAGAGGGAACATTGCATCGATTTAGGCTCTAATCAATCCCTTATTCTGGCTCCCCATAACCGCGTTGGGAACCAGTTCAGTCCTTCTGAACTGAGACTACTTGCGGCCCGATTTGGGCCTATGTTGGCCTCATATGAAACAGTACTTGCTGTCATACAAGAACTATGAACAGCCTTCATCTCTTTGTAGAACTTAGCCAACCATCTGGTTTCCCCATGCTGTGCTGGATTTCTCAACAGCCTCCAGCTCAGCTGTCTGCTACAGTTCATTACAGTTCATTGCCTTTCATTTTTTTTTAACTGTGTAAGTATTCTTCCCTTGCGTTGCATAAGACAACAGTTTCCACTGGTCACATTTTTATCTTGCTTTTCCGCTAAGGAGCCTGGACCAGTCTCCATGGTTCTGTCCTCTTTCACTGTACCAGCTGCTGCCAAACCTACATTTTTGATAACCTGCACGGCCAATCCAACGGTCAATCGAAAGCCTTGCTGGGCAGAACCCCCCCTGGCCAAACTCACTTTAAAAAACCCACTTGGTAGGTTCCATGGCACACACGGGCACCAAGTTGAGGACTCCTGATCTAGATGGCTGCAGTCTCTGAGCATGGAGGTTGCATGACTCAATAGCCATTGATGGATCTCTCCTCTATGCAGTCATCCAGTTCCTTTAATGGCAACTAAACAAACAAAACATACATTTACAGTTTTCCGCTTGTCTCGCCAAACTTATGTGTGTGAATGAAATGGGGAGGAAAATCGAGGAGCGCTCCCTTGTCCAGTTTTCCAGTCTCCACAACATGACGAACGCATGAATCTGATGGGGCTGGGACATGCGGTATCACTGCAGTAAAGTCAGAGGCCCTGGTTGCTTCTCAGGAGGTAGAGGTGACCTGCCGGGCACATGTGGGTACACAAAAAGCCATCTCTCTGATTCATGTCTAATAGGATCTGGCAGTTAAGGCCAAAAGGTCAGTCCTGTTTTAGTTCAGCGGTGAGATTAGGATTTGCGGGACGGAGCAGCTTGCTGGAATTGTGAGCGGAGCAGTGGTTTGACTAATACCAACCAAGGCTGATGGGATAGGGTGGACTTAGGCCAATGAATCTGTCCTCTCCTCCCATGACCCCGTGTGTGCATTTGAACGGAGAGGGCTTTCTTTCTTGTTGTAGCCTTTAGATGCCCCGTATCATGGGTCCCCAACTTTGGCACACCTCTGGGCACCTTCGGAATTCTGACATGTGATGCTGCATGCAGCTATGGAATGGCGGTTGCGGGAGGTGAAGCCAGCCACAAAATGGCTGCCGCAGGAGGTGGAGCTAACCGTGGTATGTCAGAGAGCGAGGTTATGCATAAATCTAATAGAAACTCTTCAACAGTTCAGGTACAAGCTCTGTTTAATAGGACGCCTTTAAAAACATACACAGGAACCCGGTGAACACTCTTGTGCTGTGGTGGCCACTCTCGTGGGAGCAACTTTATTAAAATCTGCAAAGCCAATTTAGATTTCCAACGGCCAATCAGAAGCTCTGCTTGGCCAAAGCCCCGCCTGGCTCTGCACACTTTCTAAAAACCCGGAATGAGCACCGGGAAAGATGTTGGTGGGCACCATGGATCCAATGAGCACCAGGTGGGGACCCCTGCCCTATATGAGCGGCAATATGAGAGGGGTGGTGTCAACTATAGTTGTCAAGAGATGGGAAGGGTTTCTCTTGGCTCCTACAAAGAAAGATGAGCATATTTGTAAGGGAATACAGCTCCTGCAAATCTTGGTATCAAAACGGCTGCTCAGTGTCTGCGCCCCTGGAGACAAAATGACTTTTATAAATGCGTAGTTTGCTAGGAAAGGCAAGATGGCAGCCAAAGAATGGGACAGCATTGGCCGTATTCCAGCTGAATCTCGGATCAAGGAGGAAGGCCTCGGCCTCTATTTCCTGTTGTTGGCCCTCCAGAGGAACTGTTTGGCCGCTGTGTGAGACAGGATGCTGGACTAGATGGACTGTTGGTCTGATCCAGCAGGGCTCTTCTTACATTCTCAACATTAGGGAAAGGCCTCCGTGCCCTGTTGTTGTTCCTCCGGAGGAACTGGTTGGCCACTGTGTGAGACAGGATGCTGGACTAGATGGACCATTGGTCTGATCCAGCAGGGCTCTTCTTATGTTCCCTGGGCAGCACTGTTCACCCCAAAATGGGCAAAGCTAGGTAAAAATAGAACATGTAATTCAGAAAATTTTTGAGCATTTGGTTGCTGTTCTCCCACAGCCAGGCGAGGAGCCTTAGTGTCTGACTCCCATTCTCTTTTCTCTCTTTTCCAGGGTCACTCTTCGCTCCCTTTTTCTGATTGTGCATGGTGGTGAACCTTAACCAAGCTGATGGAAGCCAATGGACCTACCTTGACTAAAGACCTCTGGGCCTGTCCGCTGAGGAACTAAAGGCTCTGGAAGCTGTGCCTTCTCCCCTTTCTCCTCTCCCGGTCTCTTTCTCCACTGTGTCACCCCCTGGCTCCACAACAACATGATCCCAGCCTGGTATGGCTTCCAGAGTTTCCTACTCCGGCTTTCCAACCACCCAAGGTGGAGCTGTTGCAGAGGTTCTCGCTGGCGAGTCCTCCTCATTTGGCTCTTGATACTTTGTTTGCCTGGCGGTGCCCACTTGGTTACCTTCAGGGTGGGAGTGGTGGGCCCCTGGAAGTGTGACACCGTCTATGCCCATGCCCACCCGGACATAGCGGCCCAGCTAGCTGTCGCCCGCATCAACAAAGACCCGACTCTGAACCAGGGTTACTGGTTTGATTACATCCTCCTCCACGAAGACTGCCAGACATCTCAGGCCTTGGTGGGCTTTGTGAACATAGAACGCTATGCCTCTGGCTTTGTAGGCCCCGTCAACCCTGCGATCTGTGAGGCAGCAGGTTGGTTTGGCCGAGCTTGGAACAAGCCCATTTTTTCCTGGTCTTGCTTGAGCGACGATGCTGCGGTGGAGCGTTACGGCACCCTTATCCGGACTTTGCCACAGAGCTCAGCCGTGATCTACACTGTGCTGAAGTACTTCCAGTGGGCTCATGTTGCCATCGTAAGTTCTGGACAGGACTTCTGGGTGGAGGTAGGCTACGCCCTGGCTCACGCACTGCGCAACTTTGGCCTCCCCATTGGTGTGTTGACCACGATGGAGGATGAACCCGAAGGAGCACAGGAGACCCTCTGCAAGATACAAAGGGCTCACAATATACGAGGTGAGGTGGTACGTGTGGGTGCTGCCCTTGAAAGGGGAGACCATCCTCATATTTGGAGGATAGCAGGGATAGGTTTTGTAGCAGGAGGTGAGGGCGGCCAGCCTCCTGGAATTACTACTCGTCTCCAGACCACAAATAGCAATCCCCCCCCCCTAGAGAAAAGGACTGCTTTGAAGGGTGGACTCTGTGGCGTTATACCCTGCTAAGGTCCCCAAACCCAGTCCTCCATCGGAACACCCTCAGATCCCCAGGGATTTCCCAACCAGGAATTGGCACACCTAGGTTTGGAGACATAAGAACATAAGGGAAGCCAATGTTGAATCAGACCGATGGCCCATCTAGTCCAACACTCTGGGTCACACAGTGGCCAAAAATACCAGGTGGCTCAACCAGAACAGGCAGCAGAAAGGGGTGGAGGAACTTCTGGGCTTTGCAGATAAAGAGGGAAAATACTGAGTGTGCATTGCAGGCTGGGGAGAGGGTGCCCCCCCTCTTCCCTAAGGTTGTGTTAAACAGTGGGGGTTCCATGGACGAGCAGGCTGGAGTCCAGTGATCGGCTCAACTTTATTTGTGATTTCAGCAAGAGCAAAGACAAGACCTCAGAGCTGCAGTTCTGTTAAACAGCATGCAGTCGCCACATCCAAACACACCCCACTCCCAGTGATAGGCTGTTTACATCACATTACTACTTGATTGGTTACTTCCAGAGTCCTGGTCAGCTATTGTTCTTGTGCTCCAAGCTCAGCCAGTCTCTGGGGTGACAGACCTAGAATGGTCCAGTCCCAATCAGTGTTCCCTCTAAGCTGAGTTCGTGTGAGCTAGCTCACAGTTTTTTAGCCTCCGGCTCACACATTTTTGCCTTCGCTCAGGAAGGAGGACTCCAGAGCAAAGTTTTGTAGCAGGAGGTTATGGCTGCCAGCCTCCTGGAATTACTACTCTTCTGCGAGTCCAGAAGAGGGCGACCAGGATGGTGAGAGGGTTGGAATCCAAGTCTTATGAGGAAAGGCTGGAAGAGTTGGGTCTGTTTAGCCTCTTGCTCCGGACTGGAAGACTAGATCTAATGGGTGGAGATGACAAAGGAGTCGATACCGGCTAAATATCAGGAGAAACTTCCTAACCGTAAGAGTGGTTGAGCAGTGGAACGGACTGCCTCGAAAGGTGGTGGATGCTCCTTCGCTGGACGTTTTCAAGTGGAGGCTGGACGACCATCTTTCAAGGATGTTGCAGGGCTGTCTTTCGGCTCTGCTCCTGCAGAGTGCAGGGGGTTGGACTAGATGACCCGCAAGGTCCCTTCCGACTCTTAACATTCTATGATTCTATAAAGTATGCAGGTGCCCAAACTGCTCGCTCACAGCTTTGATGCCAGGAGCTTGCAAAGGAGAATTTTTGCTCACAAGACTCTACAGCTTAGAGGGAGCATTGGTCCCAATACATAATAGGTTGCCAGCTCCAGTTTGTGAAATTCCTGGAGATTTGGATGCGGTGCCCGTAGAGGAGGGACTCTGGGAAGGGAATTTCGAATCCCCGCACGGCCAGGGAAGTTTGCTAGGTGACCTTGGGCCAGCCACACCCTCTCAGCCTCACAAGGTGGTTGTTGCAAGGACGAAATGGAGGAGAGGGAAGCCATGTTAAGCGCTTTGGGTCCCCGCTGGGAAGAAATGCCGGGTTGGAATGAATTAAATAAGTAACTTCACCTAGAATCAGGGGTCTGATATAGAGTCTAACCTCTGAACTTCATGAGGCTGCCCCTTTCTCCTGGGGAACCGATCTCTGTAGTCTGGTGACCAGCTGTAATTCTGGGAGAATTTCAGGTCCCACCTGGAGGTTGGCAATGCTACCCTGTATAAATGTAAAGTCCTAGGCTGTGTTCAGACTGGCAGTCTGAAGCGGGAGCGAGTCGGCAAAAAAGCCCTGGAACAAACTGTTCCGAGTTTTCCCGGTCACACTGTGCTGACTGATACAGGAGCATGCCAGGAGGAGGCGTGAGGGAGCGTTCAGACTGATGGCCCAGAGGCGCGGCTGTAAATGGCTTTTTCCTGGTAATTTGGGTATGTGTGCATATACGCTCATTCGCATGAGCGCATCAGGGCAATTTGGGGAGGATCCCGTTGCACCAGCAATGCATTGGGCGCTAGAGCGGAGCACATCCAATCATATCGCTGCTGTCTCTCCAGGGCAATCAAGAGCACCTGGAGGTGGACATTATTACCATGGGTTGTTCCTGGCTTTTTGGGTTAGTGTTCACACTTCCCGGAAGCGGAACGAAGTGGGATAAACGACCTCTCTGAGATTTCCTACCACTTTCATCAGGTATCTTTTAAACGTGGGAGCAAAGCAGTACACAACGGCTTGACTACGGGTGGGGAACGCCAGGCAGATGTACCTGTGTGAACGCCCCCTTTAATCTGGTTGTGAAACATTGCTGAAATGTCCCTATCTCAGGGCAAACTGCCAGTCTGAACTCAGCCCTAATAATCAAGATCTGTAGATTCCCTGGGACATAGACACATGGGAATGAGATTGGCAGGATGTCCAGGTGAACTGCTTCAGTACTTTGGGTGGAGGATATCAGTTTGGGATGCTTTCCCATATTAAAAGCTCCCCACAAAAAAGAAGAAGAAGAAGAAGAGATTGGATTTATACCCCGCCCTTCACTACCCAAAGGAGTCTCAGAGCAGCTTACAAACTCCTTTCCCTTCCCCTCCCCACAACAGACACTCTGTGAGGTAGGTGGGGCTGAGAGAGCTCTGACAGGAACTGCTTTTTTTCAAGAACAGCTCTTATCAGAACTACAGCTTGCCCAAGATCATCCAGCAGGTGCAAGTGGAGAAGTGGGGAATCATATATATATAAAGAAAGCCCCAACAAAACAACAGTAACCACCTTCTGCTGCTAAAACTCAACTTTTTTCCCACTATAGAGAACAATGGAGGGAATAGGGGCAACCTGTTTAGGGGCCCATAGAATTGGACCCCCTGATCCAACGTTCTTGAAACTTGGTGGGTATCTTGGGGAGAGGCTCCAGCAGCTACCCTGTGAGTTTGGAGCCTCTCCCTCAAACCCCTCCCCTCCAGCCCCCAGAATATACCCTATGTTTTCACCATTGACTTCAATGGCCCATAGGATATAATGGAGATGAAATTTACATTTGGCTGCCTGAAAGACTCCCCGGGATGCCGGCTGAGGGCGGGGCTTGGCTTCTGAGCTCCTGGAGCTGCGCTCCGGTGCACTTCCCCCCAAAAAAACCCCTGATCTTAGCACTGTCTGTCTGCCTGCGGCTCTCCTGGCTTTCTAGCAAACAAAAGATCTTTCCTAGCACCAGCTGGCCAGGTGCCTTCCGCTGGAGATGACTGAGATCATACCTGGCATCTTTTGTATGTAATACATAGGGTCACTTCCTCTCTCTTGGCATGGTCCCAACACATTCTCTTTTTAAAAATGAGAATTTCATCAAGAGTCCCAGTGCTAAGTTCAACACTTGGTATAGATACGATAGGGTTAGCTTAAAAGCCTTCCTAGAATGGCACTGTCTACCATTCTGCATAATACAAGATGTGTCTTGGATTTAAAAGGGCCCTCTCTGTTCCAACGTGGCACTTATGGGCGCACCGCCCACTGACACTTTTCCTGGTGCACGTGAAGTGTTTTTAGGAAGTGGGCCATGCCAGGTGGGGCATTTGCCCATTAGGGCTTCTGATTGACCATTGGAGATTTGATTGGCGGTGCAGATTTTTTTTTTTTAATTGCTTTGTCAGGAGCTGCTTCCTCAATACAAAGATCGTCACTGCAGGATTGCATATAAAAGGAAAAAAAGTTTTTAACAATATGTTCAATTTAAAAGGCTTCCCATTCAACACAGTTGCTGACTGAAATGTTGAAGAGTTACTATTACGACCTCACTTCCTAAAACTTTGCCATTGGCCTCGCCTCCTGCCGCAGCCATTATGTGGTTGGTTCCGCCTCCCCTGGCAGCCATTTTGTGGTTGCACCCACTGCCCTATGTCAGAGTACCAAAGGACCCTGCAGGCTCAAAAACTTTCGAGACCCCTGCCTCGGTGCATTCTCAGAAGTTCTGGGATTCAGGCGATGTCCTGACAAGTTACGGACCATACCTGCCCCTCCTTCTTAGCCTGTTTGGCCCTCTTGCCTTTTCTGGTATGCTCTTTTGCATGATTCTTTCCTTCTCCTCCTCCTCTTCCTCCTTGTCCTTGCGTATCCAGTGATCATCATGTGCATGCACTCTGCCCTGCTGGGTGGCAAGGAGGAGAAGCTCTTGTTGGAGACGGCTGAAGAGATGGGCATGATAGACGGGACTTATGTTTTCATCCCCTACGATGCCCTGACTTACAGCATGCCCTACGAGGAGGCCTACGCCGTACTGGATGACAACAACCAACTGCGCCTGGCCTACGATGCTGTGCTCACGGTCACCATCGACTCCCCGGAACGCTCCTTCAGGCAGGCCATCCGGGAAGCTCAGCAGAACGGGGAAATCGCTACCACCCTCAATGCTGACCAGGTGCAGCCACTGGGTGACGGGGAAGGGGAGTGGGGAATGTGGGGTGATTGTGAGAAGAAGGCTAAAAACACACAAGGCTCACTGTGCTTGGGGCTATATGCTCTTCTGCTTGGCACCGTGGGTGATGTATGTAGTCCAGCACCCTCAGTGGTGGTAGAAAGTGCTGTCAAATGGCAACTGACTTATGGGCTCGATCTGCTCTTACCAAACCCACTGCTGGAACAGAAATTCCCCTCTGCGTTGCATGCCACTTTCACTTTGATTGATTCATAGAATCATAGAATGTTAGAGTTGGAAGGGACCTTGCAGGTCATCTAGTCCAGCCCCCTGCACTCTGCAGGGGCATACCTGAAAGATAGCCCTACATACCTACAACATACCCAAAAGACGGCTGTCCAGCCTCCACTTGAAAACATCCAGGGAAGGAGCATCCACCATCTCCCGAGGCAGACTGTTCCACTGCTCAACCACTCTTACAGTTAGGAAGTTTCTCCTGATATGTAGCTGGTAACGACTCCCTCGTCATTTCCACCCATTCGATCTAGTCTTGCAATCCGGAGCAAGAGAGAATAGATCTGCTCCATGTTTTACATGACAGCCCTTCAAATACTTGAAGACTGCCATCATGTCCCCTCTAAATCTTCTCTTAGATCCTCGGATTTTAGGGCAGTGTCTAGACTGTATGTAGCTTTCACTTCCTTTGATCTCTCGGTTTTATGGTAACTTTCTGCATTGATTTATAGCCATTTTATGGCCATTCAGGGGTGACTCTGCAGTCCGTATGGCATTGGCCCAGGGTATTTGAATGTGGTTTTGAGCTGCATCTTTTTCTGTTCCAGTGTGGGTTTGGTACAACAGCGGAGCAAATGCTAGATGCAGATTGGGCCATGGCGACCCTGTAGAGTTTTCAGGGCAAGATATAAGCAGAGATGGTTTGTCATTGCCTGCCTCTGCGCAGCAGCTCTGGCTTTCCTCGGTGGTCTACCACCCAAGTACTAAACAGGGCCAAGCCTGCTTAGCTTCCATAATGCTGTGGAATTTCGAAAAGTGGGGCAAGGCATAGAATTCAACTTTTGTGACTTACACAGGATCTTCTGATCGTTTGACGCCTGCCCCCTGTTTAAGCACTTGCCCCTGTTTGGTCCCTTTGAGAAATATCTGGTCAAAGCTTTGGGGATGTGACCTACTAACGTTGCCAGTTTTTCAGGCTCTAGTTGCTTCTCCGGGGGTCTCTAGAAATTAAATCTCGGAATGGGTGGGTGGATGCCTCTTCTCTTGGGCATGGATCTTGGTAAATGAATGCATATGTACATTAAGGAGCTGTGCAAGGCAGTTCCTGTCATGTGACACGCAGCATCCGTGCTGCCGATAAGCTCTTTTAGGATGATTAGGTTTTCCAAGCGTCACTGAACAAGAACGCCCTTCTGGCTTTTGGATCCATGAAAAACAGTGACACATGGAAAGCACATGAAGTTAGGGTTGCCAACATCTCCAGGCAACAGATATCAGTTCACCTGGAGAAAATGGCTGCTTTGGAAGGTGGACTCAATGGCCTTATACCCCACTGAAGTCCCTCCCTTCCCCAACCTCGCCTGACTCAGGTTACACCTCCAGAATCTCCTGATATTTCCCAACCCAGTGCTGGCAACCCTACATGGAAGCTGCCTTATACTGAACCAGACCATTGGTCCATCCAAGGCAGTACTGCCTACTCAGACTGGGCAAAACTCTATGGCCAAAGCCAAATTGACCATAGGGTTTTTGCCCAGATACCAAAAAGTCACCCTGACCTACTGGACATGATGATGTCACTTCTGGGTCATGTGAGTAGTGATGTAGACATGTCACTGTATGTTGGCTGGGCCTCTCTGCTGTTCCCGGTAAGTCCCCTAATTCCCCACCAGTTGCCAAGAGGGTCCAGGCAACCCTGTCCTTAAGGTATGTTGGTCCCAGGCTGTACAGGGCTTTAAAGATCAATTATAGAATCATAGAATGTTAGAGTTGGAAGGGACCTTGCAGGTCATCTAGTCCAACCCCCTGCACTCTGCAGGAGCATAGCCAAAAGATAGCCCTACATACCTACAACATGGTCGTCCAGCCTCTGCTTGAAAACGTCCAGCGAAGGAGCATCCACCACCTCTCGAGGCAGTCTGTTCCACTGCTCAACAACTCTTACAGTTAGGAAGTTTCTCCTGATATTTAGCCGGTAACGACTCCCTTGTAATTTCCACCCATTCTATCTAGTCTTGCAATCCGGAGCAAGAGAGAATAGATCTGTTCCAGCTTCTACATGACAGCCCTTCAAATACTTGAAGACTGCCATCATGTCCCCTCTAAGCCTTCTCTTTCCCAGGCTAAACATACCCAACTCTTTCAGCCTTTTCTCCTAAGACTTGGATTCAAACCCTCTCACCATCCTGGTTGCCCTCTTCTGGACACGCTCAAGCTTGTCAACATCCTTCCTAAACTGTGGTGCCCAAAATTCCGGCACCTTCAATTGAACTTGGAAGCATACTGGAAGCCAGTGCAGATGGAACAAACCTGGAGTGATATGGTACCTATGACCCACTCCAGTCAACACTTTGGCCACTACATTCTGTACCAACTGTAGCTTCTGGACAGTCTTCAAGGGCAGCCTCACATATAGCACATTGCAGTAATCTAATACAGATGTTACTAGGGCAACCATTACAGTGGCAACACCTTTCTTGCCCAGGGAGGGACGCAGCTGGCTCACTGGCACAGGCTATGGAAAGGCACCCCTGGCCACTGCTGCCACCTGTTTATCCAGGAGCACCCCCATGCTACAAACCTGCTTCTTTAGTGGGAATACACCCCATCCAGAACAGAGGATATCCCATTCCCTGTGTCAGACCTTTCCTCCACCAGTAGCACCACCATTTTGTCAGGATTAAGTTTAGACTGCAGAATCCATCGTAAGTCTCTCTTGCCTTTTTCTCTGCAGGTACATCCCCTGTTTGGTACCATCTTCAATTCTATCTACTTCATGGCCAAGACAGTGGACAGCACTCAAAGGTCTGGAAAGTGGGTGATGGGCTCCACCATTGCTGAAAACGCCAAGGACTTCAAGCTGGAAGGCTTCAGCCAGGCACTTTTAGTCAATGAAAATGGAGAAGCTGTGATCCCCTATGTCATCTTGGACACAGATGGCCGGGGCAACCGCCTTTGGCCCACGTACAGTGTAGATGTAGTTGTTGGTACCTTGCGTCACTTTGGGCATACTGTTCATTGGCCTCACAGTTCAATGCCAAACACAGACTCCAGCTGCTGGTTTGATTCTGTCGCCATCTGCACTGGGGGTGAGTGCTGGAAAGGGGGAGGGGGTAACAAGCTGCAAGGACTTTCTTTGTCCACTTGCCTCCCTCTGTTTGTTGATGGTGGAAAGTGCCATCAAGTATCAGCCCACTTACGGTGACTCCATAGGGTTTTCAAGGCAAGAGCTGAACAGAGGTGGCCACTGCCTGCCTCTGCATAGTGACCCTGGACTTCTTTGGTGGGTCTCCCATCCAAGCTAGCCTGGGCCATCCAGGTCAGGGTGTCCGTTGGTTGGTTTGGAAGCAGGTGAATTAAATGTGGGAGTCAGATGGTGGAAAGAAGAAAGAAGAATTTCTAATATCTAGAGTCTGAAGCAGCTGTTAGCTTTACAACCAGGTATGGTGCTGCAGTGACTCAAGTGGTTAAGACGCTGAACTGCAGGCTGGAAGGTTTGTAGTTCAGCAGTTTGAGACGTGAGTGCCACACGACTGAGTTCCCATCTCTGGTTCCAGCTCCTGCCAACCTAGCAGTTCGAAAGCAAGAAATTGCAAGTAGATAAATAGGTACCGCTTTGGTGGGAAGGTAACCGCGTTCTGTGAGCCACGGCGTGGAGTCATGCCAGCCACATGACCACAGAAACGTCTTCGGACAGTGCTGGATCTTCGGCTTGGAAACAGAGATGAGCACTGCAACCCTAGAGTCGGATTCAACTGGCTTTTGAGCAAGGGAACCTTTATCTTTACCTATGGTGCTGGCAAAGTTGTCTAGTGTTTTTTTCCCCTTGAAGAGGGAACGGGAAAGGCCTAAAGAGGAGAGGGCAAATGGTAGTGTATTTTTGTGGACAGCATGGTCAGAACGTGGGGTTAAATCCCTCAGTGGTACTAACACTTTCTTTTTGTTTTCGTTTAGGGGTGGATGCCAGTTACATTGTTCTCCTTTTCATTTTGGTTATTTTCTTGGTCATGTTTGGAATTTTTCTCAGTTTCTATATCAGGTGAGCCAACTAGGAATGCCGGGGGGGTGGGCAGCTGCCAGAAGCCATTTGGATTCTATAACATCCTCCTTTTAAGTTTGTCCAGCTGCTTTCGGTTCCTGAATTTTCTTCTCTGTTGGTGTTGATTCCTACAGGCGCTACATTCAACATGCCCAGCTAATGAAGGGACCCAATAAGATGATTCTCACAATGGACGACTTGACCTTCATTAACATGCAGAGCAGCAAGAAGGTGAACAAATGCTGTTGTGGATGTACATTTTGGGAGACGAGCAGTTTGTGGCTGATTATGGGGTGGAAGGAGAGTCTGTTCCAAAGTCAGAATGAGGAAAGGGCAGCAAGAGATCGTGGTCGCCAATGTTACCTCTAAGCTCCTCAGTGTTGTGAGCAAAAAATTCTGCCCTATGAGTGAAAAAAGCTAGTAGCATTAAAATTGTGAATGAGTTTACATTTGACTATTACGTAAATTAGTTTCTTAGAAGATTATTTCCATAACCTTGTAAACAGCTCAGAATGAATTCTTTTAAATGATATTTAAACCATATCTTAAGAATAATTTAAAGATTGTAAGAAAACACAGAATCAAGTCAGATCTCATTACAGAAAATGTTGTCCTCTACGGGGGTAGACCAGGCCTCCGGAGAACTGGTCTATCTCTGCCCCTTTCCACTATATTGGTAGACCTGACCTCCAGAGAACAGGTCTACCCTCCCCTTTCCACTATATTGGTAGATCTGGCCTGAGGAAAACAGGTCTATCCACCCCTTTCCACTCTATTGGTAGATCTGACCTCTGGAGAACAGGTCTACCCTCCCCTTTCCACTATATTGTAGACCTGGCCTTGGACTGTCACCCTGCGCTGAGCCTTAGAAAACGTACCAGCATTGGGTGGGGGGGACTCTTGCAGTCTACTTTGGAATTTTTTTAGTGAAATATGAATTACAGGTCAAATATAAAAGAGGTGGAACAATCACTGTCAGAATCCTACCTAACCGAATGGACAGAAAGTTGCATAAAAGTTATCAAGCTGCCCAAACTGCTTATTTATTCAAATATTTATATCCTACTTTTCCTTGTGCTCAAGGCAGCTTACAAATCATACTGAAAAGCAAAAAAAATGAGGGGGGAAATTGATTTTTTCTGACTCATTATAGCCTACGGGGACCATTATAGTCAATGGGCTCCATAGACTATAATGGAGAATTGATCTGGGAATATCTGTGGCTCTGGGGGGGCTGTTTTTTGAGGTAAAGGCACCAGATTTACAACATAGCTACTGGAGCCTCCTCTCAAAAAACCTTCCACGTTTCAAAAAGATTGGACTAGGGAATCCAATTCTATGGGCCCCAGAAGTAGTGCCCCCATTCTCCATGATTTCCAATGAAGAGGAAAATGCCTTCTCAGTTCACTCATAGGCCAATGCTAAAATCCCTGTGCTGCCAGCCAAAATGTTGTGCACCAGCCCCCCCAGCACAGTTTGGAGAGAACTTTGGTCACATCAAAGGCTTGAATGAAGGTGTGACGTCCTTGCTTATTGGGGAGACCGTTTTACCTTTAAAAACACTCTCTGTGTACCTAAATTTGGTAGATTTCTGCTGCCATCAGGAATTAAACATTCCAAATCTCTCTCATTTGGTAGAATAACCTAGGGTCTGGGCACTTCAGAGGGCTATGTGGCCCTGAGGAAGAACTATTTTGATTGCTGGGATACGTTTAAACAAAAATTGATTTATTTAATAAAGACCAAAATAGGTTTCTGGTTATTTTGAACTGCTGCTGATGAAAGGAACTTGTAAATATAACTGGCAAAGCTTGGTGTCACAGTCTCTCAGACTCCCAAAACTTCACTCTGACAGGAGTAGACACTCAGTCTAATCTCTCTCTCTCTCATCTATATAGCCACACAGGCTGAACTCTTGTCTTATTGACACAGAATAGACTCAAAACTCATATTCACACAGACTAAACTGTTTGTCTTATTTACACAGAATGGACTAAAAATCTCCCATAGTCACACAGACTATGCTCTCTCTTCAAACTTCACACACAGTATCACCTCATAGACACCCCTCCTCCCACACTCTCAGTCATCAGCCAACCACATCACACTTGTCTCCCTCTATCACTCTTCTTACAGTACTGCAGTCAAACTAAACCTTTAAAGAAACACACATACCAAAAACATGGAATCATTACAGAAGGGTAGTATGTGTAAAAACAAAGGGGGAAGGAAGGACATGCAAGGTCAAGTTCTGGCCATCAGATGTTGGTGGACGTGGGTAGTGACCAGATCAAAGGCATCTGAGAATGGATGTAGTGTAGAGGGCCACAGGATCTGCCAGGAGCAAAACGTCGTAGAACAATATGTTTCCCTTTGTTAGTTAAGAGAAAATTGGTCCCGAGTTAACTAGTGACATCTCCCCCCAGAAAGTGGACGACAGCCACTCTAGTCTTGCTGGACGGAGCAATTCGGACATGAAAAGCCTCAAGAGTGTGACAGCAAATCCAGAGAACAGCAACATTGCTGTGAATGAGGTAACGGCGTGTCCCTCCCCCGCATCATGCTTGATTCTGCTTTCCCCCATTCCCAGTTACTGGTTGTGTGGGGACTGGGGTGGATGGGAAGGAAGTAGGGTTGCCCGCTCCAGGCTGGGAAATACCTGGAGATTTTGGGGGTGGAGCCTGAGGAGGGCAGGGTTTGGGGAGGGGAGGGGCTTCTACGGGGTGTAATGCCGAAGAGCCCACCTTCCAAAGTGGACATTTTCTCCAGATGAACTGATCTCTGTGGCCATGGAGATCTGTTGTAATAGCAGGAGATCGCCGGCCAGCACCTGGAGGTTGGCAACCCTAGTTGGTACAAATCTGGACATTTTGGGAGGTGGAGCCGGGGAAGGGCGGGGTTTAGGGAGGGGGAGACACTACATCAAGGTACGATGCCATAGAGCCCGCCCCTCCGAAGCAGCCATTTTCTCCAGGGCTGTCGTCTGGAGATTGGTTGTAATTCTGGGAGATCCCCAGCAGTGTTCCCTCTAAGCTGTGGAGTCTTGTGAGCAAAAATTCTACTTTGTGAGCGACTGGCATTAAAGTTGTGAGCCAGCAATTTGGCTGCTGCATAAATTAGTCTGCTCCGGAGCCATCTTTCCTGAGCTCACACTAACTCAGCTTAGAGGGAACACTGATGGAGGCTGGCAACCACAGAGGGGAGGTTTTCCCAGGAGATGAGTCTTCTAGTGCGGTGCCATTTCCAAGGCCGCCTGTGGCACTGGCCATCCCCCCCATGTCCTGCCAAGTGGTCTCTCCAAAGGCAGTACAAAGAACTTTATATATAAGTTCTGTGGGTGAGTATAGGGAGATAAGGGGAATTGCAATACATATTTGGGTTTGAGGGCTAGATTTGAATCCGGTAGCACCTTAGAGACCAACAAGATTTTCAGGGTTTAAGCTTTTGAGAGTCAAAGCTCTCTGGATCAGGTGAGCCAATTTGGTGCAGTGGATAAGTGTGCGGACTCTAATCTGGGAGGACCGGGATTGATTCCCCACTCCTCCACTCGCAGGTGCTGGATGACCTTGGGCAAGCCATAGTTCTGGCACAGCTGTCCTTGAAAAAGAGCAGTTTCTGTCAGAGCTCTCTCAGCCCCACCTACCTCACAGGGTGTCTGTTGTGGGGAGGGGAAGGGAAAGGAGTTTGTAAGCCGCTCTGAGACTCCCAGTGAAGGGCAGGGTATAAATCCAATATCCTCCTTCTCCTCCTCCTCCTCTTCCTCTTCTTCTTCTTCTTCTTCTTCTTCTTCTTCTTCTTCTTCTTCTTCTTCTTCTTCTTCTTCTTCTTCCCCCAAAATCTTGTTGGTCTCTAAGGTGCAACTGGACTGAGATCTAGACGTTTGATGGAGCGGTCCCCCTTGTAGTCTTCATAGTTTTTGTGTCTGGCATCGATCACAGCCCTGCCCTTTTCCATCATGGCACTGCCTCTGTAGAATGGGTTCGGTGTGGTACAGTGGTTAAGAGTGTGGTGCAGTAGAGGACTGGGTTTGATTCCTCACTCCTCCTCCACATGAGGCCTGCTGAGCGACCCTGGGTCAGTCCCAGTACCCTCAGAATTCTCTCAGCCCCACCTGCCTCACGAGGTGCCTGTTGAAGGGAAAGGATGGGGAGGCAATTGTAAACTGTTTTAGGACTCCTTAAGTTAGAGAGAAAGCGGGGTATAAAAATCAACTCCTCCTTCTTCTCCCTGAAAAGGTGAGGGAGGCCTCCTCCTCTTCGGGAGGGGTTGGCAGGCCTGCCTGTTTGCCAGGGCTTTTGAGGGCGTTTGAATATAAGAGAAGCCAATGTTGGCTCAGGCCAAATGCCCCTACAGTCCAACACTCTGTGTCACACAGTGGCCAAAAATACCAGGTGCCGTCAAGAGGTCCAGCAGTGGGGCCAGGACACTAGAAGCCCTCCCACTGTTGCCCCCCCCAAGCACCAAGAATACAGAGCATCCCTTGCCCCAGACCGAGAGCTCCTATCATAAGAACATAAGAGAAGCCAATGTTGGATCAGGCCAATGGCCCCTCCAGTCCAACATTCTGTGTCACACAGTGGCCAAAAATACCAGGTGCCGTCAAGAGGTCCAGGACACTAGAAGCCCTTCAACTGCTCCCATGGCAGCTATCTTTTTTCGGGGGGGGAGGAGGATTGGGGCTTGCTATTTTATTTTTGGTTTTGAACTAAAAAAAATGTTTTCAACTGTTGTAAGCCATCGTGAACGATGAGGAATGGCGAGATATTAACTGTTTTAATAAAATAGAATGAATAAATATCTGCATTGAACTCTACCCATCAGCCTTACCTGCACACACGGTCTGTTCCTTTCCAGCTTCCCAATTTGCACCTCTGCCTTTTAGAGCCTTTGTTTTTATACGCTCCCTCTCCTCCCAGGATCCCTGCTTTCCCTACATTCTCTAGTCTTCTCCCATCTTCAGCAGCACTTCTTGTTGTGAAGGGCACCATTTTTGGTATACAAAGTGGCAGTCAGTTGCCAGGGGCTCAGCAACAGAGAGTGGTAGAGGGACAGGCCTTGTGTGGATTGGAGGGACATGCCCAGCCTGGTCTCTGCTAAGGAGGGCCTCACCGATTCCCCTCCCCCTCCATCCCTACGGGCATCCTCAGTATGGCTCTGCTTGCTGGTGCCGCTTGCTGCTCCCTCTCAACTTTTCCTGCTCCCTGCCCCGTCCCAGTTCTTCACCCACCCATGGCTGCTTCCACATGGATTTTTTTCTCTGCCTTGGCTTCCAAAGTGGAGCACTGTTCCAGGGCGCATCTGCACAAAGTTCATCTTCTGGCTGCCCACTTTGTAGGTTCTGGGTCTCCTTGGCACATGCTCTTTTTCGGACCTGGTTTGATGACACATGAACACGTGAAGCTGTCTTCTACTCAATCAGTACAAGGGCCTTTCCCTCTGCTGTTTTACGAAACCCACCTTGCAACAGAAATTCCCCTCTGCAGTGCATGCTGCTTTCACTTTCTGTGATCCTCGGATTTTATGGTGCCCTCTAGACTGTGTGCTGCTTTGACTTTCTTTGATCATCGGGTTTTATGGTCCCTTCTGCATAGATTTATGGTCATTCAGAGGTGACTTTGCAGTCAGTACGGTATTGCTCCGAGGTATCCGAATGTGGTCTTGAGCTGCACCTTTCCCTCAGTGTTGAGAAAATGGGGAGCAAATGCTAGATGCAGAATTGCCCGTAGTCCATCAAGGCCAGTGTTGCCAGCTCAGACCGGCAGCAGCTCTCCAGGGTCTCAGGCAAGAGGTCTTTCACATCCCCTATTGCCTGCTCCTTTTTTACTGGAGATGCCAGAGATTGAACCTGGGGACTTCTGCGATATCAAACAGATGCTTGATCATTGCTCCACAGCCCCTCCCCAACTAGTCTTTTCTGAAAGAATTCAGTCCAAGTGTGTTAGTACATCATCTGGATTCAGGCTTCCCAAGTACTTATCATAAACTGGTGGGGGACAGATATGTTGTGGCAGGACCATCCCCGGGGGAAGGAAAGACATGGCGCATGATGCCGTCGCCAGTTTCCAGCCCCATTGCCAGAGCATCGCCCTGCGCCACTTCCTGGTGACGGCATCGTGCGGCATGGGCATTGCCTGGGGGAATGTTCTGGCCGGGGACTGTGTGTCCTCCACTGGTTTAGGGTAAGTATTTGGGAACCCTATCTGGAGTGGAAGGTACATTTTTTTTAAAGGTCCCCCCCATCCACCCTGTTTTCCTTCCATCAGTCCCTCATAGTGACTGTATTCTTTGCTGTGCCACTGGATGTTTCTTGAGGGCTTTTTTTTTTTTAAAAAAAGAAGAAATCAGTAATTGCTACAGCACTATAATAATACAATACCATAGCATTTACCGAATCAAACTAACAAATGGATGCCCTTGAAAAACTCTCTGTTGCTGTGGCAGGGAAAATGTCAGCTGATGAAGGAAAGCACACAGAAAACTCTTGCATGGACAAACCATTCTCAATGCAAATGCCTCTGCATTTGCTGTGGCAATGAATGGAGAACAGAGAATTCCCCCTGTGTGGATGCAGCCCAAATTGGTGATCAAGGCTGCAGTCTTCCAGTCCCCACACATGAACACAAGAAGCTGCCTTATACTGACTCAGACCTTTGGTCCATCAAGGGCAGTAATGTCTACTCAGACGGTCAGTAGCTCTCGAAAGTCTGAGGTGGAGGTCTTTACTATCACCTGGTACCTGATCCCTTTAACTGGAGATGCTGGGAATTGAACCTGAGACCTTCTTACATCCCAAGCAGATGCTCTACCACTGAGCCACAGTCCTTGCATTGAGCTGCTGGTTTCTTTGAAACCTGGCAAGTGACTAAGATCGAATCCGCATCTGCATTTTTAAATCAGTTTCGTGCTGCTGTGATGCCGCCAAGCATAGAGGAAGACAGCCTCACAGCAGCACGAAACTGATTTAAAAATGCAAATACAGCAATAGGGGAGCAGAGTGGCTGGGTAGTTTTACCTTCTATCGCTTGCCAGCCACTCTGCTCCCCTATTGGTGATTGCTATGAAACAGGGAAGCAGCAGCCATTGGTCCTTCTCTCGGAGTGGTTGCTAGGCAACACGGGAGCTGCGCCTTCTCATCCTTCTCTATTAGTCTTGTAGACTGTAGTGCTCTGTCTTGTCTCCAGCGCCAATTACTGATCAAACAGCAGGGGGACTGTGGGCCGTCAAACCACTAAGATGGCGGCACAGGGTCATTCAGGGATTCACAAGTCTGTTGTAACTTCCATGTCCTTTTTTTTTTTTTTGCACTTTTCTTTTGTGAGCTTGATCACAGCTTCTGTGGTGTCTTCCCTGCATCTTCATTTCTGTCTTTGCATCCGCCTTCTCCAGCTTGGGCGATGCCTTCCCTTGTCCCCGTTGTTCTCCAAAAAAGAAACCCACCCAGCATTCCTCCACAGAGTGATCGCTGAGAGATCAAAGTGATTTCTGAAACAATTCCACAGCAGTTGGTACAAAAACAGAACAGGATTTTATTAGAACGTAGGCAAGGCCTGGTCTGGGCGCTTCCAGGCCGTAACCAGCCATAGCTAGCAAACCAATAAAACAAGTGAAAAGCGGAACTAAATTAAAGGCTTTTTCTTTCAGGGATCATGTTAAAATTAACTACACAGTATGATAAGGGAATGTCACCCAAATCACAACTCCCCAAGATATAACAATTTCAGTACCTAACTTCTAAGCAGAGATGTGCCGGGGAACTCCGCCTCTATCTGGCAGTCGAGTCATGTCCTCTGACCCGGGAGCTCCCTACCTTCTCATTTTTCAGCGTTGTAAGGGAAATCCACTCTGTACATGCACAAGGGCACTGCCACTGGCCTCAGCTTTCTGGGACAGGCTCTGAAATGGAGTCTTGGGAACTTTGCGATCATGGCTGCTGTTGATTAGGTCCTCTCCTCCACCCCACCCACCCCCGTGTCGTTCAGGCATTCTCCCACCCCTTCCTTTTGCCCCCTTCTGTCTGCCACCAGCATCACGTTTTGACCGCTTGCTTCCTGCTGTCCTTAGGCCGAGGAGAAGCAAAAAGTCAGCAGCCACGTTCCTTTGCTCCTCCTTTTGTTTAACAGCCAAGGCATTGTAGCTGCCGTCCAGGTAAGTCCTGTCTGGCAAAAAGGCCTCTGAGGTGTGCCTTTTGCCCGTTTGCTGTGCCTTTACCTTTCTTTATCTCCCCCCCCACACCTCAAACACTGGATGTTCATCCTTTGTTCTTCACTTGATCTTCTTCCTCTCTTGTGCACTTTAATTTGTTCTTCCCCTCCACTCTTCTTTTTCTTTTTTTTTTTACTCCTCTCACAGAGGAAGGAGGAAAAAAAAAACAAGCTATGGCACTTGTTAATTGCATTCTTCTATTTCTGGGCCTATAAGGCCTCTGCTTTGGAGGAAATGTCAACCAGGAATAGTAAAAGAGGCTTAGGGCCAATGTTCCCTCTCAGCTGTGGTGTCTTGTGAGCAAAAATTCTACTTTGTGAGCGACGGGCATTACAGTTGTGAGCGAGCGATTTGGCTAGTGCATAAATTAGTTGCTCCGGAGCCCGCCTTCCTGAGCTAAGACAAAAATGTGTGAGCCGGAGGCTAAAAAACTGTGAGGTAGCTCACACTCACGCAGCTTAGAGGGAACACTGCTTAGGACGGTCATTGATTTGGAAATCTGTTATGGCGGATGCAGCTGCCATATCTTCATTCCATCCAGCTCAGCGTTGTCTGCACTGACCGGCAGCATCTCCCCAGGGTCTCAGGCAGAGAGAGGTCTTTCTCAAAACCTTCTACCCTGAGAACCTGGGATATTCTGCATGCACAGTGCTGCCCTATTGAGCCAGGGCCTCCCGGGTACTCAGGGAGAAGCAGTGTTATATATCCTAATCAAATTTGATCCTGTAATATAGATCAGGGTGAGAGAGAAAATTGCTCCATGTCTTGGTGTAACTTTAGTGTTGAATCTGCATTTGTATTTTTAAATCAGTTTCGTGCTGCTGTGATGCCGCGTCACAGCAGCACAAAACTGATTTAAAAATGCAAACGTAGCACGAAACTGATTTTAAAATGCAAATGCAGATTCGACCTTTCAGTGCTAAGATGGAAGTTCCGTTTGGCCAGCAGTGGGAAGAAACTCATATTTAGTGCTGTATACATTATGCCGTAACTTAATCTCAAAATCGTGATTTTTAAAAAATAACTATAAGGGCAAAAAAAAGTCCATTAAGATGTGCCTGGGGATTTTATCACATGCCATTATAAGTAAACATAGCCAGGGGTTGTTTTTAAAGTATATTTTTGATTACTTTAGATCTGCTAAATTTTCAAAAGCATGCAGAGTGGAGTTAATATTTCTACCGGCTTAGTAGAGCTGAAGCTTCTGAGGAGGAACCTGGGTCTCTGAGGTCCAAGAAGGGTGAGGGGATGACCAGTCATAAGACACTTTCTAGAGAGAAAGCATGGGCCACTACTCTGCTGCTGCAATGAGACCACATGAGTCTGGAGCTGCAGCCAGGCCCCATCAAGGGATTGTCAATTGTTTGGGATGGGGAGTGATGAATGTGCTGGGGTTAGCTGGTAGAGCTAGTCCAGTTACCGCTGACTAGTTAGCAGAACGCATAAAGCTTCTAGTGCAGGAGCACGTCCAAACAGGGTAACACAAAGCCGGGAGTGCCACAAAGTTGCACAGAGGCCACGTTTTCAGTTTAAAAGGGAAATACTTGTCTCTTTATTTTAGAACTACAATCTGGATAGGAAAGCTTAGAGATAGGGTAGTATTCTAGTCTAACTAACTAAGGATGGACTCAGATGGTGAGAGGCCGTCTGGGTCACGGTGCCAAGATGAGGACAGCAGGGCTCATTTCCTGCAGGAGCGCACAGGAGTGGAGCTCCGGCAGTAAGGAGCCCAGGGGTGGGCACATGCAGCAAGCCCCGTCCCCTGCTCCCAGCAGCCCCCCTCACCTTTCCCAGTCCACTGGCCGACCCGGCGGAGTGCTGCTGTGAGCTGGCCCTTGAGCTTCTCTGCCACTGTCTGGGTTGTGGCACCCAGCCCGCCCAGACTCTGCTTGTCCTCATGCTGGCCCTGGTGCAGCGCCTCTGCAAGGTGGGCCCTGACTACTCCCTCAAGGCCTGTGAGGAGCTCCGCCCTGGCCTCCTGTGCCTACTCAGTCTCCTCCTGTGCCTCTGCCCCACCACCACCCTGGCCCCCTACCTGCTTGAGGCCATGTACGTCCTCCACGCTGCCTCCAAAAGAGTCCAGTGGCACCTTTAAGATCGAGGTTTATTCAGGTACAAGCTCTCCCTCCTCTGTGAGGGCAGATCTGTGTGCTCCCCCCCCACAGCTAGCAATCCAAAACAGTCCAGTGGAGCCTGAGCGCTGGGTGTTGCCTTCTGACACATGTCCAGTGATGTCAGGGGATGTGGCATATGCAAACAAGTTATGCTAATGAGCTCCTGCACCTCTTTTTCTACGAAATGACCCCTGGAGGACAGTATATCCTCCCTCTTGGTGCATGAAGGAAGAAGGGAGGTCCGAGAGAGAGAGAGAGTGAATGGAAGGAAGGAAGTTGTCCCCGAGAATACAGTCTACCTATCAAAGGGGAGAGTGGCAGAAGAATAAACACAGGAAGAGAACACAGGGATTGCCTCTCTCGCTATCGGACTCTTTTGCCACAAAGTCTGGAGGCTAAGGCAGGGGACAGCACCCAGTCCTTCGCTTCCAGCGGCCCCTCTCAGTGTCTCATGATTCAGCTCACGAGATTCGTCTTCATTCTCAGAGCTTCAAAGCGTTCTCTTTGGAGTGGTTTGGTGAGCGCACCTACAATCATCTGCTTCGTTGGACAGCAGATCAGCTTGAAACCTCCGCCTTCCAAGAGTTTTCTCACCAGGTGATGTTTCACGTCAGTGTGCTTGGAATGTGAACTCACATCTTCTTTCTCAGAAATGCGAATGCAACTTTGGTTGGCTTCATACACTACCATGGGCTGTGGTGCATTTAGGCCCATGTCTTTCAGCAGTTGGAGTTGCCATCGTATCTCTTGACAGCCTAGTGCTGCTCACACATATTCTGCTTCAGCGGTGGAGATTGCAACTACATTTTGCTTCTTACTTGACCGATTTATAGGTCCTCCTCCAAAGAAAGCCATATTGCCACTGGTAGACTTTCTGTCTGTTAAATCTCCAGCCCAGTCTGCATCCACATAAATAACTTTTAGTTTAGGGATGTGATTA
Source organism: Gekko gecko (assembly GCA_029375565.1). Classification (NCBI taxonomy): domain Eukaryota; kingdom Metazoa; phylum Chordata; class Lepidosauria; order Squamata; family Gekkonidae; genus Gekko; species Gekko gecko. The sequence goes on along the minus strand of JAPDNY010000015.1, from coordinate 56,138,882 downwards.
GCAGACAATTTAAGTTTATGATCTGCAAGTAGTCATTAGGTATCCCACAAGTGTCACAAAAGCTTTCCAGTCTCTGCTTGTGGGCTTTGCAGACTTTCTACATAAAAGTCCCACAGCTGAGCTAATGTCTGGTCTAGTTAAAGTCGATATGTATAAGAGCTTACCTACCACTTCACAATATCAGTTGCCTTCAGGTAGCTCTGCAGAGTCCTCCTTCTGTTTTATGTAGTTTGGCTCCACTGAAATGTATTTAGGTGGAGCAGCTACAGTTTTTAGGCTTTTTTTCCACAATGTCTTTAATCTTACGTTCTTGACAGGTGGGAAAACTGCCATCTGGTTCTCTCTCTGTATCTGTAGGCCTAGGTAGTGTGCCACATTGCCTAGTTGCTTAAGTCCAACTTCCTTACTTAGGTGATTTATGATTTCTTTACTGTCAGCTGGATCTTCACATGCGAACAACAAGTCATCTACTTAAGTCAAAAGATAAGTCGATTTTCCATCTTTGCATTTGGTGTAGAGGCAGGGATCAGACGCACTTCTCTTGAAAGCAGCCTGGAGTCGTATATTGTTCAATTTACTGTTCCATGTCCTTGCAGCCTGTTTTGGGCCATATACACTCTTTTGAAGCTTGCATACACGATTTTCCTTGTTTTTCTCTATAAAGCCAGGTGGCTGCTTCATATAGATTTCTTCTTCTAGATCTCCATACAAGATGGCAGTCTTGATGTCTAAAAGGTCAACCTGCATTCCCTTGCTTGCTGCGACACTAAGGAGAGCTCTTATAGTTGTGTGCTTAACAACAGGTGCAAAAGTCTGATGATAGTCCTCTCCATATTTTTGAGAATATCCTTTAGCTACTGGTCAGGTTTTGTAGAGTCGGATCTCCCAGTCTACATTGTGCTTCAACTTGGGCCCCTTTGCATCCTACTGCTCTCTTCCCCTTGGTAAGCTCTGTGAGTGTCTATATATTAAGTTTGTATAGAGCATTCAGCTCTTCTCTTGCTGCTTGCTTCCACTTCTGTGCCTCTTGACATGGTAATTGGGAGATGTCCGCATATGATGAAGGCTCTGGTGTTTCCACCATCTCTACATGCAGATTCATTCTCGGGGTGGAACACTTCCGTTGGAGCACACTGATTGTCTCATCTCTGGTTGTCTGGTCTCTCTGGATTTCTCTTGCCATTCAGGCACATCTGGTGGAACATCTTGGGCAGCCACATCAGTCAAGATCGCCTCAGGACCTGCTGCTTTCTCCTCTTCCTTGATGTCAGTCACATCAGGACACATCAGCTGGCTGTCCTCTGCAGTACTAGCCACCTCTGAACCTTGAGGTCTTTGATTCTCATCAAAATGAATAAATCTGCTTATTGTGATCTTATTGTTCTGTGGATCCAAGGTTCTGTAACCCTTACACCTAGCTGCATACCCAACAAATATGCTTTCCTTTGCCTGATTATCAAGCTTTGATCACTTTTCTTTAGGGATATGTGCATAGGCTCTGCAGCTGAACACTCTCACTTGCCCTATTGATGGTTTATAGCCAAACCATAGTTCGTAAGGAGTTACTTCTATTGCTTTCATGGCCAGTCTATTCTGTGCGTAATTAGCAGTGACAGTTGCTTTACCCCAAAATTTTAGTGACAGGCAACTAGCTTTAAGAATGGTACATACTGCATCCAGAAGTGTGCAGTTTTTTTGTTCTGCTACACAGTTCTCCTGCGGATTACGGGGTACAGTCATCTAGTGCTGTATGCCTTGCTCTTTCAGAAACTGCTCCATTGTATTTCCCTCCATTATCCGATCATAGAACCTCTGGCTTCCTGTGGAACTTATTAGAAACCATTGCTACGTATTCCTTTATCTTATCAAAAACTTCAGATTTATTTTCAATAAGAAATAAGACACAATACCTGGAAAAAACATCTATCAGAGTCAAGTAGTACCGGTACCCACCACAAGTAGCAGGAAGACGTCCACCCAGATTAGTGTGGATCAGCTGCAGTGGAGTTGTGGTCTTCCTTGTGCTATGCTGAGGGAATGGCTGTTTAGTGCCTTTTCCTTGCAAACACGAATTGGGATAGAGTCGCATTCAGTAAAATTCATGCCTTTCACCAAACACTTATTCTGCATGTCCTTAATGGTTTGAATGTTTCTGTGGCAGCAGGTGAATGCATGCATTGTGGTTGCATGCATGCTTTAGCAACATTTACTTCTTGTTCAGTTGGTGGTTCATAATAGTCAGATTCAAGTTTGGGCATATTTTCATGTTCAAGATCATTGCATTCATTTTCAGGCATTTTATCATGCTCAAGCAATTAATCATTGTGAAAGTCACTCTCTGAATCCTCATGGTATAAATCAGGAGAGTTGATATGAAAAAGTCTTCACTTCTCTCCATGTTATAAAGACCATTTACTAATATTCCTTTGAGACAGGTCTGTCCATTTCTTTCGTCAATATAGCCTTTGGCATTAAAACGTGTTTCAAATCCTAGTTTTGCCAGTTGGCTTATTGAGAGAACATTGTTTTTAAACTCAGCAATAAAGAGCCCATTCTCAATTTTACATTCAGGAATTGATCTGGCAACGATTTTAAATCCGAAGGCAATGCCTTTCTGTGAGAACATCCCCAATCTATTTCATGCACCGTAGCATTAAAGCTCAAATTTTCTTTAATCTCCGAGTAAGATATGATATGTAGGAAAAGTATGTGGAAGGAACAAAACTGCAACTGCTTGCTATACCTGGACCCCATCAAGGGATTTTCAGATGCTTGGACTTTAGCATCTAAAGAAGGTGGATTGCCGCAAACTTCTCAGGGTTCCAAAGGCCTTTGGTTCAGGCAGGCAATGTTCAGGGAGTTTCAAACCTGCTAATTTTGGTGCTTGGCCATTCAATATGCACCCTTTGGCCACCCTCTCTTACCTTGACGAGCGCACCAACACTAGAAATACTAAATGCCGCCTTTGTGCCCCACAGGGTATTATGGCCTGACGCCCCTTCCATCAGCTTGGCCAACTGTTTAACCTCCATGAGGAAGACTGGCTTTCATAAAGCATTTGATTTACCCCAAAAGATGCATACTTGTAGACATTACCTCTGTAGGTATTCTTCTTCTTGCTCCTCATCTTCACACATTATGACTTGCAATTTTCCTCCTTGGAAGTGACATTCTGAGTAGAAAAATGGTATTGTACGAGGCAGACATGTTTATGATGTCCCTTTTGCTTCTTTCTTTCTCACTGCTTGCAGCTTTGCAGAATGGCTGACCAGCTAGGGTTGCCAGTGGTGAGGGGCGAGGGATGTAAGGTTGCCAGCTCCAGGTTGGGAACATTCTGGAGATCTGGGGGTGGAACCTGGGGAGGACAGAGACCTCAGTGAGGATTCGATGCCATAGGATTCACCCTCCAAAGCAGCCATTTCCTTTGCAGGAATCAATCTCTGCAGTCTGCAGATGAACTATAATTCTGGGAGATCCCCAGGCCCCACCTGGAGGCTGGCATCTCTACGTGGCTACATTGCAATTCGAAATAACTGAAACCCTTTTTAAAAATCAGATTTCCCTTCTCCTCCTAAACCCGTGGTGATAAAACTGTGCCGTCCCAATGAGCTATCAGCATGTGCACATGCCAGTTTTGTTTCCATTTTGCTAATTAGCTGATATGCTCAAGGTTTTTCCCCTAGATTTTTCTAAATATCGTGGAAGTTTATTACAAACGGGGGAGAATAGTATACTTCAAACAAAATCCACTCTGCAGAATAATTATTAGGTTTGTTTCAGAATTATTTCATTGGAGGGGAAATGAAGAAAAGGGGTGTTGTTGGACTGAGCATTGGATTGTCCCGAGGAGCAAAATCACCCAAGTAAATTGCCCTTTGGTTGTTGGTCCTGATGGAATCGGGACTGCCAACTGCTCAGGGGGGAAATGTCCTGTCCCTTTAATACAGGCTTAATAGGATGGTGAGGTTATTTACCTCCATACTGTGAAGACTTCACCTGTCCATTTCCATGCATTTCCACCTCAAAGTCAAGGGACCCGGACATTTTTCTCAAGGCCTTTTGGTAACCTTAGACAGAATCCAGCTCCCGTTTCTTTCATCCTGGCTTGAAACTGGTAGCTCTAGGGAAGCAAATTATGTAAGCACAGTCCCATTGTGCTTGCTGACGTCACAAACCCTCAGGATACTAGGCTGTTTGTGGAGCAGTAAAACATATGCCATAGCGGTCTTAGAAGCACTGTTTATAACACACTGGGGGTTTCCCCCACACCCTCTTAGCTTCCTTCCCACTGCAGCCCCCCAAACAGAGAAGAGGAGTGGTGACACCCATTGCTGAATTCATAGGCTGCAAGGACAGCTCTCTCCTCATGTCTAGTGAATGTTCATGAAGTAGCGCATTGAGGGTCCTGTGAATGAAACCTCTGGGCTCAGTGTTAGGACATTCCTGAATTCTTACCCAGTGAGGGAACCTAATGGATGGAAAGTGGGGCCGTTTTATCCCTCTCTTGAGTTTTAGTCCTGCATAGGAGAAGGGGGAATGCAGCTAGGCAGGGCTCTTTTTGTAGCAGGAACTCCTTTGCATATTAGGCGACCACACCCCTAATGCAGCCAATCCTTCAAGAGCTTACAGTAGGCCCCTGTAAGAAGAGCTCTGTAAGCTCTTGGAGGATTGGCTACATTAGGGGTGTGTGGCCTAATATGCAAAGGAGTTCCTGCTACAAAAAGAGCCCCGCAGCTAGGTTTCATTTAGGTATTAATTCTACGTACATCCTGCCCTTCCATGAAGGAACCATGAATGGCATAGCTAGGATCCCAGTATTCTCCTATCTACCAGCCTGGCTTTAGAGATGCACAAAAAGCTGCTTCTGGCCATCCTTGGAACTTCTGAAGGGATGAGGCTTTAGTATAGTCCAAGACAGGATCGGGGCCTTGAAAGGTACCATGTCTCCTGCGGAGGGAAGGACGATCCAAAAAGAATTTCTGAGTGCTGGGTGGGGGGAAGGAGTCAAGCTGGGTCTGTCCTAGCAAGCTATCAGGTGCATCACATACAACGTTCTGGGGGTGAAGAAGCTGAGAATGTAGGAGAGCTACGTTCCTTGCATTATAGACTGCCAGATCCCCTTCCCGCTGACTTTCCTCTTGGGGATTGAGAGTTTCCAAGTGGCTCTGCCTTCCCAGCCTGGACTGATCCGTTTCTGGCTCCTGCAGGGTTATGCTTTGTTGATTTCTTGCTCCCTTTTTAAAAATCAACTTACCCCCTTTCTCTTCCCTTGTGGTCTTTTTGGATAGAGGGGGAGAAGGTGTGTGTGTGTCTTTCGTGGCCTTGACGATAACCATTGATGCTCCCCACTGTTTTCCCTCCTAGGGTGACTGGGTGTGGCTGAAGAAGTTCCCAGGAGATAAGCACACCGAAATCAGACCTGCCACCAAAACGGTTTTCTGCAAGGTGAGTCTTGCATTGTTCTGAGTGGCCAATGGAAGCCAGTACTGCTCCCAGGGTGGAATAATAAATCCTGTGCAATGCCCATACTGGCCACTAGGGAAGTACATAGCAGCCCCTGTTGGAACCCCCCTGCCAGGAGCCACGGTCTTTCTCCCTTCATCCTCGCTTGGCTTTGTCTCTAGCTCCGGGATCTGCGGCATGAAAATGTCAACCTTTTCTTGGGCTTCTTCCACGACTGTGGGATCTTTGCCATCGTCTCGGAGCACTGCTCACGTGGAAGCCTTGAGGACCTCATCTACAACGAGGACATGAAGTTGGATTGGATGTTCAAGTCATCTTTGCTCCTGGACCTTATCAAGGTGCTTGAGGCGTAGATGAAGGGTGGAGGCAAGAGATCCAGTGATCAGTTTTGGGGTTCATGGGAGGGGATATGTCTCGTTGGGATCTAGGGCGATTTGCTCAGGTTGTGTAGGGGCAGGATATGCCACCTGTCATGGGGATATGAGGAGAGATGCTACAGAGTGGGAGGGCCACCTGAAAGGTCCACTTTTAGGCAAGACTATTGTTCTTCTTGCCCTGACCTGGATGGTCCAGGTTAGCTTGATCTCGTCAGATCTCAGAAGCTAAGCAGGGTTGGCCCCGATTTGTACTTGGATGGGAGGCCACCAAGGAAGTCTGGGTTTGCTGCACAGAGGCAGGCATTGGCAAACCTCCCCTGGATGTCTTTTGCCTTGAAACCTGTATGTTTATGTTTATTTGGATCTATATCCCGCCCTCCCCTTGCCGGGCTCAGGGCGGGTTCTAACAATATAAATACAGTACAACCATATAAAATCCAATACAACTAAAACCACATTAAAACATATAAAACATACAACTCTAATAAAAGCCAGCTATACTGGGAATAATTCCCCAGAGATCTGTTAAATTTAGGGTCTCCAACCCAGGCTGTAAATGGGAGACCAACCCAGATGTAAATAGGGGCCGACATGAGCTATAAGTGGGAGGCCGGCCCAGGCTATAAGTAGGGGCTGACCCAAGGAGGGGGACGCCCACTGCCTCAACCAAAAGCTTGGTGGAAGAGCTCTGTCTTGCAGGCCCTGTGGAAATGTAATAAATCCCGCAGGGCCCTGATCTCATTCAGGAGTTCATTCCACCAGGCAGAGGCCAGGACCAAAAAAGCCCTGGCCCTGGTGGAGGCAAGTCAGACATCCCGGGGGCCAGGGACTACCAAAAGATGTTGACTGGTGGACCTTAGTGCTCTACGGGGCTCATATGGGGAGAGGCAGTCTCGAAGGTATCCCTGTAATTCAGTTGTGACTTGATGGCACTTTCCAACTCCACTTTATTTTTCCTGCAGAATACAGGAGATCTGTGTATATAGTGCATGTGCCAGTAGTAGGTATGCTCTGAAGGGTTAAGCTGAATTTATTTGAGGTATCAGGCTGACGAATCTGCAGCAGATGTCTTGGCCTGGGAAAGAGAAGGCTTAGAGGGGACATGATTGCAGTCTTCAAGTATTTGAAGGGCTCTCATGTAAAAGATGGAGCAGATCTATTCTCTCTTGCTCCGGATTGCAAGACTAGATCTAATGGGTGGAAATTACAAGGGAGTCGATACTGACTAGACATCAGGAGAAACTTCCTAACAGTCAGAGTGGCTGAGCAGTGGAACAGACTGCCTCGGGAGGTGGTGGATGCTCCTTCGCTGGATGTTTTCAAGCGGAGGCTGGACGACCATCTTTCGGGTATGTTGTAGGTATGTTGGGCTATCTTTCGGCTGTGCTCCTGCAGAGTGCAGGGGGTTGGACTAGATGACCTGCAAGGTCCCTTCCAACTCTAACATTCTATGATTCGATCTACTCATGTAGGAATCCTTTTGTAGGCTTGCCTACTTCTGTACCCTGATAAGGCGAGAGATCATCTCAGAGCAGGGTTTGTTATCCACAAATGCTGTGATTATTCATGAATATATCTGGGGTTGGTTTTGATGTTATCCAAGAGAGACTGTGTGTGCATGTGTGTGTGACTTGCTGGAAGAAAGGGGTGGTGTGATCATAGGGGCTGGAGGTGCAGAGAGGAGGACAGGGGAATAGAATGGGGCACTGAGCAGGCCTTTGTCTCTCCCGTTTCTCCAGGGAATGAAATACTTGCACCACAGAGAAGTGGTACATGGGCGGCTGAAGTCTCGAAACTGTGTGGTGGATGGCCGCTTTGTCTTGAAGGTCACAGACCACGGCTACAACCAGCTCTTGGAGTCACAGAGGATTCCCCGAGACAGGCCAAAAGCTGAGGGTTAGTAAGGAAAATGGGACAAGGGAGGGAGGAAAAGGGCTTAGGTAGGATTGTTCTTTCCTGGTGGGAAATGTTGCAGTATGCCATGTTATTTATTTATTTAACTTTTACCCCGGGACAAGGGAGGGAGGAAAAGGGCTTAGGTAGGATTGTTCTTTCCTGGTGGGAAATGTTGCAGTATGCCATGTTATTTATTTATTTAACTTTTACCCCGCCCTCCCACCTTGGTGGCTCAGGGAGGCTTACACAAAACCAATAAAACCATGTGCGACATAAAATACATAATTTCATTTCAATATACATACGATTCAAAACCATTTGTGTATCGTTGGCGGCTCAGTATAATAAAGTGCATCCAAGACACCTTCCACGGTGAAGCACTTTAAATAACTTCAACTGGCGGATTGGCACAGGTTCTGCCGATGAGGTGTCGCTCCTACTGGGACACCTGCTGGAGAAGTTCAGTTTTCATGGCCCTGCGGAAGTGCTGGAGGTCCTGCAGTGCCAATATCTCACCAGAGAGCTCATTCCAGGACGTCGGTGCCGCCAGGGAGAATGCCCTGGTCCTGGTCGATGTCAATCTGGCATCCTTAGGACCAGGGAGGGCCAGGCGGTTTTGTGTTCCTGATCGCACTGCCGATTTGTTGTCGAAGGATTTCACGGCCGGAGTTCATTCATTGTTGTAGATTTTCTGGGCTTTATGGCCGTGGTCTTGGCATTGTCACAGCTACTGGTGAAACGTCAGGTCCTACAATGCCAAGACCACAGCCAGACAACCCGGGAAATCTACAGCAAGTTATGCCATATTTGTCCACTGGTGACACCAAGCTGAGATCAGCAGTCAGCAGACCTCGAACCAAATCTAGTACAACATAGCCAAAGCTGCCCATTGGGATTTAGAAACAACAAGTGTGTAGTGTGTGGGGGGTATCTAGTCCTCCTCCCACTTGTTTGTGGAGCCTGCTGGCCTCCCAAGCTCTGCTGCAGCCGAACCCAGAGCAGCTACCTGACTACAGCAGATGATGCACAACACAGGAGGTATTGGGGCATTTAAATCCCTAATGCATTTTTTTTAAAAAAAATTCAGATTTTTGTGCAAACTTTGGTTGGGTTTGTTGGAAGAATTGGCAAAATAGTTAAATATTCAGAGATTGCAATGAATCTTTGCTTCACTGGAGAGGAGGGATTTTCTTCTATGTAAAAATCTTTATTTCTAAGGGAAGGGTTCACAGGAAATCTACAAAACAACAAAGACACCTAAGACTACATCTTTACACTTTGACCACACCATCTACAACAATGGAGATTCTTCTTCTTGACCTCTAGAAGGAAATCACCTGAATGCATTAACCAATGATTGTTAGTAAATAGGTTTCAGTTTCCTTGGCTTTCTTCCCATTGGCTCTGTGCCAGATTCCCTTCCAGGTCAGTCTAAACAATAGCACACAAGGTAAACACGTTTAACCCTATAATGACTGAATTTTAGACCTTGCAACACATATTTCCAACAGGGTTCTCCCAAGTTTGCAGGAAAATTTGTTTTGTGTCAGTATGGCTCTGATCCTCAGATTTAAATATCCACAAGTTGGGCCACACTTGACTATTAGAACAGAAGAAGGAAGAGAAAATGGCACCTTCCACTGGCAGAGAAGTCACTCATTGACTGAAAGAGACCTCATATTCCTGCAAGATGCTTTCCATCAGTGGGATTTTTCTCCACCAAAAGAAGGGTGCTGGTGGATCCAAGCCTGTGAATGGGGCCACAGGAGTGAAAGAAAATGCACATAGAGGGTGACAGGGATGAGGAATTTTGTTTTCCATTTTCCCTTCTAGACCGGTTCTGGACAGCCCCAGAAATGCTGCGGGATCCATCGTTGGAACGAAGAGGCACATTTCGGGGAGATGTCTACAGTATCTCAATAATTATGCAGGAAGTCATATGCCGCGCAGCTCCCTACTGTATGCTGGATATGCCTGCTGAAGGTACACAGAGGGCAGGGACGCATGGCGGGACTACATTACAGCTCCAACACTGCCTCTCAGCACTGGCGCGATGAATTCCCCATTTCAGTGCACAAGGGTGGCTTCCAAGGAAGCTCTTGTTGCACAAAGTGGATACAGTTGTGAGAGACTAGGCCTTGGCTTGTACGAACCGTGGGGTACTGTATGTGGCTACGTTGGGGGATCTGAAATGTGGTGTGAACTGACTTAGGATCAGGGCTCATTTCCTGCAGGAGCGCACAGGAGCGAAGCTCTGGCAGTAAGGAGCCCAGGGGGTGGGCACATGCAGCAAGCCCTGCCCCCTGTTCCCAGCAGCCCCCCCATCCTGCCCCCCTACCTGCTTGAGGCCATGTGTGTCCTCTGCGCCACACTCCTCGACCCATGAGCAGCCACGCACTTTCCTACACTTGCTGGCCATTCAAAAGAGTCCAGTGGCACCTTTAAGACCAAGGTTTATTCAGGTACAAGCTCTCCCTCCTCTGTGAGAGCAGATCTGCGTGCTTCCCCTGCCACATAGCTAGCAATCCAAAACAGTCCAGGGGAGCCTGGGTGGTGGGTGTTGCCTTCTGACACACTCCCAGTGATGTCGGGGTGTGGCATTTGCAAACAAGTTATGCTAATGAGTTATGCTAATGAGCCCCTGCACCTCTTTTTCTATGAAATGACCCCTGCTTAGGATGTTTGTGTGTGCTTGGATGGGAACAGGGCTGACTGGACAGTGCTGATTGTCCTTAATAAAATGGAGCAGAATTGTTCTTGGTTGTATGGAGCAGGTGGGTCTTGAGTAGGGCTCAGCTTCTTGGTGCTGCTGGAATGACCAATGCGGTCTTACTGAAGGGGGTACCAAGTATGGTGGGGACAAGGTTTGCTGAGTAACAAAGGAGCAAACAACTCAAACAGGGTGGGACATCTAAATGACCCAGAAGCAAACTGAGATGGGCAAGTCCCTTTAATGCTGCCAGTGGGGCAGGGGGACCTGGCCAGAGGCAATGGTAGCAGCTTGTCCATTGACTTCTACATGGGAGGTGGCAATAGGCAAGCAAGTTGGCCAGGTCTGAACATGCCCCTCCCCCCGCCCATCAGCGGAGTTGTTGGGGCAGAACTCAGCTTGCTCCTGGTCATCTGCAGACAAGGAGGGATTTCCTTGTTAAAGGGCCAGCACATCCTTGAACATAAGGGATGGATGAAGATGGGTTTGTGCCATCAAAACAGACCCGAACAATTGTTTTGATTTGGGCAGAGATCATCCTGAAGGTGGAGAAGCCACCGCCACTTTGCCGGCCCTCTGTTTCGGTAGACCAAGCTCCTATGGAGTGCATACAGCTGATGAAACAGTGCTGGAGCGAGCAGCCCGAAAGGCGACCAAACATTGATCAGATTTTTGACCAGGTGAGTCAAGGCCGGAGGGGTGGTCCCTGGGATACTGGATGCCAGGACCCTCAGATGGGAGGGTTGCCACCTCTGACACTTGTCCTCCCCAGAACAAAGTTTGAGTCCAGTGGCACCTTTAAGACCTTTGTGTGCAAGCCCACTTCTTTGCTGGTCTTAAAGGTGCCACTGGACTCAAACCTTGTCCTGCTAACATGGCTACCCCACCGGAATCACTTTTCTTCTTCCTCAGTTTAAGAGCATCAACAAGGGTCGGAAGACAAATATCATTGACTCCATGCTACGCATGTTAGAACAGTACTCCAGCAACTTGGAGGATTTGATCCGGGAGAGGACGGAAGAGTTGGAGATTGAGAAGCAGAAAACGGACAGGCTACTGACGCAAATGCTTCCCCCGTGAGTCTGTTTCAGGAGGGCCTGGGAGCTGGCGTGTGGGGATCTGGAGGGAGGGTCCTGGCAACAGACCCCCTCACAGTCTAAAAGAAATCTATGAATGCAGGAAGGTGTCCTGGAGAACGGAGCCTGGACTAGGTTTTCCTTGGTGGTTCCTTCTGGCGGATTGTATGATTACGGAAGAAGAGGCAGTTGTGCTGTGGCTCCCCTAGGGTTGTCAGACAACGACTGGCACCCTGCGGGAGATGCGGGCCAGGGACATGGGGAGGCACAGGTGTTGCACACAAAACCAGAAGTGATGTCACATCACTCTAGGAATCACTGGAAACTCTATGGTAAAACATTCATAGCAGGAGACTTTGCAATCCTGGGGTCCCAGAGTATTTCAGCAGCACCCTGGGTTTCCAGGGTGAATCTCTGCCAGTGGGGTGTTTCCTCTATTTTTGTTGAACCTCAGCCACTAATGCAACAAAACTGATTAGCGATGACCCTCTTTGACCTTTTATGATGTCTCTCCTCATTGTATCGCTGTTATTAATGCCCTTTATAATCACCCTCTGCTGTGGGTATTGCCAGGAATGAGCTGAAGATCTGACAGCTGTTTCAGAGAACCTGTATTTAAGTTCTGTTTATTTCTACTATTGCTGTTTGATATGCAAAGTGCTTTACAGTTCTCATCTCTCTCTTTTTTAATCTTTGCAATTATGGCTGAACAAACAAAGCCTGCCTCTGCTTGTCCAGGTTTCTGAAAGACTCCCTTTCCTGCAGGCACAGAAAGTTGGAGAAGGTTGAAGTCATACTCATGAGGAAGGAGGTTGGCCTTATTCCTTCCCTGGTAATTTCTCCTCTGATGGCTAATCTTCCTGGGCAGCTGGGAGGGGGAGGAACAGGGAAGATTAGCTGCCTGAGAGAGAAGAAGAAGAAAGAGAGCACTTGGGGATGCTACTAGAAGTCCGGCCAGCTCCACCTCCTTTCTTATCAGTAGGACTTTAGATCTCCCCATCACTCCTCACTTGTAGGAGGGAAGTTTTCAAGCACTTCAGACAGAACCGTGTTAGGAGGGAAGGAACCATGGCTCAGTGGTAGAGCATCTGATCGGCATGCAGAATGTCCTAGGATCAATCCTTGGCATCTCTAGTTAAAAAAAGACCAGGCAGTAGATAAAGTGAAAGACCTCTGGAGAGCTGCTGCCAGGCTGAGTAGGCAAAACTGACTTTGATGGACCAATGGTATGATTCAGTAGAAGAGGAAAATAAAAGGTCCACACCAGTCACAGGAGATTTAAAAAAGGCCAAGGCCAATGGTGCGAAATCAGGTAAAATTATATTTTATTACTCAGTTAAAATTCCCAAAAATTCGCCAACAAGCTTTGTCAGGGGAATGTTCGTCTTGCAAGACGAACAGATTCCCCTGACGAAGCCTGTTGACGAAACATATAGGGAATTTTTGAGAATTTTAACTGAGTAAATAAAATATAATTTTACCTGATTTCGCACCATTGGCCTTGGCCTTATTTTTTATCTCCTGATTCAGTAGAAGGCAGCTTTATGCATTCAGGGAGTCGCCCAGCTCAGAGCTAGAACATGCTTGCTTGCGAACATCCGTGGCATGTTGACACACTTTAGAACTTACCCAGTGGAACATCTTGCCAGGTGGGGATCCAGCAAAAATGCCCCTCTACCAGCTAAGAAGCTTCATGAGCAGGGCTCTTCTGCTCATCTAAACCCCATGCTCTACCTGTCATGCTCTACCTGTCTAGTGTCCTGGCCCCACTGCTGGACCTCCTGATGGCACCTGGTATATTTTGGCCACTGTGTGACAGAGTGTTGGACTAGATGGGCCATTGGCCTGATTCAACATTGGCTTCTCTGATGTTCTTATGTTCTTATGTCATTCTACTTCAACCTGATGAATCCAAGCAGAAATGAATCAAAGAGGGGCACTCAACCCAATTCTCCTCTGCCTCAGATTTTGCATTTCTGTTTTCATCATTTGAATTCTTAAAACATGCTGTGATGATTGAGGACGTTATTGGGTCGGGATAACGAGAGAAAGGGGAGTTATAACTGAATTTTATGAAATGTGTGCTTATCCCCCAATGCTCTCAGATTTTATCAACATGAGAAGTTTACATTTTTTTTAAGCAACACTGAAGGGTTTCTAATTTAGAAGTGCCGCCGAATTTCGAATCTGTGTAAAATTTTGAGCATTCGGGCATCTTTCCCGTGGACTTTGAAGATTGTATTGAAGCGTAAGGATTCATTCTGAATCAGGGTTGCAGACTGGGAAAGAGATGAAATGGTGATCTTTGAGGCTTCCCATTCAAATCTTGCCTCTACCAAGGATTCGTTAAGGCAGCTGTTTTGCCTCTGCCCCTAAGGGATAAATTCTGTTTTATTTGACAGGGCTGTTTTAAAGATAAGCACAAGATAGCGGGCAGAAAGTGTGTGATGCCAGCACTGCATAAATGTCATGCAGCGGTCCTCGATATGGTGCCCCCGATGCCTATTTTGGCGTCCCAATTGTTTTTAGAAAGTGGGTGGGGCTTTTGCCAAGCAGGGCTTCTGATTTGCCACTGAAGATCTGGTTGGCTATAGCATTGTTTCAGTGGCCGCTGCCATCACAGTGTCCATTTTCTCCTCTTTCACCCTTCTTTCCCAGCATATTTTTAAATTATCCCTCTTCTCCCCTGTACTTGGACCTCCTCTCTGTACGTGGCTCCACCTCTTGTGGCACTCATTTTGTGTTCAGCTCCATCTCCTGCAGCAGCCATTTGTGTGCTTGTGCCTACCACCCTGTGTCAGAATTCCAAAGGTGCCCACAGGCTCAAAAAGGTTGGGAATCACTGACATAAAGTCTGTTACTGGAAGTGCATGACATTCTGAAACTTTTGGTCACCTCCAGCCTTCCAGACATCCGAATAGGTCGACTGATATTTCTGCTTGTGATCCCTCCAGGTCAGTAGCTGAGGCCCTGAAGACGGGGGCTCCAGTGGAGCCAGAGTATTTTGAAGAGGTGACCCTGTACTTCAGTGACATTGTGGGCTTCACCACCATTTCAGCCATGAGCGAACCCATTGAGGTGGTTGACCTTCTCAACGATCTTTACACCCTCTTTGACGCCATCATCGGCTCCCATGACGTTTATAAGGTGCTGTAATCTGTGCGCTTGGCCATCTTTATGTTGAACACCAGAGGATGGAGAGAGGGACAGGTGCCGGGGATGCAAAGTTGTGAGGGAAACTTAGGAGGACGCTGAGTCTTGGTATGACGAAGCGCAAATCCCATTCTGCTCACCAAGCTTTGGTTGTGAAGTTGCTAGACAGGGCTGGTTCCAGGTTTTGGGAGGCCCTGGGCAGACAGTGCCCAGAGCCCCCATCTCCCCATAACTGGCCCCTCCTAAGCTCCTTTTCATGCCCACACCTGCATGCCCTCCACCTGTCTGTGCATCTTTCTCCTGCTTGCTAGCCCTTTCACCACCCATGCTTCATTGCCTCTACCACCTGTGCACCCTTTCTCCAAGAGCCACGAAAATCGCCATCATAGTGCACCACTCATATGCCTTTCTTCAAGGACTCTGGGCACATGAGAGCATGGATACAGACTGGTGGCAGGAGAGGTGGGTGCTTAGGGGTCCTGGGAAGTCCTGGGGCCTGGGAGCTACCCCACGTCAGAGTATGCTGGCGCCGGCCCTGTTGCTGGAACTGGCTGTGCTTTGGTGCAAAAGGAAAAGAGCTTGAGAGCAATATTTTAAGGGATCCCAAGAGTCTCCCGGTGTGGTTCATTGGAAGAGATTCACTGGAGAAGGAGCAGCCTCTACATCCACTTCCCTGGGCTCTCCATGGTGTCTTGACAACTGGAGGTTTCCCTTTCCTCCAACGCTCAACTTCTGCTAGCCTCCCCATGTCCCTAGCTGCATTAGGCTCTGCTGCCATTTCCATCTCTCCTCTCCAAGATGGCTGCTCTTTTACCAATAGGTGGAGACCATTGGTGATGCCTACATGGTGGCATCGGGACTTCCAAAACGCAACGCAAACAGGCATGCAGCTGAGATTGCCAACATGTCACTGGACATCCTCAGTGCCGTTGGAACCTTCAGGATGCGTCACATGCCAGAGCTGCCCGTACGGATTCGCATTGGCCTGCACTCAGGTTAGTTGCAGTGAAGGCTGGCTTGCTGCATGGTAGTGCTAAAGGCTTCCTGGAGCGTGGCCTTGCCTGTGTGTGGTGGTGCTGTGCACCATGATCTGTCCTTAAGGCATGTCTGCCTCATGAGGGAAACTTGGGCGCTCAGAACAGGACAGAACAAGGGTTGCCAACTCTGAACTGGGAAATTTCTGGGGATTTGGGAGCAGTGCCCGTGGATGGGAGAATTTGAGGAGGGATTTCACCAAGAATCTACAGTGTGCCATATCATATGCCACTGGGGTAGCCATTTTCTTCGAAGGAACTAATCCCTCCAGTCTGGAAATCAGTGGGAATTCTAGGAGATCTGCAGACACCTCCTGAAGATAGGTAACCCTAGAAAGAACCGTTGAATTAGAGCTGTGGTCTTAAGAAGTCATGGCAACATGTGGCTGTTTTTCTTGACAGGGCCTTGCGTGGCTGGCGTGGTGGGGCTGACGATGCCACGGTATTGTTTGTTTGGGGATACTGTCAACACAGCCTCCCGGATGGAGTCCACAGGCCTGCGTGAGTAAACCTGACTCAGAGTGGGTAAAAGTTTATGCTTGGCAGGCAGGGCCCTCCCCCCCCCGAATGTGCTTCCCATCTGGGCCCAGGGTGTATTCCAGGCGCTGCAGCCCTCTGCCCCCCAAGCTTCTATGACTGCAGAGGACAGCAGGCCCCTTCCCAAATGGCTTTTGTTCAGGAATCTTGACTTGTGCTTGTGTGTCAAAACTGCACCTTTCACCCCCTCACAAACACCCCTTTGTTGCCTCTGCAGCTTATCGAATCCACGTCAACAAACGTACAGTAGAGATCCTGCATTCGCTCAAAGAAGGCTTCAGACTGGAGATCCGGGGCAAAACGGAGCTCAAGGTATCTCCCCATCACACCGTTTTCTTTGAGCTCCGCTGCTCTCTCTGTCCGAGGCACCATCCATGAACCTGGAACATGACCTTTGTCTCCAGAGGGTTCTGGGGAACAAACAGCCTGCCTTGTTTACAGTAGGGTCCTTGCCTGGACATTAAAAAGCATGGGGTTGACCCCAGTGTACATGCATTTTGTGTGTCTATCGGAGCTGCTGGATTGGGCCAGTGGAGGCTTGGCATGAGGTTGACCCCAGTGTACATGCATTTTGTTTGTCTATCAGAGCTGCTGGATTGGGCCAGTGGAGGCTTGGCTGGTAGACTGCTGGGATGCTCCTCCTCTTTGTAGCCCAAGTGACATTGTATCTCTCCACACCACTGCCCATAATCAACAGCTCTCTTCTCTCTTTAGGGGAAAGGCGTGGAAGACACCTATTGGCTGACGGGCCGAGTGGGATTTCACAAGCCCATACCGACACCTCCTGACATGCTGGGAGGGTAAGAAGACCATCCCCTTAAGGAACAGAACAGGGCAGTTGTGGAGGGAGGGGAGTCACAAACCACTTTATGACACTCCTATTACCTCTCTTTGCTGCAGGGTAAGCAGCCATGGCATCAGCATGGCGGAGATTCCCGAAGAACGGAAGAAGAAGTTGCAGAAAGCACGTCCGGGGCAAGCAATCTAGCCTGAGAGGGGCTGTGTAACGTGAGGCCAGGGCGAGGTGGAGGTGAGCCTGGGCTGGGGGTATGAAGGGGTACCCAGTCTGCTGTCTCTGAAGGAAGCAGTGTTAACTGAAATCCCCCGGGTGTTTTGAAACCAAAACTGGTGTACATAATGGATTTATTGTGGCCTCACACCTCCACTTTGCAGAGTTCTGGACTGAGCTGTTCTTGACGTGCTGCTTTCTAAGGACTACTCAGTTCTCCACATCTTTCTGAACATCCAGAGAAACATCCTCTTGCCATCAAAGGGGTGGAGGGGCTAAGGCCAGTAGGGCCAGTTCCGGGTTCTGAGGGGCCCTGGGCACATTTCCAAGTGCCCACCTCACCACTTCTCCCTACCACAAGGCTCCCACATGCCCCTTTCCCACTTCACCTTGCTCATATGCCTCTCACCTGCCTGTGTCCTTCCTAGGGTTGCCAAGTCCATCTTCACTCCAAGCGGGGGACTTTTGGGAGGTGTTCCTGGAGGGGCCAGGGCGTCCCCGACGTGATAACATCACATTGCGGATGTCCACCCCCCCGGCCGCATGCCCGATGCACGTGGGGAAACACTGGCTCCCTGCACTTAAAGAGAGCCCTTTAAGTGCAGAGAGCTGGCATTTTCCTGCTCTCCCAAACGCCAGCTCCCTTTAAGAGCAGGGAGATTGGGCGCATGGGGAAACGCCAGCCTCCTGCACTGCCCCTTTAAGTGCAGGAAGCTGGCATTTCCCCGCGCACCTGATCTTAGCTTGAGATCGAGCGCATGGGGAAGGCTCCCTGCACTTAAAGGGAGTCCTTCAAGAGAGAAGGGAGAGGGGTGGCTGTGGGTGTTGGGGTTTGGGGGCAGGGCTTCTCAAAAGGGCCAGAACCCCCCCAAAGTGGGGGACCCCTGCCAAACTGGGGGGGGTTAGCAACCCTAGTCCTTCCTCTGCCCGCCTGTGAGCTCTCCCACTTCCCATTCTTACCACTGCCTGCAGCCCTTTTCCCAGTGGCACAGGGGCAGTGAGTTATCTTGGGAGCACAGTGGAGTGCTAGCAAATAAGTGAGTGGAGGGTTGGATGTCAGTCGGCCCTGCCAGGACCCCTGGCAGCTACCCCCCCCTAGGTATGCTGACGTTGGCCCTTTTGAGAAGCGCTAACCTCATTGTTCCTGTTTGACCAGTGCAAACAACAGCTGATTATCAGTGGCCTGCTGGAGCTTTCTGACCAACTCTAACGAAGCCCTTCATGCACAGAGGAGGCTGGTAGACAGGAGTGACCCCGTGGAAGGAGGATGAAGCAGGACTGGGTGCTTGAGGGGCTCCCGGCCTCCTTCGCCCACAGCCATCTCGTACGAATCAAAGCAGGCTCATCCTTTTCTGCTACTCTTTTTTTGGTTCTGGTGCATGACGACGGAACTTCTACCGATCTAGGATGCACCGTTCACTTTCCAAGCAACCAAAGAAATAAAGGTCAACTCTAAGCTGGGATTTTGGCTACCCTGGGATTTGCTGCATGGACTGGGATAGAAAAACTATATGGAAGTTGGGGGTTCAGCTGACTCATATTATGGGCCATTTGTACTTTCATCCATAGAGCCACGTGCATGATGGGACTGACCAATCCAAGTGTGGCTGTTCACACTCTGCTCCTTTATCAGAGACTTTGCTTCACCCTGGAAGGGCTTGTCCTTAAATTGTAATGTCACTGAATAAGGATGGATAATGAAGAAGGTCTTGTTTGATGCTGCCAAAGTGCTTCTCTGCAAGGGAGATCTGAACAGGCTGGTCATTCTGCCATGTTTACTTTCAAGGGAGTGGTCCCTCAGGGGTTGTGATGATCTGGCTAAATGGGATCCCACCCCCAGGGTGAATTCTAAGTGGGAGATCTGCTTGGGAGCTGAGGAGCCCTGTAAGACAGGATTCGTTGCTGGAGATTTCACGCTGGATGAAGCAGCGCACAAGGAACCCCATATTTAAGCACTTTAGATGTATTTACGCACTTCTTTGGAATGCAGTTCATATAGAGGGTCACTAGAGGGAAGGATTGCCTTGTGGGAATAATTATGTGGCAGTCAAAAATGAGTCTTTCTCTTAAGGGGCTGGTTAACTACCCATTATAATCTTGTATACTTCATCACGATGCCAATTTTTTAAAACAAACCCGCTCTGAGAAGGGAAAATTTATAGTAGAGAAGGAGAGGAGGAGGAGGAGGGAGGGGGTACATTATCCTTTCCCTGTTATTGCTCCACTCCAAATTGCCCCCCTCCTGCAGCTCTTCCATAATGGAAAACATTTTCTATCTTCCTGCAATGTGGAAGTAAAAAAGTATAAACCCATAAACCCTAGACTTCATCTGCAAAAGGTGTTATTCCTGCTTCCCCCAGTGTTGTGCTTCACAATGTCACATGTGTGCTGCCCCCAGTCAGTGTTAACTATAAGTATTAGTAGTTTAGTAAGACTGCTGTGCATCTTTAAGAGCAGTTGCCCCTGGGAATTATAGTCCTTAGCCTAGGCAACACAAAAAGTTCTCTCTGACTGGCTCATTAGGGTAATTTCCTGAGCTCAGAGGTGGGAAGATAAGATCATGCCAAGATGATTTGAGTCTATTCAGTGGCTGTGCGTTGGTCACATCCCAGAAAGTGCGTCCTACATTAGCGCTGGACAGGAACAACATGGATAGAGAAAGTCGCTGGGGTTGCCGACTCCCATTTGCGGAATTCTTGGAGATTTAGGGGTGGAGCCTCAGCAGAGTCCACCCTTTAAAGCTACCGTTTCCTCCAAAAAGGACTGATCTGTGTCGTCTGGAGACCATTTATAATTCCAGGAGACTTTCAGACCCCACTTGGAGACTGGCAGCCTTAAAAGCGGCAGAGCCCCAGCTGGTTTGTTATTCGTTTGGCAGTTGCCAAATTGACCTCCCCACAACAGACACCCTGTGAGGTAGGTGGGGCCGAGAGAGCTCTTCTGAGAACTGGACTGGAGAGAACAGCTCCGAAGGAACTTGTCACTGACCCAAGGTTGCCCCAGCAGCTCCAAGTGGAGAATCAAACATGGTTCTCCCAGATTAGAGTCCATGCTCTTAACAACTACACCAAACTGGACAGATTCAGGGCACTGCTTTATGAGAAGGAAGGTGAACACCTTTAAAGGAAATCTGAAGGAAAACAAACTTCAGCTTCAAAAGGAGCTGAAGTTGTTGGCAACCCTTCAAGCATGGGTTGCCTACGGGTGGGGAACGCCAGGCAGATGTGCCTGTGTGAACACCCCCTTTAATCCGCTTGGGAAACGCGGCTGAAACGTGGCTATAGCGGGGCACATTGCCAGTCTGAACTCAGCCATAGATCTGCAAATGAGAAACAAGCAGTCACTCTGAAAGGGGCAAGGTATACTTTATTCTTAGAAGACACATCCAGGCATCACGGTGTAACCTAGACCAAATGTATACATGCCACTTAAAGTGCTTTGCAGCTACTTCCCGTCTATAGGTGTGAAAACACAAAGGCAGTTTTAAATTGTGCTTCTGCTGGATTTCTGAATTTACTGTGTAGGAAGGTTGGTTAACAATTCCTGTGCTTTACAATGAACACGTGTTTAGTCTTAAGAGAGGTATTCCCTCTCTGCTCACTTGCACAGAAGGAAAGTCCCTTCTAAAATGATATCATATGCATTTTTTTAAAAAAAAATACATTCTTGATTTTAAAATATCTTGCATTAAAAACAACATTTTAAAAATCTGCTGCCGAGTTAGTGGATTGAAACATTTTTAACTGATTTAGCGAACTGTCTGTTTTAAAGGGATGGGTCATAACTATCTTCTCTGTAATCCCATGTTATACTCAGTGCCACCTAAACTGAGTTACACTCTCCTAAGTCCAAGGGTGTAACTCTGCTTAGGGTGCCATTGTTAACTGGATTCTTCAGGTACAAGTGACAATTGAAAGGGAGAGGTTGGTAGTGGTTGTCTGACCCAATATCTCTGAATTTCAAAGATTCGCTAAATATGTACAATGTAATACTGGTATATGTAGAGAGAGAACGAGAGCGATTAAATGATATTTCGTTAAAGGGATGGTTTGCTATTTGTCACCAGACAAAATTACTTCCTTAAAGGGGCAGGCAGTGGTGATCGCCCACCATTTCCCCACTGGGCAGAGATTGGCTAGCCTCGGAATTTGTCTATCATTTTCATAGACTGTGTATAAATTGTACTTTTTCTTTGTTCTTCTGGCTGTTATTAATAATGATGGAGTATTTTATTGACTTGTATATTTTTTTTGCAATGCTGTTTTTCGCAGACCTCAGGGACCGGGGCAGGGGGAGTGGCACTAGCATCTGTGGGTGGGAATGGGGGTGGGTGAGGCACCAGCTTGTATATATATAAATCACTGTAACATTGCAGAGGGTGGGTTGGTCTCCTACTTTGTACCATATCAGAATAGCAGTAGTTGCTTGGCAGTTGGGCCATAAATGACTGTACGTGACTGTCTAATTAAAAGGCAAAGCTGGAGACTTGGGGGGGGTGTCTGTCTGTCCATCTTGCTTCGTAGCTACGTGTGGATAAGGACCGCATAAAATGCAACAGAGAAATCATAAGACATTAACAATTAATTAAAGCTGAGTATGAAGAATGGCCTACGTGCCACAATTTTCTCTTTAAGTTGACTACCTTGTAAGAAAGCAATGTCCATCTGTCAGGCCTAATAAGATGCTAGGAACACACCATTGGGCTGTAAGCTCACAACCCAGGTGAAGGCAATCAATCCTATGGGCAGGCGAATGGATGGAGAAATCCTACCTCCAAGGGAGGGTGGGGGGACCAAAGGATAGCTAGGTCACCTTCACCTGCTAAACAGGAAGAGACAAATTGCCTCCCAACTGGCAGGGGCACAAGTTTGTAAATTCTATGGACCTGGAAGAGAAGCCTTCTTCCTCTGGAGCTCTTGTGCTCTGCTCTTATCTTTGGACTGATGCCAGCTGTCATGAGGGACTCCCGTGGTCTCCATTTTGACCTCATGTAGGCACACCATGGGAAGAAGCACGAACCTCAGACCCAAGGTAATGGAACTTCTCTGACAGCCTGGGCCTTTAGGACTTAAGTGCCTGTTCCTTTTATCGCACCAGCTAGGGACAACTTTAATCAGGGAGATACCAGTAGTGGTTGCAATTTTATTTTCCATCTTTTGTTCCATCCTGATGCCTATAACCAATCTGGTAAAATTAACAATGACACATTTAATAATTCTATGAGCATCAATTTGTGAAGCTATTAATCCCCCCCAGATGATTGTCAAATCTGGTTGACCAATTCCTGGAGATTAAGGGGTGGAGCATGGAGAGGGTGGGTTTTGGGGAGGGGAGAGACCCTAGTGGTGGGATATAATGCCATAGAATCTGCCCTCCACAGCAGCCATATTCTTCAAGGGACTTGATCTCTGTAGCCTGGAGATTTATTGTAACTCCAGATCTCCTGGCCCCACATTGAGGTTGGAAACCTTATAGAAGTTTATAAAGACTACTTGGGAGAGTGTCTGCAACTCCATCCAGTTATCTCTCACACTTCAAAATCATTTGAGAGAAGAAAAATTCTCTGCAGACCCCCTGAATTGCAACATGGTTCTCTATACAGCTTGTGTGTCTACTGACACCTATCTGGGGTTACACACTAAAGACTGGATTGCTCTCACCTTGGTGAGCACCTAAACTTTGCTTGACAACTGGGGACCAGACTTCTACTACGGAGTGGTAAGTTATGAGTGATATGACAGATCAAAGCCCAAACGAATCTCTTGGGTTTTATGGAACAGAATGCATTCTGTAAACAAGAGCTCTTTTTTTGCACGTGTTGTGGTTGTTATTATTATTACTCACATGCTGCTCTCCAAACCTTATCTCCATCATGAACAAATTTACCTCCGGATTGTCCTGGTGCTGCCTGCCTGTCCAGATGCCTTACCCTCCATGTGCCACCAAATGACCTTGATGTAGTGGTCTGCCTCCCACTTGTGCCATTGTTCTTCAAGCTAGGTGGCTGCAGTGATGGCTGTGTTCCTCTATGAAATTTTTCCTGTTAATTCTCCCATAGACGTCAGTGTTAAAGATGGGTGCTCTTCATTGCCTCAAAAGGGGATGGGCCTTTTTTTTCTGTCTGTCTGAGATTTGATAATACAGGTGCCCTACCACAATTCCCCTGAATATTGTTGAGTTTGGATGGAAAATCATAAAGGTACAGATCCAAAAAAGGGGAGGATCTTCCATTGAAACCAATGGTAAATAATAACAAAATGTGAGAATGAAACAACAATAACAAAATAAGACCATATTAAACCATGCAACAATGAAATGGGCTCTTTTAGAATTACTAACAAAAATGAATGAGACAAACAGAACAAACTCCCATGCACAACTCTAAATAGCAAACTGCCTGCAATTAACACTTGACAGGAGAAATTTGAATCCAAAAGAAGCAGCAAGTACCAGAAGACTTTATTTGGGAATAGGACAGGGTCGGAAGAAATGTTACTCCAAAACAATGGCTATGTAGTTTTGGACACAGAGGGCAATCTTGATAAGATAAGGACCACTGACTAATAACCACAAAGTTTTTATTTGAAATTAGGGGAGGGGGGAGTTGGGTAATGAGTTTTTGGTTTAATTATTACCCTGAATTTTTATATTAAGTTTATTTAGAATCTCCAATTCTTTGTGCTTAAGTATAATATATAAATTTTCCTTTCAGAGTCAGTAGGTAGTAGGTAGTTTGCTTAAGAAGGGGAGGGTGGAGTAAGGTTTGAATTGATTGTGAAGATGGAGATTCTGTATAAAGTAATAACCTTTAATGTTAGAGGTCTCAATAATAGAATTAAACAAAAATGAACAAGATCCTCTATACTAAGAGAAAAACCAGATATATTGATCCTCTAGACTGTTCCATTTTTATAAAAGGTTACTTTAAGCCCCTAATAAATCCCAACTTCAATTTTTGGAGGAAACCTTAAATATCTGACAAACCTTCCAAGAAGGTGAAACTGTCCTGGGAGGGGATCTTAATCTAATAATAAATGACAAACTGGATAGGTCCCACACTCAGAGATCCTGCTTACCAAAAATGAAGAAAGACTCAAAGTTGTTGGAAATGTTGACAAATTTTAATTTATGTGACACCTGGAGATTCTGTAACCCACAGTCCAGGGATTACTGCTATTACTCCCTTAAACATGATATTTTTACATGGAATGATTATAACTTACATTTCCTTCCAGAAGTAGTTCTTCTGGATGTCTGGTTGGCCCCCCTACAAAGAAGAACACAGAAAGAGTTAATTTCGACACTGTTGGCCATTGCTCAACTTTTAATAGCTTCTCATTGGATAAACTATGCCCCAAATTATCTCCTTTCTTAAGGAACAAGAGCTCCTTCCTAAAAATTCACAATATGTTATTTGGTGACGTGATTTATTTTGTAATATTTATTTTTTGTTTGGTGTTGTGAATTCTGGATACATTATTGTCTTTTCTTTTTGAACTTTTGGAAATGTTGTGGTTATGTAATCTATGGTCCTTATTTTTTGCTTATGGTAATGTATGGTTCTTAGTGGTTTTTTTATAAATCAAAAGCTAAAAATTAAAACAACAACAACAGGTCTAATAGCAAGCTGCCGGCAGCTGCCATTTTATTCCTGTCTGAGCAGCGGTTCAAAGGGAAAAATCAGGCAACTCATTTTCTGTGGCCTGAGAGAGTTTAGTCTTGTGCTTCCCTCCCTCCGGGCTTTATGGCAAATTATTTCTGTACCCACCAGGTCTTTCAGAAGCAGTTTGTGAGGTGAGTAAGGAGACTCTACTGTTCAAAGGAGAAAATGCAAAACCCAGTGGAGCTAGTGAAAGCCCTTGAAAGAGAGGTTATTGCTTATTTGTTTTTTATATCCCACTTTCCCTCACAATAAGAACATAAGAGAAGCCTATGTTGGATCAGGCCAATGGCCCATCCAGTCCAACACTCTGTCACATAGTGGCCAAAAATACCAAGTGCCATCAGGAGGTCCATCAGTGGGGCCAGGACACTAGAAGCCCTCCCACTGTTGCCCCCCCAAGCACCTAGAATACAGAGCATCACTTGCCCCAGAGTTCCTATGTATACCTTGTGGCTAATAGCCACTGATGGATCTCTGCACCATATGTTTATCTAATTCCCTCTTGAAGCTATCCATGCTTGTAGCTGCCACCACCTCCTGTGGCAGTGAATTACATATGTTACCAGGTGCCATTAGGATGTCCAACAGTGAGGCCAGGACATTAGAAGCCCTCCCACTGTTGCCCCCTCCAAGCCACTGATGGATCTCTGCTCCATATGTTTATTCGATTCCTTCTTGAAGCCATCCATGCTTGTAGCCACCACCACCTCCCATGGCAGTAAATTCCATGTGTTAATCACTCTTTGAGTGAAGAAGTAATTCCTTTTACCTGTTCTAACCTGACTGCTCAGCAATTTCATTGAGTGCCCATGAGTTTTTGTATTGTGAGAAAGGGAGAAAACCTACTTATAAATCTTATAAATAGGAACCCAAAGCAAATTACAATACTGACAAAAAAATAGGGGGGGGGGGAGAACCTCAGCTAGATCTTACTCAGCTGCTGCTAGCTGTAGTGTGCAGTGTAACAATCCTGATGAGAAGAAGACTAGGTCCCAGAACGGGGCATGGGGGCTGAGGAATTCAGGTTTTTAATTTCCTCTGTCTTGTTTTGATGTTATTGGAACCTGAAGCCCCTTCTTATCATGCTACCCCATTCCAGGAGACCAAGTACAAAATTCTGTGCACCCAGGACCTGGGAGATATTGTTCTTATACAGATCCCCAAAAAGACTTTGCTGGTGCTCCAAGACAGTTGGTACTGCAACTTTGTCAAGGTGACATCCCTGCAGGGCAAGATCTACAATTTCCCAGTGTACCAGTGGATCGGAGACTGTGGTACTGTGGAGTTCAAAGAGGGAAAAGGTAAGGGGATCTGCTCCAAGGATGCCCCCCCCCAAAGTTACTCTCAGTCTGTGTGTCCTGCTTGTAGGATGTCCAGAGGCATCTGGTCGGTCAGCACGGGAAACAGGATAGGAAAGGACAGGAGGTAGGACTAGGAAACATTTGGGTCCTAAAGTAAAAAATAATAATCACCAAGTATATACTACACCCTATACTTTAGCTGTCATCCAATCTTAACAATCTCAAAATTAATTGTATGATTAATGTATGGTAATGTCCTATACGAAATTAAGCAATCACAATAAAAATTTTCTCCTGGAACCCTGGATACAAAATTATAACAAAACGTGTCCTGAAGCACATCCCTAGGAACTAGGGAACACCATGGTGATGAAGAGTGAGAGGAGCACCAGGGAAAGGTCACATGCCCTCTCTCTGCTGCTGAGGAGGCCGCTCAGGCCTCAGCCTTCATGGAGTGGCAAGGCAGCCTGGATGTTTACTAAGGAGATAAAATAAGTGAATACTCTAGGATGGATCCAACCATCTTCTAAGTTGCCTTCCTCCAACGAAAGTGGCTCATAGTCCAATAAAAATCAAATTTAGATGGAGGAAGACGTCATACTTGAGCTGAAAGGAAATGTAGGATATAAACATTTTAATAAAGAATGAACTTTGCTCAGTGGGGTGGTAGGACAAAAGTAGGGTCTACCCCATGCGTTCTTGTGGCACATTTTTGGCCAGGGCTTCTGTGTCTTTTAGAGCGGCTGGACATGCCACAGGAGTGGTGTGTGTCATTCTCTCATCCCCATGCTTGGAAGAAACCTCATTGGTTGAATATCTGCACGTCAGGCGGCTACCTAACAAGCAGAAAGTTTATCAAATCAGGTTTTTTTCCCCCTCTACCATGCAGGCGTGTGCTTGCCAACTCTGTCTTGACAAATTCCTGGAGACTGGGGGGTTGGTGCCTGTAGAGAGGAAAGAGCTCAGCTGTAATGTCATTCCATACATTCCATCAAGCCCACCCCTTGAGGCGGCTGTTTCCTCCAGGAGAACTGATCTCTGTCGTCTGGAGATCAGTCGTAATTCAGGGAGAACTTCAGGCTTCAATCTGGAGGTTGGCAGCCCTAGGAGCAGGCACAGTTTTGGGGGAAAGCTTCACCTTCTGCATTTCCTGCTTGCCAGTGACCCTGGAGCCTTGCTGGAAAGAACGAAACAATCCCAGGCAGGAGACACAGCCAATCCCAGGCAGGAGACACAGCCCCATATCCCCTCCTGAGGCTGCCTGGGTCTCAGCCTGCCTCTACTGACAGAGGTGGAGCTGGAGAAGGGCTGGGCTGCTTTGCCAATGTTGGTTGGCACTTTTACAAAGATCTATCCAGAGGAGAGAAGGCTGAAGTAGCCGGTTGGGACAGACTGAAGCTTCCTCTTCCAACCACAACTTTGCGAGAGGAGGTGAAAGGCACTGAATCGTCCCCCCTGCAGGCTGCGGCATGGCGAAATACACTATCTGTATGTCCACCGGCGGTTTCTTACACTTGGGTGCCCTCGATCCAATTTCCATCTCCTTGGTGGGCACTGAAGGAGAGAGCCCCCAAACCAGCCTGGGCAGCTGGCCCTCCAAGTTCATCAGCGGAGAGGTAAGCTGGGATGGGCACGTGGAGTGGGAGGACAGGGCAGGGAAGGGCAACCTTTTGTGGCAAGGCACTTTCTTAAAAAAAAAAAAAATTCTTGCAGTTCCTTGGACTACTGCATGACTAAGGAAAAAGTTTATAGGCAATATTTTCAAAGGAGCACTAAATTGCATTAAAAACCCACATGTAAGTAGGCTTTTCGTTCTCAAACAGTGCTGGTTTACGTGTCTGAAATGAACACTTTTTAAAAGGAGTTGTACCAGATTGCTTGAAGTTTTCCCTGTTCAGACATGCAACACTTTGGCATGACTCTTTTTTTACCCAAAGGGCATCCTAATTTATTTGGAATAGATAAAGCCATGGCTGAGTTCCAGATAACATTGAGATGGAGCATTCTATACGTAGGAGTTTTAAATTGCCCCTCTGTATGATACAGAGCATTTTCTCAACATTTATTTATATTTACTAGTGTCAGCTTTGTATCTCTCCCCCAGTGGGTTCTTCTCTACTTCCTTTTCTGATTCCTTTTCTCTGTCCCCCCCACCTTGGCCATGAGGCAAGAGACAGGGCCTTTCACTTGGTGACACCTCACAATGCCCTCTACTGGTGCCTACTCTGCTTTAGGTGCCAGGGTGCAATCTTCCTCGTTACCCCGGGCTTTTAAGTGAGGGGTTGTGCTTTTATGGCCAGTGTGTAGCTTGGGAGCTATTTTATAGGTGCCATTTTAAGCCGATGAACATTGCTTTTAGTCCTGGGGGCTGGTGATAAGTTTGATGGTTGTTTGTCTGTATAATTTTACTGTTTTCACTTTATGAGTGGGCTGGAGCAAGTCTCCAGACAGGCGGTGGAGTCATTTTTTTTTTTTTAACACACAAATTAAGAAAGAAAACATCTTAAAGAAGTAGAAGAAGAAGAGATTGGATTTATATCCCGCCCTTTAAGTGCAGAGAAGGGCGACTAGAATGATAAAAGGGTCGGAACACCTTCCCGATGAAGAAAGGTTAAAACGCTTGGGGCTCTTCAGCTTGGAGAAACGACGGCTGAGGGGTGACACGATCGAGGTTTATAAGATTATGAATGGGATTGAGCAGGTTGAGAAGGAAGTCCTTTTCTCCCTTTCTCACAATACAAGAACTCGTGGGCACTCCATGAAATTGCTGAGCAGTCGGGTTAGAACAGATAAAAGGAAGTCCTTCTTCACCCAAAGAGTGATTAACACATGGAATTCACTGCCACAGGAGGTGGTGGCAGCTGCAAGCATGGACAGTTTCAAGAGGGAATTAGATAAACATATGGAGCAGAAGTCCACCAGTGGCTATTAGCCACAGGGTATAGATGGGAATTCTCAGTCTGGGGCAGGTGATGCACTCTATCCTTGGTGCTGGAGGGGGCAGCAGTGGGAGGGGCTTCTAGTGCCCTGGCCCCACTGCTGGACCTCCTGATGGCACCTGGTATATTCTGGCCGCTGTGTGACACAGAGTGTTGGACTAGATGGGCCATTGGCCTGATTCAACATTGGCTTCTCTTATGTTCTTATGTTCTTCACTACCCAAAAGAATCTCAGAGCAGCTTATAAACTCCTTTCCCTTCCCCTCCCCACAACAGACACCCTGTGAGGTCGGTGGAGCTGAGAGAGCTCTTTCGAGAAGTGCTTATGAGAGAACAGCTCTGAGAGAACTTATAACTCCACACCAGCAGCTGCATGTGGAGGAGTGGGGAATTAAGCCTGGTTCTCCCAGGGGCTGCGGTGGCTGAAGTGGTTAAGATGCTGAACTGCAGACTGGAAGGTCGGTAGTTCAGCAGTTCAAGACCCGAGCGCCACATGAGGGAGTGAGCTCCCATCTCTGGTCCCAGCTCCTGCCAGCCTAGCAGTTCGAAAGCAAGAAACTGCAAGTAGATAAATAGGTACCACTTTGGTGGGAAGGTAACAGTGTTCTGTGTGCCTCGGTGTCTAGTCATGCCGGCCACATGACCATGGAAATGGCTTTGGACAGCGCAGGCTCTTCAGCTTGGAAACAGAGATGAGCACTGCAACCCTAGAGTTGGATTCGACTGGCTTTCGAGCGAGAGAAACCAAACCTCTCCCAGATTAGAGCCTGCACTCCTAACCACTACACCACACTGGCAAGTGACAAAAGTGTGGCACAAATTTGGGAGGCGGTGGCTTTGGGGCCTTTTCCCCACTGGCTGCTTTTCTATTCAGAATCACCCCCCCCCACACACCGGGGTGTGTGTGTGTGGATTTTAGATGCACAAGTCTCCAGAGAGGCAGCAGTAACATTTTGGGCACGGATCAATGCAGAAAACATCTTAAAGGCCAGATGGCACATTTTACACACATGTGTTTAACAGACTTGGATGGAGGCAGAGGCACTGGCTGTTTCCCTCCTCTTCAAAATAACTCTTCCCAGGGTTGCCAACTCTGGGTTTGGGCATTCCTGGAGATTTGAGGGTGGGGAGGGAGCTCAGCAGGGTATAATACCAAAGAGTCCACCCTCCAAAGCAGCCATTTTCTCCCGGGGAACTGACCTCTGTAGTCTGGAGATGAATTATAATTCTGGGAGATCTCCAGGCCTCAGCTGGAGACTGGCAGGCCTCCCTCCATGGCATTTTAGATGCACATTTATTCCAGCAGGGTCCTGTCTTCAGAAGCCCTTGTGTGGTTTTTCTCTGTGGCTTTTCTGCTTCCCCAAAGCCCTGGTCCTCATTCAGTGATGGAGGGGCGGGGAGGAGTACATGTGCCAAACAGGAAATGGTTGTGAAGTGTTTGTTTCCTTTCTGCTTGGGCTTTTCCACTGCAAGTGGCATCTGGGGTGTATTTTGTTCTGCAGGAGCCCTCCTTGAGAACATAAGAGAAGCCAATGTTGGATCAGGCTAATGGCCTATCCAGTCCAACACTCTGTCACACGGTGGCCAAAAATACCATGTGCCATCAGGAGGTCCAGCAGTGGGGCCAGGACACTAGAAGCCGCCCCCACTGTTGCCCCCCCCCAAGCACCAAGAATACAGAGCCTCACTTGCCCCAGACTGAGAGTTCCTGTCATAAGAACATAAGAGAAGAATCCAATGTTGGATCAGGCCAATGAGCCACCCAGTCCAACACTCTGTCATACAGTGGTCAAAAATACCAGGGGCCATCAGGAGGTCCATAAGAACATAAGAGAAGCCAATGTTGGATCAGGCCAATGGCCCATCCCATCCAACACTCTGTCACACAGTGGCCAAAAATACCAGGTGTCATCAGGAGGTCCAGCAATGGGGCCAGGACACTAGAAGCCCTCCCACTCTTGCCCCCTCCCCAAACACCAAGAATACAGAGCCTTACTTGCCCCAGACTGAGAGTTCCTATCTATATCTTGTGGCTAATAGCTACTGATGGACCTCTGCTCCAGATGTTTATCTAATTCTCCTTTGTGAGAACTCCCCCAATGAACAGTATATACTTTACCCTCACCACCAAGGGTTGCCAAATCTGAGTAGGGAAGCGCCCGGAGGTTTGGGGTGAAACCTGGGGAGGGCAAAGTTTGGGGAGGGAGGGACCTCTGTGGGATACAATGCCATAGAGGCCGCCTTCATAAGCAGCCATTTTCTCCAGGGGAACTGATCCCTGTAACCTAGAGGTCAATTGTAATTCTAAGAGAACTCCTAGCCCCACCTGGAGGTTGACATCTCTAATCACAATTAAAATGTCTTGGGTGGGGAGCTTGAGTCCTGTGGTTTTTGGGATGGGGTCGGGGATTAGCCCTGTACTAACTCAGTTAACAGCGTTCCGTGCGCCTTGGTGTTTAGTCATGCCGGCCACATGACCACGGAAACGTCTTCGGACAGCGCTGGCTCTTCGGCTTTGAAACGGAGATGAGCACCGCAACCCTAGAGTCGGATTCGACTGGCTTTCGAGAAAAGGAACCTTTACCTTTACCTAACTCAGTTAAGCAAACTCCAGAGCACGACGGAAGACAGGAGGGGCCTGGCATGATGTGGTCCATGGGGTCGCGAAGAGTCGGACTCGACTGTGCGACTGAACAACAACGAACTCAGCTGGGGAAATGTAAGCAATGGAAGGAAAGAGGGCCGGTCAGAATGAAGGAGGACATGGCTGAGTCCCAGAGGGACTGTGAGGGAAGAGATTAAACTTGGGGCATCTTCAGCTAGGAATGACACTCGAGCTCGTAGATTCTTGCTCTCAACCAACTCTTCTCTCCTTCAATGATGCCGAGTTTCCATCCTCCCATTTTTCCTTTCCAGGAAAACAAATGTGAAGTTACTTATGAGCAGGACCTGGGAGAGATTTTGCTCCTCCGTCTCCAGAAGAAGCCTTTCCTGAACGTCATTGCAACCCAGCGGTACTGTAATTATGTCAAGGTGATATCCCCGCAGGGCCAAATCTACACTTTCCCGTGCTACCAGTGGCTCGAAGGCCGTGAAGACCTGGAGCTCAGGGAGGGGACAGGTAAGTGGTCCTGCTTCAAGTCCACTCTTTCCCACTTCCTTGAGTACGAGAAAAGAAGCACAGGCCCTGATCCTCAAGTTCATATTTTTTTCAGTTATTAGTTTAGTGGCCAGCGTGTTTCAGCACACCTCTGATGTAGTGACATTTATTGGGAAGTGGTCCGGTGTTTCCAGGCTCATTGTTGTGGTGAATACCAGCCATTTCTACATGGGGCCACTTTCCATAAGGACCTGCACTCCTCGGAATCGGATGCTTTAAATTCCTCTTGATGGCACCCTTTCTATGGGAGTGTTTTCCCAAGAAAATCCTTGAACTGATTTTTGTTATTGTCCGAATCTCTTAGGGCTGATCTGATTTATTGTTTTTATTTATTCCAAATGTTTTAAAGCTGCCTTTCAATCCAATTTAGGGCCGAATCTGCATTTGTCTTTCCCACCAGTGTCCCTGCCTTTTGACTCCATCTTCAAAGAAGCTGTCCACATTTTGGTGTCATTTTCACACCTCAACAGTGCTAGCATACGTTCGCATGTCCACATATGTTGATTGTCCTTTCGGGGCGGCTCCACTGTCACTGCACCTCTGCACCGTTTTAAACGAAACTTCTCCAAACAACTTTCCAACAAGCACAGAGAAAGAGGGCGTCACAGCAGCACGAAACTGATTTAAAAATGCAAATGCAGATTCAACCTTAGAGTCCAGGAGCACCTTAAAGACTAACAAAATGTGTTACTTTGTTAATGAGTCACTGCTCACTTCTTCAGATACAGCGACAATGGCAGTCCGTCTGTCCTATATATTAAAAGGTGACCTGATTTCAGATCCCAAATGACATTAGCTGGCCAATGGCAATAGCAGGTGTGATTGGATTAGGTGTGACATGCCGCTCAGTTATGCCCACCAGTAGGACTTCCATTTTGTTGGGATTAGGTTTCAGTTTATTAGCCCCTATTCATCCCAAAACTGCCTCCAAGCACCTGTTCATGGTTTCTACATCTTCCCTGGGATCTGCTGGAAGCAGAAGACAGACCTATCATCTGTATATTGGTGAAAACCCAACCTAAGTCTCGGGATGACCTCTCCCAGTGGCTTCACATGCATGTTGAAAAGCACAAGGGACAAGATGGAACATTGTCGGACTGCCACAGCCCAATGTTGTGAACAGCAATTCCCCAGCACTGCTGTCTGAAACCTACCTCCCAGGTGGGATCAAAGCCACTGCAGAGTGATGTCTCCCAGTCCTCACTCTGAAAGGCAATCCAGAAGAATAACATGATTGAAAGCCACCAGGAGGTCCAGGAGAGTCAACTGGGTCGCACTCCCCTTATTCATCTCCCAGTGCAGATCTTCCACCAGGATGGCTGGGGGAGGAGGAGTGCGACTGGGGAGGCAGGGACCGGGTGCACCCAATTATTATTAGGAAAGGGACTCCAAATAAAACAGCCGATATTGTAATGCCCCTGGTATAGATCTATGGTGCGGACTCATTTGGAATACTGTGTACAGTTCTGGTCAGTCACCCTGTCTCCGAAAGGACATTGCAGAGCTGGAAGAAGTGCAGAAGAGGGAACCAAGACAATTGAGAGGTCGGGGCACCTTCCCCGAGGAAAGGCTGAAGAGTTTGGATTCAGTCCTAAAAGAAATCCACCCTGACTGTTCCCTGGAAGGCCAGAGAGTGAAGCTGAAGCTCAAGTACTTTGGCCACCCAATGAGAAGGGAGCACTCCCTGGAGAAGACCCTGATGCTGGGAAAGATGGAAGGTCAAAGAAGAAGGGGACAGCAAAGGATGAAATGGTTAGACAGTGTCATCGAGGCAACGAACATGAAGTTGAGCAAACTCCAGAGCATGACGGAAGAAAGGAGGGCCTGGCGTGATGTAGTCCATGGGGATGCAAAGAATCAGACTCGACTGTGTGACTGAACAATTGGACTTTTCAGTTTAGAAAAGAGATGACTAAGGGGGGACACGGTGGAGGTTTATATACTTATGTATGGGGTGGAAAAGAGTTGACAAAGAGATTTCTTTTTTCTCCCTCTCCCAATATACTAGGGCACTCAATGAAGCTGACAGGCAGTAGGTTCAGGACTGGCAAAAGGAAATACTACTTCACACAGAGAGTGATTAAAATGTGGAAATTTAGAGGAGGTAGTGATGGCCACAGGTGTAAAGAGCTTTAGAAGGGGATTCGATAGATTCATGGAGGATCAGTCTATCAATGGCTACTAGCCATGGTGGCTGAGGGAAGCCTCCACATTCAGAGGCACTAATTCTCTGAATCCCAGAGCCAGGAGGCAACATCAGGGGAAGGCCTCAGCCTCTACGCCCTGTTGTTGGCCCTCCAGAGGAACTGGTTGACCACTGGGTGAGACAGGATGCTGGGCTAGATGGCCCATTGTCTATCTGCTCTTATGTAATGTGGGGAAAGAAGTTTTTTTTTCTTCATTTTCTGTAATAAAAAAATGGATCCCCTGATGTTTTGAAAGAGCATGGGTAGACCCATGGATAAATAAATGGCCTATTATGTCTACTCTGGCCTTTATATCCAAGCCCAACTCACGGAACCACACAGCCATTGGCCACGGTTCCTTGACCAAACCTGTTAGCATGGTCTCAGAAGGTGATGATTCTGGCTTGGGCTCATCTCTTGAAGATGGACTGACATTTCCCCTGGCGTAGTGCGTAGCATGCCTTCCAGGAGCTTCCTTTGCTGAGATATCACAAGAGACCTGTAAACTAGGTGACCAGCGAGTTGCTTTGAACCAGGGGTTACCTAGATCAAAACTCTTTGCTAGATGCACTGTTTTGTTATCTGTTCCTGCAGCGAAAACGGGCGCCATGGACACACTCCCCTTGCTCAAAGAACACCGAAAGGAACAGCTGAAGAGGAGACGGGAGGACTACAGGTGAGTAAGGCTTTAGATGTCTATAGGCATAGCCCCTGCTTAGCTCTTGAAGGGGCTTCTGGGCTCTGCCCCACCCAGGAGAAGGGAGTGAGACAGATTTATGGAGGGGAGGTCCATTAATAGCTATTAGCCATGGGGACTGCCACAGGAGTCGGTGGCGGCTACAAGCATGGACAGCTTCAAGAAGGCATTAGATAAGCATATGGAGCAGAGATCCATCAGTGGCTCTTAGCCACAAGGTATAGATAGGGACTCTCGGTCTGGGGCAAGGGATGCTCTGTATTCTTGGTGCTTGGGAGGGGCAACAGTGGGAGGGCTTCTAGTGTATTGGCCCCACTGGTGGATCTCCTGAGGGCACCTGGTATTTTTGGCCCCTGTGTGACCCAGAGTGTTGGACTGGATGGGCCATTGGCCTGATCCAATATTGGCTTTCTTACGTTCTTATATGGAGTGAACTTTCAGTGGGTATTAGCCACAAGGTAGATAGGGACTCTTGGTCTGGGGCAAGGGATGCTCTGTATTCTTGGTCTTTGGGAGAGGCAACAGTGGGAGGGCTTCTAGTGTATTGGCCCCACTGGTGGATCTCCTGAGGGCACCTGGTATTTTTGGCCACTGTGTGACAGAGTGTTGGACTGGATGGGCCACTGGCCTGATCCAACACTGGCTTCTCTTATGTTCTTATATGGAGCGGAACTTTCTCAGTGGGTATTAGCCACAAGGTATAGATAGGAACTCTTGGTCTGGGGCAAGGGATGCTCTGTATTCTTGGTCTTTGGGAGAGGCAACAGTGGGAGGGCTTCTAGTGTCTTGGCCCCACTGGTGGATCTCCTGAGGGCACCTGGTATTTTTGGCCACTGTGTGACAGAGTGTTGGACTGGATGGGCCACTGGCCTGATCCAACACTGGCTTCTCTTATGTTCTTATATGGAGCGGAACTTTCTCAGTGGGTATTAGCCACAAGGTATAGATAGGGACTCTTGGTCTGGGGCAAGGGATGCTCTGTATTCTTGGTCTTTGGGAGAGGCAACAGTGGGAGGGCTTCTAGTGTATTGGCCCCACTGGTGGATCTCCTGAGGACACCTGGTATTTTTGGCCACTGTGTGACAGAGTGTTGGACTGGATGGGCCATTGGCCTGATCCAACATTGGCTCCTCTTATGTTCTAATGACTGAAGGGAGCCTCCATATTCAAAGGCAGCAAATAGGGCTGCCAGCCTCCAGGTGGGGCCTGGGGATCTCCCGCTTTTACAACTTATCTCCAGCTGACAGAAATCAGCTCCCATGGATAAAATGGCTTCTTTGAAGGGTGGACTCTGTGGCATTGTACCATGCTGAGGCCTCTCCCCTCCCCAAACCCCGCCATCTCCTGGCTCCACCCCCAAAGTCTCCAGGTATTTTCCAACCCAGATCTGGCAACCCTAGCAGCAAACCTCAGAAATACCAGAGCTGAGAGGCATCACCAGCGGAGGGCCTTCGCCACAATGTGCTGTTTTTTACCTCTCTGAGGTCACTGGGTGGCTACTGTGTGGAACAGGATGCCGGACTAGATGGGCCACTGGTCTCATCTAGCAGGTTGTTCTTATGCTCTAACGAGCTTTAGTGTGGGATGGAGCTGGTGGTCTCCAAAGGACATTTGTTTTCTTCTGTAAAGGTGGAAGACATTGGCTGAGGGCATCCCCAGCTGCCTGGATGTTGAATCTCCCCAAGAATTGGACTCAGATGTCAAGTTTTCTTTTGTGAAGTCTACACTGTTTAAGGCACGCACCACAGCCAAGTAAGTGACGTACAAAGAAAGAGCACGAAGAAGCAAAGGAGATCTTGCCCAGGGGGTTGGGGATAGGTGAGGTCGACAGCTGGATTGTTACTGGCTAGAATGATCCGGTTATTTATTTACGTAGTACCTGGTGGTGGTAGAAAGTATCATCAAGTCGGAGTTGACTTATGGCAACTCTGTCAGGTTTTCAAGGCAAGAGATCTTTGGAGGTGGTTTGCCATTGCCTGGCTCTGCATAGCAACCCTGGACTTTCTTGGAGAGCCAGTTTGGCGTCGTGGTGAAGTGCGCGGACTCTAATCTGGGAGAACCGGGTTTGATTCCCCACTCCTCCACTTGCACCTGCTGGATGACCTTGGGCAAGCCGTAGTTCTGATAAGAGCTGTTCTTGAAAAAGAGCAGTTTCTGTCAGAGCTCTCTCAGCCCCACCTGCCTCACAGGGTGTCTATTGTGGGGAGGGGAAGGGAAAGGAGTTCATGAGCCGCTCTGAGACTCCTTCGGGTAGTGAAGGGTGGGGTAGAAATCCAATCTGGTGTACTGGTTAAGTGCGCGGACTCTAATCTGGGAGAACCAGGTTTGATTCCCTACTCCTTCACTTGCACCTGGCTGGATGACCTTGGGCAAGCCATAATTCTGATAAGAGCTGTCCTTGAAAAAGAGCAGTTTCTGTCAAGAGCTCTCTCAGCCCCGCCTACCTCACAGGGTGTCTGTTGTGGGGAGGGGAAGGGAAAGGAGTTTGTAAGCCACTCTGAGACCCCTTCAGGTAGTGAAGGGTGGGGTATAAATCCAATCTGGTGTAGTGGTTAAGTGCGCGGACTCTAGTAGATAACTCACTGAAAACGTCGAGACAGTGTGCGACTGCGATAAAAAAAGGCCAGTGCTATGCTGGGGATTATGAGGAAGGGTATGGAAAACAAATCAGCCAGTATCATCATGCCCCTGTATATATCAATGGTGCGACCTCATTTGGAATACTGTGTACACTACTGGTCACCACACCTTAAAAAGGATGTTGTAGCTTTGGAAAAAGTGCAGAAGAGGGCAACTAGAATGATCAAAGGGTTGGAACACTTTCCCTATGAGGAAAGGTTGAGGCGCTTGGGGCTCTTTAGCTTGGAGAAACGACGGCTGAGGGGTGACATGACTGAGGTTTATAAGATTATGCATGGGATAGAGCAGGTTGAGAAAGAGGTACTTCTCTCCCTTTCTCACAATACAAGAACTCGTGGGCACTCCATGAAATTGCTGAGCAGTTGAGTTAGAACGGATAAAAGGAAGTACTTCTTCATCCAAAGAGTGATTAACACATGGAATTCACTGCCACCTCCTGGCTACAAGCATGGACGGCTTCAAGAGGAAATTAGATAAAACATATGGAGTAGAGGTCCATCAGTTGCTATTAGCCACAAGGTATAGATAGGGACTCTGGGACAAGTGATGCTCTGTATTCTTGGTGCTTGGGGGGGTCAACAGTGGGGAGGGCTTCTAGTGTCCTGGCCCCACTGCTGGAGCTCCTGATGGCACCTGGTATTTTTGGCCACTGTGTGACACAGAGTGTTGGACTGGATGGGCCATTGGCCCGAATCAACATTGGCTTCTCTTATGTTCTTAACAAAAAGAGGGACACAGCCCTCAACATTAGTCCAGCCAAATGAAAATATGAGGGCGAGGGGGGGGGGATCCCAGGACAGGTGTGATACTCTAGTTAGAATGCTGGACTCTGGGAATTTCCAGGAAGATACAAAGAAGCAGGAGACTGTTATTGCGGTTTCCCTCCACAATTTAGTGGCCAGTGTTCTCACCACTGGAGGGAGTTGCTTCTACACATGCATGAAGCCTCTTAAAATGTAGCACCCAACTTTCTGCCCTTTCTGGAATCCTTAGGCGCGTGGAACTGAAGCTGAAGGGGTTTTCTGATAGCCAAGAATCCTGGAAGGAGTTGGATGATATCAGACAGGTCTTCTGGTTCAACAAGACTCCTCTCTCAGGTAAGATGGCGGCCCTGCTGAAAGCACAAAAACTGAACTTCACAGTAGATGACCAGCAACAACAAGAACTATGAAACTAATATCAAAATAGTTAAAATATCATCCTTATATTATTTTCTTATATATCGAAGTAATCCCGTTACAAATTATGTAGACTGTCCACTTATATATCTAAGTAATCAAGTTACAAATTATATAGGCAAGTGACTGTTGTAACAAAATAGACTTAAACAGAGGATAGTAACTCTGGAGTACTGAGCAAACCCTGATTAGTTTTTTCTGCAGGTGAATGCTACTCCTCCAAAACAGCAACGCTGAAGTAAACACTTTCAGAATTAAAGGTAAAGGTTTCCCTTGCTCAAAAGCTAGTTGAATCTGACTCTAGGGGGCATTGCTCATCTCCGTTTCCAAGCTGAAGAGCCAGCGCCGTTGTAAGACTTCTCCATGGTCATGTGGCCGGCATGACTAAACACCGAGGTGCATGGAACACAGTTACCTTTCCACCAAAGCAGTACCTATTTATCTACTTGCAATTTCTTGCTTTTGAACTGCTAGGTTGGCAGGAACTGGGGCCAGAGACAGGAGCTCACTCCGTCATGTGGCACTTGGGTCTCGAACGACCGAACTACAGACCTTCCGGTAGTCCACCAGCACAGAGGACTAGGTCCTGATACTCAACTGATCAGTAAAAACCTTTTTTTCTGGTTCAACTGATGCCTTGATGATAGCATATGTTAGCAAGTGCCTCTTCTCTTTTCAGAATATCTTTTGAAGCAATCTTTCTTTAAACCAGTTTGGTGTAGTGGTTAAGTGTGCAGACTCTAATCTGGGAGAACCGGGTTTGATTCCCCACTCCTCCACTTGCACCTGCTGGTGTGACCTTGGGTCAGTCACAAGCTCTCGCTGTTCCTGAAAGAGCAGTTTCTGTCAAGAGTTCTCTTAGCCCCGCCTACCTCACAGGGCGTCTGTTGTGGGAGGGAAAGGAGTTTGAGCTGCTCTGAGACTCCAAGTGTAAGGTAAAGGTAAAAGTTCCTTGCTCGAAAGCCAGTCGAATCCGACTCTAGGGTTGCGGTGCTCATCTCCGTTTCGAAGCCTAAGAGTCAGCGCTGTCCGAAGACGTTCCGTGGTCATGTGGCCAGCATGACTAAACACCAAGGCGCACGGAACACTGTTACCTTCCACCGAAGTGGTACCTATTTATCTACTTGCAATTTCTTGCTTTCCAACTGCTAGGTTGGCAGGAGCTGGAACTAGAGACAGGAGCTCACCCCGTCATGCGGCACCCGGGTCTCAACTGCTGAACTACTGACCTTCCACAGCCTGCAGTTCAGCGTCTTAACTCTTCTTCTTCTTCTAAACCTTAAGAAAGCTTTGAAGTGAAATGCGGAGATATTAGGCTGGCTCACACATTGGGGAAAGAGTAAAAGAAACCAGGAAAAGCTACAAATATATTGTTGGACAATTTGCAGATATCTATATCTATGTTTGTAAGTCTGTCTGTCTGTCTGTCTGTCTATCTATGGGATTGTATTTCTGAAAGTGTTTGCTTCAGAGTCGCTGTTTTGGAGGAGTAGCATTCACCTGCAGAAAAAGCTAATT
Organism: Gekko gecko; assembly: GCA_029375565.1. Classification (NCBI taxonomy): domain Eukaryota; kingdom Metazoa; phylum Chordata; class Lepidosauria; order Squamata; family Gekkonidae; genus Gekko; species Gekko gecko. The sequence continues at coordinate 56,098,345 of JAPDNY010000015.1, read as the reverse complement.
CTCATGGGTGCTGAGGAAGGGCGTTGCAAGCTCCAGCTGAGCCCACGGCTGGCCCCTCTAAAGCTGCAGAAATCAGCAATTTATCATCACAGCCTGCACTGGCACCTGGCTCAGAGACAGCCGACCAGCAGACACAGACAGACAGCCCTTCCGATTCGCCCCCAAGGGTGGCCTGCTTGCGAAACAAACTCCAGCAAGACTAAGCAGCAAGGCGACACTCAGTTCGGCTGAGAAACATGCAAGCTATCAGTCCTGAGTGTTAACAGGCGCTGAGTCGCTGGTGCTGCTGCACTAATTGGAAACAGCAGCAGAGGGCTATTTAGTTTCAGGCTAAGCCGGCTTCATTTGTGGATGCAAACTCGTCATTACTCCGTGATGCCTGCTGCTCTCCGTCTCCTGGTTCTGAGACCTCGTTCCTGCTACCTACTTCTGGCTTCTGACCCTGGCTTGACCAGCCCTGCTCCTGGTTTGTGATTTGGACTGTTGCTCTTGGCTCCTGCTAACTTCCTCCGACTTCTGACCTTGGCTTGAACAGCCTTGCTTCTGGCTTGCGCTCTGGACTTTCACTCTTGGCTCCTGCTTCACCCTTTTGGCTCCAGACCCCAGACTGAACTCGGACTTCCCTCTGCCTGAGCTCCAGACCTTGACACTAATCAGGGTTTGCTCACTACTCCAGAGTTACTATCCTCTGTTTATATTGTTACAATAGTCACTTGCCTGCATTTTGTAACTTGATTACTTCGATATATAAGAAAACAATGTAAGGATGGTATTTTAATTATTTTGATATTGGTTTCACAGTTCTTCTTGTTGCTGGAAACCATATGAGAAGCTGCATATTGCCACATTCCACGATATGTGAAAAATAAGCAAGCGGAAATCGTAGTGCCCAACATGGAATGCACTATAAACAATTTATTTATTGTTTATTGATTTGATTTTTTACTGCCCATTGGGCATTGAACAACAGTGGATAATACAATGTATCATATTGGCTAAAACATTCAAAATTACAGTAAACTTTCAGTCAAATCAAATTAGATGGTGATCAAGATTAACAATTGTGCTACCGCCTTGCGTGGGAGGGAGGTGAGAGTGCCAGCCAGAACGGACGCTGTCGCTGTCCTCAGCCGAACATCTGGCCAATGAATCTTGGACGTTGGGTCCACTAGTGTAACAAACCTGAGCCCCACTTCCCTTCCCGAGACTGTGTGTGTGTGATGAGCTGAAGGGTCCTTGTTCTCACACACCAATGCTGCCCTCTGAAAATGGATTCTGCCTCGTTAAATTCTTGCCTTGGTGTTCCCTGTTCCAGAATATACCACAAATAACTGGAACAGCGACAAGTTCTTTGGGTACCAGTTCCTGAACGGAGTGAACCCCCAAATGATCCAGAAATGCACAGAGATCCCAGCCAAGTTCCCCGTGACCCAGGAGATGGTGGCCAGCTCCCTGGGCAGGAGCACCACACTAGAGAAAGAACTGGAGGTCAGGAGCCAGGTGGAGGGAAGGGGAAGGGGAAGGGGAAATGCCCTCGTGCTGGGGGAGGGACCCCATCCTATCTCAATTCCCCCCCCTTTTGTCTGAGGTCTGCTCTTTTCCTCCACAGAAAGGGACCATTTTCATTGTGGACTACCACATTCTAGAGGGGATCCCTCCAGGGGTCAATAACGAAGAGCAGCAGTACATCACGGCCCCGCTCTGCCTGCTGCACCTCTCACCTCAGAAAGAGCTGGTGCCCCTGGCCATTCAGGTAACGAGTCTGGGGGCTGTAAAGGTCTGCCAGGCATGCCCTGATAAGTCAAACGATAGGGACCCCAAGCGTATGTGATATACAGAAATACAAACCGCAAGGGCAGGCCATTAAAAAAAATTCACAAATTTCACAAGTTACCAGTAGACATCAGTCTATTGCAACGTAACTACAGTCAATCAATTGATAGAGTAGAATTGGTGGTCACAATGAGTTGCGATACAAAGCATTTAACAAGAGAAAAGGTATAACAATTCAAATAGAAAAATCCAGCAAGAGACTCCTCTAAATCTTTTCAGTGTAACAGCGTCTAAAAGACCTCAAAGTCGACAAACAAGGCAGAGGATGCCCCATAACACAAAGAAACTTCTGCAGCCGAAAGGCGTCCTTCCCAGGTATGCCAGGCGTTTCAAAACATTCTTCCTCAGTTATACAGCTGAAAAATGGAACCTGATTTCCACAATAATCGAGGCACCTGAATTCTCTACCTGAATTGTTATACCTTCTCTTGTTAAATGCTTTGTATTGCAACTCATTTTTGAATTGTGACCACCAATTCTACTTTATTAATTGATTGACTGTAGTTACGTTGTAATAGACGGATGTCTACTGGTAACCAGTGTTCCCTTTAAGCTGAGTTAGTGTGAGCTTGCTCACAGTTTTTTAGCCTCTGGCTCACACATTTTTGTCTTGGTTCAGGAAGGATAGGGCTCCAGAGCAAACTGATTTACGCAGTAGCCGAATCGCTCGCTCACAACTTTAATGCCAGTAGCTCACAAAGTAGAATTTGTGCTCACAAGACTCCACAGCTTAGAGGGAGCATTGCTGGTAACTTGTGAAATTCGTGAATTTTTTGGATGGTCTAGGCATGCCCTGATAAGCATCTGGGTGTGATGAGAAAGTCGTGCTCCCAGGATGCACTGGACGAGAGCCCCCTGATGGCTGTGATCAGCATTGCTGTCTCTTTATGACCCTGTCCATTGCTAGTGGGGTCATATCTTCATAAGAAGAGTGAGGCTGGATCGGACCAAGGACCCTTATCACTCAGCATCCTGTTTCATACAGTGGCCAGCCACAGGGCTCCACAAAGCCCACAATCAGGACATGAAGCATCGGTTGCTTGCCATGTAACATAAGGCCTGCCGTAAGAAAGGTAGCAGCCCTGCACACAGCATGTGAGTTCCTGGCCGTGTGCCACCTTGATCCATTCCAGATCTTTGCTGTTGTCACCCATTTAATGCTGTTTTTCACTCTTCCCCACAGCTGAGCCAGACCCCTGGCCCGGACGCTCCCATCTTCCTGCCCAGTGACTCTGAATGGGACTGGACCTTGGCCAAGACCTGGGTGCGCAATGCCGACTTCCTTGTTCACCAAGCACTCACCCACCTGCTCCGGACACACTTGCTGGCTGAAGTCTTCACCCTGGCCACCCTCCGCCAGCTGCCCATGTGCCACCCGCTCTACAAGGTGAGGATGGAATCAAGGAGGGATCAGTGACAGTCCTGCAATATAGTATCAGGCAAAGGACTCAGTTTAGTAGCTTGAAAGCCAGATTCTGGTCCTTCAACTGAGACGTGTTTGGTGTAGTGGTTAAGTGTGCAGGCTAACCTGAGAGAACTGGGTTTGATTCCCCACTCCTCCACTTGCACCTGCTGGATAACCTTGGGCAAGCCATAGTTCTGTCAGAGCTGTTCTTGAAAAAGAGCAGTTTCTGTCAAGAGCTCTCTCAGCCCCACCTACCCCACAGGGTGTCTGTTGTGGGGAGGGGAAGGGAAAGGAAACCGCTCTGAGACTCCTTCGGGTAGGGAAGGGTGGGGTATAAACCCAATCTCTTCTTAACGCCAAAGGTGCCTTCAGATTCACGTTCTTTGTTCTTCCTCATGGCTGGAAGAGGCAAGTGTGCAAAAGGAGCCTATCTGTGTAGGTGAACTTAATCTGCATAAAGCATCCTGGTTTCAGAATTTGGTCAGCAGAATTCTGCACGACTTCCAGGAATAAGTACGGAGCTTCCACACAGTCCAGCCATGTTCTGCTGTAGGGAAGAGTTTAGTTCCAGGAGAAGAGCCAAGAAACAAACTTGCGTTTCATCTCTTCCTTTTCTGTCTTCTGTTCTCTTCCAGCTGTTGATCCCCCACACCCGCTTCACCCTTCACATCAACACGGTAGCCCGGGAGCGCCTCATTAACAAGGGTGGGGTCTTTGACAAGGTAAGCAGATTCACCTTTCACCATTTTTGTCCCAATCCCCAGAGCAGGCGAAGTTTCGATTCCTTGCAGGGGGTGATGACGGTCTCCTTTCTATCCCGCTTCCAGGCAACCGGCACCGGCTATGATGGCCTGGTGAAGCTTCTGCAGAAGGGCACAGAAGCCCTGACTTACTCCTCCCTCTGCCTCGGGGAAGAGCTGGAATCTCGTGGCATGGCCTCCGTGCCCAATTACTACTACAGGGATGATGGCCTCAAGATCTGGGAGGCTGTGAAAAGGTCAGGCTGGGAGTGGGCTGGACCGCAGGTGGTGGGAGCGATGGAAGGCTAGCCTAATCTCAGCAGATCTCGGAAGCTAAGCTGGGTCAGCCCTGGTTAGTATTTGGATGGGAGACCTCCAAGGAGGTCTAAGGTCGCTATGCGGAGGCAGGTGATGGCGAACCACCTCTGATAGTTTCTTGCCTTGAAAACCCGATGGTGGTCGCCATAAGTTGGCAGCATCTTGACAGCACTTTCCACTACCACCAGAAATGCGGATAGGGACGATTCATGTCATTTCTCTGTCTGAGTCAGCAATAGGGATGCCACTGAAAATCTCAGTCATGCTGTTTCAACTGGGAAATCTTTGGTTCATGCTTGCGTCTGCAAGAAGAGCTTACGAGACTCCATTGCCATGCCATTTTCCATTCACCGTTGCCCATTCACTTTACACAATTTTAATGGAGCTAGATCAAGACAGGTAGCCATGTTAGTCTGTCTGTAGCAGCAGAAAAGATCAAGAGTCAAGTAGCATCTTAAAGACCAACAAAGGCCCGATCTGCATCTAGCATTTGCTCCGCTGTCTTACCAAACCCACACTGGAACAGAAATTCCCATCTGCATTGCATGCCACTTTGATTGAGTGCAGCATTTTATGGCAGTGTCCAGACTGCATGCTGCTTTCACTTCGTTTGATCTCTGGTTCTATGGTGGCTGTCTGCATAGATTTATGGCCATTTTATGGTCATTCGGGGGTGACTCTGCAGTCAGTACAGTGTTGGCCTGTGGTAGTTGAATGTAGTTTTGAACTTCATTTTTTTCTGTTCCAGTGTGGGTTTGGTAAAACAGCGGAGAGGTCCTGGAGGCTATAATGGCCAAATCCACCCTAGATTTGTAGACATCTCTAGAAGCCAAAATAGTTTTGAGAAATGGAAGGTAATTCCTCAGGATTGTTTTTTTCCCTGCACCTTTCGAGTTCTGGGGCCCAGTACCTGCAATTTGTCAATAGAGCTTTCCCTCCTTCTTTTCACACTGCTTTGCAATGATATTTTTGTCATTGCTGGATACGTGGAGGTGACCCTGTGTGTGTTTTCTGTGGGGGTGGCCCTCACCCTGCAGCAGGCCTGACTGGCTTCTGCTTTTCCATTGCAGGTTTGTCTCGGGCATTGTTGACTTCTATTACCAAAGTGATTCCTCTGTAACAGAAGATTCTGAGCTGCAGTGTTGGATAAAGGAGATCTTCGCGGAAGGGTTTCTGAATCGGAAGTCCTCAGGTACACTCCAGTCTTCTCTAGGGATGGGATGAGCTAAGATCACACCTATCAAGCAACCACTCCGTGCTTGTCAGGACACCTTTAATATAGCTGATTTCTTGCCTTATATCTCTTAGTCAACCATAAGAACATCAGAAGAGCCCTGTTGGATCAGACCAGTGGTCCATCTAGTCCAGCATTCTGTCTCACACAGTGGCCAACCAGTTCCTCTGATGGGCCAACAACAGGGTGTGGAGGCCGAGGCCTTCCTCTGATGTTGCCTCCTGTACACACTATTTCAAATGAGGCCGCACCAGGGATATTATAATATTGGCTGTTTTTAATTCAACCCCTTTCCTAATAATCCCTAACACAGAGTTTGCCTTCTTTACCACTGCAGCACACGGGGCTGACGCGTTCATTGAGCTCTCCACTATGACCCTGCGATCTTTTGCCCTCTCGGTCTCAGCACGTTCAGACCCCTTTAGCCTCTACTTGAAGTTGGGAATATTTTTGTCCCAATGTACATCGACTGACGCTTACCAACACTGAACTTCATTCAGAGACTTCACTCCCTACCATTACTCTATGGAGGATTCATTCCTGATTGATTGCTTTTGAACGCTGATTTCCTTTTGCAGGCGTTCCCTCCTCGCTAGGCAGCGTGAAAGAGCTCAAGAAGTTCCTGACTATGGTGATATACACCTGCTCAGCCCAGCATAGTGCTGTGAACAGTGGACAGGTAGGAGCCAGGGGGCCCCTTTGCTGCACCCGCAAAATCCATGGCCGTTCATGTAGAACACAAATCCAGTTCCCAACTAGAATACAAGGGACTATAGGTCTGGTGGGGATGCTGAGACTTCCCAAGTAGGGATCTCTGGCATTGCCTTTCCCCAGGACTATATTCCCCAGGGTATGTTGGGGAAAGAGAATGCCTCTAAAAATCAGTTGTATTTTACCCTGTTAAGTGTCTTGGTGGGCGGGAAGGCGGCATGGTATAGCCTGATCCCATCAGATCTTGGGAGCTAAGCAGGGCCGTTACTTGGAAGGGAGACCACCAAGGTTGACACTGCAGAGGAAGGCAATGGTAAAGCACCTCTGCTTCTCACTTGCCTTGAAAGCAAGTTATGACTTGACAGCACATAACTTACATACGTATCTTGGAATAGCATTCCATTGCCACTAGAGGGGAGCAGAGAGCCATGGGTACACATATGCCACTTATTAGCACTGTCAAATCCAGGTTGGGAATTCCTGGACATTTGTGGGTGATAATGCCATAGAGTGCACCCTTCAAAGCAGCCAGGGGAATGGATCTTTGGTCGAATCTGCACTTGCATTTTTAAATCAGTTTTATGCTGCATTTGCATTTTTAAATCAGTTTTGTGCTGCTGTGATGCTGTCTTTCTCTATGCTTGACAGTGTCACAGCAGCACGAAACTGATTTAAAAGTGCAAATGCAGATCCGACCTTGGTCTTCTGGAGTGCAGCTGTAAATCTGGAAGATCCCCAGGCCACACCTGGAGGCTGGCAACCCTGCACCAAGAGGGCCACGTGGAAAGCTTCACAGAATGTGAATAAGACCACATCAGGTGGTACTCCTGGAGTTCTGCTGTCTGCTGCTCGGATTTCTGAGTGGCTGCAGGAGAGCGGAGGGAGAACTGGCGGGCTGCTTTTTCTTCCAGGCGGTTGAAAACCCTCGCCTGGGGCTTAATACTTGGCTGGGGGCTACAGGGGGCTGCCTTTCTCAGGGAGGGCCCGAGTGGAGGATGGGAATGAGATCACTTTGTCCAGGCATGGAGAGTCCAGCTTAGACTGCAAGCCTGTAGCCATGACTGGTCTGAGATGTCATTTCAGAAAAGTAAAAGACATTGCTTTGTCATGACGCATGAGCCCGTATCATGGGATGGGATTAAGCTAGGAGGCTTAGGCTAGGCCCGTAGCTACAGAGGGGCATTCTGGGGCCTGGCCCCTGACTTTCTGCCAAGCCCCCTGACTTCCATGCAGCCCCCAGGCCCCCCAACTCTCTGGGTCACCTGGAGGTCTCCCCATTGCCGCCCCTTCTCCAAGCGCAGCTTGCTTCTCCACGCAGACAAGCAGACTGCAAACGCTGCTAATTTTTTAAAATTTTTTTTTTTTTTAAATTTTGTGACGTCAGTGCTCCCTGACTTATTTAAAGGCCCCCAGAATTACAAAGTCCTGGCTACAGCCCTGGCTTGGTCCCTGCTCCAGGCTGACCCGTAGAAGCCACTCTGTGGCTAATAGTCCTGCTGGTGTGGTGGGAAGAAGGAGGAGGGCTATGAATTCTGTGTGGACAGGGCTTTTTTGGTAGAAAAAGCCCAGCAGGAACTCATTAGCATATTAGGCCACACCCCCACAGCACAGCTCATTAGCCTATTAGGCCACACCCCAAGTTACCAGAAGTGTGGTCATCCAGCCACACCCACCTTTTGCTTCTGATTCTGTTGACCTTGTTTCTTGTCAAAACGCAGGGCTTTTTTTTGGAGCAGGAAGTCCTTTGCATGTTAGGCCACACACCCCTCATGTAGCCAATCCTAATGAGTTTCTGCTGTTGGGTGTGGCCTATTATGCTAATGAGTTCCTGCTGGGCATGGCCAACTTGGGAGCCAGCTGGAACTCTGTTCCTGTGCGTTCCTGCCCCCAAAATAGCCCTGTGTGTGGCCCATCAAGGCAGGGGACAAACAAGGAGCATTGTGGGTCATGTTACCCTTGCAGCTGACATAAAGATGGTTGGCCTTTTAAGTGTTGCCCAGAAGCCAGACATAAACGGTGACACCAACTTGTGTGGCTTGAAACATGACAGGGAGGCAGACAGAGAGGAAGATGGTGGCTGCGTCTCCCCTCCCCTCCTCCTGCAGCCCTTCCAGCCACCACCTTCTCACACCTGCCGCAGCACTGGGCAGGTGTGAGGAGAGAGTGCACGACTGGAGTAAGGAGACCCGTGCACTGTTTTGGCATGAAGCACGGCGGATGCCTCCCCTCTTGCTGTGATGCGGGTGCTAAAAACAAAGGCGGGGTGGGCTCCGTAGAATCCACGGGTACTGAATATCTGGGACTTTTTGGTCACAGTATGAGTTGGGTGCCTGGATGCCCAACTTCCCCTCGTCCATGAGGAAGCCCCCTCTGAAGACCAAAGGAACCGTGAACGAGGAGAACTACAAGGAGACCATCCCCGCGATCAACACCACCTGCACCATCCTGAGCACCCTCTGGGTGCTTAGCGCCGATCCCGGAGACATGGTGAGTGCGTGGGTGCCACAACAAATGCTCTTGAGGGAGGGAATGGTGCATTGAACCCGGGAGACAGCAATGCCCACGCATGTATCATTGCTGGCTCCAAGTCTGGAAATCCCTGGAGATTTTGGGGATGGAAACTGGAAAGAGTGAGTTTGGGGAGGGTAGGGACCACCTTCCAAAACAGCTGTTTTCTCCAGGGGAACTGATCTCCGTAGCCCGGAGATCAGTCACAGTTCCAGGTGATTGCCAGCTCCCACCTGGAGGCTGGGCAACCTTACACCACATGATGCTTTCACCTTATCCAGTCAAGTGGCATGGGTGCAGCACTCGGATCAAAGGTCGAATCTGCATTTGCATTTTTAAATCAGTTGCGTGCTGCTGTGACGCCGTCTTTCTCTATGCTTGTTTGAATGTCGTTTGGAGAAGATTCTTTTAAAGCAGTGCAGAGGTGCAATGACAGTGGAGCCGCCCCCCGAAAGGACGATAAATGTATGTGGACGTGTGAATATATGCTAGCACTGTTGAGGTGTGAAAACGACACCAAATGTGGACAGCTTTTTTGAAGACGGAGTCAAAAGACGGGGACACCTATATAATGGGCTGGATCCACTGTAAGGCGATGGCAGAGTGGATCTTGCCTCTCTGCCTGTAGCAGACATATGCTTTCCCCCTTTTATGTCTTTTTAACAGAAGGGTTAGAATCTTACTTTTTCAAAAAATGAAATCTAGGTATCCAAAGAACCTGTTGCACATACTGTTAGAACATTAGAACAATAATCAATTGCTTATTTTTCTAAAAAAGGGGGGGGATCCCTGCTGTAAGTTGCTACCACGGGGCTGCATCAAGGAAAATGGCAGCCATGACAGGACGGAGTAACTAAATTTTTCCACCTGCCTGGCAGTCATTGTGGTTTTACTGCAGCCTTTCCCCAAAACTTCACAACAAAGCAGATTTGTGAAACACTGGGGGAACCCTGGGAAGTATATTAATATACCACTGTGCTACGGGGAAACAGAGAAAAAACCCTGCATCCCAACAGCATCGAACCCAGGATTGATAACGCATATGGAAATGTCCTGGCTGTGACACAAGGCTGTGCTTGACCTTTAATTCTCTATGGCCAGACACTTTCATCTCATTAGGTAAAGGTCTCCCTTGCTCGAAAGCCAGTTGAATTAGATTCTAGGGATGTAGTGCTCATGTCCATTTCCAAGTCGAAGAGCCAGCGCTGTCCAAAGACATTTCCATAGTCATGTGGCCGGCATGACTAGATGCCAAGGCGGACGGAATGCTGTTACCTTCCCACCTATTTATCTACCTGCAATTTCTTGCTTTCGAACTGCTAAGTTGGCAGGAGCTGGGACCAGAGATGGGAGTTCACTCCGTCATGCAGCACTGGGGTCTCAAACTGCTGACCTACCAACCTTCCAGTCTGCAGTTCAGCATCTTAACCACTTGAGCCACCGCAGCCCTCATTAACCATGTCCTTTCTCTCTTCCCTTTCCCCGCCTTAACAGATCCCCCTGGGGAAGTACCCTGAAGAGCACTTCACTGAGAAAGAGCCTAAGTGTTTAATGGAGGCCTTCCAGAAACACCTGGAGAAGATCTCCAAGGAAATTGAGAAGCGGAACCAGCTGCTGGAACCATGCTTCATTGGTTATAGGCACCTCTACCCTCCAGACATAGAGAACAGTGTCTCCATATAGTCAGATGGCTACTCTGCTTTCCCCCTCCCAATACTTGGTTTTGTGTCTACACACAGCCCTGCTGGCCGCTGTACTAACCTGCATCATTTTGTTAGCTTCATGAGAGGCAGTTTGGTGTAGTGGTTAAGTGTGCGGGCTCTAATCTGGGAGAACCAGGTTTGATTCGCCCACTCCTCCACTTGCAGCTGCTGGATGACCTTGGGCAAGCCACAGTTCTGTCAGAGCTGTTCTCTCAAGGACAGTTCTGGAAAGAGCTCTCTCAGCCCCACCTACCTCACAGGGTGTCTGTTGTGGGGAGGGGGAGGGAAAGGAGTTTGTAAGCCGCTCTGAGACTCCGAGTGAAGGGCGGGGTATAAATCCAGTCTCTTCTCTTCTTCTGTATGGAGAATGGGTTAGATCATACCAGCTTTTCCACTGCAAAAGAAGGAACATAAGGGGCCCGGTCCCCCCCCACGGTCTGCTATCATGCATAAATTTTGACTACATGGCTAACGGAATTGTCACAGTGGTTTGGGGAGTGAGGTCAGAAGGGCATCTGTTTTCTCTTGCACTACTGGAAAAGCGGATAGGAACAAATCCATTATTCTTAGATCAGCTGGAGAGATTTCCAGAGTTGGCTGACAAATCTGAGGGAGAGCGGCGCAAAGATTTCGGGGGGGTTGCTGCCACTGTCCTGGCACGAAGGCAACATTGATATGTTTGGGGTTCTGTTTTAAATTATAAAGGCAAACAACAACATCATAAGGTTAAGAATACATACATTACAATTTCACAGCAATAAAGAATTACTATTTGCTTACGGGAGGTGGGGGCAGGAAGGAGTGCTTTCCTGTAGAAATCCATCTTCAAGGTTTGTCTTAAAGCCAGCAGGTTCTCTTGATGGTGTCTGATGGGTGAGATTAAGTCAGTTTGGCCGCTCAGAGTTAAAATTCTGCTTTGGATGATGACAAGGGGCCTGGCATCCTGTTATGGGTGGGAGGGCAAGGCACAGAGAGGCAGCTAGAAATCTGTGTTACTACTAGGGTTGCCAGTTCCAATCTGGAGAAGGCCCTCAGTAGGGTATAGTGTGTTAGATTCCACCCTCCACAGCAGCTGCTTTCTCCAGGGCGACTGATATATGTCACCTGGACAGCAGTTGTAATTCCAGGACATCTCCAGCCCCCACCTGGAGGTTGGCAACCCTGGGTGAGTAACCACCTCCCTCCAAAATCACCCTCACCGCTGCTCAGGCTTCAGGGACTGAGCCCCTCCTTCTCTGCGCAGGGCCTTTTATGCTCTCTGTCAGAGCTCCGCCTCCTTGACACCGATTGGTGCCTGTTTTCCCGCCATTTCCCCCCAGTCCAATCCTGAAGCTTGGAAGGTGCCTGGTTTCAAAATCTACACAAGGCCTCAGGCCTTTGAGGAAGAGAGGCCTTTTTGAGGCCTACAGCCTCTCCTCAGCCTTAAGCCCAAGATCAGGCACTTGCCTTATGGAGACTGGAGCAAGCCACAGAGGGAGGAGACGGGGATGGAAAGCTGGATAACCGAGACAGAGACATACTCCTGTTCAGTGCTCCTGCTAAGCTGTGGAGTCCTGTGAGCAAAAATTCCACTTTGTGAGCAACCAGCATTAAAGTTGTGAGCAGGCAGGGGATTTGGCTACTGCATAAATTAGTTTGCTCTGGACTGGAGCTGTCCTTCCTGAGCTAAGACAAAAATGTGTAAGCCGGAGGGTAAAAAACTGTGAGCTAGCTCACACTAGCTCAGCTTAGAGGGAACACTGCTCCTGTTTATCCCTTGATCTGCTTATTTCCTGTCAGTTTGATGAGCGAGAGTAACACCATTTTGTTAGCAGTTAGCCAGTTTGGTGTAGTGCTGGGAGCATGGACTCTAATTTGGGAGAATTGGGTTTGATTCCCCACTCCTCCACATGCAGCTGCTGGGGTGACCGTGGGTCAGTCACAAGTTCTCTCAGAGCTGTTCTCTCAAGAGCAGTCCTCGAAAGAGCTCTCTCAGCCCCACCTACCTCACAGGGTGTCTGTTATGGGGAGGGGAAGGGAAAGGAGATCGTAAACTGCTCTGAGACTCCTTCGGGTAGTGAAGTAAATCCAATCTCCTCCTCCTCCTCTTCTTCTTAAGTAGAGTACCAATTGTGCACCCTGAGTACCTCCGCCCAGCCTTGTGAACCTTGATGCAGTTCTCTGGAATGCTTGAAACAGATGCATTCTGAGAAGATGCTAACAAAAAGAAAGGGGGAAGGGTAGACCAACAAAGGGCCTTCAGTATGTCTCAAATGAGATAAGAAGCTTATCTGCTTGCTTGCTGACGTGCAAAAGTTAGCCGTGGGAACAGAACAAAATGCAGCTTGCGTTTGTGTAAAGAAAAGCTGTCTGTGTAGGGTATAAAAGCCCACCCCAGCTCCAGTCAAAGGGGAGCAGAAAGCCTGAAGTTTGATTGGCCTTTCTGTGTCCCCATTCTTGGAATAAAGTTTTTCCTCTCTGGTGTGTTTTGTTAATTGGAACAGCACCCACCAGGCTAACAAGCCCATTCTGGTAACAAGTTCACCAGGTGTTAACTGGTCATAGTGATAGACAGAATCTCTGTCTCTGGTTGTGTCTGCCCAGGCCAGTTTGAGAAAAAGCACAAAGCAGTCCTGTAGAGTAGAAGGCCAAAAAATAATGTATCAATTAATAAAGGAAGAGTACAGATATCAAGGTCTGGAACCCCTGAATACCCTATTGTGGGAGGGACAGTTGTCAACAGTCTGTTAATTAGTTTTGTAAAATCGTAAAGGGTCATGTACCACAGTGCTTGGAAACATAAAATGGTGTGGTCACGTTTGATCGTCAGCATCCCCTGCCTTTGGTCTGTGCAAAGGGTTGCATCTCTTTCAGAATATTTCCTGGACTTTAGGCAGAGACACGGGAAGGAATCATTGGGACAGCAGAGTGCCCAAGCCACGTGTCACAGCAGAATTTACTTGGTGTGTGTGCTGAGAGATAAAGTTACACACAGAGTTACACACAGGGTGCATTACCTTTTTCAAAGATAACTCGTGTCCTTGAATATGATTAAGTATATAAGCTTCACCCATAACTTAATGAGTGCTAATCCTGAACAACACTGGCCCATCTAGTGCAGGGCTCTCTTTGTAGAAAAAGCCCAGCAGAAACTCAGTTAGCCATCAATAGGTCCAGCACCCAACAGCAGAAACTCATTAGCATATAAGGCCACACCCCTGACAGCACAGACTCATTCGCCATATTAGGCCACAGCCCCCATGTATACCCAGAGGCTAGTGGTCATCCATGGACCACTACTCCACCTGTTTGTCTTCTTATTCTGTTTACGCTTGTGTTGCCTCTAGTGGCAGAAACTCCATGTGTTAGTCACTTTTTGGTAGCAGAGAACTCCTTTGCATCTGTTCTAGGCCACACACCCCAGTAATGTCAGCCAATGCCTAATGAGTTTCTGCTGTTGGAGTGTGGCACTGTTATGCTCAACCTGCTCAGTTCCATGCATAGGCTTGTGAGCTCAACTCATGGAGCCTAGCCGCGAACTCAGTTCCTGTGCGTTCCTGCCCCAATAATAGCCCTGCTGTTGTGGAGGTGTGAACCACTGCCGCAGATGGTCTTTTTTTTTTTTAAGGCCTTGTATTTTGAAATATTCTAAAAGGGTGTCTTCTAGGACTAGAGTCAAAAGCCCTGCTTGTACACACACTGCTGATTGTGCAGAGGAGAGCGACAAGGATGATCGGGGTCCTGGAGACCAAGAAGCCCTCTGAGGAAAGGCTGAGGGACTGGAGAATGGTCAGTCCGGAGAAGAGGAAGTTGAGGGGGGGACCTGATTGCTCTCTTTAGGTATCCGAAGGGCTGTCACTTAGAGGAGGGCAGGGAGCTGTTCCTGGTGGCAGCAGAGGAGAGGACTCGCAAGAATGGGTTTAGATTAGGGGTGGGAAGGTACCAGCTGGAGATCAGGAAAAGCTCTTTTACAGTAAGGGTTGTGCAAGCGTGTAATCAGCTGCCTACGGAGGCGGTGAGCTCCCCTGTCACTGGCAGTCTTTAAGCCAGCTTGGTGTAGTGGTTAAGTGCGCGGACTCTTATCTGGGAGAACCGGGTTTGATTCCCCACTCCTCCACTTGCACCTGCTGATGTGACCTTGGGTCCGTCACAAGCTCTGGCACAGCTGTTATCTCAAGGACAGTTTCCGTCAGAAGTTCTCTCAGCCCCACCGACCTCACAGGGTGTCTGTTGTGGGGAGGGGGAGGGAAAGGAGTTTGTAAGCCACTTTGAGCCGCCTTTGGGAAGTGAAGGGCGGGGTATAAATCCAAACTCTTCTCTCTCTTCTTCTCTAAGCAGTGGCTGGACAAACACTCGTCAGGGACAATGTTCCCTCTAAGCTGTGAAGTCTTGTGAGCAAAAATCCTACTTTGTGAGCTCCTGGCATTAAAGTTGTGCGTGAGCAATTTGGCTGCTGCGTAAATTAGTTTGCTCTGGAGCCATCTTTCCTGAGCTAAGACAGAAACGGGTGAGCCAGAGGCTCAGAAACGATGAGCTAGCTCACACTAACTCAGCTTAGAGGCAACGCTGGTCAGGGATGCTCTAGGCTGATCCTGCATGGACCAGGGGGTTGGACTAGACGGCCTCTATGGCCCCTTCCAACTCTTGTGATTCTATGACTCCATGATCTTTGCAACGACTAATATGAGTCCTTCATTGTAAAAGAACTCCATTCTTGACAGGATAGAGCAGAGACAGGATTCTAATCTAGCCTAAATGGCTTGGATGGGTGGAGGGGCAGGAGGCATGTCCTGCCCTCATGGTGTCAAGATGGAGAAGAACGGGGAAGGGAGGAGGCGTCAGCCTGAAGGAAGGAAGATTCCAGGAGAGCGGCAATTTGCACCACGAAAGGATAGCATCAGATCACCAGGTCTTACTAGTCATAGGGTATTGTGGGGGGACAGTTACCTAATTGGCTTGTTAATCATTTATTTTGTAAAATCGTTACGAGCCATGTACCACAGTGCTGGGGGAAATAAAATGGTCTGGTCTCATCTGATCCTCACCGTCTCTTGCCTCTTGTTGTTCAGTTGCACAGTCGAGTCCGACTCTTCGCGACCCCATGGACCACATCACGCCAGGCCCTCCTGTCCTCCATCGTGCTCCGGAGTTTGCTTAATTTCATGTTTGTTGCCTCGATAACACTGTCTGACCCATCTCATCCTTTGCCGTCCCCTTCTTCTTTGACCTTCAATCTTTCCCTGCATCAGGGTCTTCTCCAGGGAGTGCTCCCTTCTCATTTGGTGGCCAAAGTACTTGAGCTTCAGCTTCAGTCTCTGGCCTTCCAGGGGACAGTCAGGGTTGATTTCTTTTAGGATATTGACTGATTTGGTCTCCTTGCAGTCCAAGGGACTCTCAAGAGTCTTCTCCAGCACCATAATTCGAAAGCATCTTGTCTTCGGCGCTCGGCCTTCCTTATGGTCCAACTCTCGCAGCCATACATTACTACTGGGAATACCATTGCTTTGACCATATGGACTTTTGTTGGCTGGGTGATCTACTTTTTATTATGCTGTCTAGGTTTGCCATCGCTTTCCCCTCCAGAAGCAGGTGTCTTTTAATTTCATGGCTGCAGTCACCGTCTGCAGTGATCTTGGATCCCAGGAACGTGACATCTGTCACTACTTCCACAACTTCTCCTTCTATTTGCCAAGGAGTGATGGGGCCGGATGCCATGATCTTAGTTTTTTTTGATGTTGAGTTTCAAGCCAACTTTTGCGCTCTCCTCTTTGACCTTAGCAAGAGGCTCTTTAGGTCCTCTTCACTTTCTGCCATTAGAGTGGTATCATCTGCATATCTGAGGTTGTTGAAGTTTTTCCCGGCATGTTTTTGCCTTAGGTTTGTGCTAAGAGTTACATGTCTTCCCTGAACATTTCCTGGACTTTTATGCTGTCATGGAACTCACAAGGTTAGTTGACTGGCTGAAGTCCCAAAAACAGGTAGACAAATGGTTAACAAGTTTAAAGATATATTTCCCAGGCAAAGGGTGAGGATCACAAAAACAGGTCTGCAAGTAGTCACAATCTCAACACCTTCAATAATACTCTTAACTTTGTATAACATTGAGCATGCACCAAAGCTGTAGCCTAAACCAAAACTTAAGACTTCTGAATAAATTTCCAGACCCCTACACATTCCACGGGCTGTTCTTGGAAACCGGCTTCCTTGGTGTCTGGTACAGTTTCCTGGAGTTATTTACCCAGATGGTCTTAGCCAACTCCCCTAGATAAGCTTATCTCTATGCTTAGCGCAAGCTTGTTCTCTTTGTACTCCTGCTTTTCCCAGCAGATGCCCATTTGAAAGTTGCAAAGCAATTGAACATGGTGCTGGTTATGCTAAGCTGTATTTGTATACTTCAGTGCCAAATGTTCCCCACCCAGTCTCCCTTCTCTGTGGAGTTGCAACCCACTTAAGATAAGCAACTAAAACCAGCAGTTTTCTCCAAGGGAAATGATCTCTGTCAGCTGGAGAACAGTTGTAGTTCTGGGAGGTCTCCGGCCGCCATCTG
Source organism: Gekko gecko (assembly GCA_029375565.1). Taxonomy (NCBI): domain Eukaryota; kingdom Metazoa; phylum Chordata; class Lepidosauria; order Squamata; family Gekkonidae; genus Gekko; species Gekko gecko. The sequence continues at coordinate 56,081,367 of JAPDNY010000015.1, read as the reverse complement.
GAGACTGGCAACCTTAATTCTGCCCTTGACATAACACCACTGTATCCAAGCATCACAGCCTCCCAAAGAGCCCTGTCCAAGGGGATGGGTTGTTCTCACTTTTCTGTCCCATTCCCCTACATTTTCTCTGTGGCTTGCCCTCTTTGTCCCATCTTGACTGCCATAGTTTGTTGTAGGACCATGCGTGTACACCAGTGACAGTGAACATAAGGGCTAGTGGCCACTGTGCACAGGAAGTTCGTGGGGCAAGCAACAACTCCAGCCTCATTTCTGCATTATTAGCTAAAAGGCACTATGTAATGATTTCCTTTTTTTTGTTGTGTGTGTTTCTTTAAATGTTTAGTGTGACTGCAGTAATGTAAGGAGAGTGATAGAAGATAAGTGTGATGTGATTGGCTGATGACTGAGAGTGTGGGAGGAGAGATGTCTCTGTGGTTATTGTGTTCTCGAGGAGATGGGTGTGGAGAGATTTTTTGTGAGTCTGTATGACAGAGGAAGCAGTTTAGTTTAGCCTGTGTAGCTATGAGAGAGAAAGTTCAGCCTGTGTGGCTATGAGAGAAAAAGTTCAGCCTGTGTGGCTATGAGAGAAAAAGTTCAGCCTGTGTGGCTGTATGAGCAAGAGAGTTCAGCCTGTGTGGCTATATATATATATATATATATATATATATATATATATATATGAGAGAGAGATAAGCCTGTCAGAGTTGAGTTTTGGTGTTTGAGAGACTGTGTGTGATGCCAAGCCTTGTCAGTTATATTCTTTCTTCAACAACAGTTTAAAATTTACCCAGAAACCTATTTTGTTCTTTTATAAATACATCATTATTTGTTTAAACATATCCCAGCAATCAGAACAGTCCTTCCTCAGGGCTACATAGTCCTCTGAAGCACCCAGACACTGGGTCATTCTACCAAAATAGAGAGATTTGGAATTTTTAATTCCTGGCAGCAGCAGCAGAAAATCTACTAAGTTCATGTGCACAGAGTGTGGTTTAAAGGGGAAACAGTCTCCCCAATAAGCAAGGACACCACATGCTACATCTTGCCAAGCAACCCGAATGGTATATTGTGTTCTTTTAATTGACCAAAGTAGGTTGAAAACTACCTTCTTGGAACCAAGTGCAATGTATACAGCCTTGACCTGGATGGCCAAGGCTAGCTCAATCTCATCAAGCTAAGGATGTTCAGCCTTAATGAAAGCCAAACAGGCCACTTACCTGGTGTGCCTCTGTAAGCATGCTGACCCCCGTCTCTCAGGAGGGGTCATTTCAACCAGCAATGGATGCCACTGGGGGCCCCAGGAGTCTATATACCAGGCATCTTGACATAAGTGGACACAAAGATGGACACCAGTACTGGTGGGCACTGTAATCACGTCAGGGCAGCGAGCCTGGGAAGCACATGAGATCTTGTTCTGACAGCTGCAACCCCCTTCCGCCTTGCCGACATCTGGATACTCTGGACAATAGACTTGCCTCGACCCAGAGCTATTTCTTTTCAGCTTCAATCCCTAATCCTATCGATCTCGCCTCAGCCTTGAAAATGATAGGAGTGCTCCATCCATGAATTTTAGCTGCACAATGTGTCTTTCATAGGACCGGCAATAAACATCAACACAACTATAAAGGAAAGCTTTCCCCCTTCTGGAAGACTTCATGCAAGTAGAAGTGGGTGTGTAATTCTGGAAACTCCTGTTGGGGCTTGACTTTTTAAATACTGATGCAAAATTGACTGGTAGATGTTGAATTGAATGAACTGAATGATATGTCAGATTTACACCTGACAACCTTTAAAACGGCTGCCGGGAACCCCGTAATCATGTGTTTGTCCCAGGGATTCTGGGTTGCCTAGAAACCACTACTAGAAGCAGATGGAGCAGGGGGGCGGGGAGGAGAGAGAGCATGCGATGGCCTGTGTTACCTAGCAACAAGTACTAAGTGATGCCACAAACTTGAATGGCCTTAGCCATTGGTGGGGGGGGTGAGAGAGACTGCCGAGGGAGGCCTTTGGTGGCTTGCACGTTCATGACTGAAACCATATCCCATGTGGGAAAAGGACACTGTGATAAAGGTCACACAGTGGCCAAAAATACCAGGGGCCATCAGGAGGTCCACCAGTGGGGCCAGGACACTAGAAGCTCTCCCACTGCTACCCCCCCAAGCACCAAGAATACAGAGCATCCCTTGCCCCAGAGTCCCTATCTATACCTTGTGGCTAATAGCCACTGATGGACTTCTGCTCCATATGGTTATCTGTCCATGCTTGTAGCCACCACCACCTCCTGTGGCAGTGAATTCCAAGTGTTAATCACTCTTTGGGTGAAGTAGGACTTCCTTTTATCTGTTCTAACCTGACTGCTCAGCAATTTCATTGAGTGCCCACCTGAGTTCTTGTATTGTGAGAAAGGGAGAAAAGTACCTCCTTCTCTACCTGCCCTATCCCATGCATAATCTTATAAACCTCGATCATGTCACTCCTCAGCCATCGTTTCTCCAAGCTAAAGAGCCCCAAGCGTCTCAGCCTTTCCTCATAGGGAAATTTGTCCAACCCTTTTATCATTCTAGTTGCCCTTTTCTGCACTTTTTCCAATGCTGTAATGGCCTTTCTGAGGTGTGGTGACCAGAACTGTATACAGTATTCCAAATGAGGTCGCACCATTGATTTATATAGGGACGTTATGATATTGGCTGATCTGTTTTCAATACCCTTCCTAATAATCCCCAGCATAGCATTGTCCTTTTTTTATTGCAGTCGCACACTGTCTCGACATTTTCAGTGAGTTATCTACTATGATTCCAAGATCTCTCTCTTGGTCAGTCTCTGCCAGTTTGGACCCCATCAATGTGTATTTATAGTGAGGATTTTTGGCTCCAATGTGCATCACCTTGCACTTGGCCACATCGAACCCCATTTGCCACGTTGACGCCCACTCGCCCATCCTCGACAGATGCCTTTGGAGTGCCTCATAATCCTCCCTGGTTTTCACCACCCTGAACATCTTCGTATCATCTGCAAATTTAGCCACTTCACTGCTTACTCCCAACTCCAAATCATTAATGAACAAGTTCTTCTGCTTTTGCGGGGCATGATGTAGATTCTTGCCTGCAGCTGCCATCATCTCAAGCAAGGTGTTCTGCAAGTCCTCCACATATTGCACTATGGTCTCTGGGTCAGGAATGTCTTCTCCTTCCCACTTCTCTCTGATGATGTCAAGAGGTTATCACGTACACTGGCCGTACAAGAGTTCAAAGAGACCGAACCCAGTGCTCTCCTTTGGGATTAGTCTGTAAGCAGACCGCAGATGTTGTAAGTGTGCATCCCAGTTTCTCGGGTGTGTTGCAGTATAACTTTTGACTACTCTTCCCAGCATTCCATTGAAGCATTCCATTAAGCCATTCATCTGTAGTTGGTATGCAGTTGGAGGAAGATATTTTGCAACACACACAGCCCTGAGCTGTTACATTAGAGTGAGTCACTTGTGCTCTCGTTAGGAAAACCAAGTCTGTAGAAAAGACAGCAGGACCTTCGCTATGGTGTGTGCCTTGACACTCAAAGACACTGCTTCTGGCCCCACTGCTGGACCTCCTGATGGCACCTGGTATATTCTGGCCGCTGTGTGACAGAGTGTTGGACTAGATGGGCCATTGGCCTGATTCAACATTGGCTTCTCTTATGTTCTTATGAAATCCACTAGCATCAAGATGTATCTGTGTCCTCTTGTGGTGGATTTATTGAGTGGACCGATGATGTCAGGTCCCACTCTCATAAATGATACTTCTACTGTGAGCAGAGGCGGCAGTTTGCTGTTGTTCTGTCCCTTGGTTTACCCACAATGTGGCCAACACGACATATTCTGCGGAAGTCTGCCACGTTCCGTCCTATCCCAGGCCAATAAAAGCTCCGGGTCAGTCTGTGCGTGGTTCTAGCCACTCCCAGATGTCCTGCAAATGGGCTCTTGTGTGCCGTCGACAGTAGTCTGTTCTTTTGCGGGGCAATCAGTTGGTCTCGCCTCTCCCAAGCAGCTAAAAACTTTCTTTGCAGAAACTTTCCATACAGCTTGCTGCACTTGAACATAAGCCTTTTAAAGTCTCATCAGCTTGCTATTCTGCTGTTCAAGAGGCAGTGTATTCCCTAGGCACTACCTGCTCTTGGGCTTTTGTGTTAGTTTCCCTCTGCCTCTGCGGAGTTCCTTCTGGCTGCGGACCTGATTTCTGATGAATTTATATGGTATTTGACTTGGACGGCTGGTCACTATATTGACCTGTTTGATACATCTTCTTGCCAAGCCGTTGCCAATCAGAAGTGGAGATGGAATCTCCCTCCCCCATTCTCCAGTTCCCAGTCTCCCAACCAGGCTTTGTACGTTATCTGTATGTTAGCCAAGGGCACATTAAAAGGAGGCCCTCCCAATCCTTTTATACCCATTTCAGACCTCACTAGCTCTGGCTTTATTAGGGTCATATAAGAACATAAGAGAAGTTGTATTGGATCACGCCAATGGCCCATCCAGTCCAACACTCTGTGTCATACAGTGGCCAAAGCTCAGGTGTCATCAGGAAGTCCACCAGTGGGGTCACTTGAGCTCCCAAGTCTTTCCCACCAAAGACTTTAGTATTGTTCACTTCGACTGGTACTATATATTCATTTGTAGTCTCTTCTGACACCCTCCACTTAGTAGATGCAATAGAAGTTTCTCCTTCAGGGGACATTGGCATTTTGGTTTCCTGGGTGTTTTGACCTGTCTCTTTTAGTGTAACTACATGGGCTACTTGTCTCGTAGGCCCTGAGTTATTTTTCTTTACTAACTTGGGGCAATTGTATACAATGCTCCCTCTAAGTTGTGGAGTCTTGTGAGCAAAAATTCTACTTTGTGAGCTACTGGCATTAAAGTTGTGGGCGAGCACTTTGGCTATTGCCAGTTTTCCCTCTAAGCTGAGTTAGTGTGAGCTAGCTCACAGTTTTTTAGCCTCCGGCTCACACATTTTTGTCTTCGCTCAGGAAGGGATGGCTCCAGAGCAAACTAATTTATGCAGTAGCCAAATCGCCCACTCACAACTTTAATGTCAGTAGCTCACAAAGTAGAATTTTCGCTCAGAAGACTCCACAGCTTAGAAAGGGCATTGGCTACTGCATAAATTAGTTTGCTCTGGAGCCATCCCTTCCTGAGCGAAGACAAAAAAGTGTGAGCTAAAAAACTGTGAGCTAGCTCACACTAACTCAGCTTAGAGGGAACACGTATCTTACATGTCCTGTTCCTCTACAAATAAAATACTTCAGTTCCTCAGGTTCTCAAGTCTGAGGAATCTGCTTTGCAGGGTTGGTTTTCTGAGGCAAATGGGTTTTTTTCCCCTGAGGGAGCCTAACTCTTTCTTTTGGTTGCCTGCAATAAAATATGTTCCCTCAAAATATTCCTCCAAGGAATCCATAATTTCTGCAGCTTTAGCTACATTTTTTGGACTGCTCATCAAATATAATCCATTTATAATTTCCGGACATGTCACTGTAAAACAGTTCCAGCCCTATTCAATTCACCACCTGTTCTCTAGATTTGGTCCCATTCCCAGCCAACCGACAGTTGAACTCCCCACTTAGAGGGGCCCACCCCAAAACGTGCACATATTATAGAAACTCTTCAAGGAACTGGAGCCACTGCCTTCAGTACTTGCTCAATCCACCACAAAATCGTCTGTTACCTTTCGTCTTGGATTATTTACTTTCATTAGCACAGGAAGGGTTAGCCTCGGTTAAGACTCACCTTTCAGCCATCTTCAGCATTCCACGAAGGGGTGGAGAGTAGCTTCCTTTCCCCCCACAAGATAGCCCAGCATTTCCTTAAGGGGTTATTAAATGTTTCCTGCCCACTCCCCACATCGTGTTCACATCCTGCCCACATCCCCATATCCTTTAATGAGCGAGTGGTACTGCACCCTAGTTTGGACTTCCCAAGATTGTCTCCAAGTTTCACCTGGCACAGGAAGTTGTCCTACTAGGTTTCTTCTCATCCCCAGGGGTCTAAGGCTGAAAGAGCCTTGCATACGTTAGACGTTAGACTGGTGTACTATATTGTACATCAGACAACCCTTTTATCATTCCAGTTGCCCTTTTCTGCACTTTTCCCAATGTTATAATATCCTTTTTGAGGTGTGGTGACCAGAACTGTACACAGTATCCCAAATGAGGTTGCACCATTAATTTATATAGGGGCATTATTGCACCATCAATTTATACAGGGGCGTTATGATATTGTCTGATTTCTTTTCAATTCCCTTCCTAATAATCCCCAGCAGAGTGTTGGCTTTTTTTTTATTGCAGTCGCACACTGTCTCGACATTTTCAGTGAGTTATCTACTGCACAATCTCTCTCTTGGTCAATCTCTGCCAGTTCGGACCCCATCAATGTGAATTTATAGTGAGGATTTTTGGCGCCAATGTGCATCGCTTTCCACTTGGCCACACTGAACCCCATTTGCCACGTTGACGCCCACTCGCCCATCCTCGACAGATCCCTTTGGAGTGCCTCACAATCCTCCCTAGTTTTCACCACCCTGAACAATTTCGTGTCATCCACAAATTTAGCCACTTCACTGCTTACTCCCAACTCCATTAATGATTCTTGGTAACCCAGAATCCCTGGCAGGAACACATGACTATGAGGCACCTAGTGGTCATTTTGAAGCTGGTTAGATGTAAATCTGGAGCAGGGACCAAGCATCTCTTCCCCCTGAGCCCAGCATAAGAGGTCCTGACCAAATTCTTCAGAAAATGGTGGCTGAAGGTGACGCAGAGGCACACAGTAATGCAAATGTACACCGTAATTACCTGTCAGGGTCTTCAGAAAGTCAGTCAAACACCAGGCTTCATAAAGAAGATAGCGTTTATTGAAAGCAGTTCTAAAGGCACGTTAACATCTCATTGTCAGTGATGGCAAACTCTAAGGAGACACCCACAGTTATACCAGCTTGAAATGCCGCCCCTCTATCTACCAATAGTCACCCGCGGGCGGGAAAAGGTGCGAAAGTAATAAAGCAGTAAATAACCAAAATGCCCCAGAGCTGTCCCAGACAGAGGAAACCAAAACTGTGAGACCAAGGACATTTGGTGAGATAACAGAGTGCCCGGGCAGTGGAATTCTGAATCTCCTAGGCAACCTGCACACCTCCCCACATTCCAGCACATGAAAAGTTACAGACCATCCCTCCCTTCTACCCTTCCATCCATTTGATGTCAGGATTACCTGACATTACCATTATTTATTTGGGACATTGATCTACACATCTTCTCCAAAGGAAACGCTTAAGAAGACTACAGCAACATTGATTTGTGCTTTTAGAAAAGATATATGCTGCCTCTCCCAAGACAGTCAGAGGAAAATCAGGATTGTGCTTGTGAAGCATTTCAGTCCGGGCACAAGTGGGCACTGCTAAGGTGGAAGGAGAGAATTGTGCAAATTCCCTGAAGCCACTAGAAGCTGCAGCGGGCACTGCGTAGGAAGGGTACGTAATCCGGAAGTTAAAAACTGGCAGATGTTCCTCATAGCCTTGCAAGGCCACCTTCCAGCCTGAGCCAACTCAGATGGAGACACTGTTCTCGATCTCAGGAGGGTTCAGATAATGGTAGCCAATGGGAAGAGACCAGTTCCTCTTCTCAATTTTCTTGGAGATCTTGTTCAAGCGGTCCTGGAAGTCTTCGATGAATCGTTGTGGCTCCTTCTCTGTGAAGTACTCGCTGGGGTAATTCCCCAGAGCTACCTGTTAACAAGAGCAAGAACAAGAGAAAGCACAGGTTGATAGAAATATGAGTCGCAATATACCTTTCAACAGCCCTGTAAGGAACACTTCCTCCAGTGACCCTGGGTCTGTCCAGCACTGAGACCTACATGTGCTAGGGTTGGCAACTCCAAAATTCCCAGAGATTTGGGGCAGAGCCTGAAAAGGGTGGAGCTTGGGGTGGGAAGGAAGCTCAACGGTGCTGTGATGCCATTGTTCCCTCTAAACTGAGTTAGTGTGAGCCAGCTCACAGTTTTTTAGCCTCTGGCTCACACATTTTTGTCTTCGCTCAGGAAGGATGGCTCCAGAGCAAACTAATTTATACAGCAGCCAAATCACTCACCCACAACTTTAATGCCAGTAGCTCATAAAGTAGAATCTTTGCTCACAAGACTCCACGGCTTAGAGGGAGCGTTGTGTGGTGCTATTCATTCCACCCTTCAGCGCTGACATTTTCTCCAGGGGAATTGATCTCTGTGGTCTGGAGACCTGCTGTAATTCTGGGGAAACTGTAACTCCCCCAGCCTGGAGGTTGGCAACCTGCACATCAGCCCTTGACATACCACTCTCCAGAGCTTTTTTGGTAGAAAAAGGCCCAGCAGGAACTCATTAGCATATTAGGTCACACCCAGACAGCACAGCTCATTAGAATATTAGGCCACACCCCCATGTTAGCAGAAGTGTGGTCATCCAGCCACACCCACCTTTTGCTTCCTATTCTGTTTACCTTGATTGTTGTCAAAACCCAGGGCTTTTTTTTGTAGCAGGAACTTCTTTTCATGTTAGGCCACACACCCCTAATGTAGCCAGTCCTGATGAGTCTCTGCTGTTGGGTGTGGCCTATTATGCTAATGAGTTCCTGCTGGGCTTGGCCAATTTAGGAGCCAGCTGGAACTCCATCCCTGTGCGTTCCAGCCCAAAAATAGCCCTGACACTCTCTTTCCAAAACATCTTGGAAAGCCAGGCAACTCCCGGGCCCAAACCATCTCAGCCACCCAACTTCATCACAGCACTGATCCTGTGCTCATGCGTTCATGCCCGGCTGACCACCTATTCCCGTGGCCTCCACTGCCTTGACTGGGAAGTGGCAGTCCCTCCAGGCAGAAGGTAAATTGGACACAGCATTACTCCATGGATTGGTTTGTCTGGTCCCACAAACTTATACCAGTAGGATCCACAAGGCATGCCTCTCCTTACATGAAGACAGTTAAAAATTGAAAATTTTAATGTTAATCTCAAACAGGGCCACCCATTTCAGCAGCAATCCCACCCGTCTCTCGTCTGCTTGGATGGTGATACAGCACAGTGAGGGGCAGGCCTGCCGTAATCTCCCAGGGGAAACATCTCTGCCCTGCCACCACCAGCTCCGCCACCCACTCAAAGCACTCACCGCGTCTCCTGTTGGGGCGCTAAGCAGGTAGAGAGTGCCAATGATATCGCAGGTGATGTTGATGGCGGGAAGAGTATCCAGGTAGTCTTCCAAGCGCGTCGTGCCTTTGGATCGAGGTGGGGGCTTCCTCATGGAGGAGGGGAAGTTGGGCATCCAGGCACCATTTTTATACTGTGATCAAAAACCAAATATTAGCTTCCCTCCCCAGTCTATAGTAACCCCCCTTCTCACCCATGTAAGTAAAGAGCCACTATGAATTCTTCTTCCGAAACACATAATTCCAAATGTTTTCCCCTTCAGAATTGCGTAACTATACAGATTTATAGTTTCCTGCTTATTTAGTATAGATATGGAAGAGTAAGATAACACTTTATTATCTTCGAATTGCGTTCCTACATTAAGGGGTCCACCTGGGTTTGTAGCCGAATAAATAACAGCCCTAGTAGGTACCCACATCCTATATATTGAGGCCTGCCACCTGTGATTAATATTGTAATTGTTCCCATATTTACACATATGCTAGTGCCATCAAGTTACAACTGACTTTTGGCCGCCACAGCAAGTGGTTTTGAAGGCAAGTGAGAAGCAAATATAGCCTTCCTTGGTGGTCTCCCATCCAAGTACCAACTCTGTTTAGCGCCTGGGATCTGACAAGATGAGGGTATACCATGCTGCCTTCCCTTCCAGTCCTAAATATAGAGGTACACAGAAGGGAGGGGTGATTTAGATTAAAATGCTGAAATTAGTTAAAAAGTAGATGTGTCTCTGTGTGATTTGCAGGGAAGGGGAGGCTGTGATAGAGGGTAAAAGTGTAAGCCTGTTCAGAGTGAAAAGAATGTTGACCCAAGAAGATTGTCCTGTAGGATGGCATCAGTGAGGGAACACAAAGTCAGTTCTTACTGATGACCAGTCTGACCAAGCAAGCATTGCCCTCACCCTCAACTGGCTGTGCTTGTCTCTAGCAGCATTCTCACCAAGCCAAATTTTATCAGGTACAAATCATTTTATACTCTACATGGTCTCTGGTTGGTTGATATCTCCCACAAAGGTGGGGAACCAGCCTCAAAAATCAGTAGCAGCAGGGGTGAGTAGACTGTACGAAACAACGAGAGAGGCAAACATTTGTATTATTGAGGGGAGGTTGAGGGAAAGATGTCAGTCCTCCTGTATGGTAGTCTGCAATCAAAGGTTGCTCTCTGTAGTGGAAGAAGGGGTCCATGCAAAGGCAATGAAGGGTTAGCACGTAGGAACAAGTGAAGATTTGCTCCTACCTGACCATTGTTGACAGCGGCATGCTGAGGAGAAACGGTAAATATCGCCATTGTCAGGAACTTCTTGAGCTCTGTCACCGTATCGAATGAGGATGGGATTCCTATGAACGGAAGAAAATTAGATCTGGGGTAGGTAATAATGGGGTAAATGTATTCTACACAGGCAAGTTTGCTGCATGCCTACACATCTCACTCGGTGGATTTTCAATATAGTTGAAGTTAAGAAAAACTCAAGCTCACAGTGAGGAAAAACTCAATTCCCATGGTGGTATGAATCACCTTTGAAAGAGCAGGACGTGGATTGTTTCGATTCATACAGTGTTTTGGGGATGGGTGGTATGTTACAAAGAACAAGCATACAAGTCCTTGCACTGAAGAGGTGGCAACCTAGAATCTGACAAAACTTACATAGGGGAGAAAGATGGAAGTCCCGAAAGTGAACTGCACTCCGAGTTTTCCGAGTCATGTCCCACGACTACTTTGAGATATGTATTTCTTTCTAATTTCCAAGCTATGGAGCTTGGACAAGGAAGCCAAAATGTACTTTGAACATCTGTTTGAGTGAGCTGGGGTTCACTGTACAGCATGAAATAGCATTGAGTGGCATGATGTGGTTCCTTCTGTAACCAAGGGTTGCATGCTTAGCTATGGGGGATCCCATCCATGGAGGGGAGAGGACATTTACCAGAAGACTCTCGACTCAGGAACCCTTCCGTAAAGATGTCTTTTATCCAGCCCTGTAGTTCATAATCTTTTTGCACAGTTTCATCGCTTGAATAATAGAAGTCAACAATATCGGAGACAAAACTGAAGGAGAAAAGAGAGAAGCAGAAAGTGAGTCAGCCTGCAGAGCTGGGGCACAGCTGGTCTCCGAAAGGAATCCCCTCATAAGAACATAAGAACATAAGAGAAGCCAATGTTGAATCAGGCCAATGGCCCATCTAGTCCAACACTCTGTCACACAGAGGCCAAAATATACCAGGTGCCATCGGGAGGTCCAGCAGTGGGGCCCTCCCCACGGTACCCCTGAAAGATCCTTCTGACAATGAGTGGGGTAGTCCAAAGGGGTTCAGCACGAGCCAGAATATCGAGTTCTATCAGTGAGTGTGGGGGCAGTCTGGAGCTTTGGGTTCTGAAGGAGAGGCCTGAGCAGAGGAAAGCTCTCTCCCTGAATTGCCTCTGGGAATTACTGGTGGAATCTGCATTGGTATTTTCCGCTCTCGCTCCGTCTCCAAAAAAGATGTCCACATCTCTTTAGGTTTCGCTCTCCTAGTGCACTGTTATAATTTCTGCTGTCTGAATTATTTTATTGCCCTATGGTTTTGGCTCCATCATGATTGTGGCTTCTCTCCGGCCAGGGCTGGCTTGCCCGCTAGGCGAGCTAGACATTCGCCTAGAGCGCGCCGCCACAGGGGTGACAAACTTTGCCTGCCCCCCCCATGAAAAGCCCCCCGCCACCTGTGAAGAGCACCCTGGCGGGGCGCAGGAGGCGACAACAGAGCTTGCCTGTCCTCCCCCTCCCCCTTGGGGAGGACAGGAAGTGGGGGCCATGGCAAAAAAGGCCCCGGCAGGGCTCAGGAGGTGGCGGTGGAGCTTGCCCGCCCTCCCTGTCCGCCATCTGGGGGGGAGAGGAGGGGGGGTGGCTCTTCCCCACCTCTTCCCTGGCTTGCGCAGGCAACCCGCGCTTAGAGGGAAGAGATGGGGGTTTAAACACCTGCCTCTTCCCTGGCTTGCCAGCGCCGCCCCCCGGTCTCCAGGCCCCACTGGGAGGTTGGCATCACTGGGGGGGGGGGTGCTGGGCCACAAGCTGGCCTAGGGTGCCCAGACACCATGGGCCAGCCCTGTCTCCGGCTCAACCGGATATGGTTAAAAGCACTCTAAGCCCCCCCACCACCAAGCGCTAATTGGAGGCTTATCTGCTCTGTTTACCTTCTGACAGCACATAGAGGAATGTAAGAAACTTTTCCCTTGCTCGACAAGCTAAGAGTGAATGATTTTATCTTGTTTTGTGATTTTTATATTGCTTGAAAAGTTAAAGAAAGATCCCTTCTACATACATACATACATTCTGCAAACTAAACACCCAGTCTTTACCGTTTTTTGGCTATTTTGGCTTTCCTGTTTAAACCAAAAGCTGGGCAAAACTGAAAGCTGAGAAAATCCTTCTCTTTGAATGTAAAGAGCTTGTTGGCTTGTTGCCTTAAGTAATTTATTGCCTTGTGTAAAGCGAATGGGTGCCAGCAAACGCCAGGCGTATTAGAGAAGAGGGAGGAGAACAACAACGTTCCTGGCCAGCAAGCAGAAAAAAATAGCAGATTTTTTCATATCACTTTGAAACAAGCGTCACACCAGTATAAAGAAAGACGGCATCAAGAGTGCTTTAAAAATGAAGATGCAGATTCGGCCACTGTCTCTAAACCTAATCTGGGGGGGGGATGGCTCTCTAGATTGAGAAAAAAAGAGAGAGCAGAATGACACGAGAGAGTCCTAGTGGCTTAGACTGTACTGAACCACCACTGCAGATTTAAAGTACAGAATACCATTCTGGAATACTCCCCTAGGTTCAGAAAGGAACCTTCCTGAATATCGAAAAACAATGCATCAGGAATAAAGGTTCTATTGAGCTTTCTCCCACTTGTGCTAGGTTTCATTTTAACCTCTCTGTAAATAGGAGCTAGCTGGTTTCTGATAAAGACACGCTTGGATCTGGGGAGTGGAGGGAGAGGTGCTTCTGAAATCCTCTGCACCTCAGGAAAGTGGTAGAAAACACCCTTCTCTTATCCCTCCCCCAAATAGATCCACCCCATTGCCTTTTTGACCTTCCTGACCTTTCTATGGCTGCCCAGATCTCCAGGCCATCATCCTTGTAGTAGTAATTGGGCAACGAATACACATCACGCTCCTCTAAATCTTCTGGGAGGCAAAGCGAGGAATAGGTCAGGGCTTCCAGCCCCCTTTGGCAAAGCTGGACCAAGCCCTCACGCCCAAGACCTGTTGCCTGGAGAAAAGGGAGAAATGGGAGATGCACCTTACACAAGAGCCATTTCTTGCACCTGGCCGCTCATGTTTTACAAAGCTTACTCTAATGGACTGGTGGAGGACCTGAAGTCTCAAAAGGGGCATCGCATGACCTTTCTGGAAGATCAGCTTTTCAAGCTTGAGCATTAACATATCACATGAGACAATACATCTGGTGCCTATACTTAATTTGTCCAGTGACAATCTATAGGTATAGTGAGCTTTTGAATATTCAGGAATACTTCATGACCTCACACCAGATCCACCAATGACTGTTGTTAGTCCTGGCTATTGCAGAGCCCAAAGCAACAGACAGATAAAGGTCAGGTTTTTTCATATATCATTAAACTGCAAGGAATTTTAAATCATTTTATTTATTGCTTAGTCCATTTCTATCTTGCCTTCCTTCCACCAGAGCAAGCCAAGATGGGGTACAGAGACTCTCATAACGTGAGGCAAACCTGCTTCAATGCTGCAAGGGCCTTCAGATCACCCTCTGACAAGTCCTTGATTGGCTAGGTTAACCAGTTTGTGCCGAAGGAAGGGATGTACAACGTACCTGGTCAAAGACACCATCTTTACTGATGAGGAGTTGCCGGGCCAAGATGTTGATGTTTAAGGTGTACCGGACGTGAGGGATTAAGAGCTGAAAGAAGGACAGATATAAAAATGAGAGAATTGTATTAATTAATTTATTTATATTTACACTTGATTTATAAATCATACTATCATTTTTTAAACTGCTAAAGAGCCTGGGTTTTTTTTTGGGGGGAGAGGTGGGTAGTGAAGAAGGCTCCCTCTCCAATACCCATTCAGAGTGAGGGCAAAGTTTCCTGTCTTCACTCTGAACTGACTTCATAATGAAGCAGTGTAGCCAGAACTGGTTGGCTACATGGCATTGTGATACTGTCATATTTATTACATGATCCCTGATTGGCTGGGACCACTCAGGGAAGTGTAGAGTCAAGAAGATGGCTCCAAGCAAGAGTAGAGAGCAGAAAACTGCTGCAAAAAGCAGCCCAAACAAATACTGTGAAGGGTTTGAGGTGTATGTGTGTGTGTGTAAGTTCTGAGCTTGGACCATCCATTCCAACGCATCTGTCATGCAAAATACAAGTCTGCATATCAAGATAATAAGATACGCCCAATTCACTATTTCATGTCTGATTAGTCCTCTCATGCCCTTTGGCTTGCCTGCTGCGCCCAGATCCTTTCAGTGCTATCTCTCTGACTAAAAGGCCCTGTAGTGTACTTCACTTTGCACATCCCAAGTGTGAAATGTCAGTTTTTGAAGATGCGACGCTCCAAATGCAGTAGACATGTCTGTGTTTCAAGATGCAATTAAATGACGTACAAAATACCTAAAGCACTGTACATCAGATGGGTATCCCATTACTGAATTTAGAACCGCCACCAAAAGGGGTGGTGGTTTTTGAATAAAAAACAAGAACAAATATTGAGGGCAAAGTTGGAAAGGTGCATTCAATTAAACAGGAGTCTTGCAGCATCCACGGGACTAACTTGATTTCATTCCAGCATAAACATATTGGGGGCTAGAACTGACTTTGTCAGATGCATGAGGTAACATTAACATATGAAGCTTCGTGCTACTGAATCAGAACATCAGTCAACCTTTCCTTAGAGTGGAGATGGGATTGAACCTGGGACCATCCACATGCCAAACTGATGCTCTACCACTGAGCCACAGTCTCTCCCCGAGGTCCTCAGTAGGGGGCACATACATAGAGAAGGTTATGAAAGCAAAATCCGCATTCGGCGAGGTCTAAAGTGCCATGAAACGTGAGAAGTTCAGGATCCGTGTGGTTTCAGCCAGGTTAAATTAATTTGGGAAGG
Source organism: Gekko gecko (assembly GCA_029375565.1). Lineage (NCBI taxonomy): Eukaryota > Metazoa > Chordata > Lepidosauria > Squamata > Gekkonidae > Gekko > Gekko gecko. Next base: position 56,066,068 of record JAPDNY010000015.1, on the reverse strand, counting down.
GGCTTTGGCTCAGCGGTAGAGCATCTTGTTTGCCTGCAGAAGGTCCCAAGTTCAGTCCCCAGTATCTCCAGTTAAAGGATCCGCCAGTAGGTGATATGGAAAATGTCTGCCCTGAGACCCTGTAGAGCTGCTACCAGTCTGACTAGACAATATTGACCTTGAATGGACCAAAGGTCTAACTGAGTATCAGGCAGCTTCTTGTGTTCAGGTGTAATTGAAACAACACTAGATCATCAATCACCTCCTTTGTGTGGATGGGCTCACTAGAGCCAGGGGGGACTTCTTAGCACTCCGGTTGGTAACTTGCTTTGAGAAGCCATCTCAAAAACTAAACCATCTATTTAACTGCATGGGAATGACTAGCATTTGAACTGCTGCGACTTGCCATTCTAGTCTTGTTCACGTTTCTATTCTGATTAAACTGGATATGTGAGACATTGTTGTAGATTCCACACACACACACTTGGAAGAAGATCTCACCAATGCATCGGGAATTCCCCGCTGATTTTGCCCCCTGTATTTTTTCCTTACTGAGGTTAGAAGCAGAGTCCCTCCCTTGCCCCAGTCTCACCTTGTAGAGCGGGTGGCACGTGGGCAAGTGGCGGAGGGTTGCCAGGGCGAAGACTTCTGCCAGCAGGTGTGTCCGGAGCAGGTGGGCCACGGCCTGGTGCACATGGAAGTGGGAGTTCCGCACCCAGGTCTTGGCCAGGATCCAGTCCCATTCAGAGTCAGTAGGCAGGAAGATGGGAGCCTCCGGGCCTGGGGTCTGGCTCAGCTGTGGGAAGAGGAGGCAACCAACATGGGATCTCTTTTCTGCACATGCACCCCTCTGTACACACTGCTATGGGGGGAAAATGATGGGCAGCGGTGGCTGGCTTGGCATTTTAAACAAATCCTTCTTACATTAATTTTCTTCTCCTACTTCTACATCGAATGAGTGCCAAGGATAAAAGTTTCTTATGTTTGTGTTGAAAACTCTATCACCCTTCCTTGTGGCTGTTGTGAATACCCTTCTCCAAATTATCTTCTTTACTGACACTGGAACGGAATCTTTCTCTTCCCAGTGAAATGTGGAAGAGGGCTGTTGTCCCTCTCCATTGCAATTAAAAACATCAAGGGAGAGTCACCAGTTTGAGGCACCAGCAGCCAACATTTCCCAGTTTATTATGGTATGGCTGGGGCGTGTAAGGCAACCGCCACGCAGATGGCAGAAAACTGGTCACTTAGCCAACCAAGGAATTTGATCTGAAGGCTCTTGCAGAAGTGAAGGAGGTTGGCATCATGTTAGGACGGTCCCCTCTACTCCATCCCGAATAGTAGTAGTAGTACATTTATTGAGGTCAAAGACCATAATACAGCAAATAGAGTTAATGTAACAGCTATCAGAATAAAATAATATATCTTGTGGCAGTGTATGTTACGAAACATTAAAACATTAAAACATTTACAAATTCCAGTACAATTCATATAAAATCAAATCCAGCCCGTTAGTTATAGTCCCCTGATACAATAAGCTAACCAACCAAATTTAGCCACCATACGAGTTATGAGTCCCAAATAATAATTCACCCTCCTGAATAATTTTCTGTCATCTGCAAATTTGGCCACCACACTACTCACCCCTAGTTCCAGATCACTTGATGAATAAATCAAATAGTACCAGTCCCAGTACTGATCCTTGTGGGACCGCACTGCTTCCTTCCTTCCATTGTGAGAACTGTCCATTGATTCCTACTCTTTGCTTCCTGCCATAAAGCCAATATTTAATCCATAAGAGAACCCTTCCCCTTATCCTATGACTGCTAAGTTGACTCAAGAGTCTTTGGTGAGGTAGCTGGCCAAAAGCCCTTTGAAAGTCTGAGGATATAATGCCTACCAGCTGATCATTGTCTACATGCTTGTTCAGTTTCTCAAAGAACACCAAAAGTCTCGTGACCATTGCAAAGCAGTTTCCCCCTGTGGAGGTTCATGCAATCTGTCTTTCCCGTGTTTCATGGCTTCAGACCCCTTCTCTGGAAACACTCTGAAAGATCACCCACAGCCATTCAGAGCTTTGCCCTGTCCACCACCACTGAACTAGCTCCCAAACCAGGGCCCACAACAGTCTCAAATGGTTCTGGCCCGTTACCTGGATGGCGAGGGGATGAGCTCCTGCTGAGGTGTGAGGTGCAGCAGGCAGATGGGGGCCGCCAGGTACTGCTGGAGCTTGTTATTCCGGCCGGCGGTGATCCCGTCCAGAATGCGGTAGTCGGCAATGTAGATGGTCCCTTTCTGCAGGGGAGATGGGTGGAAGGCAAAACTTGCATGTGGGGTGGGAATAGGCCCCAGTTTTTAGAACCATGATCCTGTTTTTATTTGTCAGAAATATTTGCATCCCTCCTTCCCATCAAATTCCCAAGGCAGCAAAAAAGAATAAAACAATTAATTAAGAAATAAATGTATAAAGTCCTGCATAAAATCTACACAGTCTTGCAAAATCTTGGTTGCTCTGCCCTGCCCGGACTCTGCTAAAGAATTGAGCATGTGCATCACCCCCCCCCCAATTTCTTACCTTCAGCTCTTCCATTAAGGTGGTGCGACTGCCCAGGGAACTGGCCACCATATCTTGGGTAACAGGGAAATTAGGTGGGATCTCTGTGCATTTCCGGATGAAGTTTGGATTCAATCCATTCAGGAACTGGTAGCCAAAGAATGCATCTTCCTTCCAATGTTGTATGACGTACTCTGGAAGACACACAGGATCAATGGCAGATTCAACTGGGCAGAATCCATTTGTGGGGTGTGGGGCAGAGGAATCCATTGATCAGTGTTAAGTGGGCAGGGAATTAAGATATCTGGATTTAGTAGGGATCAAAGTGATTTCAAGTAGGTTATTAGAGGGAGAAGAGTAGACCGGATCCCCAGGCTTTGCTCCCAGTGAGTTTCCTATTAGTGAGGAAGGACGAGTTGAGAACCAGCTGTGATTTCTCAAGACAGGTGGTTCAGTTTCTCTGCTTGGCTTTAAAGCTGCGCCAAAGGTACCCAGAAATATAATACCCTTATCAGTTCTTAATTGCACAATATTGAGTCACAGAACTTTTATAGGTGCATTTTAACCGTTTTTTTACTGCTTCTTAAATTGTATAACTTCTATTGATAATTTATGCCAATAAAGGCTAACTTGACTTGAAGACAGTTTTCCAGGTCTAGAGTGTTCCAGATGTATCTGAATCTGGAGGTACACCCACAACTGGGTGCTGCTGCCGATGTCATTCTAATAGAGCCACCCTCTAACCTATCATGTCATTCCTGTAGAAACAGAAGACCTTCTTGATGTCATCCAGGGTTCTCCAAGACTTCTTGCTGGTCGAGTATCCCTTCAGTCTCTGTTCCACCACCCTAAAGAAGTCAATAAGGGGCAGAAATTGGAACAAGAGATTAAAAAAAAAAAAACTAGTAAAGACACGCTAGCAGAGATCAGACAATTAAAAAACCAATTAGACGTGTTAGAAATGGAAGAGGTACAGAAAACATTAACATTTCTAAAACAAAGGCATTTTGAACATGCAGACAGACCCTGCAGATATGTGGCTTATTGTCTTAAAAAGGAGAAGGGGAAAAGAGTAATCAGGAAGAAGGCTTACGAAATTATTTATGGATTAAGAAATCATCCAAAATTATTATAACACAATAAAGAAGACATACAATCAGAGATGGACTTTTGAGAATACATTTTACATGTCAGAATTTAGTGGACCTTTCAAATTCTCTGCTTATGTCCCTAATAGAAGCTTATCATGATAAATACACAGGAAATAAAAATTATTTCTTAATTTATGGTAACACAGTAAGTTCTCAGGGTAAACATCAAGTCTTGGCAAGTTATTGAAGACAAAGGAATAAATATTCAATGGTTGCTATATTATCAATCAGTTTCAAGGCTAAAGAAGATCATTAACACAGAAGGTGGAGCTCTAAGAGACGCAACTGAGATTGAAAGTTGACTATAAAACAAAACAATCATTTACTACAATGGATATTCAAGTTACTACAGCTATAAAAAGAAGAAGAAAAAGTGAAAAAATGTATAATCAAATGGATGCAGTATTTTAGAGAGCAGATATCTATGGATCAATGGGAACACCTATGGGAAAAAGAAATCAAGTTTACTGCCAGCCAGGAATTAAGAGAAAATTGGTGCAAAATGTTTTTTAGGTGGTATATAACCTCAAAGGACTTTGAGAAAGTAGACAAAAACAACAAAAGAAAATGCTGGAAATGCAAGACATAGATGGAACTTTTTTTTCATATGTAATAGACTTGAAAAAAAGCAAAAAAGTACTGGAAGGAAATATATGGAAAAATGCAGAACATATTAAAATTTAAATTTCCTATGGAAGCTAAGAATATTTGGTATACTGCCTAATCAATCACCCAAAATTCTGGAAGAAATATTCAAATACATGGTGACAGCAACTGGAATTATCTACACAGCAAAATGGAAACTAGATGTCTGCCCCCGCCTAGAAGAATGGGAAAATAAAGTTGCCGAATATGCAGTAATGGCAAAATTAACAATTTATCTGAGAGATAAATCAATTGCAAACTTTGAAGAGAGATGGAGTCTGTATTATGCAATCAGGAGACAAATTTAGAATGAGAAACAGTTCAAAAAGTTGTATATAAATGTATTGAAACGCAGAAGCAGAACTAGAATAAGTTTAAAATTTAACATCTTGAATATAAATTTATAAAGAAGTGGATCCTGAGCAGAAATATCTTCTACTTTCTTATTATGAGATGTATAATAGATTTTCTTTCTATACCCTGATATATTACCTCTTGTTAAAGGTTACAGTGAGTAGGTAGAGGTGGCAAAATTATGTAATACCAAATATGTAGTAAAGATGAAAACAATAATGCAGATGTAAAACAGAGTAGTTTTTAAATTTGAAATCTAAAACGTTTAATATAAATGTACCCCAACAGAGGTAAGTGCCATTATATCTTATAGATAGTGTTTTAAAAAGTATAGTGAAAGGGGTGATGGGAAGAAATACTTTTTGCTTCATACACTCTGTGATATATATAATTGTGTTATGTAACCCCTTTTTAGTTCCTGTATCCCCTTTATACCTTTGTTTTCTAAAGTTAAAAAAATATTATTAAAAATGGGCAGAAAAGGAAAATGGTTTAGGCAGTGAAGGATGCCCCATACCCTTCCCTCACAATATGGAGTGTCACCACTGTAGATGGAAAGTCCCCACCATAGGCAAGATCCACAGAGGAAGTTGTCTTTCTGGACATCACTATGCAGGTCACAATGGGTATAAAGTAAAGGTAAAGGTTCCCTTGCTCGAATTCCGACTCTAGGGTTGCGGTGCTCATCTCCATTTCAAAGCCGAAGAGCCAGCGCTGTCCGAAGACGTTTCAGTGGTCATGTGGGTATACCCAATACCAAAAACACACTGTCCACTACACATATCTACACACCTCCAGTTAGCAACTCATGGCACACTGCAGGAGCCATTGTGTATAATACAACCCACCAAAGCAGCACAGGAAGCACTAACAACCAGCATGCTGTAATGGTCAGAGTGTCAGACTAGGATCCTGGAGACCCTGGTTCAAATCCATTCTGCCGTGGTAGCTCCCTGAGTGACCTTGGGCCAGTCACTGTCGTGGGCATGCCAGAGCTGGATGTCCTGGATCAGTCAGAGCTCAGCTGCAGGGACTTCTTGGGAGGAACTCCTCAGGAGGAGAGGAACTTCATGTAGCCAGCCCTGAGCCGGCAGAAGAGCTGCAGGCTCATCCAGGCTCACAATCAGCAGCTGACTCAAAGTCACCAGCCACCAGTCCTGATGCAGCAGGTGATCCTCAGTTGGAGACCAGCCCACCAAGCTCACCTCCACCCTTTAAGTGCCGAAGACGGAGGCTCAGAAGGGAACTTCAAGCAAGGAGACAGAGTGCAGGTCTCAGGGCCCATCACCAGCTGCTGGCTGATGACAGCTTGGAGTAGCTGCAGAGTTACTCCCAGGCAGTTGACTGCTAATGGGGGCTTGTTAAAGAGTGCCTACAAAAACCAGCTCTGGGGAGACTGTATGGGTGGAAGTAACAAGTCAGTGTGTTGGGCTCAGTGCTCGAGCTTGCCTCACTTGTGTGACCCTAGACTGGCTCTTGGGCTTTGACTTGAGAACCTCTGGACTGTGAATGACCTTGGACTTCCTATCTGGACAATCCATCTGGTAATGAACCTCTGGCTTGTGAGTATTTGGGCTGGACTTTGGACTCTGTTGTATAACTTGGCTCCTATCCTGTTCACCTGTCTGACTTGCCATAAGCTAGTCACGCTCTTAGCTTAAGCTGCCTCAGAGGGCTGTATTGAGGAGAAACTGGAGGAAAGCAGAATGATGTGAACCACCTGGAGTCCCCATTGAGGAGAAAGGAGGGTTATGAATGAAGTAAATAAACAGGGTTGAGAGCCGGACAATGGCCTGGGGGCAAAGCCTTTGCTTTGTACGCAGAAGGTCCTGGGGTCAATCTCCAACTGACGGATCAGAGAGAGCAGGTCTTAGGCAAGGCTTTCTCTGCCTGAAACATTGAGCAGTGGCTGCCGGTCAGACTAGATGCCTCCTCTGTCCCCATATCTTCTCAGGCCACATTAGAAGAGCATCTAATAGCACCAGTCAAGGTGTTCAGGGGTTGTTAATGAGCCGATCCTCCAATGTGATGGGTGCTGATCTATAGTGTCTTTCCACTGCCTACAAACAGGTCGGCCGTGAACCAAAAGAGTGAATAGACACCGATCTGATAACACAAATGACTGGGGAGAATATTTCAGTTTCCCCAGACATTCTGCTGCCAGCCTCCAGATGGTCATTTGTCAATAAAAGATTTCCGGATTGAAACTGGGCTGAATTAGGCTACATTAAGGTGGCTCAAGTGGTGAAGACGCTGAACTGCAGGCTGTGGAAGGTCAGTAGATCAGCAATTCAAGACCCGTGAGTGCCGCATGACAGGGTGAGCTCCCGTCTCTAGTTCCAGCTCCTGCCAACCTAGCAGTTCGAAAGCAAGAAATTGCAAGTAGATAAATAGGCACGGTGGGAAGGGAACAGCGTTCCGTGCGCCTTGGTGTTTAGTCATGCCGGCCACATGACCACGGAAACATCTTCGGACAGCGCTGGCTCTTCGGCTTTGAAACAGAGATGAGCACCGCAACCCTAGAGTCGGATTCGACTGGCTTTCGAGCAAGGGAACCTTTACCTTTACCTTAAGGAATCTGACTGTTTTTCCCCTAAGTCTTGACTAAAAACCAGATATGGCTCATCCGCTGGAAGCGTTTATCAAGTTAGCAAAATGAGGGAGGCCGTGCAACCACCAATACTGCTGTAGTGAATGATCACGGTGCTTACCTTCTCAGCCTCTGAGTTTTGTATAGAAATGTCACAGCCTCAACCAGTGTTCCCTCTAAGCTGAGTTAGTGTGAGCTAGCTCACAGTTTTTTAGCTTCCAGCTCACAGACTTTTGTCTTCGCTCAGGAAGGAGGGCTCCAGATCAAAACAATTTATGCAGTAGCCAAATGGTTCGCCCACAGCTTTAATGCCCGTAGCTCACAAAACAGAATTTTTACTCACAAGACTTTGCAGCTTAGAGAGAACATTATCCTCAACTTTTGGCTTTATATGCCTTTTGACTTCCCTGCACCATGTTCTCTCTCTCAAGCCAGGGCTACCCTAAAGGTTCTCGGGGCCCTAGACAAACTGTAACTGTAACTTGAATGCCCTTTTTCAATCCAGAGAAAAATGAGAAGCCTAGAAAGAATTTTTATCTTTATTTATAACTCAACTCCTGACCTGGCAGATGTATTTTCTTCTGCTGTGTTTTTACAGTGACAATATTTGTCAGTTCCTTTCCTAACTTATTTGAAAAACAAAAACAAAATCCAGCTCTCTCTAATTTTGTGCAACTTCAAGCTCCAGGTACCCGACTCATTTCCCTGCATGGTCTGGCCCATGAACCTAGAACCAAGTTAGGATCCACGTCATGCATCTGATGATGTGGGTTGTAGTTCATGAAACTTTCTGCCACAATAAAATCTGTTAGTCTTTAAAGTTTCCAGGGTGTGTGATGATGTGCAACTGGCCATTTTTTGTATACTGAGAGAAACAGGGCTATATTTGGGCAGGAACGCACAGGAATGGAGTTCCGGCTGGCTCCTAAGTTGGCCACGCCCAACAGGAACTCATTAGCATAACAGGCCACACCCAACAGCAGAAACTCATTAGGATTCGCTACATGAGGGGTGTGTGGCCTAACATGCAAAGGAGTTCCTGCTCCAAAAAAAAGCCCTGGGTTTTGACAACAAACAAGGTAAACAGAATAAGCAGCAAAAGGTGGGTGTGGCTGGAGGACCCCACTTCTGGAAACATGGGGGTGTGGCCTAATATGCTAATGAGCTGTGCTGTCAGGGCTGTGGCCTAATATGCTAATGAGTTCCTGCTGTTGGGTGTGGCCTATTATTTATTTATTTATTTATTTATTTATTTCATTTCATTTCTACCCCGCCCTCCCCGCAAGCGGGCTCAATGCGGCTTACAGTGAGGCAACCAAGTGCCAAGACAAATATCTTAAAAACATATAAAATTATGCTAATGAGTTCCTGCTGGGCTACCAAAAAAGCCCTGCTGAGGGGGGATTGGTTTTAATTTGGCTTGGGGCTGTTAAACGTAAGGGGTTTAAGAAGGTGCTAGCAGCTAGACTGCTTCTTAAAATGAGATGCAAAAAGTAGAGGGAGGTAGACATTCAAGATGCGAAGGAATGATCTCTGCCTTTTTCTCTGAGGAAGGGGGATCCTGTAACATAACTTCTGCTTCCACAGCGAAGGAAGTGCTTAGGAAGTCAACTAACCCTCATGCTGGGATAACTCCTCCTCCTTTTCCACTGAACACGGTTTCAGAGGGTTACCTGTGTTGGTCTGCAATAGAACAGACAGATAAGGGTCCAGGTGAACCTTGAAAACCAACAAGGTTTTCAGGGAAGGAACTTTTGAGAGTCAAAACTCCCTTCGTCAGCCATGCTGGGTCCAGAAAGCTCCATTCCTGAAATTCCTGTTGTCGTCTAAGATGCTCCTGGACTCTACCCTGTCTGCCCTACTCCGCAGAGAATGTGGATGGTACCCGGAACTGCCATAATCACAGTCAGGGGAGGTAACCTTTACTTGCCTTAACCATATTTGTGTTTTCTTTGCACAACTTACGTCACTGCAGCACGTGAGAAAAAAAGAGAGCATTTGGTCAAAGAAAATTGGGAGCTGGTTTCCAGCTCATGCGTCGAGTCGACGTCCACACAGTGAGGCATTCCGGGGGCATACTCCTTCCACCTGCACAGAAGAGGCCGATAATTACCATTAGGAAATCTGCACTCAAATGTTTTCATGTTCTTTGGATGCTGAATCCAGGAGTCCTGTCTCTCCTTGCAGGACCCCACGTGGAGTTAGGGGAAACTCTTCAGAGCCCTCAAGTATCAATACTCACTTATAGGATTCCCGCCTCTCTTCCAGTTCTTTCTTCCGGTGGTCTGAGAGAGGGTCTTCAGGAGCAGTTATCCCTACAGGAGGAGAAGAGGTCAGGGGATATCAGTGGCTTTGGAATGGAAATAGTCCCTGGAGTGAGTCAGCATTCTGGGACAGGAATTGCAACCAACTGACCCACCCTGGCAACAGCCATGACCCGGATGAGCATACATTGAGAGAGATTTATTACAGTTTTGGATCTGGGCTTTGGGAGGCAAAAATTTATCATGACTGCTTCATTCTGGGTAAGATATTACTGGTATGGGATAAAAATCCGTGCTGTGTTTTCATGTTCTAGATTTTTGGGACTATTTTTGTGCATGTGCACTGCAGACACCTACGCAAGTTTCTTCACAAGGTTGGTGGCTTTCCATTCTGTACGGCTAAATGTAGGCCCAGTCCGCATCTAGCATTTGCTCCGTTGTTGTACCAAACCCACACTGGAACAGAAAAAATATGTGTCTCAAAACCACTTTCAAAGGTCGAATCTGCATTTGTCTTTCCTGCTGGTGTCCCAGCCTTCTGACTCTGTCTTCCAAAAAGCTGTCTACATTTGGTGTCGTTTTCACACCTCAACAGTGCTAGCATACTTTTGCATGTCTGCATATGTTAACTATCCTCTCATGGCAGCTGTTTTAAATGGATCTTCTCCAAACAACTTTCAAACAAGCATAGAGAAAGACGGCATCACAGCAGCACGAAACTGATTTAAAAATGCAAATGCGGATTCAACCAAATACACCCGGCCAATACCGTACTGACTGCAGAGTCACCCCTGAATGGCCATAAAACGGCCATAAATCTATGCAGACAGCCACCATAAAACCAAGAGATCAAACAAAGTGAAAGCGACATGCAGTCTGGACACTGCCATAAAATGCGACAATCAATCGAAGTGAAAGTGGCATGCAATGCAGATGGGAATTTCTGTTCCAATGTGGGTTTAGTAAGACAGCGGAGCAAATCTAGATGCAGATTGGGCCAGAGCGCTTTCCATGGAGATAGATCCAGATGGGTAGGCGTGTTAGTCTGTCTGTAGCATTAGAAAAGAGCAAAAGTCTAGATAGTCTTTAAGGTGCTCTGGGAATTTTGCTCTTCTCTACTGCTACAGACCAACTAACATGGGAACCCATCTTGAACTAACTGCAGACACCATTCTTGTCACTGAACTGCCAGTGTGAGGGTCTCCTGCTCAGCAGTCATGGCACATAATGCCACCAAAATTGCATGGATCACTGTGCCTGCCTCTCCTCTCAAGACCCCCCAAATCTGAGCCACGTAGCAAAGCAGCTCTGTTTTACTGGGCCACCAGACAGTAGCTCATTTGTGCACACGTCCACTGTAAATGGAAAATGCTCAGTGCTGGCAGCTGCCTTTAAAATCCCCTCTCTGTGCTTTGCTTGCAAAGGCGATTGGCTGGAAGGGATCGTTGCCTCTCCCTTGCCAGGATCCAATGGGCTGTTGCTTCCCCCTTGCCAGGATCCAATGGGAAGGAAGGATGCCATCGCTTGGGAAATGAATGGAATCACAGGAAAGCAGGCATGCCTACATGCTATACATTCTGTCTCTGCAGCTGTCTGTGAAAGTGGTCGGCTGGAACTCTGGACCTTTGCCAGGATGCAAATGGAAGGGAGAATGCCATTCCCGGGAAAACAAGCAGAATCAAAGAACACTACGGAGAGTGCGTGTGTATAGCCCTACTGGCTTGGTAATCATGCAAACTGAAACCAATGTAGATTTTGGGGGAAGGTGGTTTCATTTTAGTAAGAATCCCAGATTCCTAATACTGTTCTGGAAATCTGAACTAATGACATGAACTGTGATTTTTGTACATATTTTTGGCTGGGGAGTTACATTATGCACATCCCTAATGACGAGAGGCAGTGCGGTCCACTCTTGGGGGAGACCAAGGCTGCAGTCACACACACTAAATAATCCACTTTCAATGCACTTTCCAACTGGATTTTGCCAGTTCACACGATAAAAATCCAGTTGGAAAGTGAACTGAAAGTGGATTATTTAGTGTGTGTGACCGCAGCCCTAGACGGATACACACGAACCCTGAATTTAAGGCCAAACTTTCCCTCCAATACTAGCCACACTTTGTGTTACTTCTGGTTTAGCAAAGTAGGGTAATCCGACAAGAGGGACACAAAGACCAAGAGGATGGGGGAGCATCCCTGAAGCAGATCTCCTTACCTTTCCCCTCTCTGAACTCCACGGTGCTGCTGCTTTCAATCCACTGGTAGACTGGGAAGTTGTAGGTCTCGCCCTGTGGGGACGTCACCTTGACAAAGTTGCAGTACCAACTGTTTTGGATGACCGACAAAGGTTTTTTGGTGATCTGGATGAGCAGAATATCCCCCAGGTCTTGGGGACAGGTGATTTTGTACTTGCTGTCCTGAGATGGAGTGGGGGAGAGGCATGATAAGAAGATGTTCCAAGTTCCAGTGGCACCAGAAAAAAAGCAGAGGAGATTCAAAGCCTGAATTTCTCAGCCCCCAACTCCCACCCCTCATCCGGGGACCCTGTTTTCTGGCTCTCATCAGAGGTTGTAACCCTGCACAGTATGGCTAGCAGCAGCTGACTGGGGTCTGGCTGAAGCGGTTCTCTTCTGCTTACAGGAACTTAAGGTATAGAGGTGCCCAGAACTGTGAGCGTGGGGACTTTAAGCATAGAATTGGGTGGAAGACCAGGAGTGAGAGAGCAATAGAGACTTGCTTGTCACTCAGAAGCCTCCCCCTGTGTTTCTAGTTTTCTAAATGTATTGTAATCCACTTTGGGTCCCCATTGGGGGGAGGAAATGGTATATAAATAAACAAGCAAGCTAATAAACACCGCCCCTTTGGCAATGTTCCCTCTAAACTGTGGAGTCTTGTGAGCAAAAAATTTACTTTGTGAGCTAATGTCATTAAAGTTGTGAGTGAGCGATTTGGCTACTGCATAAATTAGTTTGCTTTGGAGCCCTCCTGCCTGAGCGAAGACATAAATGTGTGAGCCGGAGGCTAAAAACCTGTGAGCTAGCTCCTTACTGACTCAGCTTAGAGGGAACACTGCCCTTTGGTGTATATTCAAGGGTTTTCACTAGTTCCACTTGGTTTTGCATCTGAACAGTAGAGTCTCCTTCCTCACCTTGCAAACTGTTTTTGAAAGACCTGGTGGGTGCAGAAATAGTTTGTCATAAAGCCTGGAAGGAGGGAAGCACAAGACCAAATGCTCTCAGGCCACAGAAAATGAGTTGGCCTCTCAGCTCTTTGAACCCCAACTCTAAACTGGAAGAAGATAGGAGCTGCAGGCAGTTTTCATTCTGGCCCCTCCAACAGCAAGTCATGACTTGTTTGCAAAAGGCACTTTATCCCATAAAAACCGAGAGCTTCAGCTGCGCTTTGATAAGAACATATGAACATAAGAGAAGCCAATGCTGGATCAGGCCAATGGCCCATCCAATCCAACACTCTGGGTCACACAGTGGCCAAAAATACCAGGTGCCCTCAGGAGGTCCAGCAGTGGGGCCGGAACACGAGAAGCCCTCCCACTGCTGCCCGCCCCCAGCACCAAGAATAGAGTGATCCGTTACCACTCATAACTTACCGCTCCACAGCAGAAGTCCGGTCCCCAGTTGTCAAGGCAAGTTTTAGGGCTGGTGCCCTTGGTGCCCACCAAGGTGAGTGAAATCCAGTCTTTCGTCTGTGAGCCCGCGTAGGTGCCCGTAGACACACGAGCTGTATAGAGAACCATGTCGCAACTCAGGTATAAACCAGGAATATTTCTTCTCTCGAGTGATTAGAAGTGGGAGAGTTCACTGGAGGGATTTCCAGGACTGTTAGACCTGCCTTTTACAGAGCAGGAGTTATAACCCTTTCCCAGCAAGAAAAGCCCGCCCCTTTTGCAGCGATAACCCCTGCCAGGGAGAGTAGGCTGAGTTCCAGCTGGCATTGTGGCTGTCCATTGACAGGAGGAGAGGCCGGATTTCAGCCTTAGGCAGATAAAGAACCAGGGACCGCAGGCGGAGCAGAAACAAATGCTGGGGTAAAAGGGTACCACATCCGGAAGGGAGACACTTTTTCCCCACCTCTCCGTATTCAAGGGAGGGGACCCTAGGTCCGCAGGGGGAAATTATGTTATCAGTTAACAGAAAGAAGGAGGGGGCGGGTAGTTAGTAAGGAAATTCCGTGATTTTAAGGATGAGGAAAGGCTGGAAGTGGATAGAGCAGGGGTCCCCGACTCATAAGAACATAAGAGAAGCCAATGTTGAATCAGGCCAATGGCCCATCTAGTCCAACACTCTGTATCACACAGCGGCCAAAATATGCCAGGTGCCATCAGGAGGTCCAGCAGTGGGGCCAGGACACTAGAAGCCCTCCCACTGCTGCCCCCTCCAGCACCAAGAATAGAGTGCATCACCTGCCCCAGACTGAGAGTTCCCATCTATACCCTGTGGCTAATAGCCACTGATGGACTTCTGCTCCATAGGTTTATCTCAGGGCAACTTTGGAATTCTGAGGCAGTTTGGTGGGCTCAGCCACAAAATGGCTGACACAGGAGGCGGAGCCTGCAACAATAGCAACTGCTGCTTATCCTCAGTCACACGGGGAAGATCCTTGTGCTATGTGACATCTGCATAGCCAATCAAAAGCTCTCCAGCGGCCAATCAAAAGCACGGCAGGGCAAAAGCCCCTGCCTGGCCCCGCACACGTTCTAAAAACACTTGTTGGGTGGACAGGAAGTAATTGGCGGGTACCATGGGGACCACACTGGGGACTCCCGGGTTAGGGTGTGAAAACAGGACCTGAGTTCAAAACCCTCCTGATGGCACGTGGTATATTTTGGCCCCTATGTGACACAGTGTTGGACTGGATGGACCATTGGCCTGATCCAACATTGGCTTCTCTTATGTTCTTATGACCCTGCCGAAGGAGCTTTCATAGACAATGATAGTGCCACTTCAGCTAATTCTGGTCAGTACTGCACAGAAATAGGCAATGGGAAACCACTTCTGAAAAACTCTTACCTTGAAAACTCTATGGTGAAGAAGAAGAAGAGATTCGATTTATACCATTCCCTTCACTACCCAAAGGTGTTTCAGAGCGGCTTACAAACTCCCTTCCCTTCCCCCTCCCACAACAGACACCCTGGGAGGTAGGTGGGGCTGAGAGAGCTCTGACAGAAACTGCTCTTTTTCAAGAACAGCTCTTATCAGAACTGTGGCTTGCCCAAGGTCATCCAGCCAGGTGCAAGTGGAGGAGTGGGGGAATCAAACCCGGTTCTCCCAGATTAGAGTCCACGCACTTAACCACTACACCAAACTGGCTACACCAAACTGGTGAGATATAAACAAATAGGACATTTTGGAGGACATTAAGCCATAGGGTCACCATAGGTCAGAAGCGGCTCAACACCAGTTAACACACACATAATCCTCTGCTTTAAACTGACACCACAAGGGGAAGCAGATGACCAACATAGGGATTTAAATGAAGGCGAGCAAACAACAGAGGCCCACCTGAGAGGGCCAGGTCTAATGGAGCCAAAGGTGCGGGGCTTCAGGTTTCTATGTACTAATGTTCAAAGCTTGGGTAATAAGAAGGAAGAGCTTGAGCTTCTAATGCAGATTGAGGGATACGATTTAGTAAACATACAGAAACTTGGTGGGATGATTCACATGACTGGAATGTAGTAGCTGGATGGGTACGTGTTGTTAAAGAAAAACTGAAAGGGTCAAAGAGGAGGCGGAGTGGCGCGGAGTGGCGCTGTGTGCGAGGAGCGGGTTTGCCAGGAAATGCTGCAGAAGGAGGCTCGCTACAAGAAACTCTTTGTCAGACAAATGCAGGCTAAAAGAGGTAATGGGCCCGCTGTTGGGTGAAAATGGAGAAACCCGGACAGAGAGAAAGCAGAAAGACTTAATGCCTGTTTTGCCTCAACTTTCCCCCCAAAGAGAACAGGCTCATCTAGAGATGGTAATAGGCATGTCACAGCATCTGGGCTGCTGGTTGACATGGACAGAGAGGTAGTTGAGAAGCACCTGGCTGCACTGAATGAGTATAAATTCCCAGGGCCAGATGGTGTGCACCCAAGAGTGCTCAAAGAACTTTGTAAAGAGTTTGCAGAGCCTTTGTCCATCATCTTCCAGATCTCTAGGAGGACGGGAGCAGTGTTCCCTCTAAGCTGAGTTAGTGTGAGCTAGCTCACAGTTTTTTAGCCTCCAGCTCACACATTTTTGTCTTAGCTCAGGAAGGAGGGCTCCAGAGCCAACTAATTGATGCAGTAGCCAAATCGCTCGCAAAAGTGCAAAAGAGGGCAACTAAAATCATTAAGGGGTTTGAACACTTTCTCTATGAAGAAGGCTTAAAGCAGTTAGAGCTCATAACCCGACATACCTTAACAGGGCCGGCTCCAGGTGTCTGGGTGCCCTAGGCAGGACAGCCTGGGGCACCCTCCCACTGGGGATGCCAACCCCCTGGTGGGGCCTGGAGACCGGGGGGCGGAGGCGGAGCGCTGGCTTTCCTGGAGGCTCTGCAGCTGCGGGCCCCCAGGAAAGCCAGGGAAGGGGGCGGGGGTCTCAGCTGCCGCCCCCTCCCTCCCAGCGCTGGCTTTCCCGGGGGCTCCATGGCTGCGGGGTCCCCGGGAAAGCTGGGAAGGGAGCAGGGGGTCTAGCTGCTGCCCCCTCCCTCCCAGAGCCGGCTTTCCCGGGGGCTCCACGGCTGTGGGGGCCCCAGGAAGGCCAGGAAGGGGGCGGGGGGTCTAGCGGCGGCAGCAGCGGACACCCGGTTAGGGCGGTGGGGGGGCAGTATTGGGGGGGCACCATTTGGCACCCCTGAGGCTGGCGGCGCCCTAGGCTAGCGCCTAGTTCGCCCAATTGGCGATCCGGCCCTGTACCTTAAACTACTCTATACCTGACACACATATCCAAACTTACCTACTGTTCTGCTTCTCTACTCTTGCACACTTTCTGACCGTGGTCTACACCTTGACTCCATTGTAAACATGAACATACAGACTATACTGCTCTTGAGATTGAGAAAAAAAGTATAAGTTATGGAGCAGAAGTCCATCAGTGGCTATTAGCCACAGGGTATAGATGGGAACTCTCAGTCTGGGGCCGGTGATGCACTCTGTTCTTGGTGCTGGAGGGGGCAGCAGTGGGAGGGCTTCTGGTGTCCTGGCCCCGCTGCTGGACCTCCTGATGGCACCTGGCATATTTTGGCCGCTGTGTGACAGAGTGTTGGACTAGATGGGCCATTGGCCTGATTCAACATTGGCTTCTCTTATGTTCTTATAAGTTAATGCTGGACTTGCTTATACAATTTTAACATTGTTTTCCTAAATGGTTTAATGCTTATTTATCCAAATAGTCATAATGTCCCCCCAGTACTTTCTTCACTTGATGCTATTTTGTGTCATATGTACTGTACTTGCTGTCATGATACTAACTACGATACCTGATAAACTTCAAACTTTTATAAAATGTTAATTGAAAAAAAAAAAGAGGTTAAGGCTGCGGTCAGATGTCCCTTTAAAGCCGACTCAGCTGCGAATGTCTGATGGCTCTAAAGGGCCTGATCAGACAGCAATATCTGGGAAAGGTCCCACAGCCGTCAGCACCCTGTGCTGCCCTGCCACGGAAGTGGAGTTAAAAGACACTGGGGAAGGTCCGGGCCTAATGCTTGCCAACAGGCTATGGACAGACTTTCCCCTGTCTGATCGCTCAAGCACACTCTCATGTCGTCAGGATGGTCTGCTCATTCCATCCCAGCTCAGTGCCATTTCCCTCCCTTGCTTAACAGTATATATTTATATTTATTTATACATTCCATTTCTACCCCGCCCTCCCCGCGAGCGGGCTCAGGGTGGCTTACAAAGGGCAACCAGTGCCAGGAAAACAGGTTAAAACATCTAAAAATACTAAAACATACCCACATCATAGAGTGCTCTGTAATTCCTCTATTATCTCAACTCGATGGCTTCAGATAATCATTAGGCACAGCAGTGTTGGTCGCGGCGGGCCCCGAAGGACTTAAGTCGGCTATCCCCTTCCTCCATCCCATAGTATGCACATTATTGCATACTCCACGGGGAACCCTCAGTGCAGAGGTCTGATTCCTTGTTTATGCACATGGGAAATAAAAAGCAAAAAAATCTCCAATCACCCGAATGTGCTGTCTGATCAGACAGTGATGGGCTGAGCCCTGCAGCTACAAAGGATGTGTGATTGTGCAATGCCGTGTCGATTTCCACTGGGGGAAATAGGCTGGCTTCTTCTCTGCACCAAATGACACATCTGACCACAGCCTAGGGCTCTTTAGCTTGGAGAAATGGATGACTGAGGAGTAACAGGATAGAAGGTCACAAAATTATGCATGGGATGTAGAAAGTAGAGAAAGAAGTACTTTTCTCCCTTTTCCACAATACGAGAACTCTGTGTGCACTCAATGAAGTATATGAGCAGTAAGCTTAGAACAGATAAGTGAAAGTAAAAGGAGCAGCAGGTCAGAGGAATGTCAGGTAAACAGCTTTTTCTGCAGAGAGTTCACTAGAGGGCCATTGATGGGATATAGTCAGGAATACATTTTTCTTCAGACAGCTTCCCGGAATGGCAGGGCAGTGAGTAAGCAGAGTATTCTGCAGGAAATGTAAGGGAGAGGCATTCAATGGGAATAATAGGCAGGGGATTTTTCTGCCAAAATTATAGAATCATAGAATTATAGAATGTTAGAGTTGGAAGGGACCTTACAGGTCATCTAGTCCAACCCCCTGCACTTTGCAGGAGCATAGTCAGGAGGCCATCTAGTGGGGGAGGAAATACCCTTTTCGATCTTAGCCAGGAAAAGTGGCTCCGTGGTAATGCTCCTGCACGATCTCCTGTGTTTGTATCTGGATGGGAGACCGCCAAGGAGCCCCAGGTTTGCTGTGTAAAGGCAGGCATCTCTTGATAATAATATGCAATCTGTCATTAGAATCCTCCACTATTCCTGAGGAATGAAAGGTAGTTAATGTAACCCCCATCTTTAACAAGGTTTCGGAGGAGATCCAGGAAATTACAGGCCAGTCAGTCTAATGTTGATACTGGTTAAGTTGGCGGAATCCGTTATTAAATATATAATTAGTACGCACATCAATGGACCAAAGCTATTGTGGAAGAACGGGCAGTTTTCACGGTGGAAGGTGGTAAGCGGTGTGGTTCTTCAGGGTTCGGTACTGGGTCTGGTGCTTTTTAACACGCTCATTAATGATTTGGAGCTGGTAGTAGGCAATGAAGTGGCTAATTTTGCAGACAACACTGGCCCATTCTGCACGTAGCATTCGCTCCGCTGTTTTACCAAACCCACGTTGGAACAGAAGTTCCCCTCTACATTGCGTGCCACTTTCACTTTCTTTGATTGTCAGGATTTTATGGAAGCCTCCACACTGCATGCCAGTTTCACTTCCTGTGATCTCTCGGTTTTATGGTACCATCTGCATAGGTTTATGGCTGTTCTATGGCCATTCAGGGGTGGCTCTGCAGTCAGTGTGGCGTTGGCCCAGGGTATCAGAATGTGGTTTTGAGCCGCATCTTTTTCTGTTCCAGTATGGGTCTGGTAAAACAACGGAGCAAATGCTAGGTGCAGAATGGGCCACTGTTGTATATGGTGGTGAGAACCAGGAAGGATTGTGAGGTGCTGCAGAGGGATCTGTTGCGGCTGGGCAAGTGGACATTGTTAAGTATGAGACTCAACAACAATTTCAGCTTCAAAAGTGATTTCAGCTTTATTTGAACAGCAAACTATAAGTCAGGAACACACAACAAGCAAGTGGAGCACAGCTCCCTTTTTAAACTCTCCCGGGCTGTCAAAGCCACACCCACAGTTAGCTAAAGGCCAATCACAACACAGAGATAAAGGCCAATCATAACACAGGGATAAAGGCCAATCAGGACCGTTCCCTCTTTGCAACATTCTCACACAGTGATTGGGTATTTACAATGGTTTCGCCGAAACCAGCCAATGGTAATGTGACAGCTGAAGAGCCACATTCAAACTCAAGCTTAACATGGAAATGTATAGCAAGGATTCACATCCCAATACATAACAGGCATCATGGCAAATGAGGTTCAGTATGGGCAAGTGCTAAGTAATGCACATTGGAGCCAAAAGTTCTTACTATAACTATATGTTGAAGGGGTCCAAACTGGCAGTAACTGACCAGGAGAGAGATCTTGGAGAGAGATAACTCCCTGATGGAGTCGACTCAGTGGGTGACTGCGATAAAAAAGGCAACTGCTCTGCTGGGGGTTATTAGGAAGGGGATTGAAAACAAATCAGCCAGTATCATAATGTTTCTGTCATAGTGCATTCTTTGGAATACTGTGTACAGTTCTGGCCACTGCACCTCAAAAAAGACATTATAGCATTGGGAAAAGTGTAGGAAAGGGCAACTAAAAATGATTAAGGGGACGGAAGACCTTGCCTATGAAGAAAAATTAAAGAGGTGAGGGCTCTTTAGCTTGGAGAAATGACGGCTGAGGGGTAACATGATAGAGCAGCGGTGGCGAACCTATGGCATGCGTGCCAGAGGTGGCACTCAGAGCCCTAACATGGTAGACTCGATGGGCACTCAATGAAAAATATGAGCAGTAAGCTTAGCTCAGGCAACAGGAAGTAAAAGGGGCAGCACGTCAGAGGAATATCAAGTAACAGCTTTTTCTGCAGAAAGACCATTGGAGGGTCATGGACGGGATATGGTCAGGAATTTTCTTCAGAGAGCTTCCTGGAATGGCAGGGCACTGAGCAAACAGAGTAGTCTGCGGGAAATGTAAGAGAGAGGCATTCAAGGGGAATAATAGGCAAGGGATTTTCCTGCCAAAATCTTCCCACAGTGTGTGTGTGGTGCGGATTAGCAGAGTATTCTGCAGAAAATGTAAGGGAGAATCAATCAAAGGGAAGAATAGGCATGGGATTATTCTACCAACATTTCCCTGCAGGTGTGTGTGGGGGCGTTAATGTGGATTTAGCTTATTGTAATGGTTCTTATGAGGGCTGCTGTGGCTCAGAGGTTAAGACACCGAGCTCCAGACCGGCAGTTCGAGACCCGAGTGCCGCATGACGGAGTGAGCTCCCACCTCTGGCACCAGCTCCTGCCAACCTAGCCGTTCAAATGCAAGAAATTGCAAGTAGATAAATAGGTATCACTTTGGTGGGAAGGTAACAGCATTCCATGCGCCTCGGCATCTAGTCGTTCCAGACACATGATCATGGAGAAGTCTTTGGATAGCGCTGGCTCGTTGGCTTGGAAATGGAGATGAGCACTGCCCCCTAGAGTCAGATTTGTCTGGCTTTTGAGCAAGGGAAACCTTTACCTTAATGGTTCTTACGGTGGAACAGTCCTGCTTGTGCCCACAGGCCCTATTCCACCCTGCCCACCTGGGTTTTCCCAACACCTGGAGGGGCTTCCTCTCCGTTCAACTGCACACCACCACTTGAACTTTGTAGGAATTGCCCGCTGGGAGGGTCAGAACAAGGGATGGAGACAACATAGGAAAATTGAGGTTCATCTCGCTCATGGGGCAGTACAAACCATGAACCATGATGCTTCATGAACTTTCTCATGTACCGAACTGCTTTGTTTCATGAGGTTCATGATGAGGTAGAATGACTTCCCTGTGGGTTAGAGATGCCAAACTCACAGTGAGTCTCCAACTGACTCTCTTCTACCTGCCCCCCAGGTTCGGTGATAATTGGATTTGGGAGGGGTTGAGTTACAGCCCCCCAAAGCAGGTGCTCCCAGGAAAAATGCTTTCTGGGGAAATCACAGCTGCAGGCAGAAGTGTGTTGAAAGGCCCCCCTGCAAGCGAGGTGTGTATGTGCAGAAAGTTGGGAAATGAAGATGAGGACTAGGCACATGTGGGTTTATTAGTTCTCATGGATCTGAGAGGAAAGGAGTACTGTTGAAATCGAGATCTATCCAAGAAGAAACTGATGAAGACTTTAGAGAGAGGATTATGTTAGTTTTGGCCAATTTTCTGCTAAAGGGAGAGGAAGTCTTGGAATTTGCAGAAGATTCTAAAGACTAGGATACAACTGAAAGAAGAGGGATTTTTTTGCTTAGGTTTTATGGACAATCAGTTGGAAAGAAGTTGTGGATTTTCGTTCTTATAGGTGCCTAGAGCTTTTATTTGCTGGTATAGGATGCAGTGGCTCAAGTGGTTAAGACGCTGAACTGCAGGCTGTGGAAGGTCAGTAGTTCAGCAGTTCAAGACCCAGGTGCTGCAAGACGGAGTGAGCTCCCGTCTCTAGTTCCCGCTCCTGCCAACCTAGCAGTTCGAAAGCAAGAAATCGCAAGTAGATAAATAGGTACCACTTCAGTGCGAAGGTAACAGCGTTCCGTGCAACAACATTGGTGTTTAGTCATGCCGGCCACATGACCACGGAAACATCTTCGGACAGCGCTGGCTCTTCGGCTTTGAAATGGAGATGAGCACCGCAACCTTAGAGTCGGATTCGACTGGCTTTCGAGCAAGGGAACCTTTACCTTTACCTTTATAGGATGATGCAGTCTGGGCGCAATCAGGATGCATGATGTAATCAGGGTCAAAAAGAAAAAAGTATGACAGTCTCTCAGAAAACCATGCAGAAAAGACAGAAAACCAAACACAATGAATATTGTGTGACACAGTATTATACCCAGCACCAGTCGATTTCCTCGTTCATGCTGTTATATCGTGGCAGGTTGTGAATTTGATGGTGTCCCCTTATTGTGCTGTTCAGTTATATTCCCCCTGATCCCTTAGGGCTGAAAAGCCTGTGCTGCAGCTTGGTTTAACTTCCCTCTTCTGGTTGTGGGCTGTTAGTGTTTGTTCCAGCAGAGGCCAATAAAACTCCCAAGCCTTCTGGCACAGTGTCCTTGTGGAATTATCACACTGGCAACGAGGAAAAAGCTACAGTGACCATGGCAATGTATGGTGTCACGCCAAAGTTTGGTGGAGTCAGTGAAAGGCTGGAACACTATTTTAAGGCAAATAAGATTGAAGATGCAAACCAGCAGTGATCTATTTGTTTGGCTGTTTGTGGGCAGAAAGACCTGTTCTCTGCTGAGGAAGTGGGTGACGCCACAAAAGCCAGGTGAGAAAATTATGCAGTTTGGTACGGCAGCATGTAAGCCCGTGGCCTTCGGCAGCGGTGCAGTCCCTCAAGTTCCATAGTCACCAACAGAACCCTGTTGGAACTATTGCTGAATTTGTGGCAGAACTGAGTCTTTTGGCAGAATTCTTTGGGTTTGGAGATGCCCTTGATCGGATGCTGCATGATAGGCCTGTGGCAGGTGTACTTGATCAGGCCATACAACGATGCCTATTACAGAAAAAAATACCTTGATTTTAAGGCAGCTGTGGACATTGTTTTGGCCCTGGAAATGGCAGCCCACCAAGCCCAGGAGTCACAGAGGATTGGGAAAGAGGATACAGCTGGCCTACATCAAGTGGTCACTACAGGATCCAGGAGTATGCCAAAATGACAGCCTCATTTCCCAGCTAGGGGCTGGCAGCAGGACATCTCTACCCCAAGCATTGCAGAGCGCCGTTTCTTTTTCTTCTTTTTTTATATATGCCCCAATTGGGACATAGATTTTTATTAAGAAGAAGAGTTTGGTTTTATACCCCGCCCTTCACTGCCCAAAGGCGTCTCAGAGCGGCTTACAAACTCCTTTCCCTTCCCCTTCCCACAACAGACACCCTGTGAGGTAGGCGGGGCTGAGAGAACTTCTGACAGAAACGGTCCTTGAGAGAACAGCTGTGCCAGAGCTTGTGACTGACCCAAGGTCACATCGGCAGGTGCAAGTGGAGGAGTGGGGGAATCAAACCCAGTTCTCCCAGATAAGAGTCCGCGCACTTCACCACTATACCAAACTGGTTCAATAAGACAAAACAATGCTTGTCACATACAAAGCATACAACGCAAACACAAAACATACATGGGAGGTAATTTAACTAATACATAATCAGTTTCTATGCCAATAAAATCTAACTGCTATAGCAACGTGTGTAACAAAAAACTAACAGTAATCTTCTAACCAGTTTTGTAACTCTCATACGCTTCTTGGATATCCAGTCTCTTATCATTAAACATTATTATAACTATTATACCACGTATAGAATCTTGGCCACGTGTTTTGAAAAGTGGATTCCGTCACGCCTTTCAAATGTAAAGTCAGTCTACCCATTTTGGCCGCCTCCAAAAGTTCGTTAATAAGTTCTTTCTTCTTTGGCACTTCCAACATTTTCCAATATTTGGCATAGAAAATTCTAGCTGTTGTAGTCAAATAAACAATGAGATACTGATCATCTTTTTTACAATTGTCAGGCAATATATTTAACAACAGTACTTCTGGGGTAAAAGGAACAGGGCAATCTAATATCTTTTGTAACATTTCATGTATCCATGCCCAGAATTCTTTGACTCTATCACAGTGCCACCACAGAGCACCATTTCCGTTGTGGCACCCTACGTAACCATTGTCAGTTTTTGGGACATAACTTGCTGGTACTGCCATTGCAGAGGGCATTTAGCACATCGGTGCACCATTCAGCTGCTGTCTCATAATCGACCTAGGCAGCAGAAGTCTCAACAGAGGAACGCCAGCCTTGTGGAGCTAGACCAGGAGGAAAGCGAGGATGACAGCAAGGGAATTTATGCTGTATATACCTTGGGGGATCGTTGCTCATCACCAATACGGGCCCAAATAACCACCGCAGGTCACACTCCGGACGTGGAAGTGGACGCTGGGGTGGCATTTTCCATAACTGTGCAGGACGCCTTTGCTAGCTTATGTGCACCAGCCGCCCCACTGCCTTTACACCCAGCTGGGGTGAGGCGCCAAACATATACAGCCCACCGAGCCCATGAGTTACAGAGGAGTGGGAAAGAGGATACGGCTGGCCTGCATCAAGTGGCCACTCGAGGATCCAGGAGTCTGCCAAAATAACGGCTTCATTTCCCAGCTAGGGGCTGGCAGCAGGAAGTCTCTACCCCAAGTGCTGCAGAGCACCGTTTCCATTGTGGTACCCTACGTAAGCCTAGAGATGTAAAATTTCTGGAAATTTTGAAGCTTGGAAAAAACCCTGTTTATTAGGGGTTTTTTTCGGGGAAAAGGGGGCTCATAGGGCCAGTATCTTTTCAGGTAGAGCTGGCTTCAGGACAGATACTTAAAAGACATCTGGATCAGATCCGCGGGATGTCATCGCTGTACCAGGAATGCCAGGGGGTTACAGTAGCAATGTGAGATGGGCCGACATTGAGGGGCGGTGGGGATGTCCCAGGTGTAGATGAAGGAGGGGACGGTCCCACCACAGGGAATCGTCAACCACCACCAGCAGTCCCCGAAGAGCTTCACACATCAGGAGTGAATGAGGAGCAGCCCCACTCAGGTGACAGGGGTCAAGAAGGGCTGTCACTTAGAGGAGGGCGGGGAGCTGTTCCTCTTGGCAGCAGAGGATAGGACTCGCAAGAATGGGTTTAAATTAAGGGTGGGAAGGTACCGGCTGGATTTGAGGGGAATTTTTTTTAAGTAAGAGTAGTTCAGCAGTGGAATCGGATGCCTAGGGAGGTGGTGAGCTCCCCCTCCCTGGGAGTTTTTAAGCAGCATCTGGACAAACAATTGTCAGGGATGCTCTTGACCAGGGGTGTTAAACATGCGGCCTGGGGGCCATATCAGCCCCCCAGAGGGCTTCTATCAGGCCTGCAAGGGACTGGCTGTCTCCTGCTTCTTCCTCCAGTTCTGCTGCTGCTGCTGCTGCATCATCGCTTGCTTGCCCAGACTCTCTTAATCACTCAGGAGAGATAGATAGGCCTGCTTCTGCTCCCTGCACTGGGCTGAGGCTCCTCCCGCTCCCAGGTTGCTACAGCACAGACATTTTGATGCAATAATTCAGAGCAAGAAGTTATCAGAGACTGTTTTTTTAAAAAAATTTTAAATTAAAAATAAGAAAGTAAATCCTGGTGTTTGTGCTGAGCGAACAGAGAGGTGTTGATTTTGTGTGTTGCTGATGCTTCTAGGAGGGGCATCCATTTTTCTTGGAGGTTGTCAGGAACAGGTTGGTTTTCAGATCGAAGGATACTGGTGGAGACTTTGTCCTGTAGAAAAAAGTCCCACAATTTCAGATATCAATCGTTCAATGACAGGGTCTTCTTCAATTTCCAGTAATATGCAATAACATTCCTAGCAGCCGCAAGACATAATTCTATTAGCTCTCTCATAGGTCCATTGGGAGCAGGATGGCTCCAATGATTCAGAAGGAACAGGGAGGGTTGTAGTTGTAGAGCATAACCTGTTATTAGAAATATTTGGGCTTTGACTTCTCTCCAAAAGGTCTGGACCCTGGGGGACTGTTAAATAAACAAAATGTTGCAAGAATGCTGATGTTTCAAGTATATTTTTAAGTTTAAAAAATTCTTTGTGTTGGTGTCCTTTATAAAGTCTATATATCTGCTACCGGGCATTACATTTTATGACACACATGGCCCGGCCCGACAAAGTCCAATTTATGTCCAATCTGGCCCTCCATCACAAATGAGCTCGACACCCCTGCTCTAGACTGACCCTGCACTGAGCAGGGGGTTGGACTAGATGGCCTCTATGGCCCCTTCCAACTCTGTGATTCTATGAGCTGCCACAGACCAACTGTGAGAAGACTGCCCCCCAGAGGTCTGGGAGATTACGAAGAAAACCAGATACATCAACACCCTATATTGAGTCTTAAGGAAGAGGGGTGTTACATCATTGCAAGCTGTGAATTTGGTGATGTTCCCTTGTTGAACTGTTTAGTTGTTTTCCCCTGATCTCTTAGGACCAAAAAGCCTGTACTGCAGTTTGGTTTCACTTCGATTGAATCTGCATTTGCATTTTTAAATCAGTTGTGTGCTGCTGTGACGCCATCTTTCTCTATGCTTGTTTGAATGTTGTTTGGAGAAGATTCTCTTAAAGCAGTGCGGAGGTGCAATGACAGTGGAGCCGCCCCGAAAGGACAATAAACATATGTGGACGTGTGAAAGTATGCTAGCATTGTTGAGGTGTGAAAACGACACCAAATGTGGACAGCTTTTTTGAAGGCGGAGTCAAAAGGCCAGGACACTGGTGGGAAAGGCAAATGCAGATTCGGCCTTCATTTTCTGGTTGTTTGCTGTTAGTGTTTGTTCAAGCAGAGACCAGGAAAGGGCCTACTTTTGTTCCAGTAAAACTTCCAGTCCTTCTGCTTACGGAATTATTGCATGAGCTGTGTGGGGTTAGGGTCTTCAACGCATGAATCCAATATGCCTCTCTGGCCCTTAAACACTGGCTGATTTCCCACTACAGCTGCCTCGGGGTTGCGCCGCTGTTTGCCCTGATACTATTCGTCAATTTCACACCCGAAGCCGCAGGGCTGCATTTTGACCTGCGGCTTTGCCTGATTTCCCTCGCAGTTTCGTGATCCTGTTTTTTGAGGATTACGAAACTGTGGGGGAAATCGGGTGAAGCCGCGGGTCAAAATGCAGCCCCGCGGCTTCGGGTGTGAAATTGACGAATAGTATCGGGGCAAACGGCGGTGCAACCCCGAGGCAGCTGTAGTGGGAAATCAGCCACTGTGCAAGCTGCAGGCTGGGAGCTTGGACTCGTTTCAAGCCACAGAAAGGCAGGTGCTTATCAGTATGGCCTGATGATGTGAAATGCTGGCCCGACGGAGCATTCCTCCTCTGCAACCTCCTATTGCTCTCCTGTTCTGATCTTCACAGCTAAGAACTTTCTTGGCGGAGACTCTCTGTACAGCTAGCTGTTCCGAAGAAGTGAGCCGTGATTCACAAAACCTCCTCCCCTGCCACAAATTTGTTAGTCTTTATGGTGCTGCTGGACTCTGGCTCTTTTCTGCCGCTTCCAATGCACTAACGCGGCTGGCCTATCTTGCTTGTCCTTGAACATGAATCTGACAAGGTGTTCTACAGGTATCTCAGGTGGGTCTTATCTGGCTAGCTGTGATAAGCCTTTCAACGTATCAACGGCTTTGCTGTTCCGCTGGACAAAATTGGAGTCCAGAGGCACCTTTAAGACCAATAAAGTTTTATTCTGGGTATAAGCTTCTGTGTGCACAGAACTATGTATTCCCCCCCCCCCGAACTGTCATTGTTAGACTGTAACAGGCTTGCAGCCTAGCCTGGCCCCCCCACGCCCTGAGAACGTGTGTTCCTTCCGGCTCCACACCCTCCATTTGCCCCTTCCCTTGAAAGGCAGCCAGCCGTAATCTCCATCCACTGGTTAAACCCCAAGCAAGGGTTTTCAGCTGCCAGAAGACAAAGCAGCCTTCCAATTCCTCCTCCACCCTAGGGGTGCCAACCTCCAGGTGGCACCTGGAGATCTACTGCTATTATGATTGCTCTCCAGGCAACCACGATTGTAAATGGCTGCTTTGGAGAGTGGACTCTATGGTATTATACCCTGCCAAGGTCCCTCTCCTCCCCAAACCCTCCACTGCCCAGGTTCCACCCCAAAATCTCCGGGTATTTCCCAGCTCAGAGCTGACAACCCTACTCTACCTTCCTGCAGCCCCTCAGAAATCCAAGGGGCTAAAAGAAAAACTCTGTGATGGGGTTTTATTTCCCCCATGGTAAGTTTTCTGTCTGGTCCTGTGGTGGTAGGGGGCCGACCACCAAGTGTCTCCTGGGGATTTCCCAGAAATACAGCTGCTCTCATAAGAACATGAGAGAAGCCAATGTTGAATCAGGCCAGTGGGCCATCTAGTCCAACACTCTGGGTCACACAGTGGCCAAAAATATCAGGGGCCATCAGGAGGTCCAGCAGTGGGGCCAGGACACTAGAAGCCCTCCCACTGCTGCCCTCCCAGCACCAAGAATACAGCGTATCACCTGCCCCAGACTGAGAGTTCCTATCTATACCTTGTGGCTAATAGCCACTGATGGACTTCTGTTCCATATGTTTATCTAATTCCCTCTGGAAACTGTCCATGCTTGTTGCTGCCACCACCTCCTGTGGCAGTGAATTCCACATGTTAATCACTCTTTGGGTGAAGAAGGACTTCCTTTTATCTGTTCTAATCCAACTGCTCAGCAATTTCATGGAGTGCCCATGAGTTCTTGTATTGTGAGAACGGGAGAAAAGTACTTCTTTCTCAACCTGCTCAATCCCATGCATAATCTTATAAACCTCGATCACGTCACCCCTCAGCCGTCGTTTCTCCAAGCTAAGGAGCCCCAAGCGTTTTAACCTTTCTTCATAGGGAAAGTGTTCCAACCCTTTTATCATTCTAGTTGCCCTTCTCTTCACTTTTTCCAAAGCTATGATATCCTTTTTGAGATGTGGTGACCAGAACTGTACACAGTACTCCAAATGAGGTCGCACCATCGATTTATACAGGGGCATGATGATCCTGGCTGATTTGTTTTCAGTTCCCTTCCTAATAATCCCCAGCATAGCATTGGCCTTCTTTATTGCAGTTACACACTGTCTAGAGATTTTCATTGAGTTATCTACTACGACTCCAAGATCTCTCTCTTGGTCCGTCTCTGCCAGTCTCTCTCTTCAGAAGACAGAGCTTAGACCCCCTGGTTGCTGTGACATTATACTCTCCTCTCCCCTCTTCAGGCTCCACTCCCAAATCTGTAAGACAGGGGTGTTAAACATGCAGCCCGGGGGTCGGATCAGGCCCTCGGAGGGCTTCTTATCAGGCCCGCAGTGGAACTGGCTGTCTCCTGCTTCTTCTTCCAGTTCTTCTGCTGCTGCTGCGTCATCGTAGGTTTGCAGCTTACAGATACACACACCTGAACA
This sequence comes from Gekko gecko, assembly GCA_029375565.1. NCBI lineage: Eukaryota > Metazoa > Chordata > Lepidosauria > Squamata > Gekkonidae > Gekko > Gekko gecko. The sequence continues at coordinate 56,036,739 of JAPDNY010000015.1, read as the reverse complement.
GCATACTCAAGACTGCAACAGGACAGACATTTTGATGCAGGACAGACATTTTGATGCACTAATTCAGAGCAAGAGGCGTCAGTTATGAGACACTCTTAAATAAACAAAATATAGCAAGACTGCTAATGTTTTAAGCATGTTTTTATTTTGAGTAAAAAAAAAAGAACCCTTCGTGTTTGTGTCCTTTATAAAGTTTATATCGCTGCTACCTGGTATTACATTTTATGACACACGTGGCCCGGCCCCAAAAGGTCTCATTGATGTCAGATCCAGCCCTCATAAGAAATGAGTTCGACACCCCTGCTCTAAGATTTCCGCAGCCTGGCTTTAGCAACCATATGTAGTTGCTGTCTGCATACACTTTAGACTTCACGTAAACTGTGACTCTCTGCCCCCTCTAGTGGAGTGCTGTACAGAGACATACATACAGAGACATTTACAACCATCAAACACAACTGATGAGTCATTCCCTCCCGTTGGGGAAACCTGGGAAATGTAGTCCTGAGGAGAGTCGAGGCCAGAGATCTCTATTAGAGAAACCTCAGCATTCTCACCAGAATAAAGTCCCCAGGATTTTAGTTGGAAAGTGGACCTATGTTTTGTGCGAACTGAGCTGTGTGTTTGCAGGCACAGTGAAGTGGCCTCTTGCTCCTACCTGTCCACTGGCGATGGTTGCTAGGCAACCCAGAATCCCTGGCAGGAACACATGACTATGAGGTACCTGGCGGCCATTTTGAAGCTGGGGAGGTGTCAATCTGGAGTAGGGGCCAAGCATCTCTTCCCTCTCTGGCCAAATCCACTAACCTTCAGGAAACAGCGGCTGAATACACAAATCTGGGCAAAAGGCTGAAGGTGACGCAGAGGCACACAATAATGCAAATGTACACCCTAATTACCATTATCTGTTTATTTGGGACACTGACTACCCATTTCCCCCAGCTGCTCTCGGGGTCAGCGGTGAGGTTCGGGAGCGGTGCAAGGAGCGGCAGGCTCGATGCGGTGCTCAGGAGTGTGGCTTCGGTTGCGGTGAGCAGTGCGGTGCTGCTCTCGGGGTCAGCGGTGCAATGCTCGGGAGCAGTGCGATGAGTGGCGGGCTCGATGCGATGCCCTTCTTTGTGGCCGTTATTCATGGAGGGAGTTGGCATCCCATCCTCGTCGCCAGTGAAAAGTACTGAGACTGACAAGTGATTTCAGCTCTCACATACTTTATTAGGACAGGAACAAGACAACTAAGCCGGCTCGCAGGCCGGCTTTTATTCCCAAGTGAACCCACACCCCAAACACACACACACACACACACACACACACACACACACACACGTGATTTGCTATTTACAGTTAATTGAGTTACCCCGGGCTCCCCGATTGGAAGAATGTGAGGAGCCTACAATCTATTGTCTACAGGAACGAAGCTCAGGCCCTTTGCCTGGCCGCGTGGTGGACCGGTCCGAACCGGTCCGAGCACATGGTTGCCCCGAGTCCATGTTTCTTCGTGGATACACTACAGAAACACTCAAGGAACAGCAACATTGATTTGTGCTTTTAGAAAAGATATATACCGCCTCTCCCAAGACAGAGGCAAATCAAGATTGTGCTTGTGAAGCATTTCAGTCAGGATACAGGTGGGCACTGCTAAGGCGGAAGGAGAGAACTGTGCAAACTCACTGAAGCCACTAGAAGCTGCAGCGGGCACTGCGTGGGAAGGGTGCGTAATCCAGAAGTAAAAAACTGGCAGATGTTCCTCATCGCCTTGCAAGGCCACCTTCCAGCCTGAGCCTACTCAGATGGAGACACTGTTCTCTATCAGAGAAGGGTTCAGATAATGGTAGCCAATGGGAAGAGACCAGTTCCTCTTCTCAATTTTCTTGGAGATCTTCTTCAAGCGGTCCTGGAAGTCTTGGATGAATTGTTGTGGCTCCTTCTCTGTGAAGTACTCGTTGGGGTAATTCCCCAGAGCTACCTGTTAACAAGAGCAAGAACAAGAGAAAGGACACGATGACAGAAATATGCGTCACAATGTACATTTCAACAGCCCTGTATGGAACGCTTCCTCCAGTGACCCTGGGTCTGTCCAGCACTGAGACCGACATGTGCTAGGGTTGGCGACTCCAAAATTCCCAGAGATTTGGGGCAGGGCCTGAGGGGGGCGGAGTTTGGGGTGGGGAGGGAGCTGAAGGGGGCTGTGGTGCCATTTTCTCCAGGGGAACTGATCTCTGTGGTCTGGAGACCTGCTGTAATTCTGGGGAAACTGCAACTCCCCCAGCTTGGAGGTTGGCAACCTGAATAACAGCCCTTGACATACCACTCTCTTTCCAAAACATCATGGAAAGCCAGGCAACTCCAGGGCCCAAGCTATCTTCTACTTCTAAACAAGAGGCTTGTTTCCTGTCTGTCTGTCTCAGCCGCTCCGCTGCACTATAACCCTGATCCTATGCAAATGGGTTCATGCCTGGCTGACCATTTGTTCCTGCATCCTCCAGTGCCTAGACTGGGAAGTGGCACTGCCACTCCAAGCAGAAGGTAAGTTGGACACAGTATTATATCAATAGTATCCACAAGGCATGCCTCTCCTTACATGAAGACCATTAAACATGGAAAATTTTAATGTTAATCTCAAACAGGGCCACCGATTTCAGCAGCCATCCCACCCCTCTCTCGTCTGCTTGGATGGTGATACAAGCACAGTGAGGGGAAGGCCTGCCGTAATCTCCCAGGGGAAACATCTCTGCCCTGCCACCACTAGCTCCGCCACCCACTCAAAGCACTCACCGCGTCTCCTGTTGGGGCACTAAGCAGGTAGAGGGTGCCAATGATCCTGCAGGTGGTGTTGATGGCAGGAAGAGTATCCAAGTAGTCTTCCAAGCATGCTGTGCCTTTGGATCGAGGTGGGGGCTTCCTCATGGAGGGGGGGTAGTTGGGCATCCAGGCACCGTGTCCATACTGTGATCAAAAAACAAATATTAGCCCCCCCCTTCCCTGGTCTATAGTAAACCCCCTCTCACCCATGTTAGTAAAGAGCCACAAGGAATTCTTCTTCCTAAACACATAATTCCAAATGTTTTCCCCTTCAGAATTCCGTAACTATACAGATTTATAGATTCCTGTATCTTTAGTATAGATATGGAAAACGAACATAACACCATTTATTATCTTTGAGTTTTGTTCCCACATTAAGGGGTCCACCTGGGTTTGTAGCCAAATAAATAGCAGCCCTAGTGGGTACCCACATCCCATATATTGGGGCCTGCCACCTGTGATTAATATCCTAATTCTTCCCAAATTTACATATATGCCAGTGCCATCAAGTTACAACTGACTTCTGGCTGCCCCACCAAGAGGCTTTGAAGGCAAGTGAGAAGCAAATATAGCCTTCCTTGGTGGTCTCCCATCCAAGTATCAACTCTGTTTAGCGCCTGAGATCTGACAAGATGAGGGTATACCATGCCGCCTTCCCTTCCAGTCCTAAATATAGGGGTACACAGAAGGGAGGGGTGATTTACATTAAAATGCTGAAATTAGTTAAAAAGTAGATGTGTCTCTGTGTGATTTGCAGGGAAGGGGAGGCTGTGATAGAGGGTAAAAGTGTAAGGGCCAATCTGCATTTAGCATTTGCTCAGTTGTTTTACCAAACCCACACTGGAACAGAAAAAGATGCAGTTCAAAACCACATTCAACTATCCTGGGCCAACACTGTGTTGACTGCAGAGTCACCCCCGAATGGCCATAGAACAGCCCTAAATCTATGCAGACAGCTGCCATAAAACCAGAGATCAAATGAAGTGAAAGCAGCATGCAGTCTGAACAGTGCCATAAAATGCGACACTCAATCAAAGTGAAAGAGGCATGCAATGCAGAGGGGGACTTCTGTTCCAGTGTGGGTTTGGTAAGACAGCAGTGCGAATGCTAGATGCAGATCGGCCTAAGCCTGTTCAGAGTGAAAAGAATGTTGACCCAAGAAGATTGTCCTGTAAGATGGCATCATTGAGGGAACACAAAGTCAGTTCTTACTGATGACATGTCTGACCAAGCAAGCATTGCCCTCACCCTCAACTGGCTGTGCTTGTCTCTAGCAGCATTATCACAGAGCCAAATTTTATCAGGTACACATCATTTTATACTCTACGTCGTCTCTGATTGGCTGGTCTCTCCCACAAAAGGGGGAGGGGGAATTAGCCTAAAAAATGGGTAACAGCAAGGGAGAGTAGACTGTGCAAAACAACAATGAGAAAGGCAAACATTTGTATTATTGAGGGGAGGTTGAGGGGAAGATGTCAGTCCTCCTGAAAGTGATATTTTTGGTTCAATCTATGGTAGTCTGCAATCAAAGGTTACCCTCTGTATTGGAAGAAGGGGTCCATGCAAAGGCAATGAAGGGTTAGCCAGTCGGGACAAGAGAAGATTTGCTCCTACCTGACCACTGTTGACAGCAGCATGCTGAGCAGAAACGGTAAATATCACCATTGTCAGGAACTTCTTGAGCTCCGTCACCGTATCGAATGAGGATGGGATTCCTATGAATGGAAGAAAATTAGATCTTGGGCAGGTAATAATGGAGTAAATGTATTCTACACAGGCAAGTTTGCTGCATACCTACATGTCTCCCCCGCCAGATTTTCAATATAGTTGAAGTTAAGAAAAACTCAAGCTCAGAGTTAAGAAAAACCCAATTCCCATGATGGTATAGATTGCCTTTGAAAGAGCAGGACGTGGATTGTTTCAATTCATACAGTGTTTTTGGGATGGGTGGTGTGTTACAAAGAACAAGCATACGACTCCTTGCACTGAAGAGGTGTCAACCTAGAATCTGACAAAACTTACATAGGGGAGAAAGATGGAAGTCCCGAAAGTGAACTGCACTCCGAGATTTCCAAGTCATGTCCCATGACTACTTTAAGATATGTATTTCTTTCTAATTTCCAAGCTATGGAGCTTGGACAGCAAGCCAAAATGTGCTTTGAACATCTGTCTGAGTGAGCTGGGGTTCACTGCACAGCATGAAAGAGCACTGAGTGGCATGATGTGGTTCCTTCTGTAAACAAGGGTTGCATGCTTAGCTATGGGGGATCCCATCCATGGAGGGGAGAGGACATTTACCAGAAGACTCTCGACTCAGGAACCCTTCCGTAAAAATATCTTTTATCCAGCCCTGTAGTTCATAGTCTTCCTGCACAGATTTGTCGCTTGAATAGTAGAAGTCAACAATATCGGAGACAAAACTGAAGGAGGAAAGAGAGAAGCAGAAAGTGAGTCAGCCTGCAGAGAATCCCTCTCCCACAGTATCCCAGAAAGATCCCTCTGGCACAGGGTGGAACAGTGAGTGAGGTTGTCCAAAGGGATTCAGCATGAGCCAGAATATCAAGTTCTATCTGTGAGTCTGGGGGCAGTCTGGAGCTTTGGAATTTGAAGGAGAGGCCTTCCCCAAATAGATCCACCCCATTGCCTTCTTGACCTTTCTGACCTTTCTATGGCTGCCCAGATCTCCAAACCATCATCTCTGTAGTAGTAATTGGGCAACGAACACACATCACGGTCCTCCAGGTCTTCTGGGAGGCACAGGGAGGAATAGGTCAGGACTTCCTGGCCCCGTTGGCAAAGCTGGACCAAGCCCTCACGCCCGAGACCAGTTGCCTGGGGAAAGGGAGAAATGGGAGATGCAACTTACACAACAGCCATTTCTTGCACCTGGCCGCTCATGTTTTAAAGAGTTTACTGTAATGGGGTGATGAAGGAACTGAAGTCTCTAAAGGGGCATCGAGTGACCTTTCTGGAAGATCAGCATTTCAAGCTTGAGCATTAACATATCGCATGAGACAATGCATCTGGTGCCTGTACTTAATTTGTCCAGTGACAATCTATAGGTATAGTGAGCTTTTGAATATTCGGAAATACTTTGTGACCTCACACCAGATCCACCAATGACTGTTCTTAGTCCTGGTGATTGCAGAGCCCAGAGCAACAGACAGATAAAGGTCAGGCTTTTTATATATCATTAAACTGCAAGGGATTTTTAATCATTTTATTTATTTATTGCTTATTCCATATCTATCTTGCCTTCCTTCCACCAGGGCAAGCCAAGAGGATGTACAGAGACTCTCATGACATGAAGCAAACCTACTTGCAGATCACCCTCTGACAAGTCCTTTATTGGCTGTGCTAACTAGTTTGTGCCAAAAGAGGGTATGTATAACTCACCTGGTCAAAGACACCATCTTTACTGATGAGGAGTTGCCGGGCCAAGATGTTGATGTTAAAGGTGTACCGGATGTGAAGGATTAAGAGCTGAAAGAAGGGAAGATGTCAAAATGAGAGAACTGTATGAATTAATTTATAAATCATATTATCATTTTTAAGCTGCTAAAGAGCCTGCAAAGAGCCTGGGATTTTGGGGGGGACTGGAGGAGGGTAGCGAAGAAGGCTCCCTCTCCAGTACCCATTCAGAGTGAGGGCAAAGTTGCCTGTCTTCACTCTGAATTGGCTTCATAATGAAGCAGTGTAGCCAGAACTGGTTGGCTACATGGCATTGTGATACAATTATATTTATTACATGATCCCTGATTGGCTGGGACCACTCAGGGAAGTGTAGAGTCAAGAAGATGGCTCCAAGCAAGAGCAGAGAGCAGAAAATTGCTGCAAAAAGCAGCCCAAACAAATACTGTGAAGAGTTTGGAATGTGTGTGTGTGTCTGTGTGGGTGTGTGTGTGTGTAAGTTCTGAGCTTGGATCACCCATTCCAACGTATCTGTCATGCAAAATACAAGTCTGCATATGAAGATAAGAAGATACGCCCAATTCACCATTTCACGCCTGATTAGTTCTCTCATGCCCTTTGGCTTGCCTGCTGCGCCCAGATATTTTCAGTGTTCTCTCTCTGAGGAAAAGATCCTGCAGTGTACTTCACTTTGCACATCCCCAGTGTCAAATGGTGGTTTCTGAAGACGCAACACTCCAAATGCAGTAAACAAGACTGTGTTTCAAGATGCAATTAAATGATGTACAAAATACCTAAAGCGATGTACAGCAGGTAGGTATCTCATTACTGAATTTAGAACCTCCACCAAAAGGGGGTGGTGGTTTTTGAATAAAAAACAAGAACAAATATCAGGGCAAAGTTGGAAAGGTTCATTCGATTAAACAGGAGTCTTGTGGCATCCACAGGACTAACTTGGTTTCATTCCAGCATAAACATACGGGGGCTAGAACCTACTTTGTCAGATGCATGAGGTAACGTGAAAATATGAAGCTGAGTGATATTGAATCAAAACATCAGTCAACCTTCCCTTAGAGTGGAGAGGGAATTGAACCTGAGACCATCCGCATGGCAAACTGATGCTCTACCACTGAGCCACAGTCCCTCCACAAGGTCCTCAGCAGTGTTCCCTCTAAGCTCAGTTAGTGTGAGCTTGCTCACAGTTTTTTAGCCTCCGGCTCACAGTTTTTTAGCCTCCGGCTCACACATTTTTGCCTTAGCTCAGGAAGGATGGCTCCAGAGCAAACTGATTTACACAGTAGCCAAATCGCTAACTCACAACTTTAACGCCAGTAGCTCACAAAGTAGAATTTCTGCTCACATGACTCCAGAGCTAAGAGGGAACATTGGTCCTCAGTAGGGGGCACATACATAGAGAAGGTTATGAAAGCAAAATCCGCAAGCGGCGAGGTTTAAATGTGAGAAGTTCAGGATCCGTGTGGTTTCAGCCAGGTTAAATTAATTTGGGAAGGGGCTTTGGCTCAGTGGTAGAGCATCTTGTTTGCATGCAGAAGGTCCCAAGTTCAGTCCCCAGTATCTCCAGTTAAAGGATCTGCCAGTAGGTGATGTGGAAAATGTCTGCCCTGAGACCCTGTAGAGCTGCAACCAATCTGAGTAGACAATACTGACCTTGATGGACCAAAGGTCTAACTGAGTATCAGCCAGCTTCTTGTGTTCAGGTGTAACTGAAGCAATGCTAAATCATCAATGAACTCCTTGGTGTGGACAAGCCCACTAGAGCCAGGGGGGACTTCTTAGCACTCCGGTTAGCAACTTGCTTTGAGAAAACCTCTCAAAAACTAAACCATTTGTTTTCTGCATGGGAATGACTAGCATTTGAACTGCTGCGACTTGCATTCTAGTGTTGTTCATGTTTCCATTCTGATTAAACTGGATATGTGAGAGATTGTTGTATATTCCACACACACACACACTTGGAAGAAGATCTCACCAATGCACTGGGAATTCTCTGCTGATTTTGCCCCCTGTATTTTTTCCTCATTGAGGTTAGAAGCAGAATCCCTCCCTTGCCCCAGTCTCACCTTGTAGAGCGGGTGGCAGGTGGGCAAATGGCGGAGGGTCCCCAGGGTGAAGACTTCTGCCAGCAGGTGTGTCCGGAGCAGGTGGGCCACAACCTGGTGCACATAGGTGTGAGAGTTGCGCACCCAGGTCTTGGCCAGGATCCAGTCCCATTCAGAGTCACTGGGCAGGAAGATGGGAGCCTCCGGGCCTGGGGTCTGGCTCAGCTGTGGGAAGAGGAGGCAACCAACATGGGATCTCGGCCTCCAAAAAGTAGTTCTTTTCTGCTCACGCACACCTCTGTATAGGCTGCTGTGGCAGGGAAATGACGGACAGCGGTGGCCTGTTTGGCATCTAAAACAACTCCTCCTTACGTTCATTTTCTTCTTCAGCTACAGTGAATCAGTGCCAAGGATAAAAATTTCTTACGTTTGTGTTGAAAACTCTGTCTCCCTTCCTAGTGGCTGTTGTGTCCAGGTTATCGTCTTTACTGACACTGGAATGGAATCTTTTCCTAACCAGTGAAAGGTGGGAGAGGGCTGTTTTCCTCCATTGGAAATAAAATGTCAAGGGAGAGTCACCGGTTTGAGGCGCCAGCAGCCAACATTTCAGAGTCTATTATGGTTTGATTGGGCTGTGTGAGGCAACCACCCCACAGATGGCACATAACTGGTTGCGTAGCCCGTCGAGGAAGGTGATCTGAAGGCTCTTGCGGAATTGAAGGAGGTTTGCATTGTGTTAGGACAGTCTCTGTACACCATCCTGAATAATAATTCACCCCTCCTGGATAATTTTGTGTCGTCTGCAAACTTGGCCACCACACTACTCACCCCTAGTTCCAGATCACTTGATGAATAAATCAAATAGTACCAGCCCCAGTACTGATCCTTGTGGGACCGCACTGCTTCCTTCCTTCCATTGTGAGAACTGTCCGTTGATTCGTACTCTTTGCTTCCTGTCATTAAGCCAATATTTAATCCATAAGAGAACCCTTCCCCTTATCCTATGACTGCTAAGTTGACTCAAAGAGTCTTTGGTGAGGTAGCTGGCCAAAAGCCCTTTGAAAGTCTGAGGATATAATGTCTACCAGCTGACCATTGTCTACATGCTTGTTCAGTTCCTCAAAGAACTCCAAAAGTTGGTGACCCTTACAAAGTAATTTCTTCCTGTGGAGGTTCATGCAATCTGTCTTTCCCGTGTTTTATGGCTTCAGACCCCTTTCCTGGAAACACTCTGAAAGATCACCCACAGCCATTCAGAGCTCTGCCCTGTCTCACCACCACTGAACTAGCTCCCAAACCATGGCCCACAACAATCTCAAATGGTTCTAGCCCGTTACCTGGATGGCGAGGGGGATGAGATCCTGCTGAGGTGTGAGGTGCAGCAGGCAGATGGGGGCCGCCAGGTACTGCTGGAGGTTGTTATTCAGGCCGGCGGTGATCCCATCCAGAATGTGGTAGTCGGCAATGTAGATGGTCCCTTTCTGCAGGGGAGATGGTTGGAAGGCGAAACTTGCATGTGGGGAGGGAATAGGCCCCAGTTTTTAGATCTATGATCCTCTTTTTATTTATCAGAAATATTTGCATCCCTCCTTCCCATCAAATTCCCAAGGCAGCAAAAAAGAATAAAACAACGAATTAAGAAATAAACGTATAAAGTCCTGCATATAATCTACACAGTCTTGCAAAATCTTGGCCCAGACTCTGCTGAAGAATTAGAGCACGCGCATCACAGCCCCAAATTTCTTACCTTCATCTCTTCAATTAAGGTGGTGCCACTGCCCAGGGAACTGGCCACCATATCTTGGGTAACGGGGAAATTACGTGGGATCTCTGTGCATTTCCGGATGAAGTTTGGATTCAGTCCATTCAGGAACTGGTAGCCAAAGAATGTGTCTTCTTTCCAGTGTTCTATGACGTACTCTGGAAGACACAGGATCAATGGCGGATTCAACTGGGCAGAATCCATTTGCGGGGTGTGGGACAGAGGAATCTATCGATCAGTGCCACAGGGAATCAAGACTTCTGGATTTAGTAGGGATCAAAGTGATTTCAAATAGGTTATAAGAGGGAGAGGAGCAGACTGTTAGCTAGCTGCCTAGAGGCTGGTGGGGGGAGACATTCACTCCTTGAAATGTTACCTTCACTTTTGGGCCATCTCAGTGATGCTCTCTTATCTGCTTGTTTTATGTGCTTGTCCTTGAGGGCTTTGCTGTAACACCTTCTCTGAGAAAGTAAGACCGTTACATATTGGTGGTCCCTTTCTCAGACCCCCCCAACCTGGGATTGGCTCTCTGCCACCCACTGGCCCCTTTGAATAATGTATATCCGTTCACCCTGCGCTTTATGCTTTAGTCTTAACACAGAACCTGAAGTAGAGATGTACTGCCAATACTGTATCAATAAACCTTCTTTCTAAAGAAGTGAGTTGTTAGTTCTGATGGTGCAGGAGTCTGACAGAGTGTTAAGACTCATTGTGGTTTCTGAATTCGCACCCCACGATGAAAGGCGAAGAAGAAGGAACCGTACAGAGTGTTGGACTAGATGGGCCATTGGCCTAATTGAACATTGGCTTCTCTTATGTTCTTATGTACCTGCCACAACTGGTGAGGAATTACCAGTGACTGAAGTGCCTCCTGTCACGACGAGAGGGGCCACAGGGGGGGTTGAGGCACCCCTGTTAGGACCTTTCTGGCATAACCCTACGACTGGGCACGATACTCAGAGGTTATGTGTGAGACATGGACCACCTCCCCAGATGGCAATGGGAGTTGGAAGGCTTGAGTCTCCACCAACGATGGCCGCTGTGATGAGGGAGCCCAGAGAGGATCGGTTGGAGCAGATGCAACAAGTGATACTGGCCAAGCAGGAAGAGTTATGTCAAGAGCTCCTCAAGGTGCTGATGGTGCTACCTCAGCTAGTCACAACCATGGTGTGGTACGAGCTGGGGCAACAGCAGCCAGGGAGAGGAGGGCAACCCACCCCACCTGCCCTGGTGGGACCACCTGTCATTCCAGTGCAGCAGTAACAAGCATCCCTGGCGGGGGCCCCAGCAACTCCACTGCCAGCACCAGTGCCTGCCCAAGTGCCAGGGCTCGAATGCCCAAAAGAGTTGCTTGATGCCACGTAAGATGGGAACCCCGATAAGTTGGCCTTTTTTACTCTGCAAGTGAGAAAGTTCCTGAGAGATTGGGGACACCTGTTCCCGACCGATGAGCACTGCGTGGACTACATCGGGAGCAAGCTGCATGAGCAAGCTGCTGACTGGTTTGTGGTGCTGAACACTGTGCAATGTCCTGAATTGAGAGATGTCCAGGCATTTTACCATATGTGGTGGTCATGTGATAAAGCGAAAACATATTGGTCTAATATACATTGTGTGATGCAGAAAATATTAAAAATCCCAATTGAGAGAAAGCCAGAACTTCTTCTCCTCGGTTTGACAATGGAAAAAATTCCACAAGAAAAAAGGACACTGTTATGGTACATGATTACGTCGGCGAGAATGGCCTTTGCTCAGCAATGGAAAATGGAGAAGGTGCCAGATATACATGACTGGTTGAGAAAACTGCTATTTTTAGCGGAAATGGACAAAATGACAAAGAAGTTAAATGGACAAATGGCAGAACAGTATACAAAAGATTGGGAAGAATTGAAACTGTATCTAGAAACTGAATATAGAATGAAGGGGAAAATATATAACTTGGATACGTATGGATATTGAACGAGAAGTGAAATGAATTTGGAATTGTATTATACTGTTATTTGAGAATATGTTGCAATGGTAGAGGTTTTATATAATGTGTTACCTGGTTTGTCAATGCATATAAGTTTAAATTTGATTACCGTCTAACATATATTTTTGTTTGTTATTAGCAGTGTTGGAAGCCTATTAGGGGGTGGGGGAGAAGGGTTGGGAACTTTTTTCCCCCGAAATTGTATTGGTACCGTTATTGAAAATGTTGATTGTTTTTCCAATAAAAATTTTTGTTTATAAAAAAAAAGAGAGATGTCCAGGCATTCATGTGGGCCTTGAGACGACAGTATGAAGATACAAAGGGGATTGAGAAGGGTGGGGCCATCCTACAACACGGGGAGGATGGAAAGTTACACCGGTTAGCATATGTGTCAAAAAAGTTCAACTCCACTGAACGAAACTGGGCGGTCTGGGACAAGGAAGCAGCTGCCATCAGGCTAGCCTTAAACACCTGGCATCACTGGCTGGAAGGGGCAAGAGTGCCATTCGAGGTTTGGACTGATCATAAAAACCTTGACGCTTTGCACACACACACACCCGCCATCTTAACGCCAAGCAGTTGTGGAGTTCTTTTCTAAGTTCAAATTCACTCTGCATCACTTTCCTGGGATGGCCAACTCCCTTGCTGATGCCCTTTCGTGCCTCCCCAAGCATGACAGCCAGAGGAAGGAGGTAGTGGACTCTATGTTCACACTCTCCCAATTGGGAGGGGCGGTGGTGACATGAGCACAAGAGAAGCGGTCAGGAAAGGTGGGACTGGAAGCCTGGATTGTGCCTTTCAGGGATGCGCTCACCGACTCTGATAAAGGGGGATGGATCACTGACGCTTAAAGAAAATGGTTGCTGGTACAAGGGCGACTGACAGTTTGTGCCCCAGAGCCTCCGAGGGGACATTTTTCATCTAGGGTATGAATCCAAACTTGCTGGGCATTATGGTTTTCTGAAAACCCTCCACCTTCTTCAAAGAAAATTCTGGTGGCCGCATATGAGACGGGACATTTTCCAATATGTAGACTTGTGCCAGACCTGTTTGATGTGCAAAAAATGCCCCAGCAAGCCCCTGTGGAAGCTTTGGCCACTTGAAACCCCAAGTTGGCCTTGGGAAGTGATTTCCATGGACTTTATTATGGATCTACCCCCCAGTAAAGAGAAAATGGTCATCTGGGTGGTAGTTGACCTGTTCACAAAGTAGGCACATTTTGATCCATGTAAGCAGCTCCCTTCAGCAAAAGCATTAGCTAAGCTCTTTATGGCCCACGTGGTCTGGCTGCATTCCACCCCCACTAAGGTAATTTCCGATAGGGGGCCTCAATTTGTCGCCAAGTTCTGGAAAGAATTATTACTGTTGTTGGGGATGTAGCAAGGACTTAGCAGCGCTTATCACCCAGAAACTGATGGGCAGAGTGTGTCAACCAAGTGGTAGAACAATTTTTGTGTTGCTTCACCAATTATCAACAAGATGACTGGGTCGAATTACTACCTTACGTGGAGTACAGTTACAATAATTCGGTCCACAGTTCCACCAAACTTTCCCCTTTCAAGGCGCTTTATGGCTATGAGGGGGCCTCATTGTCAACCACCGATTCTCCCGCCGGGATTCCGAGAGATGTGAACACTTGGTGGAAAGACTTAGAAGGACAGTGGGGCCTCACCCATAAAACTCTAACTTGGGCAACAGAAAAATACAAACTGTATGCTGATAAGGGGAGGGCACCTGAGTGGGACATTGATGTGGGTGATTCTGTGTATCTCTCCACCAAGAACTTATCAACCCTCCAGCCACAGAGAAAGCTGGGATGGAAATATGTAGGGCCTTTCACTGTTGTTTGCAAAATCAATGACATGACTGTTGAACTTGATTTGCCAAAAAGCCTTAAAGGAATACACTCCATTTTTCATTTCAATCTCCTCAAATGGGACCCCAGACCAAATGTGTGGAAGCCACGACCTGCTGCTCCTCCTCCTCCTGACTGTGAATGGTGAACAGCACCACGAAGTTGCCCAGATTTTGGACTCTATACTCCGTAGGGGGGTGCTGTTTTATCTAATTCAGTGGAAGGATTTCAATCCTTCACAGAATGAATGGGTGCGGGCATGCCATGTCCATGCCCACCATCTAGTCCATGCCTTTCACCTTCATTTCCCTGGGAAACCGGGAGGGGAGGCCTTAGGGGGGCAGGATGTCAGCTAGCTGCCATAGAGGCTGGTGGGGGGAGATGTTCACTCCTTGGAATGTTACTTTCACTTTTGGGCCGACTCAGTGATGCTCTCTTATCTGCTTGTTTTATGTGCTTGTCCTTGAGCGCTTCGCTGTAACACCTTCTCTGTTACAGTAAGACCGTTACATATTGGCAAGCCCTTTCTCAGCCCTCCCTCCCTGGGATTGGCTCTCTGCCACCCAGTTAGTCTTAACACAGAACCTGAAATAGAGATGTACTGCCAATACTGTATCAATAATCTTTCCTTCTAAAGAAGTGAGTTGTTGGTTCTGATTCTGCAGGAATCCCAGTGAATTTCCTATTAGTGAAGAAGGATGAGTTGAGAACTAGTTGTGATTTCTCAAGAGAGTTCTCCAGCTCTAGCGTGTTCCAGATGTAACTGAATCTTAAGATACATCCACGGCCGGGTGCTGCTGCCAATGACATTCTAATGGAGCCAGCCTCTTACCTATCATGTCATTCCTGTGGAAACAGAAGATCTTTTTGATGTCATCCAGGGATTCCCAAGACTTTTCACTTGTAGAGTACTCCTTCAGTCTCTGTTCCACCACCCTAAAGAAGTCAAGAAGGAGCAGAAATTGGAACAAGAGATTTTTAAAAAGACACGTTAGCAGAGATCAGACAATTAAAAAACCAACTAGACATGTTCGAAATGGAAGAGGTACAGAAAACATTAACATTTCTAAAACAAAAGCATTTTGAACATGTGAACAAACCCGGCAGATATTTGGCATATTGTCTTAGGAAGGAGAAGGAAAAAAGAGTAATCTGGAAGAAGGCTTACACAATTATTAATGGATTAAGAAATCATCCAAAATGATTATTACACAAGAAAGAAGCCATAGAATTAGAGATGGACTTTTGAGAATACAGTTTACATGTCAGAATTTACTGGACCTTTCAAATTCTCTGCTTATGTCCCCAATAGAAGCTTATCATGATAAATACACAGGAAATAAAAATTATTTCTTAATATATGGTAACACAGTAAATCAAGTCAAGCCTTGCCAAGTTATTGAAGACAAAGGGATAAATATTCAATGGTTGCTATATTATCAATCAGTTTGAAGACTAAAGAAGATCATTAACACAGAAGATGGAGCTCTAAGAGATGCAACTGAGATCAAGCAGTTGACTACAAAACAAAACAATCATTTACTACGATGGATATACAAGTTACTACTCCAGCTAGAAAGAGAAGAAGAAAAAGTGAAAAAAATGTATAATCAAATGGATGCAGTATTTTAAAGAGCAGATATCTATGGATCAATGGGAACACCTATGGGAAAAAGAAATCAAGTTTACAGCCAGCCAGGCATTAAGAGAAAATTGGTACGAAATGTTTTTTAGATGGTATATGACCCCAACGGACTTTGAGAAAGCAGACAAAAACTACAAAGGAAAATGCTGGAAATGCCAAGACATAGATGGAACTTTTGTTCCATATGTGGTGGACTTGAAAAAAGCGAAAAAGTACTGGAAGGAAATACATGGAAAAATGCAGAACATATTAAAATTTAAATTCCCTATGGAAGCTAAGAATATGTTATTTGGTATACTGCCTAATCGATCACCCAAAATTCTGGAAGAAATATTCAGATACATGGTGACAGCAACTAGAATTATCTACACAGCAAAATGGAAACTAGATGTCCACCCCTGCCTAGAAGAATGGGAAAATAAACTTTCCTAATATGCAGTAATGGCGAAATTACCAACTCATCTGACAGATAAATCAATTGTGAACTTTGAGGATAGATGGAGTGTGTATTATGCAATCAGGAGACAAATTTAGAATGAGAAACAGTTCAAAAATGTGTATATAAATGTATTGAAATATAGAAGCAGAATGAGAATAAGTTTTAAATGTAACGTCTTGAATATAAATGTATAAAGAAGTGTATTTGAGCAGAAATATCTTGTACTTTCTTATTATGAGATATATAATAGATTTTTTTCTATACTCTGATATATTACCTATTGTTCAGAAGCAGCAGAGACTCCTAGAGAAAAATGGCCTCCTCAGAAGGAGAGGAGCTTCATGTAGCCAGCCCTGAGCCAGCAGAAGAAGAGCTACACACTCATCAAGGCTCACAATCAGCAGCTGCCTCAGAGTCACCAGCACCCACCCCTGATGCAGCAGGTGATCCTCAGTCGGAGACCAACCCACCAGGCTCTCCTCCACCCTTTGAGTGCCAAAGACAGAGGCTCAGAAGGGAACTACAAACAAGGAGACAGAGTGCAGCTCTCAGAGCCCATCACCAGCTGCTGGCTGATGACAAGTTGGAGTAGCTGCAGAGTTACTCCCAGGCAGCTGACTGCTTACAAGGGCTTGTTAGGAAGTGCCTTCAAAAATCAGCTCTGGGGAGACTGTGTGGGTGGAAGTAACAAGTCAGTTTGTTGGGCTCAGTAATCATAGTGCTTGAACCTGCCTCACTTTTGTGTGACTCTGGACTGGCTCTTGGGCTTTGGTTTGAGAACCTCTGGACTGTGAATGACCCTTGGACTTCCTGACAATCTGTACAGCCCCTTCTAGTAATGAACCTCTGTCATGTGACTATTTGGGCTGGACTTTGGACTCTGTTGTATAGCTTGGCTCCTATCCTGTTTATCTGTCCGACCTGCCTTAAGACAGTCACACTCTTAGCCTGACCTGCCTCGGAGAGCTGTATTGAGGAAACAGTGGAGTAGTGGAGCAATGTGAACCACTTGAAGTCCCCGTTGAGGAGAAAGGAGGGTTGTAAATGAAGGAGATAAACAGGGTTGAGAACCAGACAATGGTCTGGGAGCAAAACCTGTGCTTTGTATACAGAAGGTCCTTGGGGCAAACTCCCGCTATGGTTCAGAGAGCGCAGGTCTTGGGTAAAACTTTTTCTGCCTGAAACGCTGAGCAGTGGCTGCCTAAATGCTCTCTCTGTCCCCATATTCTCTCAGGCCACATTAGAAGAGAACCTAATAGCAGCAGTCAAGGTGTCAAGAGGTCAGTAATGGGCAGATCCTCCAATGTGATGGGTGCTGATCTACAGTGTCTTTCTACAGTCTACGAACAGGTTGGCCGTGAACCAAAAGAGTAAATGGACAATAATCTGGTACCAGAAATGATGGGGGAGAATATTTCTGTCTCCCCAGACATTCTGCTGCCAGCCTCCAAATCATCATCCCATGACAGAAGAGCTCCAGATTGAAACTGGGCTGAATTAGGCTCCATCAAGGAATTTGACTGTATGTTGTACGTCTTCAATAAAAACCACATATTGCTCACCCACTGGAAGCATGTATCAGTTTAGCAAAATGAAGGAGGCTGTGCAACCACAAATACTGTTGTATTGAATGATCACTATGCTTACTTTTTAAGCTCTTGAGTTTTACATAGTAATGTCACAGCCTCAATTTTTGGCTTTATGTGCGTTTTGACCCCCCTGCACCATTTTCTCTCTCTCAAGCCAGGGCTGGCCCAAAGGTTCTCGGGTCCCCTAGATATTGGTGTCCTTTTTCAATCTAAAGAAAATGAGAAGTCTAGCATGGATTTTTATCTTTATTTATCTCAACTCCTGACCCGGCAGATGTATTTTCTTCTGCTGTGTTTTTACAGTGACAATATTTGTCACTTCCTTTCATAAATTATTTGAAAAACCAAAACAAAATTCAGTTCTCAAATTTGGTGTATCTTTCGACTCTAGGTAGCCTTGTTTTGCTGCATGGTCTGTCCTGTCTACCTAGAACCAAGTGAGGATCCACTTTATGCATCTGATGATGATGCAGGTTGTAGTTCACAATAAAATCTGTTAGTCTTTAAAAGTTTCTAGAGTGTGTTATGAGGTGCAACTGGTAATTTTTTGTATACTGGGGGGGATTGGTTTTAATTTGGCGTGGGGCTGTTAAACTTATGGGGTTTAAGAAGGTGCTTAGCAGCTAGACTGTTTTAAGAATGCAAAAAGTAGAGGAAGGTAAACATTCAAGATGAGAAGGAATTATCTCTGCCTTTTCTCTGAGGAAGGGGGATCCTGTACATAACAACTTCTGCTTCCACAGTGAAGGAAGAGCTTAGGGAGCCAAGTAACCTTCCTGCTGGGATAACTCCTACTATTACTCCACCAAACACAGTTTCAGAGGGTTACCCGTGTTGTTCTGCAGTAGAACAGCTGGATACGGGTCCAGGTGAACCTTAGAAGGCAACAAGATTTTCCGAAGGATATAAGCTTTTGAGAGTCAACGCTCCCTTCGTCAGCCTCTTTGACTCTTGCAAGCTCAATTCCTGAAATTCCTCTTAGTCTCTAAGGTGCTCCTAGAGTCTGGACTTGTCCCTAGTCACCCTACTCCCCAGAGAATGTGGATGGTACCTGGCATTGCCATAATCACAGTAATGTGTTCGGCCACGATATCACTTTTACTTGCCTTAACCACATTTGTGTTTTCTTTGCACGACTTACGTCACTGCGGCGCGTGAGAAAAAAAGAAAGCATTTGGTGAAAGAAAACTGGGAGTTGGTTTCCAGCTCCAGAACTGAGCTGATATCCACACAGTGAGGCATTCCGGGGGCATACTCCTTCCACCTGCACAGAAGAGGCCAATTATTACCATTAGGAAATCTGCACCTAAATATTTTCATGTTCTTTGGACACAGAACCTAGGCATCCTGTCTCTCCTTGCAGGACCCCAGTTAGGGGAAACTCTTCAGAATCCTCAAGCACCAATACTCACTTATAGGATTCCCGCCTCTCTTCCAGTTCTTTCTTCCGGTGGTCTGAGAGGGGGTCTTCAGGAGCAGTTATCCCTATAGGGGGAGAAGAGGTCAGGGGATATCAGTGGTTTTGGAATGGAAATAATCACTGGAATGAGTCGGTATTCCAGGACAGGAGCTGCAACCAATTGGCCCACCCAGGCTACAGCCACGACCAGTATACACTGAGAGAAATTTATTACCGTTTTAGATCTGAGCTTTGGGAGGCAAAAATTTACCACGATTGCTTCATTCTGGGTAAGGCATTATTGGTATGGGGTAAAAATCCATGCTGTTGTGTTCATGTTCTAGATTTTTGGGACCATTTCTGTGCATGTGCCCTGCAGACACCTGTGCGTGTTTCTTCACAAGGTTGGTGGCTTTCCATTCTGTACGGCTAAATGTAGGCCCAGTCTGCATCTAGCATTTGCTCTGTTGTTGTACCAAACCCACACTGGAACAGAAAAATATGTGTCTCAAAACCACTTTCAAAGGTCGAATCTGCATTTGTCTTTCCCGCTGCTGTCCCAGCCTTCTGACTCTGTCTTCGAAAAAGCTGTCTACATTTGGTGTCGTTTTCACACCTCAACAGTGCTGGCATACTTTTGCATGTCTGCATATGTTAATCATCCTCTCATGGCAGCTGTTTTAAATGGATCTTCTCCAAACAACTTTCAAACAAGCATAGAGAAAGACGGCATCACAGCAGCACGAAACTGATTTAAAAATGCAAATGCGGATTCGACCAAATACACCCGGCCAATGCCGTACTGACTGCAGAGTCACCCCTGAATGGCCATAAAACGGCCATAAATCTATGCAGACAGCCACCATAAAACCAAGAGATCAAACAAAGTGAAAGCGACATGCAGTCTGGACACTGCCATAAAATGCGACAATCAATCGAAGTGAAAGTGGCATGCAATGCAGATGGGAATTTCTGTTCCAATGTGGGTTTAGTAAGACAGCGGAGCAAATCTAGATGCAGATTGGGCCAGAGCGCTTTCCATGGAGATAGATCCAGATGGGTAGGTGTCTTAGTCTGTCTGTAGCATTAGAAAAGAGCAAAAGGCTAGATAGTCTTTAAGGTGCTCTGGGACTCCTGCTCTTCTCTACTGCTACAGACCGACTAACATGGCGACCCATCTTGATCTAACTGCAGACACCATTCTTGTCACTGAACTGAGGGTCTCCTGCTCAGCAGTCATGGCACATAATGCCACCAAAATTGCATGGACCACTGTGCCCGCCTCTCCTCTCAAGACCCTCCGAATCTGAGCCACGTAGCAAAGCAGCTCTGTTTTACCAGGCCACCCGAAAGTAGCTCATTTGTGCACACGTCCACTGTAAATGGAAAATGCTCAGTGCTGGCATCTGCCTTAAAAATTCCCTCTCTGTGCCTTGTTTGCAAAGGCGATTGGCTGAAAAGGGCTCGTTGCGCCTCCCTTGCCAGGATCCGATGGGAAGGAAGGATGCCATTGCTTGGGAAATGAACAGAATCACAGGAAAACAGGCATGCCCACATGCTACACATTCTGTCTCTGCAGCTGTCTGTGAAAGTGGTTGGCTGGAACTCTGGACCTTTGCCAGGGTGTGAATGTAAGGAAGAATGCCATTCCCAGGAAAACAAGCAGAATCAAAGAACAATACAGAGACTGCATGTGCATAGTTCTGCTGGCTTGGTAATTATACAAACTGAAACCAACGTAGATTTTTGGGGAAGGTAGTTTCATTTTAATAAGAATCCCAGATTCCTAATACTGTTCTGGAAACCTGAATTAATGAAAATGAACAGTGATTTTTTTGTATATATTTTTGGCTGGGAAGTTACATTATGCAAACCCCTAATGACCAGGGGCAGTGTGCTCCACTCTTTGGGAAGACCAAGGCTGCGGTCACGCACACTAAATTATCCAATTTCAATGCACTTTCCAACTGGATTCTGCCAGTTCACATGATAAAAATCCAGTTGGAAAGTGCACTGAAAGTGGATTATTGAATGTGTGTGACCGCAGCTCTAGACTGATATACATGAACCCTGAATTTAAGGCAAAACCTTGGTCCCAGTACTAGCAACAGTTTGTGTTACTTCTGGTTTAGCAAAGTAGGGTAATCTGACAAGAGGGACACAAAGACCAAGAATAACTTTTTAAAGGATGGGGGAGCATCCCTGAAGCAAATATCCTTACCTTTCCCCTCTCTGAACTCGATGGGGCTGCTGCTTTCAATCCACTGGTAAACTGGAAAGTTGTAGGTCTCACCCTGTGGGGACGTCACCTTGACAAAGTTGCAGTACCAACTGTTTTGGATGACCAACAAAGGTTTTTTGGTGATCCGGATGAGCAAAATATCCCCCAGGTCGTGGGGACAGGTAATTTTGTAATTGCTGTCCTGAGATGTTGTGGGGGGGAGGCATGATAAGAAGATGTTCCAAGTTCCAATAGCACCAGAAAAAAAGCAGAGGAGATTCAAAGTCTGAATTTCTCAGCCCCCAGCCCCTAACTCCCACCCCTTATCCGGGGAACTGGTTTTCTGGCTCTCATCAGAGGTTGTAACCCTGCACAGTATGGCTACCAGCAGCTGACTGAGGTCTGGCTGAGGCGGTTCTCTTCTGCTTACAGGAACTTAAGGCATAGAGGTGCCCAGAACTGTGAGCATGGGGACTTTAAGCATAGAGTTGGGTGGAAGACCAGGAGTGAGAGAGCAAGAGAGGCCTGCTTTTCACTCAGAAGCCTCCCCCCATGTTTCTGTTTTTTTTTTTTTAATATATTGTAAATCACTTTGGGTTCCCAATGAGGAGAAAATGGTACATAAGTAAACAAGCAAGCTAATAATGCTTGCCCCTTTGGTGTATTCAAGGGTTTTCACTAGCTTCACTGGATTTTGCATTTTCCTCTTTAAATAGTAGTGTCTCCTACCCATTTCACAAACTGCTGGTGGGTGCAGAAATAGTTTGCCATAAAGTCTGGAGGGAGGAAAGCAGAAGACCAAACTCTCCCAGGCCACAGAAAATGAGTTGGCCTCTCAGCTCTTTGAACCCCAACTCTAAACTGGAAGAAGATGGCAGCTGTAGGCAGTTTTCATTCTGGCTGCTCCAACAGCAAATCATGAATTGTTTGCAAAAGGCACCTCATCCTATAAAACCCAAGAGCTTCAGCTGGGCTCTGATCCATTACCACTCATAACTTACCGCTCCGATGTAGAAGTCCGGTCCCCAGTTGTCAAGGCAAGTTTCGGGGCTGGTGCCCTTGGTGCCCACCAAGGTGAGTGAAATCCAGTCTTGTGTCCCTGAGCCCACATAGGTGCCCGTAGACACACGAGCTGTATAGAGAATCATGTTGCAACTCAGGGGTATGCCAAGAATATTTCTTCTCTTCAATGATTAGAAGTGGGAGAGGTAACTGGAGGGATTTCAGGACACTGTTGAACCTGCCTTCCACAGAGCAGGAGTTATAACCCTTTCCCAGCAAGAAAAGCCCGCCCCTTTTGCAGTGGTAACTTCAGCCCTGCCAGGGAGAGTAGGCTAAGTTCCAGCTGGCATTGTGGGCATATGCTATCTGGAGAAGTCGGATTTCAGCCTTAGGCAGAGAAAGAACCAGGGGGCCAATCTGCATTTAACATTCTTACCAAACCCACACTGGAACAGATAAAGATGCAGTTCAAAACCACATTCAACTCTCCTGGGCCAACACTGTGTTGACTGCAGAGTCACCCCCGAATGGCCATAAAACAGCCATAAATCTATGCAGACAGCCACCATAAAACCAGAGATCAAACGAAGTGAAAGCAGCATGCAGTCTGGACACTGCCATAAAATGCGACAATCAATCGAAGTGGAAGTGTCATGCAATGTAGATGGGAATTTCTGTTCCAGTGTGGGTTTGGTAAGACAGCGGAGCAAATGCTAGATGCAGATCGGGCCAGGGACTGCAGGAGAAGCGGAAACAGATACTCAGGCAAAAGGGTACCACATCTGGAAGGGTGGCACTTTTCCCCACCTCTTCTTATTCCTCTCCTTATTCAAGGGTGGGGGAGGGAACCCTAGGTCTGCAGGGGGGAAATTATGTTATCAGTTAACAGAAAGAAGGAGGGGGGGGTAGTTAGTAAGGAAATTCTGTGATTTTAAGGATGAGGAAAGGCTGGGAGTGGATAGAGCAGGGGTCCCCGACTCAGGGCAACTTTAGAATTCTGAGGCAGCTTGGTGGGCTCAGCCACAAAATGGCTGCCACAGGAGGCGGAGCCAGCTGAACACTAGCAACTGCTGCTTATCCTCAGTCACACGGGGAAGATCCTTGTGCTATGTGACATCTGCATAGCCAATCAAAAGCTCTCCAGCGGCCAATCAAAAGCATGGCAGGGCAAAAGCCCCTGCCTGGCCCCGCACGTGTTCTAAAAACACTTGGTGGGTGGACAGGAAGTAATTGGCGGGTACCATGGGGACCACACTGGGGACTCCCGGGTTAGGGTGTGAAAACAGGACCTGAGTTCAAAACCCCACTCATCCAAGGAGCTCACTGGGTGACTTGGGGTCAGTCGCTGTCCCTCGGCGTAACCCACCTCAAAGACGAGTTGTAAGGATTCAGCGGAGGAGGGGAGGCTAGCCACCACGCTGAACTCTTTAATTGATGGGTAGGATTTACGATGGGGATTGATAAGTGGGTGGAAAGGGACTTCCGTGAGGGAAAAAAATTATTCACAGCAGTGCCCAGTGTTCGAGAAAAGCCCCCATGAGCAATCTGGCAAATCCGCAGGATAAATTCAACGACAGACAAACAGAGCCATGCCCCTAAATGGTGGCAACATTTATAGATTTACGTTATTTATTTATGAGCTCCTGGAAGATCCCAGGGCCCTGCAGGACCTTTTACAGTTCCACAGGGCCTGGAAGATGGAGCTCTTCCACCAGGCCTTTAATTAGGAGCCGCCCCCACTACCACCACCGACAGCCTGAGCACCGCCAACTTTAAAATCAATACCCATTTGGAGTGAGGGCAAAGTTGTCTCTCTTTGCTCTGCATTAGGTTCATAATGAAGCAGTGTAGCCAGAACTGGTTGGCTACATAGCATCGTGATACAATTGTATTTATTACATGATCCCTGATTGGCTGGGACCACTCAGGGAAGTGCAGAGTCAAGTGCATTTTAACTTGTTGTACACCGCCTGGAGTCTGCTTGTACAGGCAAGGTGGGATATATATCAAAAATAATAAATAAATAAATAAGATGGCTCCAAGCAAGAGCAGAGAGCAGAAAACTGCTGCAAAAGGCAGTCCAAACAAATACTGTGAGGGCTTGAGGGGTGTGTGTGTGTGTAAGTTCTGAGCTTGGCTCACCCATTCCAATGTATCTGTCATGCAAAATACAAGTCTGCATATGAAGATAAGAAGATACGCCCAATTCACCATTTCACGCCTGATTAGTTCCCTCATGCCCTTTGGCTTGCCTGCTGCGCCCAGATCTTTTCAGTGTTCTCTCTCTGAGGAAAAGGTCCTGCAGTGTACTTCACTTTGCACATCCCCAGTGTCAAATGGTGTTTTTTGAAAATGCAACACTCCAAATGCAGTAAACGAGTCTGTGTTACAAGGTGCAATTAAATGATGTACAAAATACCTAAAGCAATGTACAGCAGGTAGGTATCTGTCAGAAGACAGCCATGAGCCTTTTGTTGCCAAGTACACTGTATTCATTGTTTCTCATGTTGCTTCCTGTTTCTGCGCTTGCGCATATTTGGTCAGCTGCAACTGTGGGAGAACTCTTTTCTGCTGCCTGTTATCGGAGTGGCTTTGACGAGGAGGCTTTGGAGCAGTTTCTCAGCCTAGGGAAATTTTCCAGTCCTATGAGACTAGGCGGTGTGTGTGTGTGGGGAGTTCTCCCGGTCATTAAGTAACACCCCGCCGGGAGTTTTCCCGCACGCGCGCTAAGAGTTCATTTGCTAGTTCGGCTTTGCATCATACTATAATTGCACTTGGCCTGGCTTAGACAGTCATTCCTGACAATAGTGTTATTACTGTGGGCAACATCCTTGTGTTCCAATAAAGCGTCTCTTTCTTAAGAAGAATGCCTGGATATACTTGCTATTGAGTCTGACAGTATCTCATTAATGAATTTAGAACCTCCACCCAAAGGGGATGGGTGGGTTTGAATAATAAACAAGAACAAATATTGTGGGCAAAGTTGGAAAGGTGCATGCAGTTAAACAGGAGTCTTGCAGCATCCACAGGACTAACTTGGTTTCATTCCAGCATACACATATTGGGGGCTAGGACCGACTTTGTCAGATGCATGAGGTAATGTGAACATATGAAGCTGAGTGATACTGAATCAGAACATCAGTCAACCTTCCCTTTGAGTGGAGTTGGGAATGAACCTGGGACCCCCTCCGCATGCCAAATTGATGCTCTACCACTGAACCACAGTCTCTCCCCGAGGTCCTCAGTAGGGGGCACATACATAGAGAAGGTTATGAAAGCAAAATCCGCAATCGGCGAGGTCTAAAGTGCCATGAAACGTGAGAAGTTCAGGATCTGTGTGGTTTCAGCCAGGTTAAATTTATTTGGGAAGGGGCTGTGGCTCAGTGGTAGAGCATCTTGTTTGCATGCAGAAGGTCCTAAGTTCAATCCCCAGTATCTCCAGGTAAAGATTCTGGCAGTAGATGATGTGAGAAATTTCTGCCCTGAGACCCTGTAGAGCTGCTACCAGTCTGATTAGACAATACTGACCTTGATGGACCAAAGGTCTAACTGAGTATCAGCCAGTTTCTTGTGTTCAGGTGTAACTGAAACAACACTAGATCATCAATGACCTCCTTTGTGTGGACGGGCTCACTAGAGCCAGGGGGGACTTCTTAGCACTCTGGTTGGTAACTTCCTCTTTTAAGTAATCTTTTATTAGGATGTTAGAAAGGCCTGTTATATAGAAGACTTTCCTCTTGTAATTAGGGTTTCCAGGTGCTTACCTTGTTTAGTGGGGGGGGGAGGCTCCCAGTCTGGGCATTTTGCGCATGCTATGCACACACGCGCAGCAATGATGTCACCCAGAAGTGATGTCATCGTGCTAGGCACATCGCTGGGACACTCTTGCATTCAGCCTGAAAATTCTATGATACCATAGAGTTTTCAGGCTGAATGCTAGAGCGTCCCCCTAGTGACATGCTCGACGTGATGACATCACCTCCAGACGACATCATTGTGCCAAGCACATCAGCCTGCTCCAGGCAGTTTGGAGGCAGGGTTCTTCCCACTGGCCAGATCCGGGCTGGAGGGTCAGGGACCGCTACAGTGGGTGAACCCCACCCCCCCAGGAGATCTGGCAGCCCTATTCCTAATTCTGTTTTGGAAATCTTAACTAATTACATGAACAGTGATTTTTGTGTATAGTTTTTCACTTGGGGGTGACATTATGCACACCCTTAATGACCAGGGACAGTGTGGTCCACTTTTTGGGGAGACCTCGATTGATACATAAGAACCCCGAATTTAAGGCCAAACTTTGCCTCCAATACGAGCCACACTTTCTGTCACTTCTGGTTTAGTAAAGCTGTGAAATCCTAAAGAGGGACACACAGACCAAGAGTAACTTTTTAAAGGGGGGGCGGCATCCTTGGAGCAGATCTACTTACCTTTCCCCTCTCTGAACTCCATGGTGCTGCAGCCTTCGATCCACTGGTAGACAGGAAAATTGTAGGTCTTGCTCTGTGGGGATGTCACCTTGACAAAGTTGCAGTACCAACTGTTCTGGATGCCCAGCAAAGGCTTTTTGGTGATCTGGATGAGCAGAATATCTCCCAGGTCTTGGGGACAGGTAATTTTATACTTGGTGTCCTGAAATGGGGGGAGGGGAGATGTTCCAAATTCCAATGGCATCAGAACAAAGCAGAGGAAATTCAAAACCTGAATGGCTCAGCCCCATCTCCTTCCCCTCATCCTGGAACCTGGTTTTCTGGTTCTCATCAGAGATTGTTACCCTGCACCCTGGCTCAGAGTTGGAGGTGGGGAGAGAAGAGGGTGCCAGCCACAATTGAGAACCATTGCTGTCTGCAACCAAAAGCCTGGTGGAACACCTCCACTTTACAGGCCCTGTAGAATTGCATAAGATCCCGCAGGGCTCTGATGGTATTAGGCAGAGAGTTTCACCAGGTTTGGGACTAGGACCGGTAGGGTTCCTTTAGGATCCTGGACGGCTGATAGGCGGTTACCAGGATCCTAGGTGTCCATTGTTTTCTAGATTGAAGCTCTGGTCACCTCGCTGACCGCGCATACAGGAAAGCCATGTGCTCGGTCTAAGTTGGTACACAATAGAAGCATCTCTTCCCCCTGAGCCCAGCATTAAGAGATCCTGGTCAAATTCAATAGCCTTCAGGAAATGGCGGCTGAATATTGATGGCACATTGTCACAGACAAGGCAATTTTACTTGCGCTCTTAGGCCCTGAACTGGAAGGTACGTATTGGTCCTGATATTATTTCCAGTATATACAACGATTTCTGACACAAGGCCAGATATGTTTGTGGCCCCAATAGAAACCTTTTGGTATGTCATTCAGTTCCATATTCCATTTTTGGTCCCTATATTATTTGTTGTTTATTGCCTTACTTGGTGTATTTTGTACCACTTGACTTCTGAAGATGGCTCTTGTGAGCCGGCACGTGTCGGGCCACGAATTGTTCTTATTTGAGTATTTGTAACTTTGAACAAACTCCTGGCGTAATCTGGAGGTGATGGTATCCCAGCTGAGTTATTCAAAGTCTTAAAAGAAGATGCTGTTAAAGTGCTGCACTCAATTTGCCAACAAATTTGGAAAACACAACAGTGGCCACAGGATTGGAAAAGGTCAGTTTACATTCCAATCCCAAAGAAGGGCAACGTCAAGGAATGTTCAAACTATCGCACAATTGCACTCATTTCACACGCTAGCAAGGTCATGCTCAAAATCCTACAAGCTAGGCTCCAACAGTACGTGGATAGAGAACTGCCAGAAGTACAAGCTGGGTTTAGAAGAGGTAGAGGAACTAGAGATCAAATTGCCAACATTCGCTGGATTATGGAGAAAGCAAGAGAATACCAGAAAAACATCTACTTCTGCTTCATTGACTATGCTAAAGCCTTTGATTGTGTGGATCACAATAAATTATGGCAGGTTCTTAAAGAGATGGGAGTACCAGACCACCTCATATGTCTCCTGAGAAACCTGTATAAGGGTCAAGAAGCAACAGTTAGAACCGGATATGGAACAACTGATTGGCTTAGCATAGGAAAAGGAGTACGACAAGGATGTATACTGTCACCTTGCTTATTTAATTTATATGCAGAGTACATCATGCGAAATGCTGGCCTGGATGAATCACAAGCTGGAGTTAAGATTGCTGGGGAAAAGATCAATAACCTCAGATATGCAGACGATACCACTCTGATGGCAGAAAGTGAAGAGGATCTAAAGAGCCTCTTGCTCAGGGTGAAAGAGGAGAGTGCAAAAGTGGGCTTGAAGCTCAACATCAAAAAAACTAAGATCATGGCATCTGGCCCCATCACTCCTTGGCAAATAGAAGGGGAAGTCGTAGAAGTAGTGACAGACTTCACGTTCCTAGGATCCCAGATCACTGCAGATGGTGACTGCAGCCATGAAATTAAAAGACGCCTGCTCCTTGGGAGGAAAGCGATGGCAAACCTAAACAGCATGATAAAAAGCAGAGACATCACCTTGCCAACAAAAGTCCGCATGGTCAAAGCAATGGTATTCCCCGTAGTAATGTATGGCTGTGAGAGTTGGACTATAAGGAAGGCCGAGCGCCGAAGAATAGATTCTTTTGAACTATGGTGCTGGAGAAGACTCTTGAGAGTCCCTTGGACTGCAAGGAGATCGAATCAGTCAATCCTAAAAGAAATCAACCCTGACTGTTCCCTGGAAGGACAGATCCTGAAGCTGAAGCTCAAATACTTTGGCCACCAAATGAGAAGGGAGCATTCACTGGAGAAGACCCTGATGCTGGGAAAGATTGAAGGTCAAAGAAGAAGGGGATGGCAAAGAATGAGATGGTTAGACAGTGTCATCGATGCAACGAACGTGAAATTGAGCAGACTTCAGCAGACAGCGGAAGACAGGAGGGCCTGGCGTGATCTGGTCCATGGGGTCGCGAAGAGTCGGACTCGACTGTGCGACTGAACAACAACAAACTTTGAACATTTTGTGAGGCTTTATTTGGGCCCATACAAGGTTTTTATATGTCTTTGAAATAAACACTCTCTTTTTCCATACTTACTTATGTTGTTAACTTTTGGTCCTCATTAAGTTTTCTAAACTTTGTTTGGAGGTCTGTGCTTGGCTGGTTTAGATTCCCCCCCCCTTCTTTTTTTGTTGTTTGGCTGAATACACTAGCCTGGGCTAAAAGCTGAAGGTGACGCAGAGGCACACAATAATGCAAATGTACACCCTGATTACCATTATTTGTTTATTTTGGGACATTGGCTACCATATTCCACAAAGGGAATGCTCAAGGAAGACGCCAGCAATGTTGATTTGTGCATTTAGAAAAGATATATGCCGCCTCTTCCCAAGAGAGTCAGAGGAAAATCAGGATTGTGCTTGCGAAGCATTTCAGTCAGGACACGGGTGGGCACTGCGAAGGCGGAAGGAGAGAATTGTGCAAATTCCCTGAAGCCACTAGAAGCTGCAGCGGGCACTGCGTGGGAAGGGTACGTAATCCGGAAGTTAAAAACTGGCACGTGTTCCTCATCGCCTTGCAAGGCCACCTTCCAGCCTGAGCCTGCTCAGATGGAGACACTGTTCTCTATCTCAGGAGGGTTCAGATAATGGTAGCCAACGGGAAGAGACCAGTTCCTCTTCTCAATTTTCTTGGAGATCTTGTTCAAGCGGTCCTGGAAGTCTTGGATGAATCGTTGTGGCTCCTTCTCTGTGAAGTACTCGCTGGGGTAATTCCCCAGAGATACCTGTTAACAAGAGCAAGAACAAGAGAAAGCACACGTTGATAGAAATGTGCGTCGCAATGTACATTTCAACAGCCCTGTACGGAACGCTTCCTCCAGTGACCTTGTGTCTGTCCAGCACTGAGTCCTACATGTGCTAAGGTTGGCAACTCCAGAATTCCCAGATATTTGGGGCAGAGCCTGAGGAGGGCGGAGTTTGGGGTCGGTAGGGAGCTGAAGGGGGCTGTGGTGCTATTCATTCCACCCTCCAAAGCTGCCCTTTTCTCCAGGGGAATTGACCTCTGTGGTAACTGCAACTCCCCCAGCCTGGAGGCTGGCAACCTGAACATCAGCCCTTGACATACCACTCTTTTCCCAAAACATCTTGGAAAGCCAAGCAACTCCAGTGGCCAAACCCAACTTCTTTCCTTTTCCAACATTTTATTAAGACCTTCAAATCACAAACAATCAATAAAACATTCAATCAAACAAAGAATAGAGAAGTAAAACTAGAATGCAACGTAATTGTCAACATACATATGTGGTGCTTTTGATGTAAGCATATATTGAATATCTACAAAGGAAAAGGTTATTTATATCTTATCATACTCTTACTTCCATGTTAGATACAGTAGGATGTTAGTCTAATAGTGACAGCAATGCAGTTTTCTTGGTGCCTATACCTGTCTATAGGTGCAGTAAACTGGGACCTTTAAGCTCACTTGGAATAACCTCTTGTTCAGCCATTTCCCAGCAAAATTAAAGTGTGGAGAGTGTAGGTCATAATGTTGTATTTGAGCTGATATTTTTACCATCACAAATTGTCCCCAGATTTTACAATGCCATAATGCCAGTGTCACAGCTGACTTATTTTTCCAATTGTGTCCAGTAGCTGTTTTCGCTGCCACTAGTAAAGCGAAGATTAGATCTTTTCTAATTTTAGGAATTGTAGGTTCAGGCCAGTAATTCAAAAACAGGACTTCAGGTGTAAAAGGAACACAGTAACCTGAGATTGAGCGTTTTTGATTCAGTACACCCACCCAAAATCATCTAATTTTTGTGCATTGCCACCAGTAGTGTGTGTACGTGCCTACCTCTCTGCAGTTTTTCCAACAAAGTCTTGACTGAGAAGACATCATGTGGGGAATTTTAAGTGGTGTATGATACCAGTGGGTTAATATTTTGAACATTTGTGCTTTTGTATTAATTACGGGTGATGGAAAATCGGAAGAGCACTGAATTTTTGACCAGATATCCTCTGTGAGTGTTATTGTCAGGTTCTCCAGAAAGTCAGTCAAACACCAGGCTTCATAAAGAAGATAGCATTTATTGAAAGAAATTCTAAGAGACACAGTAACAATCCATTGTCCGGCAAAAGGTGCGAAAGATGTAAATAAACCCAAATGGCCAGAACTGTCCCAACCAGAGGAAAACAGAGAAAAGAATCTGTGGGACCCAAGGACATTTGGTGAGATAGCAGATTGCCCAGGCACTGTAAATCTGGGTTTCCTAGGCAACCTGTTCACCTCCCTACATTCCAGAACATGAAAAGTTGCAGACCAGCCCTCCCTCCTTCCCTTCCGTCCATCTCATGTCAGGATTACCTGACAGTTATACTGCAGTCTTGTTGCCACAATTTCTGGTAATATGGTGTTTCGGTGTTACTTTGAGTAGAAGTTTATATATTTTTGAAATTAGATGACGATTACTACCGTTCTGCTTCTCGAAGAATGACTCCAAATTCTGTTAGTGTGTTAGCTGGTATTTTAGAAATATTAAACAAGAGACTTGTTTTCTGGCTGGCTTTCTCAGCCACTCAGCCTCATTACAACAGTGATCCCATGCAAATGTGTTCATGCCCGGTTGAGCACCTATTCCTGTGTCTTCCGATACCTGGACTGGCAAGTGGGAGCTACTACAAGCAGAAGTTGGACACAGCATGACCCCACGGATTGGTTTGTCTGGTCCCACAATAGCATCCACAAGGCGTGCCTCTCCTTGCAAGTAGACAGTTAAAAATGGAATATTTTAACTTTACTTTTCATATTTTGATATTAATTTTTATATTTGCAGGGGGGAATGTCCTCTCAAACAGGGCCACCAGATTCCGTATCAATCCCCACCCCTTTCATCGGCTTGGATGGTGATACAGCACAGAGAGGGGAAGCCCTGCTATAATCTCCCAGGGGAAGCATCTCTGCCCTTCCACCACCAGCTCTGCCACCCATTCACTGGGCCTCTGTAGTTCAAAGCACTCACCGCGTCTCCTGTTGGGGCGCTAAGCAGGTAGAGGGTGCCAATGCTCTTGCAGGTGGTGTTGATGGCGGGCAGGGTATCCAGGTAGTCTTCCAAGTTTGTTGTGCCTTTGGATCGAGGTGGGGGCTTCCTCATGGAGGAGGGGAAGTTGGGCATCCAGGCACCCTGTCCATACTGTGATCAAAAAACAAATATTAGTCCCCCCTCCCTGGTCTATAGGAAACCCCCTCTCACCCATGTAAGTAAAGAGCTACAAGGAATTCTTTTTTAAAAACATAGTTCCAAATATTTTCCCCTACAGAATTCTGCAATTATACAGATTTATAGATTCCTGTTTATTTAGTATGGATGTGGAAAACTAACATTGAGAACACTATTTGTTATCTTTGAATTGCATCCCTACATTAAGGGATCCACTTAGGTTTGTAGCCAAATACATAACAGCCTTAGCTGGTACCCACATCCTGTATATTGGGGCCTAACCCATGTTATTAGTATCCTAATTAGTCCCAAATCTATATATATGCTAGTGCCATTAAGATACAACTGACTCATGGCCACCCCAGCAAGGGGCTTGGAAGGCAAGTGAGAAGTAGACATAGCCTTTCTTGGTGGTCCTCCCATCCAAGTACCAACTCTGCTTAACGTCTGAGATCTGACGAGATGAGGGTATACCATGCCACCTTCCCTTCCAGTCCTAAATATAAAAGGTTTCCCTTGCTCAAAAACTAGTCAAATCCAACTCTAGGGGGTGGTATTCATCTCCATTTCCAAGCCGAAGAGCCAGCGCTGTCCGAAGACATTTCTGTGGTCATGTGGCTGGTGTGACTAAAAGCTGAGGTGTGCAGAACGCTGCTACCTTCCCACCGAAGTGGTACCTATTTATCTACTTGCAATTTCTTGCTTTCGAAATACTAGGTTGGCAGAAGCTGGGGACAGAGTTGGGAGCTCAATCTGTCATGAGGCACTCGGGTCTTGAACTGCTGAGCTACAGACTTTCCAGTCTGCATCTCAGTGTTTTAACCTCTAAGCCACTGCGGCCACCAGCCCTGAATATAGGGGGACACAAAAAGGAAGGCTGATTTACATTTAAAAATGTGAAATTAGTTAAAAAGTAGTTTCTCTGTGATTTGTAGGGAAGGGGAGGCTGTGATAAAGGGTAAAAGTGCAAGCCTGTTAAGAGTGAAAAGAATGCCGAACCAAGAAGATTCTCTTGTAGGATGGCATCACTGAGGGAAAACAAAGTCAGTTCTGACTGATAACAAGTCTGACCAAGCAAGCATCGCCCACATTCTCAACTGGCCATGCTTGTCTCTAGCAACATTATCACAGAGCCAGATTTTATCAGGTACACATCATTTTATACTCTACGTGGTCTCTGATTGGCTGAGATCTCCCACCAAAGGGGGGGGGACCAACCTCAAAAATGGGTCGCAGTAGGGGAGAGTAGACTATGTGAAACAACAATGAGGAAGGCAAGCATTTGTATTATTGAGGGGAGGTTGAGGGGAAGATATCAGTCCTCCTGAAAGTGAGATTTTTGGTTCAATGTATGGTAGTCTGCAGTCAAAGGTAGCCCTCTGTAGTGGAAGAAGGGGTCCATGCAAAAGCTATGAAGAGTTAGCCAGTAGGAATAAGAGAAGATTTGCTCCTACCTGCCCATTATTGACAGCAGCATGCTGAGCAGAAATGGTAAATATCACCATTGTCAGGAATTTTTTGAGCTCCATGACCGTATCGAATGAGGATGGGATTCCTGTGAAGAGAACAAACGCCTGTGGCCCACAGCTACTTTGAAATTCGTATTTCTTCCTGATTTCCAAGCTATGGAGCTTGGACAGCAAGCCAAAATGTGCTTTGAACACCTGTCTGAGTGAGCCGGGCTTCACTGAACAGCATGAAACAGCATTGAATGGCATGATGTGCTTCCTTCTCTGACAAAGAGTTGCATGCTTAGCTATGGAGGATCCCAACAATGTTGGGGAGATGACATTTACCAGAAGACTTTCGACTCAGGAAACCTTCCGTAAAGATATCTTTTATCCAGCCCTGTAGTTCATAGTCTTCCTGCACAGATTCATCGCTTGAATAGTAGAAATCAACAATATCGGAGACAAAACTGAAGGAGGAAAGAGAGAGCAGAAAGTGAGGCAGCCTGCAGAGCTGGGGCACAGCTGGTCTCCCAAGAAAATCCCCCTCCCCACGGTATCCCAGAAAGGTCCCTCTGACATAGGGTGGAACAGTGAGTGGGGTTGTCCAAAGGGGTTCAGCATGAACCAGAATGTCGAGTTCTGTCTGTGAGTTTGGGGGCAGTCTGGAGCTTTGGAGTCTGAAGGAGAGGTCTGAGCAGAGGAAAGCTCTCTCCCCGAATTCCCTCTGGGAGTTACTGTCTCTAAACCTAATCTAGGGAGAAAGCATGACTCTGTAGATTAAGAGGAAAAAAAGAGAGAGAGCAGAATGCAATGGGAGAGTCCTAGCAGTTTAGACTGTACTATACCCCTTCAGATTGTAGGTACAGAATATCATTCTGGAATTTATTTATTTATCAAGCTTTTATCCCGCCCTCCCGCTGAGGCGGCTCAGGGCGGCTTACAACAGTTAAAACCTGTATACAGTTTAAAGCACACCCCTATGCACCCCTATGTTCAAAAAGGAACCTTCGTGAAAAAAGAAGCACAGTGCACCAGGGATAAAGGTTCTAGTGAGCTTTCTCCCACTCGTGGGCACTCCATGAAATTGCTGAGCAGTCGGGTTAGAACAGATAAAAGGAAATACTTCTTCACCCAAAGAGTGATTAACACATGGAATTCACTGCCACAGGAGGTGGTGGCAGCTACAAGCATGGACAGCTTCAAGAGGGAATTAGATAAACATATGGAGCAGAGGTCCATCAGTGGCTATTAGCCACAGGGTATAGATGGGAACTCTCAGTCTGGGGCAGGTGATGCACTCTATTCTTGGTGCTGGGGGGCAGCAGTGGGAGGGCTTCTAGTGTCCTGGCCCCGCTGCTGGATCTCCTGATGGCACCTGGTGTTTCGGGCCGCTGTGTGACAGAGTGTTGGGCTAGATGGGCCATTGGCCTGATTCAACGTTGGCTTCTCTTATGTTCTTATGTGCTAGGTTTCATTTTCACCTCTGTGGATAAGGAACTCGCTGGTTTCTGATAAAGACATGCCTGGGTCTGGGGAGTTGAGTTGAGGGAGAGGTGCTTCTGAAATCTTCTGCACCTCAGGAAAATGGCGGAGACCTCCTCGGAGGGTACACCCTACCCTTTTCCCTCCCCCAAATGGATCCACGTCCCTGTAAAACAAAGCTCTTCCACCAGGCTTTTGATTAGGAGCTGCCACTGATGAATGTGCCATAGAACATCTTCTGGCCTGGGACCCTGCTGGATGCTATTTCTACCATCGGGTTGATTGGGAACACCGTTATCATCTGGATCTGGTTGGATGCTGTCTCTGCCATTGGGTCGATTTGGAACACGGCTATCATTTGCTTGTTTCTATCTGTAAATTGAGGTTGCTTAACTTTGTATTGTATTTTTAACTGTTTTAATCTTGTTGGCCGCCTTGAGCCAGTGTGTCCGGCAAGGCGGGATACAAATAGAAACGATAAATAAAATAAATAATTGCCTTCCTGACCTTTCTATGGCTGCCCAGATCTCCAGGCCATCATCCCTGTAGTAGTAATTGGGCAATGAATACACATCACGCTCCTCTAAATCTTCTGGGAGGCAAAGGGAGGAATAGGTCAGGGCTTCCAGCCCCCTTTGGCAAAGCTGGACCAAGCCCTCACACCCAAGACCAGTTGCCTGGAGAAAAGGGAGAAATGGGAGATGCACCTTACACGAGAGCCGTTTCTAGCACTTGGCCGCTCATGTTTTACAAAGCTTACTAGACTAGTGGAGGACCTGAATTCTCAAAAGGAGCACTGAGTGACCTTTCTTAAAGATCAGCCTTTCAAGCTTGAGCATTAATATATCACAAGAAGTGGGACCCGCGATACTTGCATGGGGGGGAGTATTCCTCATGGCTCACAGCCTGCAGAAGCAGGAGTTCTGTAGGAGAAGGAAGCAGCAGCAGCAGGTGATCCAGCAGGCAGGTCCACCAGGCCCATCAAGCCTTCTTCTGCTCCCCCCACAGCATTGGCAGTGAGACCTGAGCGGCTCCCAGCTTCCGGGGCCCGCCAAGCCTCCCCCCCCTGCACCAGTGGCAAGGCCTGAGCAGCTTCCAGGTGCCAGCCCATCAAACCAGCCCCTCCCGGCACTGGTGAGGCCTGGGCTCGCCAAGCCTTCCTCTGCCCCCCTCCCCTGCAGCAGTGGTGGCAGCGAGACAATTCCCAGGGCATTCTCTGTGGAAGCACAGGGAATGCTCTTTTACTTTTGGGGGGGATTAAGTACCCCCTGTATAGTTTTTTCAACCGTTCAGATTTGTCTGCACACCTGGGAAGTGCCCCAAGTGTGCACGAAAACCTCTTTGACCCCCCTGTGTGGATTTAGATACCCACCCAAAATCATCTAAGTTTTGTGCATTTCCACCAGTAGTGTGGCTATTAGATATATAGATATGATATGAGACAATACATCTGGTGCCTGTGTTTAATTTGACCAGTGACAATCTATAGGTATAGTGAGCTTACGGAGATTTGTGAGCTTATGAAGATATTCCATAACCCCACCAATGACTGTTGCTAGTCCTGATTATTGCAGAACCCAGAGCAACAGACAGATGAAAGTCAGGGTTTTCCCCCATATATCATTAAATTGCAAAGATTTTTAAAATCGTTTTATTTATTTCTCGCTTACTCCATCTCCATCTTGCCTTCCTTCCACCAGGGCAAGCCAAGATGGTGTACAGAGACTCTCATAACATGAAGAAAACCTGCTTCAATTCTGCAAGGGCCTTCAGATCATCCTCTGACAAGTCCTTGATTGGCTAGGTTAACCAGTTTGTGCCAACGGAAGGTATGTACAACGCACCTGGTCAAAGACACCATCTTTACTGATGAGGAGTTGCCGGGCCAAGATGTTGATGTTAAAGGTGTACCGGACGTGAGGGATTAAGAGCTGAAAGAAGGGCAGATGTCAAAATGAGAGAATTATATTATTTTATTTATATTTACACTTGATTTATAAAATCATATACCATTTTTCAAATTGCTGAAGAGCCTACAAAGAGACTGTTGGGGAAGAGGGTGGCAAAGGCGGCTCCCTCTCCAATAGCCATTCAGAGTGAGGGCAATGTTCCATACCTTCTCTCTGAATCAGGTTCGTAATCAAGCAGTGTAGTGATTGGCTACATGGCATTGTGATACAATTATATTTATCACATGATCCCTGGTTCACTGGGATCACTCAGGGATGTGTAGAGTCAAGGAAATGACTCCAAGTAGGAGCAGAGAGCAGAAAACTGCAGCAAAAAGCAGCCCAAACAAATACTGTGAAGGGTTTGGAGTGTGTGTGTAGGTTCTGAGCTTGGACCATCCATTCCAATGTATCTATCATGCAAAATACATCTGCATATTAAGATAATAATATCTGATGTCTGATTAGTCTTCATAATTTATTCTCTTTCTGCCAAGACAATCAGGAGCCGAAAACTGGGCAAAATGAGGACTTCCCACCGGTCAATGTCCTCTCATGCCCTTTGGCTTTCCTGCTGCTCCCAGGTGTTTTCAGTGTTATTATATCTCTGTGGTATACTTCACTTTGCACATCCCCAGTGTCAAATGTTAGTTTTTGAAGATACAACACTGTGAATGCAGTAGACAAGTCGGTGTTTCAAGATGCAATTATATAACATACAAAATACCTAAAGCAACATACAGCAGGTCGGTATTCCATTATTGAAACTTCTGGGTGCTAGAAACTACTTTGTCAGATGAATGAGGTAACATGACCCTATGAGGCTGCATGATACTGCATGATACTGAATCAGAACATTAGTCAACCTTCCATTTAAGTGGAGATGGGCTTAAACCTGGGACTGTCCACATGCCAAACAGATGCTCTACCGCTGAGCCACTGTCTCTTCCCTAAGTCCTCAGTAGATAGACATACATACAGAAGGTTATGAAGAGAAAATCTGCAAGCAGCGTTTAGAGTGCCATGAAATGTGAGAAGTACATGATCTGTGTGGTTTCAGCCAGGCTAAATTAAGTTGGGAAGGGGCTGCAGTGGTAGAACATCTTGTTTGCATGCAGAAGGTCCCAAGCTCAATCCGCAGTATCTCCAGTTAAAGGATTTGCCAGCAGGTGACGTGAAAAACCTCTGCCCTGAGACCCTGGAGAGCTGCTACCAGTCTGAGTAGACAATACTGACCCTGGTGGACCAAAAGTCTAATTGAGTATCAGGCAGCTTCATGCATTCATGCGTAATCAAAGCAATGCTAGATCATCAGTCAACTCCTTGGTGTGGACGGGCCCACTAGAGCCAGCGGGGACTTCTTTGCACTCCGATTAGTAACTTGCTTTGAGAAACCCTCTCAAAAACTAAACTATCCATTTACCACGTGGGAATGACTAGCATTTTAACTGCTGTGAGTTGCGTTCTAGTGTTGTTCACGCTTCTCTTCTGATTAAACTGGATATATGAGACATTGTTGTAGATTACACACACGCTAGAAGTGTGCACTCAGTAAAGCCAAACTAAAAACCCTGATCTGACTCAGCTGCTGAAAACCAAATGGCAGAAAAAACCTGAAAATATTCGGGGGGGGTTTCTGGCTTTTTTTGACATTGCCGAATATGGGCTCAGGAAGGCTTTAAACTTTAAAGGGCTCCTCTAACTTCTTTTCCCTGCCATTTTTGCCTCTTTCCTGCCCTTTGCTCTGCTTTCCAGGAGGGAAGGGGAAAAGGGACCTTACAGACAGCCTTGCAAACATGCCCCCAGAGATCCTCAGATTTGACCTGAGTCCTGTTGGGTTTGAGCACTGACTGCCACAGTCGCACTGGTGGGCACGTTGCACTGGTTCTGCTGCTGGCCTTGCAAACATGCCCCCAGAGATTCTCTGATTTGACCTGAGTCCTGTTGGGTTTGGGCACCAACTGCCACAGTGGCACTGGTTCTGGTAGTGGCCTTGAAAACATGCCCCCTCACTGCACTTACTTTCTAGTGCAGAGATTCTCTGGGAGACACTACTGCCTGCCTGTTTCCCGTTCTATAGGAAACAAAGGATTGGGGGCACCCTGTTTGGATGCCCCTAGAATTGGACCCCCTGGTCCAATCTTTTAAAACTTGGGGGTTCATTTGAGGAAAGGCTCCAGAAGCTACAGTACAAATTTGGTGCCTCTACCTCAAACCACCTCCCCCCAACCCCCTGAATACTTGTTAGAAGATTTTTGCCATTGTCTACAATGGCCCCATAGGATATAATGGAGCCGAACATTTTCGGGAATACCGAATATTTTCAGGTACCAATACAATACTAGTATTGGTATTTGGGTATATTTGGGGAAACCGAAAAAAAATGGCTTAATCATACCTGAATTCAAAAAACCCCAATTCCCCACCCTGCACATCCCTAAGATATGCACACGGAAGAAGATCTCACCAATGCACTGGGAATTCTCTGCTGATTTTGCCCTCTGTATTTTTTCCTTATTGAGGTTAGAAGCACAATCCCTCCCTTGCCTCAGTCTCACCTTGTAGAGCGGGTGGCACATGGGCAAGTGGCGGAGGGTTGCCACGGCGATGACTTCTGCCAACAGGTGTGTCCGGAGCAGGTGGGCCACGACCTGGTGCACATGGAAGTGGGAGTTGCGAACCCAGGTCTTGGCCAGGATCCAGTCCCATTTAGAGTCACTTGGCAGGAAGACGGGAGCCTTTGGGCCTGGGGTCTGGCTCAGCTGTGGGAAGAGGAGGCAACCAACACGGGATCTTTGTAAAATAATGGCAACAAAAACCACATTTATTTGACTGAAAGGTGCATTGAGAAAAATTTGAACAGCAAACCTGTTCAAAGGGACCTCAGTGTCTTTAAACGGGGTTTCCAGGAGGCCCAAAAAACAGCTCCCCACCGCTCAGCTGTTTCAGGCTTCCTTCGGCGAGTCGCTTTAAAGGGGCTGCATAAGTAATCCCAAAAAACAGCCGAGCAACGGATTGCAGGAAGCAGGAGTTTAAAGAGACTTGGAGTTTTAAACGTTCATGGAAATTTGTGACAGTAGACCCGACGTGAACCTCAGTTTGTGAAACACGAGCATGGGTCGGTTGGTGCCCATCCCTTGTTCTGGATTTTCAGGGCCACTTTGCATGCCCTGCACTTCTGCAGGCACCGTTCTTTTCCATGTGTAGCCAATGTGAGGCTCTCCCAGGCAGCAGTCATTGAACACGAAACCAGCAGAACCCCACGGAATGCTAACCCTCTCCTCTCCAGCTCCTCTGAATCACAGGCCCTTGTAGCAAAGGACCCCTCTTTTAACAGGCCTCCGAAAAGTAGCCCTTTTCTGCACACGTACACCTCTGTATAGACTGCTGTGGAAGGGAAGTGACCGACAGCGGCGGCCAGTTTGGCATCTAAAGCAATTCCTTTCTACATGCATTTTCTTCTCCTACGTCTACAGTGAATGAGTGCCAAGGATAAACATTTCTCTCATTGGTGTTGAAAGCTCTGCTTCTGTCACCCTGCCTTGTAGCTGTTGTGAATACTCTTCTTTGAGTTACCTTCTTTATTGACTCAGCAATTAAAAAACATCAAGGGAGAGTCACCAGTTTGAGGCACCAGCTGCCAACATTTCACAGTTTATTCTGGTTTGATTGGGCTGTGTGAGGCAACCACCACGCAAATGGCTCATAAGTGGTGACCTAGCCGACCAAGGAAGTTGATCTGAAGGTTCTTGCACAATTGAAGCAAGTTTGCATCGTGTTAGGACAGCCCCTGTACACTGTTCCAAATAATAATTCACCATCCTGAATAATCTTGTATCATCTGCAAACTTGGCCACTACAATACTCAGCCCTAGTTCCAGATCATTTGTGAATAAAACAAATAGTACCAGCCCCAATACTGATCCTTGAGGGACCCCACTGCTTAATTCCCTCCATTGTGAGAAGAAGAAGAAGAAGAGGAGACTGGATTTATACCCCCCCTTCACTACCCAAAAGTATCTAAGAGTGGCTTACAAACTCCTTTTCCTTCCCCTCCCCTCACCACCCCACAACAGGCCCCCTGTGAGGTAGGAGGGGCTGAGAGAGGTCTGATAGAAATGGCCCTTTTTCAAGAACAGCTCTTATCAGAACTATGGCTTGTCCAAGGCCATCCAGCAGCTACAAGTGGAGGAGTGAGCAGTCAAACCCCGTTCTCCCAGATCAGAGTCCTCTCACTTAACCACCACACCAAACTGTTACAAACACCCAACCCTCCGGTCATACGTTTGGGTTACAAAACCAGGCTGCACAGCACTTTTACAAAAATTCTTAAGAGAGTCTAACACTCCCCTAAGCATATAGTAGGCCGCCACCAAATCTTTTAACAGTCTCTCCCAGTCTTAGAGTAAAAGACCAAACCTCCAAGACTTAACTGAGACTTAAACACAAGGTTAAGTCTATAGACAAAGCCACAGACTGAACTTATAAACAAAAGAAATTTATATGGTAGCAGTGGTCCCAAGTCCAGGCCAATGGAATTAGCCTTCTGAGATTCACAGAGCACAAACCACAACAAACTGAAAAAATATTCTAAGTTTATTAAGGTGCAAACAGATTTTCAAATGAGACAATCAAACAGGAGGGACATAAAACAAAAGAACCTAAGCTCAGCCAGCTTTGCTAAGAACTTACAATGCAGTTGCAAAGTTACCTTCAGGTTACAAGATGTAGTAATCCAACCACAAGACAATCAAAGACACAAGCCCATCCAGGCAGACAGCATGAGCCGCCAAAGTCCTGGGTTGCTCCAAACTAATGACCCACAAGGTCTGCTTAGTTCAGAGTGAAAACCTTATTTTATAGAAAATGGGAGCTGTTGGTCAATTCAGGCCTCCAACCAACCAAAAGCTAGGAGAGGGATGTCAACCTCCCTTGGTTACTATGGCTTCATGATACCCCATAATAGTCATTTCTGCAGAGAAACGAAACTTATCCCATTAAGGGGCTGCTTGACTCCAACGCACAGGTGCTAATAATTCCATCACTTAGAAATGTGCTTGATTGGGGCTATTTTCCTTCCCAGGCTTCTAACAAGCCTCCTACCAGCTGAAACCACTTCTTATCAAGGTCACATGCTTCTGTATTATCTGTGTCTCTAGGGAAAGGATTCTTCCAGGCCTCACAACCCGAACCAAACTACTTTAGCTTAAAGCCACAAGCACGTAAAAAATGGCTTCCCATGACACAAACTGTCCACTGATCCCTAGTCTTTGCTTCCTGCCATTTAACCAGTTCTTAATCCATAAGAGAACCCTTCCCCTTATCCCATGACTGCTAAATGGAGTCAAGAGTCTTGGGTGAGGTACCTTTTCAAAAGGCTTTTGAAAGTCTGAGGATATAATGTCTATCGGGGTCTCCATTGTCCTGCATGCTTGTTCACTTTCTCAAAGAACTCCACAATGTTGGTGACCCTTGCAAAGCAGTTTCCTCCTGTGGAGGTTCATGCAGTCTCTCTTTCCCGTGTTTTATGGCTTCAGACCCCTTCTCTGGAAACACTCTGAAAGATCACCCACAGCCATTCAGAGCTCTGCCCTGTCCACCACCACTGAATTAACTCCCAAACCAGGGCCCACAACAGTCTCAAATGGTTCTGGCCCGTTACCTGGATGGCGAGGGGGATGAGATCCTGCTGAGGTGTGAGGTGCAGCAGGCAGATGGGGGCCGCCAGGTACTGCTGGAGCTTGTTATTCAGGCCGGCGGTGATCCCGTCCAGAATGCGGTAGTCGGCAATGTAGATGGTCCCTTTCTGCAGGGGAGACGGGTGGGAACAGGCCCCGGTTTTTAGAACTAGGATCCTGTTTCTATTTGTCAGAAATATTTGCATCCCACCTTCCCGTCAAATTCCCAAGGCAGCAAAAAAGAATAAAACAATTAATTAAGGGATAAATGTATAAAGTCCTGCAACCTCTACACAATCTAGTAAAAATCTTGGTTGCTCTGCTCCGCCCGGACTCTGCTGAAGACTTAGGTCGAATCTACATTTGCACTTTTAAATCAGTTTCGTGCTGCCGTGACGCCGTCAGACACAGAGAAAGACAGTGCCACAGCAGCACGGAGCTGATTTAAAACTGCAAATGCAGCACGGAACTGATTTAAAAATGCAAATGTAGATTCGACCTTAGAGCCTTTTCCGGTGAGGTTGCTCCCTCCGCATCCCTCTTCCATGCCTCCAGGCACTTCCCGAGGGGCTCCCAGCCAGATTATCGAATCACACACCAATGTCCTCTCCAAAATGTGACCTGTGTGCAGAACGTTCTGCTGCCTGCCTGCAAGTGGAAGCTCAGGACCCCCGTGGGAAACCACCGGGACAAGAACTCCCTGGGAAGAGAGAACAGCTCTTCTGCCAATCCAAAGTGCCCGGCAGTTGTCCTGCCTCTCTCTTGGCCTCGCCTCAGATGTGGTCTTCACGGCCAAGCTGTCGACTCTCCTTGGTGATAAACCGCTTGGGATATCTTATATATTTGTTAAAATATTTATATCCCACTTTTCCTGGTGACTCACAAGAGGGCTTACAAATCATAACAGAAAACATTCCCGTTTAAAAGCCCAGAGGGTCCCCACCAATTCCTTAAGGTTAAGAGAGCTCTGGCAGAAAGACATTGCACTGGCTGCCATAGCATACCAGGTTCACTTCAAGACGCTGGTTCTCACCTTTAAAGCCCTTTATGGCCAGGGACCTGCATACCCGAGGGACCACCTTTCCCCATATGTACCCCAGAGGGCACTGCAATCAAGGACCCAGAATCGGCTGGCTCTCCCGAGCATTAAGGAGGCCAGACTGGTGGCAACTAGGGCCAGGGCTTTTTCGGTGGTGGCTCCACACTGGTGGAATGAGCTCCCAGAAGAGACCATGGCCCTGCGGGGACCTTTTACAGTTCTGCAGGGCCTGTAAGAAGGAGCTCTTCTGCCTGGCCTTTGGAGCTGCCACCACTACCATCTCTACCACCAACAACTGACGCCTACGTTGGTGGAGCCCTGCCGGACCCTTAAATACCACCTGAGCCGATCACCCTAGACAGGTGAAGAGAACCATGGAGCTGACCGTAAAGTGAAGAAATGTCGCTAGCATTACAGTCCAGAATATTTTTGCTTTTTCACAAGTCCACCACATATGCTAAAAGGAGCCTTCAGCATGTTTACATTTCCAACATTTGAAATGTACTTTTAAGAAAGAACCTGAACTGTTTCTTTTAGGTCTCAAGTTAGAAGAAATAAGTATGAGTAAAAGAACATTGATATGGTATATG
This sequence comes from Gekko gecko, assembly GCA_029375565.1. NCBI lineage: Eukaryota > Metazoa > Chordata > Lepidosauria > Squamata > Gekkonidae > Gekko > Gekko gecko. Next base: position 55,992,215 of record JAPDNY010000015.1, on the reverse strand, counting down.
GTAACGACTGCTAGAATGATCTATGCTCAAAATTGGAAACATGAAAAGATTCTTGACTTATGGGATTGGCTGAGAAAATTGCTATTTATGGCAGAAATGGACAAATGGACAAGAAAACTTAATAACATAGATGAAGAAACTTTTTTGGCAGACTGGAGCGATTTCAGAGAATATATACAAAAGTATTGGGAAATGAAGGACAGTGTTTTCAGTTTGGGTAACTACTGATGGTGCAACAATTGTTACAGTTAATGGGTGTTTATAGTAGTTACTAATATCTATGTGGGTGTTACCTGTAGACTTAGTATGTTAACAAGGATTTAACTGGCATTATATGATGTTTGAATGGTGGAAGCAATGCCGGGAGCCATTAGGGGGGGAAGAGGAGCTTTTGAGAAAAAGGATATGAGATTTATGATGTGGACCAAGTTATGAAACATTGTGTATCCTAGTAAAAGTTGTTTAAAAAAAAAGAAGAAATGTTGCTAGCACTTTATTATGTCGTAGTTTAAACGTGTATTTATATTAACTGATGTGATTTTATTTTACTGTATTGTTGGAATTCTATTCTGTTTGCAAGCCACCCTGACCCGGTCCAGGCCAGGAGGGCGGGATAAAAATCTAACAAACAAATAAATAAAAGTGCAAAGTAGCGCTTTATATCAGCAAGGGGAGGGGGGTAAACTCTTAAGCCATTACAGTCACCCTGCTTCAGCATCAGCCGGCAGAGCAAGGCATGCAAGAGGGACAAAGGCATCCATTTCGGAGTGGGTCAGCTGCCCTCTATGATGGTGCCCGGGCATGGCCATGTTGCATTTCCAAGAGAGCCATCAGGGAAATCCTGTAGTGCAAATCTACCTGGAATACACACATCCACACGCACCACAACCCCACATTTCTTACCTTCATTTCTTCCGTTAAGGTGGTGCCTTTGCCCAGGGAACTGGCCACCATAGCTTCGGTAACAGGGAAATTAGGTGGGATCTTTGTGCATTTCCGGATGAAGTTTGGATTCAATCCATTCAGGAACTGGTAGCCAAAGAACGCGTCTTCCTTCCAGTGTTCTATGATGTACTCTGGAAGACACACAGGTTCAGTGGCAGATTCAACTGGGAAGAATCCATTCGTGGGGTGTGGGGCAGAGGAATCCATTGATCAGTGTTAAGTGGGCAGGGAATGAAGACTTCTGGATTCAGTAGGGGTCGAAGTGATTTTGAGTAGGTTCTTAGAGGGAGAGGAGCAGATCGGATCCCCAGGCTTTGCTCCCAGTTAATTTCCTATTAGTGCAGAAGGATGAGTTGAGAACCAGCTGTGATTCCTTAAGACAGGTCCCCGGCTTCTACCCTCTTACCTATCATGTCATTCCTGTGGAAACAGAAGACCTTCTTGATGTCATCCAGGGATTCCCAAGACTTCTTGCTGGTCGAGTATCCCCTCAGTCTCTGTTCCACCACTCTAAAGAAGTCGAGAAGGAGCAGAAATTGGAACAAGAGCATTAAAAAAAATCCCAACAAAGACATTGTAGTATGAATGGGAATATATAGGTTTTTTTATATAGGTTTTTCTTGATTGTTCATATTCATATTTTTTCTTGGTTTTATGGATTCCTCTTTTAAGTAATCTTTTATTAGGATGTTAGAAAGTCCTGTTATATAGAAGGCTTTCCTCTTGTAGTTCTGATATTGTTAGCAGACAACATGATAGGTACGAAGTTTATGATTCTGTGGTTCTTAAGGGCAGACCCTTGCAATGTCTGGGTCAGATAAGATTTTGGTCTCATATCAAGAACAACAAACACTTTTGTTGGGGGATATGAAGAATCCTTGCCCATTATCATTCCCAGCCAGCCAAAGATAATATAGATTTTGGCCAGGACTCAAGACTATGGTGACCTACAAGTTCGAAGTCTACAGCTCTAGGCAAACAAGACCACTCTTGCAAACAGACCACTTGGAGTTTCACAACAGGAACTGCGGCCAAGAGCCCCATACTTTCAGTCACAGTTCTCTCCAATCAGTTCGCTCAAGAGCAGTTCTCTCAGAGCTCCCTCAGCCCCACCTGCTTCACAGGGTGTCTGCTGTGGGGAGCAGGCCCATTGGATCATTTTGGAGTCCGGCCCCCTGACTTCCTGTCAAGGACCCCTGACTTTCTATTTACCCCGGCTGGATTCGCACCAGGGGCCACAGGCTGGAGGTCGGGACACCTGTTGGGAAGGCTGAGGCTCTGCTCAGAGACAGGAGAGTGCCCCTGGAAGTGTGTGCCGAGGGCAACGGATCGATCCAGGGTGACCAGCCAGCGAAGCAGGGCAACCTGCCGCTTCCCCCAAAGAGACCCCAGACAAAGTACTACTCTCAAAGAGTAGAAAGGAAGATGGGGGCAGGGCGGGCCACAGAGGCGGGAGGAGCTGGGCCGTGGGGAGCTGGCGCTGAGGATCCAATGGCAGAGTGGGGCATCTGGACTGTGCTGCTTTCACCCTTCTGTTGTCGTCCTTGCCACCGCTGCCGCCAGGGAACGTGCCACCCGCCCACCTGTGCCGGCAGGGGCAGAGGGGCATGGTGAGTCCCCGTGGTCTCACAGACTGCCCGGGGGCCCCACCTCCATGGTCAAGCTGCCGACAGGGCAGAGGAAGAAGAAGAAGAAGAAGAAGAAGAAGAGTTTGGACTTATACCCCGCCCTTCACTGCCCAAAGGCGTCTCAGAGCAGCTTACAAACTCCTTTCCCTTCTCCTCCCCACAACAGACACCCCCTGTGAGGTAGGTGGGGCTGAGAGAACTTCTGACAGAAACTGTCCTTGAGAGAACAGCTGTGCCAGAGCTTGTGACTGACCCAAAGTCACATCAGCAGGTGCAAGTGGAGGAGTGGGGAATCAAACCCGGTTTTCCCAGATTAGAGTCCATGCACTGGACCACTACACCAAACTGGCTGAGGAGGCAGCGGTGGCAAGGACTGGCAGCGGTGGCAAGGACGACAACAGACGGGTGCAAGCAGCATAGTCCAGATGCCCCACTCTGCCATTGGATCCTCAGTGCCAGCTCCCCGCGGCCCGGCTCTTCCCGCCTGAGAAGAGAGAACCCCACAAGCCCAGTGGCCCTGGTCCTTTCCGGAGGGACTCACTGCCCCCTTCCATGGCTCCTTGCTTCAGTGGAGGGGGCAACGGTTATGGCGGGGGGGGAGGAAAGGCGAGAAGTGGGTCAGTCCCTCTGGATCCTGGCGCGCCCTTCCCTCCAGCCACCACATGGGAAGACCAGCTGGGGCAGGGGCCAGCCAGCCAGCCTACGTAAGCTTTTTTATTACTATTATTTTCACTTTAGTGCCCCCCCAACTTTTTAAAAGGCCCCCCAAATTGAAAAATCCTGGCTACGGGCCTGGTGGGGAGGAGAAGCGAAGGAGTTTGTAAGCTGCTCTGAGACTCCGAGTGAAGGGCGGGGTATAAACCCAATCTCTTCTTCTTTTTCTGTCCCCCATTCCCCCCGGGACTTGGCTCTTTAAATATCTAGTTCTAAACAAGCACCACGGATATGATGGGTAGTACTCAAAGTAAGTGTTCCCCGTGATCAGAGCTGTGTGCAGATAATCCTTGCCCATCTGAAAACAACAGGCTGCAGTAGCCACGTAGGGCTAAATCAAAACTCCTAAATACAGTTGCTTAATACCTTTTTATAAGGAGATATTTATTTAAAAAGCCAAGCCGGGGGTGGGGGTGGGGGGCAGAAAAAGAAACTTCAGCCTTGGTGCCCCGTTGACACAGGAAAGGTTATTCACGTTTATTCATGTAAACAAGGCACCAAGGCTGAAGCTTTTTAAAAAGGCCCACTTAAAGCAAAATGCTCTGGCCCCTCTGAGGCTTGAACTCAGGACCTTCTGATTAGTAGACTGATGCGCTGTTCACCGCACCACGGAATAAACCTGCATGTGTACTGCAAGTGAACTGATCGGCACAGATGGTTTTTTTCTAGCGAGCCGCACGGCTTTATTGTGTCACTTAACATTGTGTTGTTCTGGCAGGACTTTTCCTAGTGAAAGGCTAAGGGGGCGGGGAGCGCGTTTTTCTAATGCTCATTTAAAGCAAAACATTCTGCCCCCTCTGATCTTTATTGTATTGCTTGACCTGCCCGTGGTCGTGGTTTGAAGAAGGGAGTAAAACAGACGCAGCTCTCTGCAAAACGCCGGAGATCCAGGCGATCCAGTGCAAGGCTCAAAATGGACAAGGGGACCAAGCCTCTTTAAATTTTAAAACTACTTGAAATCTGCCTCCATTACGTTCCCGGGCTCTCTTTTTCTTCATTCTCTGACACAGCAGTTTCGTTGGAACACAACCCAGCCCATGCATATAAATCAATAAAAACCAGCCACAGAAATGCATGATGGGAGGGGGAGTGGCAACCATCACCAGAACTCATATTGCGGAAAACACGATGCGGAGCAGACGCGATGAAACTTTGAAGGTAAAACGGCATTGGGAGCTGGTGCTGCAGACTCGAAGCGATGTAAGGTAAAAGTAAAGGTAAAGGTTTCCCTTGCTCGAAAGCCAGTCGAATCCGACTCTAGGGTTGCGGTGCTCATCTCCGTTTCAAAGCCAAAGAGCCAGCGCTGTCCGAAGACGTTTCCGTGGTCATGTGGCCGGCATGACTAAACACCAAGGCGCACGGAACGCTGTTACCTTCCCACCGAAGTGGTACCTATTTATCTACTTGCACTTTCTTGCTTTTGAACTGCTAGGTTGGCAGGAGCTGGAACTAGAGACAGGAGCTCACTCCGTCGTGCGGCACTCTCGGGTCTCGAACTGCTGAACTACTGACCTTCCACAGCCTGCAGTTCAGCGTCTTAACCACTTGAGCCACCGCAGCTCCTTTCGAAGCGATGTATCCAGCTTTAAATCACTGGTAAACAGGGGCAAGGCCTTAATGCGGAAACACCCGAAATGCCACCTCTGTCCCCATCCCCTCTCAGGTCACATTAGGAGAGAACCTAGTCGAGGCATCAAGGGGTTGTTACTGGGCCGGTCCTCCAGTGTGATGGATGCTGATCTACAGTGCCTCTTCACAGTCTACAAACAGGTCGGCCATGAACCAAGAGAATAAATGGACACCAATCTGATATCACAAATGACGGGGGAGAATAGTCACGGTAATGGGTTCAGCCACGGGACCACCTTTACCTGCTTTGACTGCATTTGGGTTTCCTTTGCACAACTTACGTCACTGTGGCACGCGAGAAAAAAAGATTGCTTTTGGTGAAAGAGAATTGGGAGTTGGTTTCCAGCTCCTGAGTCGAGTTGACATCCAGGCAGTGAGGCATTCCGGGGGCATACTCCTTCCACCTGCACAGAAGAGGCCAATAATTACCATTAGTAAATCTGCACCGAAATATTTTCATGTTCTTTGGACACAGAACCTAGGAGTCCTGTCTCTCCTTGCAGGACCCCAGCACAGAGTATGGGGAAACTCTTCAGAGCCCTCAAGCATCAATACTCACTTATAGGATTCCCGCCTCTCTTCCAGTTCTTTCTTCCGGTGGTCTGAAAGGGGGTCTTCAGGAGCAGTTAACCCTACAAGGGGAGAAGGAGGTCAGGGGATATCCGAGGCTTTGGAATGGAAATAGTCACTGAAGTGAGTCAGCATTCTGGGAATTGACCATGATTCCTTCATTCCAGGCAAGGCATTACTGGCATGGGATAAAGATCCATGCTGTGTTTTCGTGCTGTAGATTTTTGGGACCATATTTATGCATGCGCCCTGCAAGACACCTGTGTGTTTCTTCACAAGGCTGGTGGATTTCCATTCTCTACGGCTAAATGGAGCTCCTTCCATGGAGATAGATCAGAGGTTCCCAAACTTATTTGGCCTACCACCCCCTTTTCAGAAAAAAAATTACTCAGCGCCCCCCTGGAAATCTACCTTCAAGAAGTAGACAAAAGGTGCAGTGACAAATTTGCACATAGTAAAGAAAGATGTTGTTGTAAATAAGACACTTTGAAGCTCAAAACCATAAAAGTATTTTATAAAATTGTTATGTACTGAATGTGAATCGCTCCTATCTATTCACATGTTAAGCTTGAGTCTGAATGTGGCTCTTCAGATGTCGCATTGCTATTGGTCGGTTTCCGCGAAACCTTTGTAATTATCCAATCACTGAGTGATATTGTTGCAAAGAGGGAACGGTCCTGATTGGCCTTTATCCCTGTATTCTGATTGGTCTTTAACATGTTATGGGTGTGGCTTTGACAGCCTGGGAGAGTTTAAAAGAAGGAGCTGTGCTCCCCTTGTTGTCCTGTGTTCCCGACTTACAGTTGCTGTTGAATAAAGCTGAAATCACTTGAAGCTGAATTTAATGTTATAAATGTTTTATGATTTTATGATTATGATATTATTTATTGTTGTTTTACTTTTCTGTAAGCCACAATGTGCTGGCCATTGCTGGGAGAGTGGGGTATAAGTCTGATAAATAAATAAATAAATAAAATAAAATAAATATGAGCCTCAAAAGGAGTTGCCCCCATCCTCCATTATTTCCAGAGGGAAGGTGTTTAAAAGGAATGCAGTCCCTTTAAATGCGACGGCCAGCTCACTCGGAACTCGCTTCTTCCCTTCTCTCTCCCAGAGCCTCCCGTTAAGTCCCCTGCTGGCTTGTTGGCCTCGCCAGGCAACCCTATGGACTCTTGTTCTTCTCTACTGCTACAGACAAACACTTGATCTCACTGCAGCCACCATTCTTGTCATTGCACTGCCAACTTGAGGGTCTCCTGTTCAGCAGTCATGGCACATAATGCTACCAAAATTGCATGAAAGACTGTCCCCACCTCTCCTCTCAAGACCCCCCGAATCTGAGCCACATGTAGCAAAACAGCTCTGTTTTACCGGGCCACCCGAAAGTAGCTCATTTGTGCCCACATGCACTGTAAATGGAAAATGCTCAGTGCTGGCAGCTGCCTTAAAAAAAAATCCCTCTCTGTGCCTGGTCTGCAAAGGTGATTGGCTGGAAGGGCTTGTTGCACCTCCCTTGCCAGGATCCAATGGGAAGGAAGGATGCCGTTGCATGGGAAATGAACAGAATCACAGGGAAGCAGGCATGCCCACAGGCTACACATTCCGTCTCTGCAGCTTGTCTGTGAAAGCGGTCGGCTGGGAACTCTGGACCTTTGCCAGGATGTGAATGGAAGGAAGAATGCCATTCCCGGGAAAACAAGCAGAATCAAAGAACACCACAGAGAGTGCGTGTGTATAGCTCTGCTGGCTTGGTAATCATGCAACCTGAAACCAATGTCGATTTTGGGGAAATGTAGTTTCATTTCAGTAAGAATCCCAGATTCATAATTAGGGTTGCCAGGTGCTTACCTTGTTTTAGCGGGGGGAGAGGCTCCCAGTCTGAGAGTTTTGTGCATGCTATGCACACACGTGCGGCAATGATGTCACCCAGAAGTGATGTCATTGTGCTAGGCACATCGCTGGGACACTCTAGCATTCAGCCTGAAAATTCTATGATACCATAGAGTGTTCAGACTGAATGCTAGAGCATCCCCCTGGTGATGTGCCCAAAATGATGACATCACCTCCAGATGACATCATTGCGCCAAGCACAGCAGCCCGCTCCACACAGTTTGGAGGCAGGATTCTCCCCACTGGCCACATCCAGGCTGGCGGGTCAGGGGCCGCTACAGTGGGTGAACCCCAACCCCTGAAGGGATCTGGCAGCCCTATTCCTAATTCTGTTTTGGAAATCTGAACTAATTACATGAACAGTGATTTTTGTGTATATTTTTTCACTTGGGGGTGACATTATGCACACCCTTAATGACCAGGGACAGTGTGGTCCACTTTTTGGGGAGACCTCGATTGATACATAAGAACCCCGAATTTAAGGCCAAACTTTGCCTCCAATACGAGCCACACTTTCTGTCACTTCTGGTTTAGTAAAGCTGTGAAATCCTAAAGAGGGACACACAGACCAAGAGTAACTTTTTAAAGGGGGGGGCGGCATCCTTGGAGCAGATCTACTTACCTTTCCCCTCTCTGAACTCCATGGTGCTGCAGTTTTCGATCCACTGGTAGACAGGAAAATTGTAGGTCTTGCTCTGTGGGGATGTCACCTTGACAAAGTTGCAGTACCAACTGTTCTGGATGCCCAGCAAAGGTTTTTTGGTGATCTGGATGAGCAGAATATCTCCCAGGTCTTGGGGACAGGTAATTTTGTACTTGGTGTCCTGAAATGGGGGGAGGGGAGATGTTCCAAATTCCAATGGCATCAGAACAAAGCAGAGGAAATTCAAAACCTGAATGGCTCAGCCCCATCTCCTTCCCCTCATCCTGGGACCTGGATTTCTGGTTCTCATCAGAGATTGTTACCCTGCATCCTGGCTCAGAGTTGGAGGTGAGGAGAGAAGAGGGTGCCAGCCACAATGGAGAACGTTGCTGTCTGCAACCAAAAGCCTGGTGGAACACCTCCAGTTTACAGGCCCTGCAGAATTGCATAAGATCCCGCAGGGCTCTGATGGTATTAGGCAGAGAGTTTTGCCAGGTTTGGGAACAGGACCGAAAAGGCCCTGGCCCTGGTTGAGAACAATTAGATGTCTTTGGAGCCAGGGATAACCACATTTTAGGAAGGATGTTGACAAGCTCGAGCGTGTCCAGAAGAGGGCAACCAGGATAGTGAGAGGGTTGGAATCCAAAGGCTGAAAGAGTTGGGTATGTTTAGCCTGGGAAAGAGGGGACATGATTGCAGTCTTCAAATATTTGAAGGGCTGTCATGTAGAAGATGGAGCAGGTCTATTCTCTCTTGCTCCGGATTGCAAGACTAGTTCGAATGGGTGGAAATGACAAGGGAGTCGTTACTGGCTAGGTATCAGGAGAATTTTCCTAACTGTCAGAGTGGTTGAACAGTGGAACAGACTGCCTCGGGAGGTGGTGGATGCTCCTTCATTGGCTGTTTTCAAGCGGAGGCTGGATGACCATCTTTTGGGTATGTTGTAGGGCTATCTTTTGGCTATGCTCCTGTAGAGTGCAGGGAATTGGACTAGATGACCTGCAAGGTCCCTTCCAACTCGAACATTCTATGATTCTATAAGGCATAGAGGTGCCCAGAGCAGTGAGTGAGGGGACTTTAAGCATAGAGTTGGGTGGAAGACCCAGAGGGAGAGAAAAAAGGAGACCTGCTTTTCACTCAGAAGCCTTCCCCCATGTTTCTGTTTTTTTAAATGTATTATAAACCACTTTGGGTTCCCAGTGGGGAGAATATGGTATATAAATAAACAAGCAAACCAATAACAGTGCCCCTTTTGGTATATTCAAGGGCTTTTGCTAGCTTCACTGGGTTTTGCATTTTCCTAGTTGAACAGCCGAGTCTCCTTACCCACCTCGCAAACTGCTTTTGAAAGAACCGCTGGGTGCAGAAATAGTTTGCCATAAAGTCTGGAGGGAGGGAAGCAGAAGACCAAACTCTCTCGGGCCACAGAAAATGAGTTGGCCACTCTGCTCTTTGAACCCCAACTCTAACCTGGAATAAGATGGCAGCTGCAGGCAGTTTTCAGTTTGGCTGCTCCAACAGCAAACCAAGAATGGTTTGCAAAATGCACTTCATCCCTTAAAACCAGAGAGCTTCAGCTGGGCTCTGATCCATTACCACTCATAACTTACCGCTCCATAGCAAAAGTCCGGTCCCCAGTTGTCAAGCCAGGTTTGGGGGCTGGTGCCCTTGGTGCCCACCAAGGTGAGTGAAATCCAGTCTTTAGTCTGTGAACCCATGTAGGTGCCCGTAGACACACGAGCTGTATAGAGAACCATGTTGCAGCTCAGGTGTACGCCAAGAATATTTCTTCTCTTGAATGATTAGAAGTGGGAGAGTTGACTGGAGGGATTTCCAGACACCGTTGAACCTGTCTTCTGTAGAGCAGAAGTTATAACCCTTTCCCAGCAAGAAAAGCCCGCCCCTTTTGCCGTGGTAACTTCACCCCTGCCCGGGAGAGCAGGCTGAGTTCCAGCTGGCATTGTGGCTGTCCATTGACAAGAGGAGGGGCCAGATTTCAGCCTTAGGCAGATAAAGAACCAGGGACCGCAGGTGGAGCAGAAACAGATTCCAGGGCAAAATATTACAGGCCTGTCCTTACCACATCTGGAAAGGAGACACCTTTTCCTACCTCAGATGCCACACGAGGGGGCAGCCCACAACAACATAATGTCCTCTCCTTACTGAAGGTTGGGGGAGGGTCTCCTAGGTATGCAGGGGGGGGGAAATCACGTTTTGAATTAACCAGAAAAGGAAAAGTGAGGGAGGGGGTAGAAACGGGGGGGAATTATGTTATCAATAAACAGAAAGAAGGAGGAGGGGCAGTTAGAAAGGAAATGTTGTGATTTTAAGGGTGAGGAAAGGCTGGAAGTGGATAGAGCAGGGGTCCCCGACTCAGTTTGGAATTCTGACGCAGCTTGGTGGGCGCGGCCACAAAATGGCTGCCACGGGAGGCGGAGCCTGCCAAACAATAACAGCTGCCGCTTATCCTCAGTCACACTGGGAAGATCCTTGTGCTTTTTGAAATCTACACAGCCAATCAACTTTCCGGTGACCAATCAAAAGCCAGGCAGGGCAAAATCCCCTGCCTGGCTGCACCCACATTCTAAAAACACTTGTTTGGGGGCACAGGAAGTTGTCAACAGGCACCATGGCAGCCGCGGGGGACTCTTGGGTTAGGGGGTGTGAAAACAGACCTGGCATAAAAAGGTCCAGAACTTGGTCTCTTAAAAGCAAAATATACATAGAGCAGAGTCACCCAAGGCAGAATGGTCGCAGCTGAGACACCAGACGGGAAGATGCAATCCTACCCCTTCATGGATGAACAGCCACATCAGCAGAAGAGAATAGACAGTTCCAGCAGTGATGGGGACGGGGGACTCCTTGAAGGGTAGCTGGCCACTGTGCGGCAACAATAGTGGGAGGTGGCCCTGCCAGAGGAGCTTTCGTAGACAATGGCAGTGCCACTTCAGCTAATCCTGGTCAGTACTGTGCAGAAGGCGGCCATGGGAAACCACTTCTGAAAAAATCTTACTTTGAAAACCCTATGATGGCCCCGGTCACACGGGCCAGAAAACGCGTGGGGGAGGCGTGGCAGTTTGCTCCAGAGCTAAATAAGGCGCGGCAGCCCAATCTCACGGGCCACCGGGTTGCCACGTGCCAGCTCTGCGCCGTGATCACATTGCGCTGCTGCAGCGCTGCAAAACAGCAGCACAGCAGACCACACAAGTGCGAAGTGTGCATGTGCCGTTGGGGGGGGGGCCGCTGTCGGTAACTTGTGTGTGCGCATGCTCTGTCCAGCATTGGTGCGCATCCCAGGGAAACTTACAACATCCAGAAACCCCGGGGACTTGGGCAGGCGTCGGAAGCCGCGGGATACCGGCGCTCCCGCGATCAGACGCCAGCCTTTGCCCCGGGGTTTCCAGAAACTAGTACCTCGAACCTACTAGTTTTTTACCCCGCATTTTCGGAGGGAAGCTGCGGGTTGGCCACGGGAGCCCTACGCCTCCCAGATGTGCTCGTATGATCGCGCACGGAAAGTCCGCAGGGCTCCCGTGACTTCAGCGGGGCAAATGCTCCGTGTGAACGGAGCCGATGAGACATTAACAATAGGACATTTTGGAGGACATTAATCCATAGGGTCACTGTAGGTCAGACATGGCTCGACACGCATGCACACATATACACATACAATCCTCTACTCCCTTAGGAATATATCTATATCTATATTGTGTTTACACCATCAAACACAACTGATTTTAAGAGACATTCCCTCCCCTGGGGGAACCCTGGGAAATGTAGTCTTGAGGAGAGTCAAGGCCAGAGATCTCTATCACAGAAACCTCGGCCATTCTCAGAAGAATACAGTCCTCAGGATTTTAGTTGGGAACCAGATCTATGTTCCATGTGAACGGAGCTGTGTGTTTGCAGGTGCAATGAAGTCTCCTCTTGCTCCTACCTGTCCACTGGTGATGGTTGCTAGGCAACCCAGAATCCCTGGCACAAACACATGACTATGAGGTACCTGGTGGCCATTTTGAAGCTGGTTAGGTGTAAATGTGGAACAGAGGCCGAAAAGTACTGAGTCAGATGCGTCGTTGAGAGATTTCAGCTCATCCTTTTACTCAGAGATTTCAGAAAGTACAGACCTACAGGGCAAGCCTGCGGGCTGCTTAATTGCACAATGACAACTCCACCCACACACACCCATACACCTGTGATTGGCTATTTACATAACCCCATCTCTGATAGGGTTCCTTTAGGATCCTGGATGGCTGATAGGCGGTTACCAGGATCCTAGGTGTCCATTGTTTTCTAGATCGAAGCTCTGGTCACCTCGCTGACCGTGTGTACAGGAAAGCCAAGTGCTCGGTCTAAGTTGGTACACAACAGAGACCAAGCATCTCTTCCCCCTGAGCCCAGCATTAAGAGATCCTGGTCAAATTCAACAGCCTTCAGGAAATGGCGGCTGAATATTGATGGCACATTGATCCCTGACAAGGCAATTCTACTTGCGCTCTTAGGCCCTAAACTGGAAGGTACATATTGGTCCTGATATTATTTCCAGCAGGGCTCTTTTTACAGCATGAACTCCTTTGCATATTAGGTGACACACCCCTAATGTAGCCAGTCCTCCAAGAGCTTACAGTCGCCCTTGTAAGAAGAGCTCTGTAAGCTCTTGGAGGATTGGCTACATTAGGGGTGTGTCGCCTAATATGCAAAGGAGTTCCTGCTACAAAAAGAGCCCTGATTTCCAGTATATACAACGATTTCTGACACAAGGCCAGATACATTTGTGGCCCCCAATAGAAACCTTTTGGTATGTCATTCAGTTCCATATTCCGTTTTTGGTCCCTATATTATTTGTTGTTTATTGCCTTACATGTGTTACAGGCACTCTGTTGCTTGGTGTATTTTGTACCACTTGACCTCTGAAGATGGCTCTTGTGCGCCGGAACGTGTCGGGCCACGCATTGTTCTTATTTGAGTATTTGTAACTTTGAACATTCTGTGAGGGTTTATTTGGGCCCATACAAGGTTTTTATATGTCTTTGAAATAAACACTCTCTTTTTGCATACTTACTTATGTTGTTAACTTTTGGCCCTCATTAAGTTTTCTAAACTTTGTTTGGAGGTCTGTGCTTGGCTGGTTTAGATTCCCCCCCTTCTTTTTTTGTTGTTTGGCTGAATACACTAGCCTGGGCTAAAAGCTGAAGGTGACGCAGAGGCACACAATAATACAAATGTACACCCTGATTACCATTATTTGTTTATTTGGGGACATTGGCTACCATATTCCACAAAGGGAATGCTCAAGGAAGACGCCAGCGATGTTGATTTGTGCATTTAGAAAAGATATATGCCGCCTCTTCCCAAGAGAGTCAGAGGCAAATCAGGATTGTGCTTGCGAAGCATTTCAGTCAGGGCACGGGTGGGCACTGCGAAGGCGGAAGGAGAGAATTGTGCAAATTCCCTGAAGCCACTAGAAGCTGCAGCGGGCACTGCGTGGGAAGGGTACGTAATCCGGAAGTTAAAAACTGGCAGATGTTCCTCATTGCCTTGCAAGGCCGCCTTCCAGCCTGAGCCTGCTCAGATGGAGACACTGTTCTCTATCTCAGGAGGGTTCAGATAATGGTAGCCAATGGGAAGAGACCAGTTCCTCTTCTCAATTTTCTTGGAGATCTTGTTCAAGCGGTCCTGGAAGTCTTCGATGAATCGTTGTGGCTCCTTCTCTGTGAAGTACTCGCTGGGGTAATTCCCCAGAGATACCTGTTAACAAGAGCAAGAACAAGAGAATGCACAGGTTGATAGAAATATGCGTCACAATGTACATTGGCTTGGATGGTGATACAGCACAGTGAGTGTAAGGCCTGCTATAATCTCCCAGGGGAAACATCTCTGCCCTTCCACCACCAGCTCTGCCATCGATTCACTGGGCCTCTGTAGTTCAAAGCACTCACCGCGTCTCCTGTTGGGGCGCTAAGCAGGTAGAGGGTGCCAATGACCTTGCAGGTGATGTTGATGGCGGGCAGGGTATCCAGGTAGTCTTCCAAGTGTGTTGTGCCTTTGGATCGAGGTGGGGGCTTCCTCATGGAGGAGGGGAAGTTGGGCATCCAGGCACCCTGTCCATACTGTGATCAAAAAACAAATATTAGTCCCCCCTCCCTGGTCTATAGTAAACCCCCTCTCACCCATGTAAGTAAAGAGCTGTGACAAATTCTTAATCCTAAACAAATTATTCCAAATATTTCCTCCTACAGAGTCCTGCAATGTATAGATTCCAGCCTCAAAAATCAGTAGCAGCAGGGGTGAGTAGACTGAGTGAAACAAGAATGAGAAAGGCAAACATTTATATTACTGAGGGGAACTTGGGAGGAATATGTCAGTCCTCCTGAAAGTGAGATTTTTGGTTTGATTCCTGGTAGTCTGCAACCAAAGTTTGCCCTCTGTAGTGGAAGAAGGGGTCCATACAAAGGCAATGAAGGGTTACCCAGTAGGAACGAGAGAAGATTTGCTCCTACCTGCCCATTATTGACAGCGGCATGCTGAGGAGAAACGGCAAATATCGCCATTGTCAGGAACTTCTTGAGCTCCGTCACCGTATCGAATGAGGATGGGATTCCTATGAATGGAAGAAAAAATTAGGTCTGGGTCAGGTAATAATGGGGTAGGTGTTTTCTACACAGGGAAGTTTGCTGCATGCCTATGCATCTCACCCAGCAGATTTTCAGTATAGTTGAAGTTAAGAAAACTCAAGCTCACAGTTCAGAAAAAATGAATTCCTTTGAGGGATTCCTCACCTTTGAAAGAGCAGGACGTGGGGTTGTTTCGATTCATACAGTGTTTGGGGGGTGGGGTCTGTGTTACAGTGAACAAGCACACCAGTCCTATCACTGAAGAGCTGGCAACCTAGAATCTGACAGAAGTTACATAGGGGAGAAAGATGGAAGTCCCGAAAGAGTCATGTCCCACAGCTACTTTGAGATCCGTATTTATTTCTGATTTCCAAACTATGGAGCTTGGACAGCAAGCCAAAATGTGCTTTGAACATCTGTCTGAGTGAGCTGGGGTTCACTGTACAGCATGAAACAGCTTTATTGGAACACAGTGCTAAAACCCACAGTGGAGGGTCATTGTCAGGAATGGCGGGAGAAGCGGCTCAAGCAAGGTTACTAGCAAATGAACTGTAAGCGCGCGCGGGGGAAACTCCCGGCGGGAGAGTTACTTAATGGGCGGGAGATGACTCCCTCCTCCCCTCATCTTCACAGGACTGGAAAATTCTCATAAACTCAAGAATAGCCCAAAGCCCACATTCAAGGCCACCGTGATAAGACTGAGCGGCAGAGAAGAAGCTCCCACGTTACTTCCAGCATACCTACGCAAGCGCAATGCAGGGACGAGATAGGGAACACAGAACAATGGACTCAGTGTAAAATAGCAAACAGACATTTCTGACAGGAGAGGACATTTACCAGAAGACTTTCGACTCAGGAACCCTTCTGTAAAGATGTCTTTTATCCAGCCCTGTAGTTCATAATCTTTTTGCACAGTTTCGTCGCTTGAATAATAGAAGTCAACAATATCGGAGACAAAACTGAAGGAGGAAAGAGAGAAGCAGAAAGCAAGTCAGCCTGCAGAGCTGGGGAACAGCTGGTCTCCCAAGAAAATCCCCCTCCCCACGGTATCCCAGAAAGGGTGGGACAATGAGTGGAGTTATCCAGAGGATTAAGCACGAGCCAGAATATCGAGTTCTATCAGTGAGTTTGGGGGCAGTCTGGAGCTTTGGAGTCTGAAGGAGAGGTCTGAGCAGAGGAAAGCTCTCTCCCTGAATGACCCCTGGGAGTTACTGTCTCTAAACCTAATCTAGAGGGAAAGCATGGCTCTCTAGATTCAGAAAAGAGAGAGCAATGGGTCCTTTCTGCATTAGACCTTAAATCCTGGTTCAACCCTGTCCCTGAACTTACATTCTACACTTCACTCGAGTTCACCCCTGTGATTATCTTGGGGTATTTTTTGTTTCTACATTACATTGAGGTCACCTCAATTTCGCCCCACACTTGTCCCAGGATAAATAGATGCTGTTATAACCAGGGATAAATACAAGGTATTGTGGTCGAATCTGTATTTGCATTTTAAAATCAGTCTCGTGCTGCATTTGTATTTTTAAATCAGTTTCGTGCTGCTTTGACGCTGGTCAAATCTGCATCTGCATATTTAAATCAGTTTCGTGCTGCTGTGACGCCATCGAGCACAGAGAAAGACAGTGTCACAGCAGCATGAAACTGATTTAAAAATGCAGATGCAGATTCGACCGCTGTCTTTCTCTATGCTTGACGGCGTCACAGCAGCACGAAACTGATTTTAAAATGCAAATACAGATTCGACCTGTGTTGCGGGTTGAACTCTGATAAAACCAGGGATGAGATCCAAGTGCCGAAAGGACCCAAGAGAGAGCAGAATGACACGGGAGAGTCCAAGGGCGCTAGACTGCACTGTACCACTTCAGATCACAGGTACAGAATGCCAGTTTGGAATGCACCCCTATGTTCAAAAAGGTACCTTCCTGAAAACAGAAAAACAATGCATCTGGGATAAAGATCCTACCCAGCATTCTCCCACGTGTGCTAATTTTCCTTTTAACCACTGTGGATAAGGAGTTTGCTGGTTTCGGACACAGACATCCTGGGTCTGGGGAGTGGAAGGAGAGGTGCTTCTGGAATCCTCTGCACCTCAGGGAAGTGGTGGAGAACTCCCCGGAGGACACACCCTTCCCTTATCCCTCCCCCAAATGGATCCACCTCCTTGCCTTCCTGACCTTTCTATGGCTGCCCAGATCTCCAGGCCATCATCCTTGTAGTAGTAATTGGTCAACGAACACACATCGCGCTCCTCTAAATCTTCTGGGAGGCACAGGGAGGAATAGGTCAGGGCTTCCAGGCCTCTACTGCAAAGCTGGTTCAAGCCCTCATACCCAAGACCAGTTGCCTGGGGAAAAGGGAGAAATGGGAGATGCACCTTACACGAGAGCCATTTCTTGTACCTGGCAGCTCATGTTTTAAAGAGTTTACTGTAATGGACTGATGAAGGACCTGAAGTCTCAAAAGGGGCATTGAGTGACCTTTCTAAAAGATTAGCTGTTCAAGCTTGAACATTAATGTATCACATGAGACAATACATCTGGTGCCTGTGTTTAATTTGTCCAGTGACAATCTATAGGGAATGTTTGGGAATATTCCATGACCTCATGCCAGATCCACCAGTGACTGCAGTTAGTCCTGATTATTGCAGAGCCCAGAGCAACAGACAGATAAAAGTCAGTTTTTTCATGTATTATTAAATTATTATTATTATTTATTCAATTTATACCCCGCCCTATCTCACAAGTTCAAGGAAGTTTTAATCAATTTATTTCTTTATTGCTTACTCTATTTCTATCTTGCCTTCTTTCCACCACAGCAAGCCAAGATGGTGTACAGAGACTCTCATAACATGAAGCAAACCTGCTTCGATTCTGCAATCGCCCTCTGACAAGTCATTGATTGGCTAGGCTAACTAGTTTGTGCCAAAAGAGGGTATGTATAACTCACCGTGTCAAAGACACCGTCTTTATTGATGAGGAGATCCCGGGCCAAGTTGTTGATGTTAAAGGTGTAGCGGATGTGAGGTATTAAGAGCTGGAAGAAAGGCAAATGCCAAAATGTGTGAATTGTATTAATTGATTAATTTATATTTACACATGATTTATACAATCATACATCATTTTTAAGCTACTAAAGAAATTGCAAAAAGACTGTTTTGGGGAGGAAGTGGGTAGCAAAGAAGGCTCCCTCTCTAATACCCATTCAGAGTGAGGGCAAAGTTGCCTGCCTTTGCTCTGAACTGGGTTCATAATGATGCAGTGTAGCCAGAACTGACTGGCTACATAGCATTGTGATATAATTATATTTATTGCATGATCCCTGGTTGACTGGGATCACTGAAGGAAAAGTAAAGTCAAGGAAATGGCTCCAAGCAAGAGCAGAGAGCAGAAAACTGCTGCAAAAAGCAACCCAAACATATATCCTGAAGGGTTTGGTGCAATGTTCCCTCTAAGCTGAGTTAGTGTGAGATAGCTCACAGCTTTTTAGCCTCTGGCTCACACATTTTTGTCTTAGCTCACAGTCGCTCACAAAGTAGAATTTTGTTCACAAGACTCCACAGCTTAGAGGGAGCATTGGTTTGAGGTGTGTGTGTTTCTGTATGTGTGTGTAGATTCTGAGCTTGGACCACCCATTCCAAAAGATCTATCATGCAAAAACACGTCTGCATATTAAGATAATAAGATATGCTCAATTCACCATTTGATGTCTGATTAGTCTTCATAATTTATTCTCTTTCTGCCAGGACGATCAGGAGCTGAAAGCCGGGCAAAACGAGGACTTCCGACCTGTCAAAGTCCTCTCATGCCCTTTGGCTTGCCTGCCGCACCCAGATCTTTCCAGTGTGTTATCTCTCTGATTAAAATGTTCTGTAGTGTACTTCACTTTGCACGTCCCCAGTGTCAAATGTTAGTTTTTGGAAGATGCAACACTCCAACTGCAGTAGACAAGTCTGTATTTCAAGATGTGATTAAATAACATACAAAGTACCTAAAGCAATGTACAGCAGGTAGGTATCCCATTACTGAATTTAGAACCTCCACCAAAAGGGGGGAGGGGGTTTGAATAAAAAACAAGAGCAAATATTGAGGGCAAAGCTGGAAAGGCGCATTCAATTAAACAGGCGTCTTGTGGCACCCACGGGACTAACTTGGTTTCATTCCAGTATAAACATATGGGGGCTAGAAACTACTTTGTCAGATGCATGAGGTAACATGAACATACAAAGCTGCGTGATACTGAATCAGAACATCAGTCAACTTTTCCTTTAAGTGGAGATGGGATTGAACCTGGGACCCCCTCTGCATGCCAAACTGATGCTCTACCACTGAGCCACAGGCTGTGGTCACACGGCAGGCTAATTGTGATTTGTTCCCTCTATAGATTTGATCAGGAATTCCCCCCCCCAGGTTGGGATGATCACACATCCCTGCCCAAACCGCATTGCATGACGAGGCTCTAGGCACTATCTAGATAGCCGCACAAGTTTTTTTTTTTAAAAAAAATTGCTTTGCACATGCGCATATGCACACGGCTGAATCATCACCCCCACCTGGACTCGCCGTACTCCCTTGTTTTTACAGTCCCCCCACCCCAAACAGAGAACAAATAATAAGTAATAAACATTAGATTTTTGTTCTTGTTGTTCTGCTTGGGGAACAGCCTGGAGTAAGATGATTCCTTAAGTATTTTTTTAAAAATGTATACGTTCCTAGGCTTCATCTTTTAACTGAGAGCCCCCTGGAAATGGCACCAGCAGCTCGGAGGGTCAGAAAGTCTTGGTGTCACAGGAAGGGGACCGAGAGGCAGCCGGGAGAGGCGCTCTTGGGGGACTTCACCTGGGAAGGTGGCCGCAGTTCCTCTGCCAAACCAGTGTTGCGCAGCTGGTGCAGGCCCTTGTGCTTGGGCTCCATGATGCAGCATCCCTGGCCCACCAGGCGGGCAGAACGCAGCCATTGTCAACCCACCTGGCTGCCCGCCAGCCAGACTGTCCAGCTCTTCCTTCCCCACCCACCTGCCTCACCCCTGAGCAACTTTCCACACCACTTCCTGCTGCCTGTCTTCAGACAATGGGACCAGCCCTGGCCTGACGCCGCTGGCAAGCTGGACACACTCCCCACCACCAGGCACACTCCCTCATAACACCACAGCTATATGCACTTGAATGTTTAAATATTGAATTTGTTCAGCGCAGGATTGCTCCTGTGCTCGATGGAGGAAGCTGGGGGGGGGGGTAACCTCATCACGTGAAGGATGGTCAGATGACCTAATCACAATCATTGCACGAGAGATGGCTGCCCAGATTGGCAAAATCATGGATTCAAAGTGCAAATACCCAGAAAGTACTTGATATTCCCGGTGTTGGAAAACTCGCTAGGGAACTGGGAGGATTGCGCGACTGAGCCCACTTTGGTGCGGGAGGTGGATGCGGCATCTGATCAGCAATTTTAAATGCGAGAGAGAACAGTGGTGAAACCCGATCAAAATGACCGTGTGACCATGGCCACAGTCTCTCCCCGAGGTCCTCAGGAACGGGACATACACAGAGAAAGTTATGAAACCAAAATCTGCAAGCGGTGAGGTCTAAAGTGCCATGAAATGTGAGAAGTTCAGGATCTGTGTGGTTTCAACCAGGCTAAATTAATTTGGAAAGGGGCTGTGGCTCAGTGGCAGAGCATCTCGTTTGCATGCAGAAGGTCCCAAGTTCAATCCCCAGTATCTCCAGTCAAAGTGATGTGGAAAATTGCAGTCTGAAACCCTGTAGTGATGCTACCAGTCTGAGTCGACAATACTAACCCTGGTGGACCAAAGGTCTAATTGAGTATCAGGCAGCTTCATGCATTCATGTGTACTCAAAGCAATACTAGATCAGCAATGAACTCCTTGGTGTGGACGGACCCACTAGAGCCAGGGGGGACTTCTTAGCACTTGGATTAGTAACTTGCTATGAGAAACCCTACATAAGAACATAAGAGAAGCCAATGCTGAATCAGGCCAATGGCCCATCCAGTCCAACACTCTGTGTCATACAGCGGCCAAAAATATCAGGGGCCATCAGGAGGTCCAGCAGTGGGGCCAGGACACTAGAAGCCCTCCCACTGTTGCCCCCCCACCAAGCACCAAGAATACAGAGCATCCCTTGCCCCAGACCGAGAGTTCCTATCATAAGAACATAAGAGGAGAAGCCAGTGTTGGATCAGGCCAATGGACAATCCAGTCCAACACTCTGTGTCACACAGCGGCCAAAAATACCAGGGGCCATCAGGAGGTCCAGCAGTGGGGCCAGGACACTAGAAGCCCTCCCACTGCCCCCCCCAGCACCAAGAATAGAGTGCCTCACCTGCCCCAGACTGAGAGTTCCCATCTATACCCTGTGGCTAATAGCCACTGATGGACTTCTGCTCCATATGTTTATCTAATTCCCTCTTGAAACTGTCCATGTTTGTAGCTGTTTGTAGCTGTTACCTCTCGAGAAGTAAGCCATTCATCCACTGCATGGGAATGACTAGCATTTTAACTGCTCTGACTTGCACTCTACTGTTGTTCACGTTTCTATTGTGATTAAACTGGGTATGTGAGACACTGTTGTAGATTCCACACACATACACATTTGGAAGAAGATCTCACCAATGCATCGGGAATTCTCTGCAGATTTTGCCCCCTGTACTTTCCCCCTTATTGAGGTTAGAAGCAGAATCCCTCCCTTGCCCCAGTCTCACCTTGTAGAGCGGGTGGCACGAGGGCAAATGGCGGAGGGTCGCCAGGGCGAAGACTTCTGCCAGCAGGTGTGTCCGGAGCAGGTGGGCCACGGCTTGGTGCACATGGAAGTGGGAGTTCCGCACCCAGGTCTTGGCCAGGATCCAGTCCCATTCAGAGTCACTGGGCAGGAAGATGGGAGCCTCCGGGCCTGGGGTCTGGCTCAGCTGTGGGAAGAGGAGGCAACCAACATGGGATCTCGGCTTCCAAAAAGTAGTTCTTTTCTGCTCATGCACACCTCCATATAGACTGCTGTGGCAGGGAAATGACGGACAGCGGTTGCCTGTTTGGCATCTAAAACAACTCCTCCTTACGTTCATTTTCTTCTCTTACTTCTACAGTGAATGAGTGCCAAGGATAAAAATGTCTTGCGTCTGTGCTGAAAACTCTGCTTCTGTCACCCTTCCTTGTGGCTGCTGTGAATACTCTTCTCCGTGTTATCTTCTTAATAGATTCTTTATAGATTCTTTTCCCAGTGAAAGGCAGGAGAGGGCTGTTGTCCCTCTCCACTGCAAGGGAGAGTCACCAGCTTGAGGCACCAGCTGCCAACCTTTCCCAGTCTATTCTGGTTTGATTGGGGTGTGAGAGGCAACCACCATGCAAACGGCACATAACTGGTCACGTAGCCCATCAAGGAAGGTGATCTGAAGGTTTTTGCGGAATTGAAGGAGGTTTGCATCATGTTAGGACAAGTCGCTGTACACCATCCTGAATAATAATTCACCCCTCCTGGATAATTTTGTGTCATCTGCAAACTTGGCCACTACACTACTCACGCCTAGTTCCAGATCATTTGTGAATAAATCAAATAGTACCGATCCTTGTGGGACCGCACTGCTTACCTCCCTCCATTGTGAAAACTGTCCATTGATTCCTACTTTTTGCTTCCTGTCATTTAACCAATTTTTAATCCACAACTGCTAAGTTGAGTCAAGAGTGTTTGGTGAGGTATCTTATCAAAAGCCTTTTGGAAGTGTGAGGAAATAATGTCTACTGGGTCACCATTGTCTACATGCTTGTTTAGTTTCTAAAGAACTCCAAAAGTTTGGTGACTGGTGCAAAGCAGTTTCCTCCTGTGGAGGTTCATGCAAGCTGTCTTTCCTGTGTTTTATGGCTTCAGACCCCTTTCCTGGAAACACTCTGAAAGAGCACCCACAGCCATTTAGAGCTCTGCCCTGTTCCACCACCACTGAATGAACTCCCAAACCAGGGCCCACAACAGTCTGAAATGGTTAAGAACATAAGAACATAAGATTAGTCAATGTTGGATTAGGCCAATGGCCCATCCAGTCCAACACTCTGTGTCACACAGGGGCCAAAAATACCAGATGCCATCAGGAGGTCCAGCAGTAGGGCCAGGACACTAGAAGCCCCTCCCACTGTTGCCCCCCCCAAGCACCAAGAAGACAGAGCATCACTTGCCCCAGAGTTCCTATCTATCCCTTGTGGCTAATAGCCACTGATGCACTTCTGCTCCATATGCTTATCTAATTCCCTCTTGAAGCTGTCCATGCTTGTAGCCTCTTACCTGGATGGCGAGAGGCATGAGCTGCCCTTGACGTGTGAGGTGCAGCAGGCAGATGGGGGCTGCAATGTACTGCTGGAGCTTGTTATTCCGGCCGGCGGTGATCCCATCCAGAATGTGGTAGTCGGCAATGTAGATGGTCCCTTTCTGCAGGGGAGATGGGTGGAAAGGGAAACTTGCATTTGGGGTGGGAACAGGCCCCAGCTTTTAGAACTATGATCCTGTTTTTATCTGTCAGAAATATTTGCATCCCATCTTCCCATCAAATTCCCAATTAAGAAATAAATGTATCGAGTCCTGTATAAAATCTGCCCCAGTCTTGCAAAATCCTTGTCGTTCTGCTCTGTCCAGATTCTGCTGAAGAATTAGAGCACATGCATCACACAGCCCAAATTTCTTACCTTCAGCTCTTCCGTTAAGGTGGTGCCTTTGCCCAAGGAACTGGCCACCATATCTTGGGTAACGGGGAAATTAGGGGGGATCTCTGTGCATTTCCGGATCAAGTTTGGGTTCAATCCATTCAGGAACTGGTAGCCGAAGAATGCGTCTTCCTTCCAGTGTTCTATGATGTACTCTGGAAGACGCACAGGTTCAGTGGTGGATTCAACTGGGCAGAATCCATTTGTGGGGTGTGGGGCAGAGGAATCTATTGATCAGTGTTAAGTGGGCAGGGAATGAAGATTTCTGGATTCAGTAGGGATCAAAGTGGTTTTCAGTCGGCTATTAGAGGGAGAAGAGCAGACAGGATTCCCAGGATTTGCTCCCAGTGAGTTTCCTATTAGTGTGGAAGGACGAGTTGAGAACCAGTTGTGATTTCTGAAGACTGTTCCCCAGCCCTAGCGTGTTCCAGATGTAACTGAATCTGGAGGTACAGCCACGACCGGGTGCTACTGCCAATGACATTCTAATAGAGCCACCCTCTTACCTATCATGTCATTCTTCTTGAAAAAGAAGACCTTCTTGATGTCATCCAGGGTTTTCCAAGACTTCTTGCTGGTCGAGTATCCCTTCAGTCTCTGTTCCACCACCCTAAAGAAGTCAAGAAGGGGCAGAAAGATAAGAGTACCTGGGGAGAGAATCCGATTCTATTGATATGTCTTTGGAACAGCCTTGACCATAAAACGAGATTGAAAAAGAAGCAGGAGGGAAACATTTAAGATGAAAAGGAATGCTCTCTGCCTTTTCTCTGAGGAAGGGGGATCCTGTACATAACAACTTCTGCTTCCACAGTGAAGGAAAAGCTTAGGGAGCCAACTAACCCTCATGCCGGGATAATGCCCACTATTACTCCACCAAACACAGTTTCAGAGGGTTACCCATGTTGTTCTGCAGTAGAACGGCCAGATACAAGTCCAGGTGAACCATAGAAGGTGACAAGATTTTCCGAAGGATATGAGCTTTTGAGAGTCAAAGCTCCCTTCGTCAGCCTCTTTGAATCTCGCAAGCTCAATTCCTGAAATTCCTCTTAGTCTCTAAGGTGCTCCTGGACTGTTCCTGAGCCGCCCTGCTCCACAGAGAAAGTGGATGGTACCTGGCACTGCCATAATCACAGTAATGGGTTCAGCCATGGTACCACCTTTACTTGCCGTAACCACGTTTCTGTTTCCTTTGCATGACTTACGTCACGGCGGCACGTGAGAAAAAAAGAGAGCATTTGGTGAAAGAAAATCGGGAGTTGGTTTCCAGGTCAGAAGTCGAGTTGACATCCAGACAGCGAGGCATTCCGGGGGCATACTCCTTCCACCTGCACCGAAGAGGCCGATAATTACCATTAGGAACTCTGCGCTCACATGTTTTCATAACCTTGGGACATGGAACCTAGGAATTCTGTCTCCCCTAGCAGGACACTAGCATGGAGTTAGGGGGAACTCTTCAGAGCCCTCAAGCATTGGTACTCACTGATAGGATTCCCGCCTCTCTTCCAGTTCTTTCTTCCGGTGGTCTGGGAGGGGGTCTTCAGGAGCAGTTATCCCTATAGGGGGAGAAGAGGTCAGGGGATATCAGTGGCTTCAGGATGGAAATAATCACTGGAGTGAGTCGGTATTCCAGGACAGGAGCTGGTTACAGCTGTTATGTCCAGACATGTACAATCTTCCACTCAGGCTTAACTGCTGTGGGTGCTAATAGACAGCATAAGGAGGCATGCCTGGACTTGTCTGGCAGGCCGCCTAGAGGGAGTGTGGAGAGGCATGCCTGGGCTTGTCTGGGCAGGTCACCTAGTTGGAGCTTGAAGCCCCAGAACAAAGGCAGGCAGGCTCCTGGAACCTGCCTGCGGATTGGCCCCTGGGTGCAGCCGGCCAATCTGGAGCCTGGGGGCCATTTGATCTCACCAATCGCATGGGGGCTGGGAGTGGCTTAGATGTATACAGGTTGTGATCACACGCACAAGTAGCCCAGCCATAGGCACGAAATGCTGGGTGGATTTCAAGGGCGCGATCACACGAGAACATCTGTCCAGCATCCCGGAGTCATCGGCAACCCATTTTGCTCCACCGCAGAAGCAGGGTAAAACGACACCAGGGAAAGTCCAGTAGCAAATGGGGTTGCTACGGGCCATGGACAGACTTTCCTCTGTGTGATTGTGCTAGCGCACTCTCATGGCGTTGGGATGGTGCAAGATGGGGAGACAGTAGCTCTCTCCCAGATGGCTCCACCTGGGTTCTCGGTCCTTCACCAATCACAGACAGTGGGGCGGGGGAGGAGTGGTACTACTCATTTGGGAGGCTTACTCCTTCAGGGCGCTCCCGCCACTGAAGCTTGCGGATATCGAGTGCTCAGGCCTAGTGTGGGAAGCCAGGAAGAGTCTGGCTATCTGGCTGGTGTACCGTCCACCTAACACACCAACCGACAGCCTGCCATCTCTGGTCAAGGCTGTGTCGGGCTGGGCATTGGAGTACCCTAGGCTGATAGTCTTGGGCGACTTCAATGTCCATGCCGACGATGCGGCCTCTGTACCGGCGATGGACCTGGCCCAAGGACTCACCCAATTCGTAATGGCCCACACACATCAGGCTGGGCATATGCTCGACCTGATCTTCGTGGTGGGGGTTACAGTGGGCTGGATCACTGCTCTTGCAATGCCATGGTTGGACCACCATGCCCTGAAGGCCCGTCTGGATGTGTCGCCCCACCCCTGTTTAGGTGGTGAGCGTGTTTTGGCTTGCCCACGGAGCCAAATGGACCCTCAGCGGTTTCAGATGGCTCTGCAGGATTCTATACCCCCTGGTGGCTCGTTAGATGAGCTCGTCGAGGACTGGCACAGCTGGCTCTCAGCAGCCATCAAAGAGAATGCACCCTGATGCCCTCTGCAACCCCGGTCTAAGGGTGCTCCTTGGTTTACTGAGGAGCTGCGGCTGATGAAACAAGGGCTTAGGTGGCTGGAGAGAAGGTGGCGGCGCACCCACGACGAAGCAACAAGAGCATCTTATAGGATGTTTATGCGATCCTATGAGATGGCAATCAAAGCTGCGAAGAGACAATTCTATGCTGCTGCGATTGCATCTGCTAGCTCATGCCCAGCACAAATGTTTAGAACTAGTCGGTCGTTAACAGAGCTGCCCCAGGGCAGACCAAATGCTAGGGAATTGGATATTGGATGTGAGACTTTTGCGAGCTATTTTGCAGATAAAATCTTGCTGCTCCGCTGCGATCTTCCCGCCACAGTTGAGACAGTGAGTGAACTCAAGGCTCCATGCACGTCTTCTGGTTCTATTCTGGATTATTTCAGTCCACTCAGCCTTGAGGAAGACAAAAATTGCTCTCAACGCTACGCCCAACCACATGCAGCCTTGATATGTGTAGTGGTTAAGTGTGCGGACTCTAACCTGGGAGAACTGGGTTTGATTCCCCACTCCTCCACTTGCACCTGGCTGGATGACCTTGGGCAAGCCATAGTTCTGATAAGAGCTGTCCTTGAAAAAGAGCAGTTTCTGTCAAGAACTCTCTCAGCCCCACCTACCTCACAGGGGGTGTCTGTTGTGGGGAGGGGAAGGGAAGGGAGTTTGTAAGCCGCTCTGAGACTCCTCTGGGTAGTGAAGGGCGGGGTATAAATCCAATCTCTTCTCTTCTTCTTCTTCTTCATGGCTTATAAAAGCTGTCCGTGAGGGGCTACAAGGTGTCCTCAGGGATAGTATCAACCAGTCCTTCATCGATGGCCTGTTCCTGGGAGCACTCAAGGGAGCGATGGTCTGCCCCCTACTGAAAAAACCATCTTTGGACCTGGCCGAATTGGCCAACTACCGGCCGGTCTCTAATTTGCCCTATTTGGGCAGATTACTTGAGAGAGCGGCGGCGATTCAGTTGCAGAGCTTTATGGATGACACTTCCACGCTTGACCCATTCCAGTCCAGCTTCTGACCAGGTCATGGGACTGAGACGGCACTGGTCGCCCTCACGGATGACCTCTGGAGGCATCTGGATCGAGGCAGCATGGCAGGACTGTTGTTGTTAGACCTGTCGGTGGTGTTTGATACTGTCGACCATCAGTTACTGATCCACTGCCTCGCCGACACTGGGATTCAGGGGCTTGCCTTGCAATGGCTTGTCTCCATTCTTCAAATTTGGGGGCAGAGGGTGGCACTAGGGGAGCAGACATCCCAGAGGTACCCGCTGGTTTGCGGGGTTCCTCAAAGGGCACTACTGTCCTCAATGTTATTTAACATCTACATGCGCCCCCTCGCCCAGATTGCCCAGAGGCATAGGCTAGGGTGTCATCAATATGGAGATGACACCCAGCTATATCTGTTGCTGGGCGGCTGGTCCGACTCTACCCCAGATGACCTGGAGCGGGCGCTTTGTGACGTGGTGGGTTGGCTTAGGCTGAGTTGATTGAAATTGAATCTGATGAAGACGGAGGTCCTATGCCTGAGTCGGAGTGGATCGGGGGTAGGATCGCCATTGGTGCCAGCGCCGAGGGTTAGGAGCTTGGGAGTGCTCCTGGATGCCTCCTTAACAATGGAGGCTCAGGTAGCAGCCACTGCCAAGGTGGCCTTTTTCCATCTGCGGCTGATTAGGCAGTTGGTTCCCTTCCTCGAACGCAGTGACCTGGCAACAGTGATTCATGCTATGGTCACCTCGAGATTAGACTACTGCAATGCTCTCTAGATGGGGCTGCCCTTGTCTCAGATCTGGAAGCTT
This sequence comes from Gekko gecko, assembly GCA_029375565.1. Lineage (NCBI taxonomy): Eukaryota > Metazoa > Chordata > Lepidosauria > Squamata > Gekkonidae > Gekko > Gekko gecko. The sequence continues at coordinate 55,964,162 of JAPDNY010000015.1, read as the reverse complement.
CAGCTAGTGCAGAATGCGGTGGCCAGGCTGTTGATGGATCTCTCTATATGAGACCACATCCAGCCTGTAAAGTTCCTCATCATAGGCTCCTAAGTAAGCTCAATAGTCATGGGATAAAAGGACAAGTCCTCTTGTGGATCAAAAACTGGCTTATAAATAGGAAACAGAGAGTGAGTATAAATGGGAAACTTTCTCAGTGGAGGATGGTAAGCAGTGGGGTACCACAGGGATCGGTACTCGGTCCGATCCTTTTTAACTTGTTTATTAACGATTTAGAAGTGGGAGTAAGCAGTGAAGTGGCTAAATTTGCAGATGACACAAAGTTGCTCAGGGTGGTGAAAACCAGGGAGGATTGTGAGGCACTCCAAAGGGATCTGTCGAGGATGCGTGAGTGGGTGGTAATGTGGCAAATGGGGTTCAATGTGGCCAAGTGCAAAGTAATGCACATTGGAGCCAAAAATCCTAAATATAAATACATGTTGATGGGGTCTGGACTGGCAGAGACTGACCAAGAGAGAGATCTGGGGGCTGGAGGGGAGGGGTTTGAGGGAGAGGCTCCAAACTCACAGGGTAGATGATGGAGCCTCTCCCCAAGATACCCTATGTTTTCACCATTGACTTCAATGGCCCATAGGATATAATGGGGCCAAATTGCCGCCGAATTTCTTTCATTTCCTCCTTCCCTTCTCTCCTTTTCCTCTTTCCCTCCTTCTTCCTCTCTCTCTCTCTCTCTCTTTCTTTCTTTCTTTCTTTCTTTCTTTCTCTCTTTCTTTCTTTCTTTCTTTCTTTCTTTCTTTCTTTCTTTCTTTCTTTCTTTCTTTCTTCCCTCCTTCTTTCTCTTTCTCCTCCTTTCCCTGTTTCCCTCCTTCTTCCCTCTCTTTCTTTCCCTCCTTCTTCCTTCTTCCTTCTTCCCTTCTTCCTCCTTCCCTCCTTCCCTCCTTCCCTCCCTCCTTCCCTCCCTCCTTCCTTCCTTCCTTCCTTCCTTCCTTCCTTCCTTCCTTCCTTCCTTCCTTCCTTTCTTTCTTTCTTTCTTTCTTTCTTTCTTTCTTTCTTTCTTTCTTTCTTTCTTTCTTTCTTTCTTTCTTTCTTTCTTTCTTTCTTTCTTTCTTTCTTTCTTTCTCTCACCTTCTTCTCTTCTCTTTTTCCTCCTTTCCCTCTTTCCCTCCTTCTTCCCTCTCTTTCTTTCCCTCTTTCTTTCCCTCTTTCCTTCTCTCTACTCTCTCTCTTTCCTTCCCTCTTTCCTCCTTCTGTGGCCCAACTCTCATGAGAAGGAGTTTAAACTTTAAACCCCTTCTCTCTTAGCTCCCCCACCCAGGCCAGCTAGGGAAGGGAAGGGGAGGCTTTCGAAGATGCCTCCCCCCTTTTGCTTCCTCTTCTGACATCATTTTCGGTGATGTCAGGGGGCATGGCATATGCTAATAGCCTAGTAGCTCATTAGCATACCATATGCTAATGAGCTCCTGCAGCTCTTTTTCTATGAAAGGACCCCTGAGTAAACCTAAAACTAATTAGCGGGGAGGAGGCAAGGGAAAGAGGAAGAGCGGAGGCACCGGGAACTTCTCCTGCCTGCTCCGGTTTCCCCCGGGGGTGGGGGTGGAGTATGTGTGCACTTCCTTCTTGCAAAGTGGAAGGAGCTGCACCGTGAAGGGAGCCAAGAGTTGCTGTAGTTTGCTTTGAATCGCAACATTGTCAGTTGGAGACGTGACTGTTATGTATTGAACGGTGAATCAAGCCTATCCTTTTCCATGCTAAGCTTGATTCTGAATGTGGATTCTAAGCTGTCGCATTCTTATTGGTCGGTTTCTGCGAAACCAGTGTAAATAGCCAATCACTGTGTGATAATGTTGCAAAGAGGGAACAGTCCTGATTGGTCTTTATCCCTGCAATGCCATTGGTCTTTAACTTGATATGGGTGTGGCTTTGACAGCCCGGGAGAGTTTAAAAAGGAGCTGTGCTCCACTGTTTGTGTTGTGTGTTCCTGAGTTGGTGTTTGTCGTTAATAAAAACTGAAATCACTTGTTGAGCTTACTTTGTTGTTGAGTCTCATACTTAACAGTGACCCTTTGGTGGAGGGGGCGTGGCCATGGGGAGGAGAGAGGGAGGGGGAGAGAAGGCTCCTCCTCCTCTGCCTTGGTAAGTCCTTTCTCTGCGCAGCCACAGTGAACTCTGTTTTACTTTTTGGTTGTTTTTAAACTCCCCCCCTACATATTTTAAAGTTTTTAGATTTTTGTGCACACCTGGGGAGCGAGCTACATGTGCAGGATAATATTTTTTGCTTCCACGCGGCCCCAGTCTGTGGAAATAAGTATCCGCACAGAGAGGGAGCCCTTGGGAATTAGATATATAGACGTTCTTCAAATGCCCTCACTATGAGGTGGTGCATAGAGAGATTATCACCCCACTGATAGGGAAGAAACTCAGGTCTGTCATGAAAAAACAAACTGGAATTTCTTTTAATTGACAAACATCCCAAGACTACCCATCAAGTAGCCAGGTTCTGTAAGGTGATACTTAGGTCATGGAAATTGTTTAGTGGCTAGATGTAAATGCAATTTTTATACTAGATTTGAATGTGCTGCATTTGGAAGTGCTCTATTTTATATTTAAAAATTTTATCTAATAGTTTTTAATTTCCTGGAATGCATTCTCTGTAACTTATATATATCTGTAAGCATATCTGGTCTAAGGACTGTAATAGAAATAAACTAAACTAAACTGTCCCTCCCTTCACTTAAGAACCCCCAAATCTGAGCCTCATGTAGCAAAGCCGCTCTATTTTACCGAGCCACTGAAAAGTAGCTCATTTGTGCAAATGTGCACTCCAAATGGAAAATGCTCAGTGTTGGCAACTGTCTTGAAAATTCCCTCTCTGTGCCTGTTCTGCAAAGGTGATTGGCTGGAGGGTCTTGTTGCACCTCCCTTGCCAGGATCCAATGGGAAGGAACAGGGCTTTTTTTTTGTAGAAAAAGTCCAGCATAATAGGCCACATCCATGACAGCACAGCTCATTAACATATTAGGCCACACCCCCATGTTACCAGAAGTGTGATCATCCCGCCACACCCACCGTTTGCTTCTTATTCTGTTTACCTTGTTTGTTGTCAAAACCCCAGGGCTTTCTTTTGTAACAGGAACTCCTTTGCATGTTAGGCCACACAGCCCTAATGTAGCCAGTCCTGATGAGTTTCTGCTGTTGGGTGTGGCCTATTATGCTAATGAGTTCCTGCTGGGCGTGGCCAACTCAGGAGCCAGCCGGAACTTCGTCCCTGTGCGTTCCTGCCCAGAAATAGCCCTGGGAAGGAAGGAAGCCGTTGCTTGGCAAATGAATGGGATCACAGGGAAACAGGCATGCCTACAGGCTACACATTCCGTCTCTGCAGCTTGTCTGCAAAAATGTCTTGAATTGATACCCGGATGGGATTGAGACTCAAGAATCCAGAATGTAAGGCCAAACTTTGCCCCCAGTACTAGCGACACTTTGTGTCACTTCTGGTTTAGCAAAGTAGGGAAATCCTACAAGAGGGACACACAGACCATGAGTAACTTTATAAGGGGGCGGCATCCTTGGAGCAGATCTCCTTACCTTTCCCCTCTCTGAACTCCACGGTGCTGCTGCTTTCGATCCACTGGTAGACTGGGAAGTTGTAGGTCTTGCCCTGTGGGGACGTCACCTTGACAAAGTTGCAGTACCAGCTGTCTTGTATGATCGACAAATGTTTTTTGGTGAACTGGATGAGCAAAATATCCCCCAGGTCTTGGGGACAGGTGATTTTGTACTTGCTGTCCTGAAATGGTGGGGAGGGGAGACGTTCCAAATTCCAGTGGCATCAGAACAAAGCAGAGGAAATTCAAAGCTCGAATGGCTCAGCTCCCAACTCCCACCCCTCATCCTGGGATCTAGTTTTCTGGCTCTCATTGGAGATTGGGGCCCAATCTGCCCCTAGCATTTGCTCCGCTGTCTTACCAAACCCACACAGGAACAGAAATTCCCGCCTGCATTGCATGCCCCTTTCACTTTTATCGATTGACGGATTTTCCATCTATTCAATTACCTTTATCGGCATTGACATTAGAAAGAATAATATACAAAAGTTAAGGTAATAACAAATACCAGTCTAAGAGGAAACCGTTCTAAAATAGCCTAAAATCAATGTAAAATAAGTCTCGGTTTCATATCTCCTGGATACAAGTCATATTACAATACTGTACTACGAATAAAAAGAGCAGCTGGCAGGGAACTCTGCCACAGGAACGGTTATATTTTCGTCGTCGCTGTTTAACAAGTAAATCAACTTGTGTGAGTCGGGAAGCTCTGTGATACCACCGAGAAGTGACAATAAAATGCAGTGATGAATATGGGCACGGTAATGGCATTCCAATAACACGTGAGGCACTGTTGCAACTGACCCGCTTGCACAGGGGCATAGTCTGTTAACAAAAGGGATACCATTAAACATCCCAGTTAAGATCGCTGAAGGGAGAGCATTGGCCCTGGCAAGTGGAAAGGTTCTAGGCAACGCTGGAGTCTGCCGTTGTTGGAAACAGCTTAGCAGGATGACTGTCGGATTTTATTGTTACTCTGCACACCATGGCCGAGGTTGTTCGCCTTCTGCTTACAAGGTGCTTAAGACACAGAGCTGCCCAGAGCTGTGGACTTTTATCCTAGAACTGAGCAGAAGACCCAGAGGGAGAGAGCAAGAGAGACGTGCTTCTCAATCAGAAGCCCCCACCCCATTTCTGGTTTTGTTTTTTTTTAAAAAAAAAAATATTGTAAACCACTCTGGGTCCCACCAATGTTCCCTCTAAGCTGAGTTAGTGTGAATCAGCTCACAGTTTTTTTAGCCTCCGGCTCACACATTTTTGTCTTAGCTCAGGAAGGATGTGGCTCCAGAGCAAACTAATTTATGCAGTAGCCAAATCTCCCGCTCACAAATTTAACGCCGCTAGCTCAGAAAGTAGAATTTTTGCTCACAGGACTCCACAGCTTAGAGGGAGCATTGGTTCCCACTGGAGGGAAAAGTTGACTCCAATTAAACAGGCAAGCTAATAACACTTGCCTCCTTTGGTGCGTTCAAGGGCTCTCGCTAACTCCACTGCATTTTGCGTTTTCCTCTTTGATCTCCTCTTTGAGCAGAAAAACGGTAGGCAGGGAATTTTGCTTCTCACCCCGACACAGAGAGTCCTCCATCTTTCTGTGTTATACCTCTGAGGATGCCAGTCACAGCTACTGGCGAAACGTCGGGTCCTACAATGCCAAGACCACGGCCAGACCACCCGGAAAATCTACAACAGCTAATGAACTCAGGCCGCGAAAGCCTTTTGACGACATAAACAAGGTATCGTTTGCCAAACGCACTTCATCCCGTAAAACCCGAGACCATCAGCTGGACTTTGACCCATTACCACTCATAACTTACCGCTCCGAAGCGGAAGTCCCGTCCCCAGCTGTCGAGCCAAGTTTTGGGGCTGGTGCCCTGGGTGCCCACCAAGGTGAGTGAAATCCAGTCTTTCGTCTGTGAGCCCGCATAGGTGCCAGTGGACACACGAGCTGTATAGAGAACCATGTTGCGACTCAGGGGTATGCCAAGAATATTTCTCCTCTTGACTGATTTGAGTCAGGAAAGATAGCCAGAAGGAGTTCTAGATACTCTCTCTCATGCCTGTCCTCTCTAGGGGCAGGCTTTATAATCTGTGGCCAGCAAGAAAACCACATCCCTTTTGCAGTGACTTCACATCTGCCAGAGAGGGGAGGCTGACCTCCAGCTGGCTTTGTGGCCTGTCCATTGTCAGAGAAGAGGTCGGGGTTTTGCCTTAGGCAAGTAAAGAGCCAAGGACTGCAGGAAGAGTGGAAATCTATGCTGGGGCACAAGGATACAGGCCTGTCCTTACCGCATCTGGAAAGGAGACACCTTTCCTCACCTCTCCCTGAGGGGGCCACCCGCAACAATGCACCGTTCTCTCCTTATTCAAGGGTGGGGAAGAGGGTCCTAGGTATGTAGGAAAAACGACTTTATACATTAAGCAAAAGTGAAACAAATCGTGTCTGGGGAGTCCTTTAAAAACCAGCCTGCTGAAGACACTGGTCCTTTCCGCACTTGGATCTCATCCCTGGTTTTATCAGAGTTCAACTCGTGACACAATATCTTGCATTTATCCCTGGTTTATAACAGCCTCCGTTTATCCCGGGACAAGTGTGGGGCGAAACTGGGGTGACCTCAGTATTACGTGCAAACAAACAAACAAAAATACCCCAACATAATTACAGGGGTGTAGTGTAGTATGTTCAAGACCCGGGTGCCGCAAGACGGAGTGAGCTCCCATCTCTAGTTCCAGCTCCTGCCAACCTAGCAGTTCGAAAGCAAGAAATTGCAAGTAGATAAATAGGTACCACTTCGGTGGGAAGGGAACAGCATTCCATGCGCCTTGGTGTTTAGTCATGCCGGCCACATGACCACGGAAACGTCTTCAGACAGCGCTGGCTCTTCGGCTTTGAAACGGAGATGAGCACCGCAACCCTAGAGTCGGATTCGACTGGCTTTCGAGCAAGGGAACCTTTACGTTTACTAGTGTAGTATGTAAGTTCAGGGACAGGATTGAAGGAGGATTTAAGGTCTAGCGTGGAATCATCCTGGATGTGCTTCTACGGGCATGGGACATTGAGGGCGGTGGAGCCAGTTAAAGGGGGTTAGAGGAAGAGAGGAGAAATCAGCCTCCTGAAGCCCCTTAGAGGAACTTAGAGAGGGGGAAGAGGGGAGGAATTCCCAATTCTTCTGACTTCCCACCACAGCCTTTCATGGGTCCCTAAGCGTGGGTGTTTTCCAGACTGCAGCCGCCTTTCAGGTTTTCATCAGTGTCGTGGCAGTTCCAATGATGATGCTATCGGCGCGATCAGTTCACACTGACATATTTGCTTCGGTTTTCCCCTGCCCATCTTCCCTCTGTTCAAATTCACATTTGAGGATTGTTTTTTACCTCTGTATTCTTGAAGGTTTTCACGGGCGGAGTTCATTAGTGGCTGTAGGTTTTCCGGGTTGTGTGGCCGTGGTCTTGGCATTGCACGACCTGATGTTTCGCCAGTAGCTGTGACTGGCATCCTCAGAGGTATAACACGGAAAGATGGAGTACTCCCTGTGTTGAGGTGTCTTCCTGTGTTATACCTCTGAGGATGCCAGTCACAGCTCCTGGCGAAACGTCAGGTCCTACAATGCCAAGACCACAGCCACACAACCCGGAAAACCTACAGCCACTAATGTTTTTCCTCATTTCCCCATTTTTGTGTGTGCAAAGCGCTGAAACATTGCAGTGCTGCAGCAGTATCAAGGCAAACCCATGCAAGGTTCCCTCTAAACCGTGGAGTCTTGTGAGCAAAAATTCTACTTCGTGAGCTACTGGCATTAAAGTTGTGAGCGAGTGGTTTGGCGACTGCATTGAATTAGTTTGCTCTGGAGCCACCTCCGTCCTGAGCTAAGAGGAAAATGTCTGAGCCAGAGGCTAAAAAACTGTGAGCCAGCTCACACTAACTCAGCTTAGAGGGAACACTGATCCCGTGGACTCTGTTTGCTTTGATTGCACTTCAAGAAGCTCTGGATTCCCCCTTCCCCTTGGAGTGGGTTCCATTCCCCCCCCCGTGCACCCAAAGATATATTCCACCCCCTTCCCTGGCCTGTTGGTGTTTATGAAAATGAGTTGTATTGAAAGCTCTTCCGTCCTGCTAGCTCTGAGTTCCGCATAAATGATGAAAACGGCTCCAAGGGTTTTTCGGCTAGTGAGTTGTGAGGATCTGTGAAATTAATTTCAGGGTTCTCCGTGAGAAAGAACTGAGCCGTGTAGCCAGGCATGCCTTTTCATCTGACCCTACACCTCCAGACCATCTGTGCTATGTATCTTCTGTCAGATTTTCCAGATCTTGCCGAGAAAGACTAAAGAGCGTGCTTGATACTAAAACGTATTTGTAGATGGTGCCCAGGGAAGTGCTAAAATTTGCTGTTGAGTCTGGGGGAGAGAATGGAAAGGTGGGCGACGATTGGCTACTGGCATAAGGCCTCCCCATGGGAATGACCGTTTGTTTCAGGGCAGGCGCACTCCAGTGCTGAAACGTCACAGCGCTAGTATGCAAATTTTTCAAAAGCTGCCCAAACCCATCCTTTCTGGCTGGGTTTGGACAGCAATCCTTGAGCCAGGGGGAAAGTTCAGATTCCGAAAAAGAAAATATCTTGTGAATTCATTTCACAATGGGTAAAAAATGTACAAGGAAAACTAGTTTTAAAAAGAACGGGGGGGGGGGATGAGTTAAAACTGGGACAGCACTGGGATGTTAACAAAGTTGTCTGAACACAAGAACCACCCCCCTGGTAATATCAGGGAATGAAAATGGAACATTAAGGCATTCTGGAAAATGCCTAAATGGCCAAGGTCTACCGGAAGGGAACTGAAACAGAATCATCTATGGACTAAAACCAATGTAATTCCTTTTCTTTAGACTGGATTCTCCAACCTAACCACTACACCAGTGGTGGCCAAACTTGCTTCATGTGAGAGCCACATAGACTAAATGTCAGATGCCCGAGAGCCACAAGGCGACTTTGGAGGAAGGGGCTAGTTTGTGGGAGTGGCCTGAAAGTGACATCACAAGAATGGGTGGGTTTTCGGTGCAGGATGTGACATCATCAGCGTGGATGGGGCTTAGGAAGTGACATCACCTGACCTTTGACCTGGAAGTGACATCACAGGACATGACATCACAAAAGTGATGTCATATCCTTGCTAGGCATCACCCCCAACGTCCCCAGATGGTAAAAGCAGAAAAACAAAAGTGGTAAAAACAGGTATTACTACTGATATCTATTCTAGTATCTGGCCAAAACATGGATGAAAATATATAAACCAATTAAATTATAGATAGGTAAAGGTAAAGGTTCCCTTGCTCAAAAGCCAGTCGAATCCGACTCTAGGGTGGCGGTACTCATCTCCGTTTCAAAGCCGAAGAGCCAGCACTGTCTGAAGACATTTCCATGGTCATGTGGCCACCATGACTAAACACCAAGGTGAACGGAACGCTGTTACCTTCCCACCAAAGTGGTACCTATTTATCTACTTGCAATTCCTTGCTTTCGAACTGCTAGGTTGGCAGGAGTTGGAACTAGAGACGGGAGCTCACTCCATCAGGTGGCACTCTCAGGTCTCAAACTGCTGAACTACTGACCTGCTGCTGGTAGTAGAGGCCTTGTGAGTCTCCATCTTGGCTGTGAGTTGTTGGGAATCTGGCTGATATCTTGCCAGGGCTATATGAATTAGCTCCATCAGGTGTTGATTAGTAAGGATTGCCCGAATCTTTGACTTCACAAACTTCATCACAGAATACAGAGATTCACAGCAGTACATTGTGCTGAAAATTGAGTTGTGTGCTGGTTTCCTTCAATTCCAGATATTTCGTTTCTGGAACTTGCCTCCAGAACTGAACTGAAGTCTGGGAGTTATGCATCGTCTTCAGATGCAGGTCCTCCTGTGATTCCAGTATTTCCATTTCCGCAGCAGATGACTCTGTAACCAGGGGTTTGGGAATTGGACGACCATCTTTGGGCACATCAACCCGGAATGGATTTACAAGACAGGCAAAGCAGGGTTTCAGATTTTGCAAGCCCTCAAACCTCTCCAGGAAATTATCAAGTAGCTCTTGTAATCTGTTGTTATATTCTTCCGGTTTGTGGCCTTTTATCTTGATATCAGGAAATGTGTCAACTCTCCTCTTGAGATTGGGAAAGCGTGTGAAATTCCTTGATGATAACGTCTCTTTGAAAAAGTCTTAATTGACTCAAAGTTGAGGATTGCCTGGGTAAAATCAGAAACAATTTTATCCTGCCCCTTGAGTCCCAAATTGAATATCTGGAAGTGATTCATTACGTCGGTGACGAACCTTAGATCTTGCATCCATTTTTCAGTTGAAAGTAGAAATTGTTATTTTCTTCTGGAAAAGCAGTAATAGGCTCTGACAGATCCACAAATCTAGTGAAGACGTTGCTGGTGGACAGCCATCTAACACTGCAGTCGAAGGAGGCATCGCTGGGACTATCTTCAAGCTCCATTTCTCCAGTGAAATTCTTGAACTGTCGGTTGCGTCTTTGCGTTGGACCGTGTGCAGTTGACAATTACCAGAACAGATTTTATAACCTCTTTGTACTAGAAATATCTGGCTGCCAGGTGCTCACGATGAATAATACAATGAAGAAGAAGAAGAAGAAGAAGAAGAAGAAGAAGAAGAAGAAGAAGAAGAAGAAGAAGAAGAAGAGAGATTGAATTTATACCCCACCCTTCACTGCCCAAAGGTGTCTCAGAGCGGCTTACAAACCCCTCTCCCTTCCCCTCCCCACAACAGATACCCTGGGAAGCCAGTGGGGCTGAGAGAACTTTTGACAGAAACTGTCCTTGAGAGAACAGCTGTGCCAGAGCTTGTGACTGACCCAACGTCACATCAGCAGGTGCAAGTGGAGGAGTGGGGGAATCAAACCCGGTTCTCCCAGATAAGAGTCCGCGCACTTAACCACTACACCAAACTGAACAGGTAGAAACTCTGGAAACCTAGCATCACATTTCAGAAAGCACAATTACTCCTGCATGTTTCTCCACCATCGCAGGTGCTCCATCTGTAGCAACACTGATGAGTTTATCCAGTGGAATTTCAGCATCTGTCAAGGCTCCGGACAAGCGCATTTTTAAAGTCAACACCACGAGTTGTTTCTTTTAGTGTGACCAAGTCCAACATCTCTTTTTTCACAGTGAAATCAGAGGAAACCTAACGGGCAAATACTGCAAGTTGTGGGTTGTCCAGTACGTCTGTGGATTCATCAAGAGTCAAGCTGAATGCAAGGGAAGCCTTCAATCCTTATGCATTTTGCCTGCAACATCAGCACCGATCTGGGAGATATGCCTCTCTGTAGTGTGACGTGAAGCTGGTGTTTGTGCTATCAGTTGCTGAAATTTGGTGCTTTTGGGATCTAGCGCTGCGGCAACTTCAACCACGGGCTTCTTAAAAAATTCATCATCAGTTATGTCCGCTGACTGCCACCAGGCGACACAGACATTTACCAGAGCTTGGAGCTCAAAGAGCCAATAGGGACTAGGATCCTGAAAGCCCCAAACAGGGCACCAATAGGAACCTTGGCGGGAAATTCAAACCCACCAATGGGAACTAGGGGTAGTCCACGCGGACTGTATATAAGAGAAGCCAATGTTGAATCAGGCCAATGGCCCATCTAGTCCAACACTCTGTCACACAGCGGCCAAAATATACCAGGTTCTATCAGGAGGTCCAGCAGTGGGGCCAGGACACTAGAAGCCCTCCCACTGCTGCCCCTGGCCCGTAGCTAACATGGGGCCCACGGGGCCTGGCCCCCTAGTGTTTCTTCTGGGCCTCCTCCCTCATGGGCTGCCACTGAAGTGCTCCAACTTACCACCTGCACTGTACTTTCATTTAATTAGCTGGCGGCCCCCCCGAGGCCCCCTCCCAAAGAATTCCCTAGCTACGGGGCTGTGCTGCCCCCTCCAGCACCAAGAATAGAGTGCATCACCTGCCCCAGACTGAGAGTTCCCATCTATACCCTGTGGCTAATCTATACCCTCTGATGGACCTCTGCTCCATATGTTGATCTAATTCCCTCTTGAAACTGTCCATGCTTGTAGCTGCCACCACCTCCTGTGGCAGTGAATTCCATGTGTTAATCACTCTTTGGGTGAAGAAGGACTTCCTTTTATCTATTCTAACCCGACTGCTCAGCAATTTAATGGAGTACCTACGAATTCTTGTATCGTGAGAAGTTGAGAAGTACTAACCAGGCCCCTCTGCTTAGCTCCTGAGGTGTGAGGAGGCCAGCCCGGGCCGGTCAGCTCAGGATGGGGACAAACGAGCCCCTCCAAACCACACAGGAGCCCCGTGCCGGCTGCTGCAGCTGGTCTAAGTGCTCTGTGCCACCTTCCACCCCCCAAAAAAAACACATCCCTCCCTCTGATGCTGGAGCCCCAGACCGACTGCGGCCTCCATAGCCAGCCAGGGATAGCCTCCTGGCCAGCTATGAAGGCAGTGGCCGGCCTGGCATTCTCTACCCAAAAAAACCCATCTCCCCCCCTTGGTGGAGTCCCCAAACTGGCCGCAGCCTCTATAGCCAGCTGGGAGGAAGCCTCCAGAAGGGCAGAGGAAGAAGAGATTAGATTTATACTCTGCCCTTCACTACCCAAGGGACTCTCAGAGCGGTTTACAGACTCCTTTCCCTTCCCCTCCTCACAACAGGTACCCTGTGAGGTAGGTGGGGCTGAGAGAGCTCTGACAGAACAGGCACTGTTTCAAGAATAGCTGTGCCAGAACTATGGCTTGCCCAAGGTCATCCAGCAGGTGCAACTGGAGGAGTGGGGAATCAAAACTAGTCTCCCAGATTAGAGTCTGCGCACTTAACCACCACACCAAACTGGATTTATACCCCATCCTTCACTACCCCAAAGAGTCTCAGAGCTGCTTACAATCTCCTTTCCCTTCTCTTCCCCACAACAGGCACCCCCTGTGAGGTAGGTGGGGTTGAGAGACCTCTGACAGAAACTGCTCTTTTTCAAGAACAGCTCTGACAGAACTATGGCTTTCCCAAGGTCATCCAGCAGGTGCAACTGGAGGAGAGGGGAATCAAAACCGGTTCTCCCAGATTAGAGTCTGCGCGCTTCACCACTACGCCAAACTTGGTCTCAGGGCGCTCTCTGCTTTCCCCTCCCACCCCCAAAACATCCCTCCCACCCTCGCTGGAGCCCCAGGCCAGCCGCAGCCTCCTTGTTTACATAGTTGTGGCTTGTTCCCCTGAGTTCACTCTTGGAGCTCTGCATCTCCCACACAGGTCTGACTTTTTGAGACTACTGGTCCTCTTAAGAATTTTACGTCACTCCAGATGGGAGATATCTGCTACTGCCTTTGAAACTGGATTACCCCCAGGAATAAGAGTTTGTATTCCCTAGTGGAGGAATTGGCTTAAGAAAATATTCTGATGAAGGTCTAATTGAAAAGAGAGTGTCAGTAACCGGAAAAGAGGCTGTCTCGACCCCTGCTTTGTGGAATGCCCTGCCGGAGGAGGCCAGGAAGGCTCCTGTGCTCTTGGCATTCTGTAAATTATGTGAAACAGAATTGTTTGGGCATTTTATTAAATGTGATAGGCTGCATTACAAGGGCATCATACAGGAGACATTTCAAGGAAGGGAACAGGTCTGTGGTATTTGTTATCTTTTGCTGTATGCATAATCTGTTCTCAGTAGCGTTGTATTTCTATTTCTGTAATACCCATTCTGACCGCTGAACTGCAGGCCAGAAGGTCAGTAGTTTGGCAGTTTGAGACCTTGTCTTGCGACCTTGTCGGTTTGGCAGTTTGAGACCTTGTCTTGCGACCTTGTCGGTTCGGCAGTTCAAGACCTTGGCTTGTGACCTTGGCTGATTTCCCACAAGCTCTGCTCCGCCCTTGCCCTTCCCTTTTGCCCTGATGATAGGTGTCAATTTCACACAAGCTGCTGCACGGCCACATCTTGCCTTGCAGTTTCGCGCAATTTTCCCTGTGTCTACTCAATCCTGTTTTTTGAGGATTGAGTAGACACGGGGGAAATCACGCAAAGCTGCGGGGCAAAATGCGGGCCACGCAGCAGCTTGTGTGAAATTGACACGTGCCATCGGGGCAAAAGGGAAGGGCGAACGCAGAGCATTGCTGCATCCTGTAAAAGCCCTGGTTCCCGTTCAAGGGGCGTTTTGCACACACCAAACAGGAAGATGTGGTTAAAGTTTTGTTTCACTTCTGCTTGGCTTTTTACAATGGAAGCGGTGTCTCAACAGTCTTTGGGTCTCCAAAAAACCTCCTTCCTGACAGCTTTTCCGAAGAACAGCATGACCCAGAGGGAAAGGCACGACACAGTCAAAACCTCTTGGATGCGGGGCTTCAGCTCTGTGATTTTTACTGGGGGGGGAACAGGGTTGAAGTCCTTGCACCAACTCACTTTTCAGGTTCAATCTTTTTTTTTTGGCCCCCCAAAGGGGATTTTTTATTGCATTTTCTTAAAAAACCACAGAAAAAGGGGAAGGGTACTACAAACACACAACAAGAAGGGGAGATAGAAAAGAAAATCCAAGGGATGGTGATCGTATACAATGCTTACAAATATGGCATTAAGAAGAACTTTCAGTTGTTAACCTTGAAGGTTAAATAAAAACAAAACAAAACCCTGAAGGTGACAGATCAGTCGCTTACAGAAGCTCTAGCTCATACAGACTGTTTGGAGTATACTTCTGAAATACACTTAGATTTCTTTTATGCAAACAACAGGCACCCTCATCATCTAAAATACAATCATTCCTGCCCATCTGCCTATTCCATTCTGTCCATTAACCAACCATTACCTGCAGTCCTCCCAACATCCAAAATTATTTAAGTGAAATTACTAAATACATCAAAATTAGGCTCGAATATCCTCCTTCTAAAAGCTCACTCCATTTATACTCATAAGCTAGATATACAAGATATAGTATGTGCAATGAAGTGCAACATACGTTATAATTTTACAATTTACAATTTCACAGAATTATGTAATTCAGTTTACCGGATACACGTTAATTACCTAAAAAGGGCAGGGTCAATTCATTTAATTCCACCCAAGGTTGCAGATTAAAAACTTTGCCAGTACCAACTCACTTTGAGAAATGTAGGCAATGAACGGAAAGAGGGTGTGAGCTGAAGGCCCACCTGCGGGCAAGGAGGTCCATCGAGGAAGCAGAGAACCAAGAAGAAGAAGAAGGAGGAGGAGGAGGAGGAGGAGGAGGAGATTGGATTTATACCTCACCCTTCATTACCCAAAGATGTCTCAGATAGAATGAAGGAGGGCTTGGCTGGGTCCCAGAGGGACAGCAGGGAGGGGGTTATAGTGGAGGACATTCAGCTAGAAATGGAACTTGAACTCAGAGATCCTGGCTCCCAGCCAACCTTTCTCACTCTCTCCACTGATGCTGACTTTTGAGCCTCCAATTTTTCCATTTCGGGAACACAGATATGAAGTTACTTGTGATCAGGACCTGGGAGAGAGATTGCTCCTCCTCCTCCAGAAAGAGCCTTTGCTTGACGTTATCTCAACCCACCGGTACTGTGATTTTCTCAAGGTGATACCCCCACAGGGACAAACCTACACAAAACAAAAATGTCTTCAGCCGCTGGCGGAGGACAATAAGAGAAGGGGCAGTGAATATTGATTGGGGGGGGGTCCCCACGATTTTGGTTCCAAGACTGAGAGGGCCTCTTAATGCCTTGCCACCAGTGCTCCCTCTAAGCTGTTGGTCTTGTGAGCAAAAATCTTACTTTGTGAGCTGCTGGCATTCAAGTCGTGAGCGAGCGATTCGGCCGCTGCATAAATCAGTTTGCTCTGGAGCCACATCCTTCCTGAGCGGAGACAAAAATGTGGGATCCGGAGGCTCAAAAACTGTAAGCTAGCTCACACTAACTCAGCTGAGAGGGAACACTGAAAACCCAATATTCCCAAGAATGGAAAAAAAAAATATTTGCAAGACAATAGCCCTGAAATGAAACCAATTACTCCTGAAGTTTTTAAAAACAATAAGAATGCCATTTCTAAAATTATGAAAACAAACTTCAGAATGATTGACGTGTGGATACCTAATGTCAATGACATAGACTGCTGCCCAGTTAGACCAGCCCGGAGCCTTCTAGAAGGCAAGAAGACTGAGTCTTTTGTCAATATGGTAAAGGTTTCCCTTGCTCGAAAGCCAGTCGAATCCGACTCTAGGACCAGCGCTGGAAAGAGGATGCCGCCGGACTGTCCCCCTCGCAAGAAAGATCTGCTACAACAGGAAAAAGGGTGCCTGGTAGGATACTCACCTCCCCTACACATATGTGGCCCTAGGTTAAAGGTAAAGGTTCCCTTGCTCGAAAGCCAGTCGAATCCGATTCTAGGGTTGCGGTGCTCATCTCCGTTTCAAAGCCGAAGAGCCAGCGCTGTCCGAAGACATTTCCGTGGTCATGTGGCCACCATGACTAAACACCAAGGCGCACGGAATGCTGTTACCTTCCCACCGAAGTGGTACGGTACCTATTTATCTACTTGCAATTTCTTGCTTTCGAACTGCTAGGTTGGCAGGAGCTGGAACTAGAGACGGGAGCTCACCCCGTCATGCGGCACTCTCGGGTCTTGAACTGCTGAACTACTGACCTTCCACAGCCTGCAGTTCAGCGTCTTAACCATTTGAGCCACCGCAGCTCCTGGCCCTAAATTAGGAAGGTTTAAATTGAGTATATATGTAAGCTGCTCAGAGCCCTTAGGGGGTGAGCGGGATAGAAGCCGAATGAAATAAATAATAATATAATAATAATAGGGTTGCGGTGCTCATCTCCGTTTCAAAGCCGAAGAGCCAGCGCTGTCTAAAGACGTTTCCGTGGTCATGTGGCCGGCATGACTAAACACCAAGGCGCACGGAATGCTGTTACCTTCCCACCGAAGTGGTACGGTACCTATTTATCTACTTGCAATTTCTTGCTTTCGAACTGCTAGGTTGGCAGGAGCTGGAACTAGAGACGGGAGCTCACTCCGTCATGCGGCACTCTCGGGTCTCGAACTGCTGAACTACTGACCTTCCACAGCCTGCAGTTCAGCGTCTTAACCACTTGAGCCACTGCAGCTCCACTTAAGAATCTTGCCACCCCTCCAATCCTAGGTCACTGACATGAGTAAGGGGGAAAGAGAGAGAGAGAGAGAGAGAGAGAGAGAGAGAGAGAGAGAGAGAGAGAGAGAGAGAGAGAGAGAGAGAGAGAGAGAGGTTAGAGTCCGTGCACTTAACCACGACACCAAACTGGCTCTCTCAAGCTGGACCACAGAATGTCCTCATTTGGATGTAATTTCAAAACTCCCTGGAGTGGCAAGCCATCAGAATGTCAGGTAAACAGCCTTTTCGGCAAAAAGCTCACTGGGGGGTGCGGTCACTGAAGGGATGCAGTCAGGAACACATTTTTCTACAGATAACTTCCCAAAATGGCAGGGCAGTAAGTAAACAGAATATTCTGCAGAAAATGTAAGGGAGAGGTATCCAAGGGGGATGACGGGCATGGGATTTTTCTGCCAAAAACTTCCCGCAATGGGTGTGGGGGTGGGTGTTTGTGTGGATTAAGATTATTGTAATGGTTCCTGTGGTGGAACAGTACTGCTTGGGCCTGAAGGCCCTGGTCCACCCTGCCCTCCTGGGTTCTCTCAACACCTGGAGGAGCTTCTCTCTCTCTCTCTCTCTCTCTTCAACCACTGCTACCACCTGACCTTTGTAGGAATTGCTCAAAGGGAGGGTCAGGACTCCCGGCTTCCCTTCCACATTCTGAGGCATTGCCTATGTGTCTCCCGCTACCCAGAGTCTGGTGACATTGGGGACAGCTTGAATCAGTTTGCTCTGGAGCCATCTTTCCTGAGCCGAGACAAAAATGTGTGAGCCGGAGGCTAAAAAAAAACACCTGTGAGCTAGCTTACATTAACTCAGCTTAGAGGGAACGCTGGTGGCAGCTGCTGCCAAAGTAGCATTTTAAGAAAACCTGCACAGCTGATCAAATCTCCCATAGCCAATCAGAAGCCTTACTGGGCAAAAGCCCTACCCACTTCCTAAAAACACTTGGCGGGCACCATAAAAGGTGTTGGCAACAAGTGCCACGGCATCCATGGGCACCACGTCGGGGATCCCTGGTTTAGAAGGATGTAACTCTGTTTAGGATTACGCTGTAAATGACATGAAATTCCGTAGTCGGATCCTAGTTTCGGCAAGCTACACGCAGTAGTATAAACCACAGTCCCTAATAATCCTTCCAAGCAATTTGGTGCAGTGCAACCAGGGATCCTCTTGAATAATTCCGTTTTGCATCGTTTGCAGAAAGCCATGCAAGTGGGAGCCTTCCTGACCTCCTCAGGCAGGTTGTGACATAAGGTGGGGGCCCATATCAAATTTACAATAAGATTCAGAAATGGAGGTGCCCTGGTACACGTTGATCTTAGGGTTCAGGAATACACTGTGAACCCCCAAGGGACATTTCAAATGTGGGAGTTGTGTAAATTGCTCCCAAGCTTTACAGCTTAAAAGTAGGGACAGGCACGAACCAGCTCACAAATGTAAGTTCATGACGAATTTTGGCAGGTTCGTGTTCCACGAACTGAAGTTCAAGAACTGAAGAGCCACCATGAAGTTCAACGAATTTTAAGGCAGTTTGTGGTGGTTCGTAAAAAGCAGGGGTTTAAATGGCTTTTTAAATGGCTTTAAATGGCTCGGGTTTAAATGGCTCGGAGCCATTTAAACCTCTGCTTTCTGCTCCCCACCGCTTGGATGCTTTTTGCTGGGAACAGAAAGCAGGGGTTTAAATGGCTCTGAGCTATTTTGACCGCTGCTTTCTGCTCCCTGCTGCTTTTTGTGGGGAAACCCCTGCCGTTTGATCGCTGCAAAAAGCAGTGGGGAGCAAAAAGCAGCGGGGTCATGAACTGCTATGGAGGTAATTCAGTACAGCCTGTTAGCAGCCATAATACATGTTATTCCTAAGATTTTCAGCTTTTTCATTCACAGCTAACTGCACAATGTTGCTACTCAGTTTGTGTTGTACAACTAGCTTGTTGATGTTTGCTTGTGAGTAGTCGGAGGCAAATCAGGGTTGCGCTTGCAAAGCATTTCAGTCCGGGCACAGGTGGGCACTGCTAAGGCGGAAGGAGAGAATTGTGCAAATTCACTGAAGCCTCTAGAAGCTGCAGCAGGAACTGTGTGGGAAGGGTATGTAATCTGGAGGTTAAAAACTGGCAGATGTTCCTCATCGCCTTGCAAGGCCACCTTCCAGACTGAGCCAACTCAGATGGAGACACTGTTCTCTATCAGAGAAGGGTTCAGATGATGGTAGCCAATGGGAAGAGACCAGTTCCTCTTCTCAATTTTCTTGGAGATCTTGTTCAAGCGGTCCTGGAAGTCTTCGATGAATCGTTGTGGCTCCTTCTCTGTGAAGTACTCGCTGGGGTAATTCCCCAGAGATACCTGTTAACAAGAGCAAGAACAAGAGAAAGCACACGTTGATAGAAATATGCGTCACAATATACCTTTCAACAGCCCTGTAAGGAACACTTCCTCCAGTGACCCTGTGTCCATCCAGCAACGAGGCCTACATGTTCTAGGGTTGGCAACTCCAAAATTCCCAGAGATTTGGGGCAGAGCCTGAGGAGGGTGGAGTTTGGGGTGGGGAGGGAGCTGAAGGGGGTTGTGGTGCTATTCATTCCACCCTCCAAAGCTGCCCTTTTCTCCAGGGGAATTGACCTCTGTGGTCTGGAGACCTGCTGTAATTCTGGGGAAAACTGCAGCTCCCCCAGCCTGGAGGTTGGCAACCTTAACATCAGCCCTTGACATACCACTCTCTTTCCGAAACGTCATGGAAAGCCAAGCAACTCCAGGGGCCAAACCGTCTTCTTCTTCTAAACAAGAGGCTTGCTTTCCGGCTGTCTGTCTCAGCCGCTCCGCTGCATTATAGCCCTGATCCTATGCAAATGTGTTCATGCCTGGTTGACCACCTGTTCCTGCGTCCTCCGGTGCCTTGACTGGGAAGTGGCACTGCCCCTGTGGCAGCCACTCCAAGCAGCCACTGCAAGTACATCAGAGACAGCATTGCTCCAGGGATCGCTTTGTCTGGTCCCACATTCTTATATCACTGCTGAAGTGCGAAAATGAAAGCAAATGCAGCTTTTTTGAAGATGGCGTCAGAAGGCTGGGACACCGGTGGGAAAGACAAATGCAGATTCGACCAACGCCTACAGAGGGAGGCCACACGTTTTCTGAGGGAGCTCCTGTTGCTGTAAAACAAGGCAGTTCGGGAGGCACTTCTTTCTGGGAGAACCCGTCGACGTGCAGTCCTGATGAAGGGACCGATAACCCATTGGACAATCTGGAGAATGGGGTCGACTGCAGCTCATTGTTTAGTGTTTGCCTCAAGTCTTAAGGACTGGATTCACTTGCTTCATGGACATTTGTGTTTTTTTCCAGTTTGGAACGGAGAAGCCTTTTCTCCACTTTGGAACAGTGAAGCTTTTTTCTGGGATTCTAAAGTTTCCTTCAAGTTCTTAACTTGTCTGCGTACCAATTGTTTCGAACAGTATATTTAAATAAGAATGTTCAGGGCTATTTTGGGACAGGAACGCACAGGAACAGCGTTCCGGCTGGCTCCCGAGTTGGCCACGCCCAGCAGGGACTCATTAGCATAATAGGCCACACCCAACAGCAGAAACTCATTAGGATTGGCTACATGAGGGGTGTGTGGCCTAACATGCAAAGGAGTTCCTGCTACAAAGAAAGCCCTGGGGTTTTGACAACAAAAAAGGTCGACAGAATAAGAAGCAAAAGGTGGGTGTGGCTGGATGACCACACTTCTGGTAACATGGGGGTGTGGCCTAATATGCTAATGTGCTATACTGTCAGAGGTGTGGCCTATTAGGCTAATGAGTTCCTGCTGGGCTTTTTCTACCAAAAAAGCCCTGAGAACGTTTAAACAACAAGGATTGCTTAAGAACTGGAATACTCTGGAGCTTTGTTTGATATTAAGTCATATATGGTATACACTAATTCATCAATTCCCTTAAATGGTTGTAAATATCCCTTTACAAGCAGACAGGTAAAAGCTGTAAATTGCAAGTAGTTAAAAGAGCTTCTGGGGGAGTCAGAGCTCGTGTCCAAGTCCACGCCGTGGCATTCCAGCTGCAGGGGACACCACAGCACTACAACAATTCCATATTTGCGAGGGGGGGCAGGTCGTCTCAAACAGGGCCACCGATTTCAGCAGCAATCCCACCCCTCTCTCGTCTGCTTGGATGGCGATACAAGCACAGTGAAGGGAAGGCCTGCCGTAATCTCCCAGGGGAAGCATCTCTGCCACCACCAGCTCCGCCACCCACTCAAAGCACTCACCGCGTCTCCTGTTGGGGCGCTAAGCAGGTAGAGGGTGCCAATGATCTTGCAGGTGGTGTTGATGGCGGGCAGGGTATGCAGGTAGTCTTCCAAGCATGCTGTGCCTTTGGATCGAGGTGGGGGCTTCCTCATGGAGGAGGGGTAGTTGGGCATCCAGGCACCGTGTCCATACTGTGATCAAAAACCAAATATTATCCCCCCTTCCCTGGTCTATAGTACCCCCCCTCTCACCCATGTAAGTAAAGAGCCACAAGGAATTCTTCTTCCTAAACACATAATTTCAAATGTTTTCTTCGTACAGAATTCTGCCATTATACAGATGTATAGATTTCTATTTATTTAGTGGGGCCATGGTGGCTCAGAGGTTGAACTGCAAACTGGAAGGTCTGTAGGTTGGCAGTTTGGGACCCTAGTGCCACGTGACAGAGTGAGTTCCCATCTCTGGCCTCAGCGCCTGCCAACCTAGCAGTCCGAAAGCAAGAAATTGCAAGTAGATAAATAGGCACCGCTTCAGTGGGAAGGTAACAGTGTTCTGTGTGCCTCAGCATTTAGTCATGCTGACCACATGGCCACAGAAATGTCTTCAGACAGCGCTGGCTCTTTGGCTTGGAAACAGAGATGAGCACCGCCCCTTTCAAGTCAGATTCAACTGGCTTCCAAACAAGGGAAACCTTTACCTTTACTATTTATTTAGTAGAGATGTGAAAAACTAACATAAACAACAGTATTTATTACCTTTGAATTGCATTCCAACTTTAAGGGGTCCACCTAAGGTTTGTGGCAAAATACATAGAGTGATTAACTTCTTCACCCAAAGAGTGATTAACACATGGAATTCACTGCCACAGGAGGTGGTGGCAGCTGCAAGCATGGACAGTTTCAAGAGGGAATTAGATCAACATATGGAGCAGAGGTCCATCAGTGGCTATTAGCCACAGGGTATAGATGGGAACTCTCAGTCTGGGGCAGGTGATGCACTCTATTCTTGGTGCTGGAGGGGGCAGCAGTGGGAGAGCTTCTGGTGTCCTGGCCCCACTGCTGGACCTTCTGACGGCACCTGGTATATTTTGGCCACTGTGTGACAGAGTGTTGGACTAGATGGGCCATTGGCCTGATTCAACATTGGCTTCTCTTCTGTTCTATTGTGTTGTTCACCAGCCTGGGCCTAGCCTTGGCAGGGGAGGGTGATTTAAAATCTAATTTAATAAACAAACAAACAAAAAGCTTCCGAGATCAGGGTATGCCATGCTTCCTTCCCTCCTCCCAGTCTCAAATATAGGGGCACACAAAAGGGAGGGGTGATTTGCATAAAGATGTCGTGATTCGTTAAAAAGTAGACATGCCTTTCTGTGATTTGAGGAGGGGAGGCTGTGATAGAGGGTGAAAGTGTAAGCCCATTCTGAGTGAAAAGAATGCTGATCCAAGAAGGTCGTCTTGTAGGATGACATCACTGAGGGAAAACAAAGGCTGAGCTCAGACTGGCAGTTTGCCCTGCTATAGCCGCATGTGAGCAATGTTTCACAAGCGGATTAACGGGGCCGTTCACACAGGCACATCTGCCTGGCGTTCCCCACCCGTAGTCAACCTGTTATGTACCGCTTCGCTCTCGTGTTTAAAAGATACCTGGTGAAAGTGGTAGCAAATCCTGGAGAGCGCCTTTATCTCGCTTCATTCTGCTTCCGGGAAGTATGAATGCTAACCCAAAAAGCCGGGAATAACCCGCAGTAATAATGTCTGCTGGGTGTTTCTGCGCATAAGGTGCTCTTGATTGCCCTGGAGAGGCAGCAGCGATATGATTGGATGTGCTCCACTCTACCACCCAATGCGGTGCCGGCGCAACGGCACACGCGCACATAGCCGAATTACCAGGAAAAAGCCATTTACAGTCGCACTTCCGGCTCCCTCGCGCCTCCTCCCGGTATGCTCCTTCATCAGTCTGCGCAGTGTGACTGGGAAAACCCGGAACAATTTGTTCCGGGTCTTTTTTGCAACGACTCCCTTGTACTTCAAACTGCCAGTCCAAACTCAGCCAAAGTCAGTTCCAATGGATGGCAACTCTGACCTAGGAAGCATGGCCCTCACTCCCAACTGGCTGTGCTTGTCTCTAGTGTCATTATCACAGAGCCAGATCTTATCAGAGCCACATGATTTTTATTCTCTACGTGGACTCTGATTGGCTGGGATCTCCCACAAAAGCGGGGGCAGGGGGGGGACAAGAGAAGGTTTGCTCCTACCTGCCCATTGTTGACAACAGAATGCTGAGCAGAAACAGTAAAAATCACCATTGTCAGGAACTTCTTGAGCTCTACCATTGTATTGAATGAGGACGGGATTCCTGCGGAGAGAACAAACATTTGAGGTTTCCAAGTCATGTCCCATGACTACTTTGAGATCCGGGTTTCTTTCTCATTTCCAAGCTATGGAGCTTGGACAGCAGACCAAAATGTGCTTTGAACATCTGTCTGAATGAGCTGAAATTCACCAAACAGCATGAAAAAGCATCGAATAGCATGATTTGGTTCCTTCTCTGGTTCTGGTTGCTCCATTTATTTTATGTTTTCTTTCTTTTTTTATATGCATATTCTCTTTATTTTTTCTTCTCTATTATTTCAGTCAGAGAGGGCTTATATCTTCTCGCCTCCCATTTAATTACCTTGTTATGTTTTAGGGAGTTATGTTATGCTTAGGGAGTCAACAACTGGTGTTTAACTCCCTGACTTTCATTTGTTTTCTTTGGTCGAATCTGCATTTGCATTTTTAAATCAGTTTTGTGCTGCTGTAATGCGGTCTTTCTTTATGCTTGTTTGAAAGTTGTTTGGAGAAGATTCATTTAAAATGGTGCAGAGGCACAATGACAGCAGAGCCACCATGAGAGGGTGGTAAAAATATGCAGACATACAACAGTATACTAGCACTATTGAGGTGTGAAAATGACACCAACTGTAGACACCTTTTTTGAAGAAGGATTCAGAAGGCTGGGACACAGGTGGGAAGGACTGTCAAGAATTGGCCCTTTAGGAGCCGTGAGTCGCTGCAGAAGCTAGACAGCTAATGTGGTTTAGCCGAGAGAAGTGGCATAGCACAGTCAGCCTTAACACCTGGTATCAATTACCGGCTAGGAAGAACCATTGCAGCTGGAAACTGTCAAAGAGTCACAATGACTCAGCTAGATCTCAACAAGAGACCATGTAAGCTTGCCATGTGCTTGCACTGATGACGAAGTAATTGAATGACCGCTTGTTACCTACTTAGTGCAGGGCGAGGCTAGGCTCAGACTGTCTCGGTATAGAGAAAGCACCAGGGATACTACGCTGCTGTGCTCACACTGCTGAAAGCTTGTCAGATCAAACACATGGGGGCTCTGTTCCAAGGCCGTGACTGTCAGAGGAAGGACTGCAACTCCTGGCACCAGCCCAGCTTCTCAACCAAGTTGCTTTGGGCATCTGCCCAAGGTTAAGTAATTAGGATAGATAGCTAGGCTTCTGTTTGTTTGTACTTCGTTCACTTGTTTTCTCCCTTACTTGTATGCTTTTATATGTTCATCTTTTTGTAATAAAAGTATAGTTTTAATTGGAGTGAGTCACTGGCCCTTGTATTTTGCTTAAAGAACTCATTAAGGTTGAGGGAATCTCTGAACAAGCTTCCCTCATCCTCTCTCTTCATGTGCTGGTTGAAATGACCCTGAGTAAATGAATCTAATAGCCCGGTAGTCTCTGGGAGTAGCCTGGCTTTGGGCAATAATACAGAGGTGGAAGGGTGGGGTCATGACAAAGACAAATGCAGATTCAACTTTTGTCTTCTTCCCTAGCTGCTGCTTTGATAATGCTGACAATCAGAAGAGCAGTTATATTGTGAAAGATAGGATTCGATAGTATTCATAATGCATTAACCTATTTTAAGGCTGCGCTGTAACCCATTTAGCATTAACTTTTAACACTTTCTTTTTTAAATTTGTACTGCTGTTAACCCATCCAATCTTCAAATAATTTTAATTGTTTCTGATCATTTCATTCTCTTCACTATTCTTCACTGTTTCCAATTGTTCTATTTCTCTTTAACTATTTTAGAATATTCACTAGTGGGGTTCAATTTAAATTTATTATAGAAACAGGAACTAGAGAAATAGAGTTACGGCAATAAAGCCGTAACAGGAGTGTCTGAGTTCAAAAGATTAGTTGAGATTGGGCAGAAGGTCTACTTCCTCCCCCCCTTTCTTCCATGAGGCTGAAGTTGGTCATTTGGGGTGGTCCAAAGAGTGTTTGGGGGTACACGGTGGTCCAAGAATCTGCCTGTGTGATTGGAGCAGCTGGCACAAGAACCGTGCTTTGGACCAGGAAACAGGATGTATCCTCTTGAAGGGGAGAGTCCTGTGAACCTGGGGGTGTATGATGTGTGGTGGTCAGACCTTTTTTTGGGGTTCAGGGGTTTCAAACTCTTCTCAGCATTGAGTTCATGAATAGGACACGAATAAGGAATGAATAAGGAACTGGGAATAAGGAACCAACTTATCCCTTGTCTTTCTTCCCCTTAATTTCCCCCTAAATTCCCCTTCCCCCTTTTTGTACATCTTAAGTTTTATCTTTACACTTTTTAAAATAAGTTTTGTCTCATGTTTACAATTTTATACTTTTATCCTATTTTAAATTTAGCTGAAGAAAGAGACCTTCTCCCTTTAATTAATGCTCTTGAGTTTTCTCCACTTCTCTTGAATAATTTGAGCTACTCTCCCCTCTTCAAGCTCATTTTATTTCAAGGAGGGGAAAATAGAATAGAAAAAGAAAGGGATATTAAAGAAAAGGGTTTCCCTACGAAATTATAATCTATGCATTTCTCTCACGTTACCATGAAAAGAGGGAGAGTGTGCACTTTCGAGCCAACTAAGATATTACTAAACAGCGTAAACCTGGTTCTTTTTTCAATCCTGGTGTCAGAAGTCCTAACTTAGTCAGCAAACACCAGACCTTTTTTGATGCAAGCAAGGTTAGCGTTTATTAAGCTGCAATAGATAGATCACTGAAACAGGTCTCTTGTTCAGAATGACTTGGTTACAGAAAGCAAGCGGTTATACAGGGGAAGGGGGTGAATGGGGACCCCCCCTTCTTCCATACAATGAATAAACATGCGACTGGGAAATCGAAAGTTACTAAGCAAATGAATTTCCCACCGCCCCCATTAACCACAGCTGCTACATCTATGCCAGCGATAGAGAAGCTCGCAACCCCGACTTGCCAAGGTCAGAACGTCCAGGCTGCAAGAGATAGGAAGAATAAAAGCCACATTCCATTCTCACACCCGAGGTGTAAATCAACAACTCCCCGGATTCCAACCTCCCGTCTGTCCCGCCACTAAGGCGCCAAAAGCCCACCTCCCTCCCGTCATCCATCATAGCCCACCTCCCACCCTTCCATCATGGCAGGGCTACCTGACATGCAGCCCCTCGAAAATAATCCTACCCCTTTGGTTTGTGGGGGTACAATTTGTGAAAGGCTTTAACTAGCCGGGGGCCAGAACATTTTCCGCCCGTACCCACTCCCTCTGCTCCGGCCCAAAGTCAATCCATTCAACCAGGTAAAACAAGCGATTGCGAGAGAGTTTAGAGTCCAGAATTTGCGAGACTTCGTAGTGAGGTTCCCCCCCACCAGCAGCGGAGGTGGGGTGGGCCGTTGCGGTCGCCATTTGTTCCCTTCAGGCGCTGGGCGAAGAAGCCGCACATGAAAAACAGGATGCACAGACTTTAGAGACTTAGGCAACGCAAGTTCAACAGTTACATTGTTAATCACTCTCACAATCTCAAAAGGACCAATAAATTTCCAACCAAGTTTGCGGCTCGGCTGAATGCGACGCAAATGTTGGGTAGACAAGTAAGCAAACTCTCCACACTTGGGAACCCAGGCCAGGTTACGTTTCTTATCGGCCTGGATTTTGTAGGCAGTCTTAGCCTCTTCCAGAGTCTCTGCTAATGAGCCCCACGCCTCCTGCAGATGTTTGCACCAGTCACCAGCATCTCCCGCCGGGAGGTCGGGAGAAGACAAAAATGGCAGAGGCGGGGCGTCATAACCATGAACCGCTTTAAATGGAGACATCCCTGTCGACGAGTGCTGAGTATTATTGTAACAAAACTCAGCCAAAGGTAAAAGAGAATGCCAATTGTCCTGCTGGAAATTAGAAAAACAGCGCAAGTATTGTTCCAGGGTCTGATTCACACGTTCAGTTTGCCCATCCGATTCAGGATGGTATGCACTGCTCACACCCCTCTCTACTCCAAGCAGTGACATTAGTTCGCTCCAGAACTTTGAAACGAACTGAGCCCCCTGTCGGAGATCACCTTAGCAGGTAAAGTGTGGAGTCTCACAACGTGTTGTAAGAACGCAGAAGCCAATTTCCTGGCAGAGGGGATGGTTGCAAAAGGAACAAAATGCGCCTGTTTAGTAAACAGATCTACGATCACCCAAATAACAGTTTTCCCCCACTAGGGGGTAAATCCGTAATAAAGTCCATAGAGATCACTTCCCAGGGCCGAGCCGGCGTAGGGAGGGGTTGCAGGGCACCAGGGGGTTTCCCAGGGCGAGGTTTACTCATCAAGCAGGTTTGACAAGCAGAAGTGAAGAGTGAAACATCTTTACGTAGCCCTGGCCACCAAAATTGCCGCTGTAAGAGCTGGAGAGACTTCACAAACCCTGTGTGTCCAGCTAGCTTTGATCCGTGTGCCCAACCCATCACCTCCCCCCGGAGAGACCGGGGAACAAAGAGCTTGTCATTTTTAGTCCAGCAGCCATGCGCATCGCGGGACAACCCTTCGTCCCCCTCCACCTCCTCCCTGTCCGCATCAGACATTTCAGTGGAAAATCGTACCGCCCAGTCACTTGGAGGAGGGTCTGGCGGAGGGGGGGAACGTTTGGCCTGCCTCCTCGTGGTTACCGCTCCTCCCAACTGGGAAGGAGTGAATACAGAGTCACGAACCTCCTCCCTCTTGCTGTCGTGTTGGGGGAGGCGTGACAGAGCATCGGCCAGCGAATTTGACGTCCCCGGGAAATGGTGCAGTGTGAAATTGAATTTGGAGAAGAAATCTGCCCAGCGGAGCTGTTTGGCGTTCAAAGAACGGGGGGAGCGGAGCAGCTCGAGGTTCTTGTGGTCAGTCCAGACCTCGAATGGGACTCGCGCTCCCTCTAACCAATGGCGCCAAGTAGACAACGCCAAACGGATCGACCCCGCTTCTTTCTCCCAAATGGACCAATTCCGTTCAGTATCATTGAATTTTCTAGACACATAGGCAAGGGGGTGCACTTTACCGTCCTCCCCTCCTGGAGGATCGCCCCCATAGCGACGTCCGAGGCGTCAACCTGGACAATGAATTTTTTAAGTTCATTGGGGTGGGCCAACACCGGTTCTGAGGTGAAGAGGGTTTTCAACTCGTCAAAAGCCCGTTGGCACTCTGGTGACCATACTAGTTTAGCGCCCGGTCGAGTGCATTCGGGTGGCTTCCCTTTGGTTTTCAGTAAGTCTGTTAAGGGGAGAGCCACCTGGGCAAAGTTCGAGAGGAATGACCTATAAAAGTTCGCGAATCCGAGGAAACCCTGGAGTTGCCTCCGTGTTTTGGGAGGTTCCCACCCCACCACATCCTTGATTTTGTCAGGGTCCATCTCAATTCCCCTTGAGATATGCGGTAGCCCAGGAAAGGGATCTCCGTTTTGTGAAATTCACACTTGGACAGCTTGGCAAATAGTTTATGCTTATGCAACGTTTGGAGTACTTCCCTCACCAGTTTCACATGAGATGTAAGGTCGGGGGAATACAAAAGAATGTCATCAAGGTAAACAAGGACCCCCTTGAACAGGTACTTGTGTAACACCTCGTTAATCAAATTCATGAAGACCCCAGGGGCCCCCTGGAGTCCGAACGGCATAACTAAGTATTCAAACTGGCCGAGGGGTGTGTTAAACGCCGTCTTAAACTCGTCCCCTCCCGAATCCGGACTCGGAAATAGGCATCTCGGAGGTCAAGTTTTGAGAAAATTTTCCCTCCAGCGACTGCTGCCAACAAGTCTTTTATGAGGGGCATGGGGTAAGCGTTAGTGTTGGACACCGCATTCAAGCCCCGATAATCCGTGCAAAGCCGTAACCCTCCGTCCTTCTTCTTCCTAAAGAGCACGGGGGCTGCAAACGGGGAGGACGCTGGCCGTATGAAGCCCCTGCTGAGGTTTTTGTCAATGAACTTTCTCAGTTCTACCTTTTCCGAAGGGCTCATAGAATATAGTTTCCCTTTAGGTAGTTTTTGGTTGGGCAGAATTTCGATTGCACAATCAGAGTTTCTGTGTGGGGGTAGTTCATCTGCTTCCTCCTCCCCAAACACAGGGGCTAGGTCTCGGTATTCGGGGGGAATGCTTTCTAGTTCTGCATCGGCTACCCCAGCCGGCACCGAGAGTTTTCCCTCGATTATGGGTCCCCACTCTGTCTTCCAGACGTGGGACCGGCATTTCTCGGAGATGAAATCTACCCTTCCCTCCCCCCATAGTACGTGAGGATCGTGATCAAAGAACCACGGACTTCCTAAAACCAGGGGAAACCGGGCGGACGGGGTAACTACAAAAGATCTCTCTTCCCAGTGCTGCCCCAGTCCCACCCGCAATGGTACAGTCTCGTATTTGCAAGGTTCTTTCATTGTGGACCCGTCCATTTGGGTAAAAATCAAGGGGTCTTTTAGTTTAAGGACTTTCGCCCCGAGTCCCGTCAGTAGGGTGGGGTTGATAAGGTCTCTCCCACACCCTGAGTCAATGAGAGCCCGTACTCTCACATGGGTCAATAGACCCGGGTCCATTAAAGTCACTGTAAGAAAAAAAGAGAGGGGGTTTTGCTCACCGGGAGTTGCGCCTGGGGTTGTGGGACCTGCTGTTCAGCGCTGTTCACAGCAGGTCCGCCTCGTTTCCCTGCGGCACGACCTCGCCATCGGAGGAGTCGGATGGCTCGCTGAGTGGTTTAGCTTGCAAAGCTTTCGCCCCTTCGGTCTCGCCACCTGTTTTGGCGTGGATGTGTCGAACTTCTTCTTTGTTCCCTTTTGCGCCCCGGTCGATGCAGGCGAGGTCGGGCAGTTCACGGCGAAATGGCCCCCTTCTCCGCATTTGAGGCACAGACCTTGCTTCATCCGGAGTTCTCTTGTTCCGTCCTTCTGCTTTGGGTTCTGGATGGGAGCCTTTCCTCTCGCAGTCGGTGCGTTCCCTCGGGTTGCCATCGCTGCGGCATCGTCTAGTTTGATGGTCTTCAGCCGGTTTTCCATCGTGACTGCGGCCTGGATCCATCCGGTGAGGGTGTTCGGATCTTGGTTCAGGGTGACCTCACGGCGAACCTCCGGATTCAGCCCCCATTTGTAAAACTCCAGGAGATTTCCTTCTCCTCGCAGCTTGGCGGCACATCTGCGGAACTCCGCGGTGTAATCTCTCACCGACCTCGCGCCCTGCTTGAGGCTCCGGATCGTTGCTTTTGCTGCTTTAGTTGAGTGCACGTCTTCAAATTGTTCTTTCATAGCCCACATGAAAGAATCAATCTCTCTCAGTTCGCGCCCATCGGCTTGGTGGAGCCCCACGTACCAGTCAGCTGCTGCTCCCTTCAGGTGAGCCGCTATGACGTCGACCATCCGCTCTTCCCTCTGGAACAGGTGGCCCCAAGTTTCGATGAACTTCTCGGCTCGCACCAGGAAGAACGGGAACTTCTCGGGGTCTCCGTCAAAATCCGCGTCCAGGAGCTCCGTAGGCTTAGGAGGCAGGAACCCCCAAGGACGAGGGGGTTGTTGCCCCGGCGGCCCCCGTGGCGCTGGACCCGCTGGTTGATCCGGTGGTCCGGCTGGCACGTTCCCCGGGCCCTGGTCCGGTGCTGGGCGTTGATCTGGAGGGGCTTGTGCCGGCGGCTCTTCCCGTCTCTGTCGTTCACGCTCCTCCCGAATGCCCTCCGCAATCATCTGTGGGATGCGAGCGAGGGACTCATCCAGGAAGCGCATCAGGCGGTCTTGGCTTGGTTCTCCGCTCCATCTCCGCCTCACCACGACACTCTCTCGGGGCTCGGAGTCCCTACCGGTGTCTTCCATGGTTTCGGCGGTAGCCAACTTGCGTACCGACCTCTCGGGGTGGCTCATCCCCATGGATGCTCTCGGGGTCCCGAACCACGCCTCGTGGGTCTCGGTCAGGGGTTTCACCCAGTCCCGTCTGCGTCCCGCTCGGTGGGTCACCCCTCCATAGGCTGCCCCATACGGATCGCCGTAGGGCCCTCCAAAGTCGTACTCCAAACCCCATTGTCCCGGCACGTATGTGTCAGGGGTTTCTTTGGGTACGTCTTTCCCAGGAGGCTTCTTGTCCTTTTCTTCTTCAATCGGGAGAGTGTCTTCTTCTCCATCACTCATTTTGGAGTGGTGGGTTTAGGACCAGTCCCGAAAGTAAATGATGATTCTGAACAAACTGTCAGAAGTCCTAACTTAGTCAGCAAACACCAGACCTTTTTTGATGCAAGCAAGGTTAGCGTTTATTAAGCTGCAATAGATAGATCACTGAAACAGGTCTCTTGTTCAGAATGACTTGGTTACAGAAAGCAAGCGGTTATACAGGGGAAGGGGGTGAATGGGGACCCCCCCTTCTTCCATACAATGAATAAACATGCGACTGGGAAATCGAAAGTTACTAAGCAAATGAATTTCCCACCGCCCCCATTAACCACAGCTGCTACATCTATGCCAGCGATAGAGAAGCTCGCAACCCCGACTTGCCAAGGTCAGAACGTCCAGGCTGCAAGAGATAGGAAGAATAAAAGCCACATTCCATTCTCACACCCGAGGTGTAAATCAACAACTCCCCGGATTCCAACCTCCCATCTGTCCCGCCACTAAGGCGCCAAAAGCCCACCTCCCTCCCGTCATCCATCATAGCCCACCTCCCACCCTTCCATCATGGCAGGGCTACCTGACACCTGGCTATTGAACTTCATTTCTTTCTGATTTCCAAGCTATGGAGCTTGGACGGCAAGCCAAAATATGCTTTGAACATCTGTCTGAGTGAGCTGGGGTTCACTGAACAGCATGAAACAGCATTGAATGGAATGATGTGCTTCCTTCTCTGACCAAGGGTTGCATGCTTAGCTATGAGGATCCCATCCATGGAGGGGAGAGGACATTTACCAGAAGCCTTTTGACTCAGGAAACCTTCCGTAAAGATGGCTTTTATCCAGCCCTGTAGTTCATAATCTTCCTGCACAGATTCATCCCTTGAATAGTAGAAGTTGACAATATCGGAGACAAAACTGAAGGAGGAAAGAGAGAAGCAGAAAGCGGGTCAGCCTGCAGAGCTGGGGCACAGCTGGTCTCCCAAGAAAATCCCCCTGCCCACGGTATCCCCGAAAGGTCCCTCTGACACAGGGTAGGACGATGAGTGGGGTTGTCCAAAGGATTCAGCACGAGCCGGAATATCAAGTTCTACCAGTGAGTTTGGGGGCAGTCTGGAGCTTTGGAATCTGAAGGAGAAGCCTGAGCAGAGGAAAGCTCTCTCCTTGAATTGCCTCTGGTAGTGGCTGATTCTGCATTGGCTTTTCCCTCTGTTGTTTTACCAAACCCACGCTGGAACAGAAAAGGTGCAGTGCAAAACCACATTCAAATAATTACTGTAGAACACAGCCTAACCCAAACAGGACACAGCATTTTGTTCCAAGACACTGAAAGGCCGGACGACACTTCCGATTACCATGTCAGATTACACAGGGAAGCCATTGAAATTCATAAACATAAACACAATTTCAACAGGAAAGAAGAGAGTTTTAAAAATAAATAGGGCATGGTTTCCTGTCCTGAAAAACACAAAAGGCTCTACAGCTGACAATAGCACTGCAGATAAGATTTGAGTTTCAATAGCCATTCCACACACCCAAAAGAACCTCCTCAAGAAACAGGAAACCTCCTCAGGAAACAATCCGTAGACAAAAGAACCTCCTTAGGAAAGCTCCTCCATTCGCATGTTTCACAGCCTGGAGAATTCCTACAGCATAATGAACTCCGGCCGTGAAAGCCTTCGACAACACATTCAAATACTCTGGGGCAATGCCATACTGACTGCAAAGTCACCCCTGAACAGCCATTAATCTATGCAGAAGGTACCATAAAACTCGATAATTGGAGAAAGTGAAAGCAGCATGCAGTGTACAGGGTACCATAAAACCTGATAATCAAAGACAGGGACAGCAGCATGCAATGCAGAGGGGAATTTCTGTTCCATCATGGGTTTAGTATGACAACAGAGGGACAAGCCAATACAGAACCACCCCTTGTCTCTAAATCTAATCTAGGAAAAAAACATGGCTCTCTAGATTAAGAGAGCGAGCGAGAGAGAGAAGGATAACATGGGAGAGTCCTATGGGGGTCTAGACTGTACTGTACCACTTCAGATCACAAGTACAGAATGCCATTTTGGAATTCACCTTTCTGTTCAAAACCTGAAACCAGAAAATCAATACATCAGAGATAAAGGTCCTCCCCAACATTCTCCCACACGTGCTAGTTTTCCTTTTAACCACTGTGGATAAGGAGCTTGCTGGTTTCGGACGTAGACATCCTGGGTCTGGGGAGTTGAGGGAGAGGTGCTTCTGAAATCCTCTGCACCTCAGGGAAGTGGTGGAGAACTCCCTGGAGGACACACCCTTCCCTTATCCCTCCCTCAAATGGATCCACCTCCTTGCCTTCCTGACCTTTCTATGGCTGCCCAGATCTCCAGGCCATCATCCCTGTAGTAGTAATTGGTCAACAAACACACATCGCGCTCCTCTAAATCTTCTGGGAGGCACAGGGAGGAATAGGTCAGGGCTTCCAGGCCTCTTTTGCAAAGCTGGACCAAGCCCTCATACCCAAGACCAGTTGCCTGGGGAAAAGGGAGAAATGGGAGATGCACCTTACACAAGAGCCATTTCTTGCACTTGGCCGCTCATGTTTTACAAAGTTTACTCTAGCGGACTGGTGGAGGCCCTGATGTCTCTAAAGGGGCATCAAGTGACCTTTCTAAAAGATCAGCTCTTTAGGCTTGAGCATTAAAATATCACATAAGACAATGCATCTAGTGAGTGCGCTTAATTTGTCCAGTGACAATCTATAGGGAATGTTTGGGAATATTCCGTGACCTCACACCAGATCCACCAATGCCTGCTGTTAGTCCTGGTTATTGCAGAGGCCAGAGCAACAGACAGATAAAAGTCTGGTTTTTTTCATGTCATTAAATTGCAAGGGATTTTTTAATCAATTTATTTCTTTATTGCTTACTCTATTTCTGTCTTGCCTTCCTTCCACCAGGGCAAGCCAAGATGGTGTACAGAGACTCTCATAACGTGGAGCAGACCTGCTTCAATTCTGCAAGAGCCTTCAGATCACCCTCGGACAAGTCTTTGATCAGATGGGTTACCAGTTTGTGCCAAGAGGGTATGTATAACTCACCGTGTCAAAGATACCGTCTTTACCGATAAGGGTTTCCCGGGCCAAGGTGTTGATGTTAAAGGTATAGCGGATGTGAGGGATTAAGAGCTGGAAGAAGGGCAGATGTCAAAATGTGAGAATTGTATCTATTAATTAATTTATATTTACACGTGATTTATAAAATCATATATCATTTTTTAAGCTGCTAAAGGGCCTGCAAAGAGCCTGTTTTTTGAAGGGGAGTTGGGTAGCAAAGAAGGCTCCCTCTTCAATATCCATTCAGAGTGAGGGCAATGTTCCCTGCCTTCACTCTGAATTGGATTCACCTTGCCTGGTGGAACTCTCTGCCAAATAACATATGTGAACCTGGGGCCATCTGCACGCCACACAGATGCTCTACCACTGAGCCACAGTCTCTTCCCTAGGTCCTTGTTAGGTAGATGGACATATAGAAGAGGAGGAGGAGGAGAGGAGATTCAATTTATACCTTGCCCTTCACTCGGAGTCTCAGAGAGGTTTACAAACTCCTTTCCCTTCCCCTCCCCACAACAGATACCCTGTGAGGTTGGTGGGGCTGAGAGAGCTCTTTCAAGAACTGCTCTTTCAAGGACAGCTCTTGTCAGAACTATAGTAGGAGCCAAAAATGAGAGATCATGGAAGGAAGGGGAACTCCAAAAACAACATCCATGACAAAAATAATGAAGGGTCAATAAAGATAAATTGCAAAAACATTTACTGTAGTAATTCTGTAGAAATTCTCTTCTATTATCACTCACACGCTAACGAATGCTGCGTAATGTAAACAATTCGTTTCACAATATTTGCTTGATCTGAGCGCTAGCAATCCCAATTCTTACAAATTACTATTTATCAACTCTTGAAGGACACATTCCATATTGACTCTCTAATAGCAGAACACAGGGTCTTCACAATATGAAGAACTATGGCTTGCCCAAGGTCATCCAGCAGCCACAAGTGGAGGCATGGGGAATCAAACCCGGTTCTCCCAGATTAGAGTCCGCGCACTTAACCACTACACCAAACTGGTTATGAAGGTTATGAAAGTTATGAAGAGAAAATGTGCAAACAGCAAGGTCTACAGTGCCTTGAAATGTGAAAAGTACAGGATCTGTGACCCTATTACTGTGATAAGCAGAGCACCCAGAGGAGGGGATCTTTGTAGTTTCAGCTGAACTAAATGAATCAAAACAATGCTAGATCATCAATGAACTTTTTGGTGTGGACGGGCCCACTAGAGCCAGGAGGGACTTTTTTGCACTCTGATTAGTAACTTGCTTTGAGCAACCCTCTTGAAAACTAAGAAGAAGAAGTAGAGATTGGATTTATACCCTGCCCTTCACTACCCAAAGGTGTCTCAGAGCGGCTTACAAACTCCTTTCCCTTCCCCTCCCTACAACAAGACACGCTGTGAGGTAGATGGGGCTGAGAGAGCTCTTGACAGAAACTCATAAGAACAGTTCTTATGAGAACTATGGCTTGCCCAAGGTCATCCAGCCAGGTGCAAGTGGAGGAGTGGAGAATCAAACCCGGTTCTCCCAGATTAGAGTCCGCGCACTTAACCACTACACCAAACTAAGTCATCCATTTCTTGCACGGGAATGACTGGCATTTCAACTGCTGTGACTTGCATTCTAGCTTTGTTGATGTTTCTGTTCTGATTAAACTGGATATGTTAGACATCGCTATAGATTCTACCAACCTCAGACGAAGATCTCACCAATGCATCGGGAATTCTCTGCAGATTTTGCCCCCTGTATTTTTTTCCTTATTGAGATTAGAAGCAGAATCCCTCCCTTGCCCTAGTCTCACCTTGTAGAGCGGGTGGCACGTGGGCAAGTGGTGGAGGGTTGCCAGGGCAAAGACTTCTGCCAGGAGGTGTGTCCGGAGCACGTGGGCCACAGCTTGGTGCACATAGAAGTGGGAGTTGCGCACCCAGGTCTTGGCCAGGATCCAGTCCCATTCAGAGTCAGTAGGCAGGAAGATGGGAGCCTCCGGGCCTGGGGTCTGGCTCAGCTGTGGGAAGAGGAGGCAATCAACATGGGATCTTGGTAAAACAATGGCAACACAAAACCACCTGGCCCTCCCTGGGCCTAGGGACGCCAGGTGGGCGGTGACTAGGGCCAGGGCGTTCTCCCTGGTGGCACTAGCGCTCTGGAATGAGCTCCCCAGCAAGATCAGAGCACTGCGGGACCTCCTGCAATTCCACAGGGCCGTGAAAAACGGAGCTTTTTCGCCAGGCATTTCAGTACAAATGGTTCTATCGGCTGAGCTGCACTTGCGCTTTATTATATGACACCACCACATTTCCGTGGTCTTAACTGTATTCATTTGGGATTTTATTGAGTTGTATTTTATGTATGTATTTATGCCGGTTTTATAATTGTTTGTAAGCTGCCCCGAGCCGCTTCGGCGGGAGGGCGGGATCGAAGACTAACAAATCAATAAATGAAACAAAGACATTTATTTGGATGAGAGGTAGGAGTGTGGGATTTTTACCCCAATTGCTTTTTCCCCAGTAGGGTGTTACCAGTTCGTGTTTGGAATTTGTGCCATGTTTTCATGTTTTGGATTTTCAGGACTATTTTTTTGTGCCCTTGTCCTGTAGGCAGCTTTAAGAACATAAGAACATAAGAGAAGCCAATGTTGAATCAGGCCAATGGCCCATCTAGTCCAACACTCTGTCACACAGTGGCCAAAATATACCAGGTGCCATCAGGAGGTCCAGCAGTGGGGCCAGGACACCAGAAGCCCTCCCACTGCTGCCCCCTCCAGCACCAAGAATAGAGTGCATCACCTGCCCCAGACTGAGAGTTCCCATCTATACCCTGTGGCTAATAGCCACTGATGGACTTCTGATGGACTTTCTTTTCCATGTGCAGCCAATCTGAGGCTCTCCCAGGCAGCAGTCATTGAACACGACACCAGCAGAACCCCACGGAATGCACCCCACCCTCTCCTCTCCAGGTCCTGTGAACCACAGGCCCTTATAGCAAAGTGGCTCTCTTTGGCCAGGCTCTTTTCTGCACACGCACCCCTCTGCATAGGCTGCTGTGGAAGGGAAGTGACCGACAGCGGTGGCCAGTTTGGCATCTCCTTCCTACGTTCATTCTCTTCTCCTATAGCTATGGTGCATCAGTGCCAAGGATAAACATTTCTCGCATTTGTGTTGAACATAAGAACATAAGAGAACATAAGAGAAGCCAATGTTGAATCAGGCCAATGGCCCATCTAGTCCAACACTCTGTCACACAGCAGCCAAAAATACCACGTGCTATCAGGAGGTTCAGCAGTGGGGCCAGGAAAACTCTGCTTCTGTCGCCCTGCCTTGTGGCTGCTGTGAATGTTCTTCCCTGAGTTCTCTTCTTTATAGATGTTGGAATGGAATCTTTCTTTTCCCAGTGACAGGCGGGAGAGGGCTTTTGTCCCCCTCCATTGCCATCAGAAACATTCAAGGGACAGTGCGAGACAAAGCATCTTTTCTCCCCCTCCCCCTCTCATCACAGGTTCCCCTCAAGGGTTGAAATGGATGGTATTGGGCCTGAACTGTCCTGCAGGTGCTGTTAATTGGCTTCAGCCCAAAGGAAAAGGTAAAGTTTTCCCTTGCTTGAAAGCTAGTCAAATCTGACTCTAGGGGGCGGTGCTCGTCTCCATAACATAAATAACCATTATAATTGGGTTGCTTTAAAATATATCTGTCTGTTTTTTGTGCACACCTGCCATGGGAACCCACACGGTTGACCTCGTGTTGCCTTGACAGACAGTCACCAGTTTGAGGCGCCAGCTGCCGACATTTCCCAGTTTATTATGGTTTGCTTGGGCTGTGTGAGGCAACCACCCTGCAGATGGCTCATAAGTGGTGACCTAGCCAGCCAAGGAAGGTGATCCGAAGGCTCTTGCACAACTGGAGCAGGTTTGCATCACGTTAGGACAAGTCCCTGTACATCATCCCGAATAATGATTCACCATCCTGAATAATTTTGTGTCATCTGCCTACCTGGCCGCTGTACTACTCACCCCTAGTTCCAGATCATTGGTAAATAAATCAAATAGCACTGGCCCCAGTTCCAATCCTTGTGGGACCGCACGGCTTCCTTCCTTCCATTGTGAGAACTGTCCATTGATTCCCACTCTTTGCTTCCTGTCATTAAGCCAATATTTAATCCATAAGAGAACCCTTCCCTTTATCCCAAGACTGCTACGTTGACTCAAGAGTCTGTGGTGCGGTAGCTGGTTAAAAGCCTTTTGAAAGTCTGAGGATATAATGTCTACCAGGTCACCATTGTCTACATCACTGGGTCCCAAAGTGGGCAATACTGCAAGGTGGGCAGTAGGAGCCTTGGGTGCAATTGGAGGGGCGCTGAATAAAAATAAGGGGGCAATGGGAACATAAAGAAAGAAGAGTCCGGGACCTATTTAAAACAGCCTTTCCCTGCCTTCTCCTGGTCTTCCCTGGGATCGGGGCAGGAGGTGGAGGTGGAGAGAGGTCCCCACAGCCAGTCACCAGCCTTCGTTATCATAATTTTCTGTGTCTATGCAAATGTTACTATGGTTGATTTTATAAAATAGTTTAATGATTTGGAGCTTCAAAGTGTCTTATTTACAACAACATCTTTCATTACTATGTGCAAATTTGTCACTGCATCTTTTTGCCCACTTCTTGAAGGTAGATTTCCAGGGGGGCACTGAGTAACTTTTTTTTTTTTTCTGAAAAGGGGGCAGTGGGCCAGATAAGGTTGGGAACCTCCGGTCTACCTGCTCATTCAATTTCTCAAAGAACTCCAAAAGGTTTGTAACCCTTGCAAAACAGTTTCCTCCTCTGGAGGTTCATGCAATCTGTCTTTCCCATGTTTTATGGCCTCAGAGCCCTTCCCTGCAAACACTCGGAAAGGTCACTCGCAGCCATTCAGAGCCTTGCCCTGTTGCACCACTGAACGAGTTCCCAAACCAGGGCTCACAATAGTCTCAAATAGTTCTAGCTTGTTACCTGGATGGCGAGAGGCATAAGCTGCCCTTGATGTGTGAGGTACAGCAGGCAGATGGGGGCTGCCAGGTACTGCTGGAGCTTGTTATTCCGGCCGGCGGTGATCCCGTCCAGAATGCGGTAGTCAACAATGTAGACGGTCCCTTTCTGCAGGGGAGATGGGTTGAAGGGGAAGCTGGCAGGTGAGGTGGGAACAGGCCCCAGCTTTTAGAACTATGATCCTGATTTTGTCAGAAATATTTCCCTCCTTCCCATCAAATTCCCAGCAAAAGAGCATAAAGCAAGGATTTAAGAAATAAAGGCACAAAGTCTACACAGTATGTAAATGTATGAAGTCATGCATCGTCCTGTATAAAATCCACACAGTCTTGCAAAATACTCGGTTGCTCTGCTCCACCCAGACTCCGCTGAAGGATCAGAGCATTCTCCTGTGAGGTAGCTCCCTTCACATCCCGTGCCTCTAGGTACTTCCTGGTCTTTTCCACACTTGGATCTCATCCCTGATCTTATCAGAGTTCAACTTGCGACACAATGTACCTTGCGTTGATCTCTGGTTATAACAGCATCCATTTATCCCAGGACAACTGTGGGGTGAAACCGGGGTGACCTCAATGTAGTGTGGAAACAAAAAATACCCCGAGATAATTACAGGGGTGAACTCGAGTGTAGTGTAGAATGTAAGTTCGGGGACAGGGTTGAACCATGATTTAAGGTCTAGTGCGGAGAGGACCCCTGAGGGGCTCCCTGCCAGGCTATGGAATCACACACCAATGTCCCCGGCTGAGGAGTGATCTGTGGAGAACATTCTGCTGCCCACCTGCAAGTGGAAGCTCAGGGCCCCTGTAGGAAACCACCAGGACAAGAACTCCCTGGGAAAAGCGAATGGCTCTTCAACCAATCCGAAGTGCCCGGCGGTTGTCCTGCCTCTCTCTTGGCCCCGCCTCATTTGTGGTCTTCGTGGCTAAGCTGTTGACTCTCCTTGGTGGTAAACCGCTTGGGACATCTTATATAATTGTTAAAATATTTATGTCCCCGTTTCCTGGTGACTCACAAGAGGGCTTACAAATCATAATAGAAAACATTCCCGTTTAGAAGCCCAGAGGATCTCCACCAATTGCTTAAGGGAAGAGAGGTCTGGCAGAAAGTGCAAAGTAGTGTTTTATATCGGCAAGGGGAGGGGGGTAAACTCTTAAGCCATTGCGGTCACCCTGCTTCAGCACCAGCCAGGCATGCAAGAGGGACTAAGGCATCTTTTTCTGAGTGGGGCTGCTACCCTCCGTGTTGCTGCCCAGGGGGCAGCCATGTTGCATTTCCAAGAGAGCCACCGGGGAAATTCTGAAGTGCAAAGATACGTTTATCTGGAATATACACATCCACACACACCACAACCCCAAATTTCTTACCTCCAGTTCTTCCGTTAAGGTGGTGCCCTTGGCCAGGAAACCGGCCACCATATCTTGGGTAATGGGGAAGTTAGGTGGTATCTTTGTGCATTTCCGGATCAAGTTTGGATTCAATCCATTCAGGAACTGGTAGCCAAAGAAAGCGTCTTCCTTCCAGTGTTCTGTGACGTACTCTGGAAGACACAGGATCAATGGCGGATTCAACTGGGCAGAATCCATTTGTGGGGTGTGGGGCAGAGGAATCCATTGATCAGTGTTAAGTGGGTAGGGAATGAAGACTTCTGGATTCAGTAGGGGTCAAAGTGATTTTGAGTAGGTTATAAGAGGGAGAGGAGCAGATTGGCTCCCCAGGCTTCGTTCCTAGTGGGTTTCCTATTAGTGAGCAAGGACGAGTTGAGAACCAGTGGTGATTTCTCAAGACTGTTCCCCAGCTCTAGCGTGCTCCAGATGTAACTGAGTCTGGAGGTGCAGCCATGACCGGGTGCTGCTGCCCATGTCGTTCTAACGGAGCCACCCTCTTACCTATCATGTCATTCCTCTTGAAACAGAAGACCTTCTTGATGTCATCCAGGGTTCCCCAAGACTTCTTGCTGGTCGAGTATCCCTTCAGCCTCTGTTCCACCACCCTAAAGAAGTCGAAAAGGAGCAGAAAACCAAATGGTTTAGGCAGAGGAGGATGCCCCAAACCCTTCCCTCACATCATGGAGTATCGCCACTGTAGATGGAAAGCCATCTTCCACCTCGGGCCACATACACAGAGGAGATGTCACTGTGCAGCTCCACGGTGGACATATAAGCATTGCCCAATACCAAAAACCCACTGGCCGCTACCCATATCTACACACCTCCAGCTAGCAACCCGCGGCACACTGCATGAGTCATTGTGTCTAATACCACCCACCAATGCAGCACAGGGAGCACTACATGCTGTAGTGGTCAGAGTGTCCAACTAGGATCCTGCAGACCCCGGTTCGAATCCCCTCTTGGGCATGGTAGCTCACCGAGTGATGTTGGGACAGTCACACACTCTCAGCCTAACTTGCCTCAGAGGGCTGTATTGAGGATAAACTGGAGGAAAGGGGAACACTGGTCCTTTCTGCACTGGACCTTAAATCCTGGTTCAACCCTGTCCCTGAACTTACATTCTACACTACATGTGAGTTGACCCTGTAATTATCTCGGGGTATTTTTACATTCTACACTACACTCAAATTCACCCCTGTAATTATCTCGGGGTATTTTTTGTTTCCACATTACACTGAGGTCACCCTGGTTTCACCCCACACTTGTCCCGGGATAAACGGATGCTGTTATAACCAGGGATCAATGCAAGGCATTTTGTCACAAGTTGAACTCTGATAAAACCAGGAATGAGATCCAAGTGCAGAAAGGACCTATGTGAACCACCTGGAGTCCCCATTGAGGAGAAAGGAGGGTTATAAATGAAGTAAATAAACAGGGGTGAGAGCTAGTCAATGGCCTGGGGGCAGAGCCCGTGCTTTGTACACAGAAGGTTCCTGGGTCAATCTTCAGCTGACAGATCGGAGAGAGCAGATCTTGGGAAAGACTTTTTCCTGCCTGGGTTGTTGGGCTGTGGTTGCCAGTCAGACTAAATGCCACCTCTGTCCCCATATCTTCTCATGCCACATTAGAAGAGAAACTAATAGAACTGGTCAGGGCATCAAGGGGTTGTTAATCCCTTGATTAATCCCAATCTTTAAGAAAGGGAAAAAGGATGACCTGGGAAACTACAGGCCGGTCAGTCTGACTTCTGTTG
This sequence comes from Gekko gecko, assembly GCA_029375565.1. Lineage (NCBI taxonomy): Eukaryota > Metazoa > Chordata > Lepidosauria > Squamata > Gekkonidae > Gekko > Gekko gecko. The sequence continues at coordinate 55,921,588 of JAPDNY010000015.1, read as the reverse complement.
CTGGGAAGGTATTAGAGCAGATCTTAAAGGGATCAATCTGTAAGCATCTGAAGGACCACTTAGTGATCCAGGGAAGTGAGCGTGGTTTTGTCCCCAACAGATCTTGTCAGACAAACCTGGTTTTCTTCTTTGATCATGTGACAAGCTTACTGGATTGTGGGAACTCTGTTGATGTGATTTACCTGGATTTCAGTAAAGCTTTTGATAAGGTTCTCCATGACATTCTGATGGGCAAACTGGAAGACTGTGGGCTGGACTATAGGACAGTTTGGTGGATTGGGAACTGGTTAGAGGACCACACCCAAATAGTGGTGGTCAGTGGCGTTTCATCAGATTGGAGGGAGGTGTCCAGCGGGGTGCTGCAGGGCTCGGTTTTGGGCCCGGTACTTTTCAATATTTTTTATCAATGATCTGGATGAAGGGGTAGAAGGGCTACTCATTAAATTTGCTGATGATACTAAATTGGGAGGAGTAGCAAACACCCAAGAAGATAGAGATAAAATTCAACAAGACCTGAATACTTTGGAGAAGTGGGCAGTTGCAAACAGGATGCAATTCAACAAAGTTAAATGCACAGTATTACATCTGGGCCACAAAAATGTCAAGCACAAATACTGGATGGGGGGTACATTTCTGGGGAGTAGTGTATGCGAAAGAGATCTTGGGGTAAGAGTGGACTGTAAACTGAATTTTAGCAGTCAGTGTGATGCGGTGGCAAAAAAGGCAAATTCAGTCTTGGGTTGTATTCAAAGGGCCATAGCTTCGAAATCACAGGAGGTCGTAGCCCGCACCTTGAGTACTGTGTGTAGTTCTGGAGGCCTCACTTCAAAAAGGATGTGGACAAAATCGAGAGGGTGCAGAAGAGAGCAACAAGGATGATCAGGGGACTGGAGACTGAGCCCTACGAGGAAAGGCTGAGGGCCTTGGGGATGTTTAGTTTGGAGAAGAGGAGACTGAGGGGGGACATGATTGCTCTCTGTAAATATTTGGAAGGCTGTCATTGGGAGGAGGGCAAGAAGCTGTTCCAGTTGGCAGCAGAGGATAGGACCCGAAGCAACGGGTTTAAATTACATGCAGAAAGGTATCAGCTGGATATTAGGAAACACTTTTTCAGGGTCAGAGTGGTTCAAAGGTGGAATCAGCTGCCTGGGGAGGTGGTTCACTGACAGCTTTCAAGAAGAGGACGAATATTTGTCAGAGGTGCTTTAGGCTGGTCCTGCATTGGGCAGGGGGTTGGACGAGATGGTCTGTATGGCCCCTTCCAACTCTATGATTCTATGATTCTAATGGGCCGATCCTCCAATGCGATGGGTTCTGATCTACAGTGCCTTTCTGCTGTCTACAAACAGGTCAGCCATGAACTAAAAGAGCAAACGGACACCAATCTGATATCACAAATGATGGGGGAGAATATTTCAGCCTCCTCAGACATTCTGCTGCCAGCCTCCAAATCATCATTCCTCAATAAAAGACCTCCGGATTGGAACTGGGCTGAATTAGGCTACATCAAAGAATATGACTGTTTTTTCCCTAAGTCTATGGAATTTGACACTTCCTTTCATAACTTCTTTGAAAAAGAAAAAATGAAATTCACTTCTCTCTCATTTGGCATCGGTTCAAGCCCTGGGTGCCCGCCTTGTTTCCCTGCATGGTCTGGCCCGTCCACCTAGAACCAAGTGGGGATCCACTTCGTGCTTCTGATGATGCAGATTGTAGTTCACGAAACTTTCTGCCACAATAAAATCTGTTAGTCTTTAAAGTGCCAGAATTTCCCAGAGTTTGTTATGATGTGCAACTGGTAATTTTTTGTATACTGGGGGGGTTGATTTTTATTTGGGGGGGCGGCCTGTTAAACTTACGGGGTTTAAGAAAGTGCTTAGCAGCTAGACTATGCCTAAAATGAGATGCAAAAAGCAGAGGGAAGTAAACTTTCAAGATGATAAGGAATGCTCTCTGCCTTTTCTCTGAGGAAGGGGAATCCTGTACATAATAACTTCTGCTTCCACAGTGAAGGAAGTTCAGAGGGAGTGAACTAACCCTCATGCTGGGATAACTCCTACTCCTTTTCCACTGGACACGATTTCAGAGGGTTACCCCTGTTGGTCTGCACTAGAACAGCTAGGTAAGAGTCTAGGTGAATCTTAGAAGCCAACAAGATTTTCAGGATAAGAACTTTTGAGAGTCAAAACTCCCTTCATCGGCCTCACTGAGTCTTGGAAGCTCAATTCCTGAAATTTCTCCGTAGATGGGAATTTCTGTTCCAGTGTGGGTTTGGTAAGACAGCGGAGCAAATGCTAGATGCAGATTCGCAGAAAGTCTCTGAGGTGCTCCTGGACTCTTCCCTTTCCTTTCATTTATTAGCTTCATTGACCAGAGGTCTTAAGCCAAGCGAACAAACAGCAACTATAAAACACATTAGATATAATTACGGGATAATTTAGACCAAACAGTTTTACAATAAAAACCAACAAGAATACTCGTAAACAATATTAACAGACAACATTTTATAAACCTCAATAAATTCTACAACATCCCATGATATTATGGAAATTGGTTTTAATTTTTTTTAAATTTATATACATAAAACTGCCTACAGTGTTTCAAAGCCACTATCGATAGATATTTTTGCCACCAAGCAAGTTGTTTCAGGGTCCTCATCTGCTAGCAATATGGTTATCACCCAAGGTTCCATAGGAAGGTGATGTCTATGTAAAATAGGAGTAATCCAACAGGATCTGGGGCCAATCCACTGGTGGCAAAATAACATAAGATGATCTAAGGTCTCTATTGCACCTGATCCAGAATCGCACAATCTATCTGAATACTGGTTTTTTTTTTAGCAAAACGGCCTCTTAGCTCTGCAGTTGGAAAAAACATTCAGCCTAGCAAGTGTGAAGACATATCTAAATCTAGGGGATGTAAGGAAGCTCACCCTGGACTCTTCCCTATCTGCCCTACTCCACAGAGAATGTGCATGGTGCCTGGCACTGGCATAATCACAGTAATGGGCTCAGCCATGGTACCACCTTTACGTGCCTTAACTGCACTTGTGTTTTCTTTGCACAACTTACGTTACTGCGATGCGTGAATAAAGAAGAGAGCATTTGGTGAAAGAGAATCGGGAGTTGGTTTCCAGCTCACGAGTCGAGCTGACATCCAGACAGTGAGGCATTCCGGGGGCATACTCCTTCCACCTGCACAGAAGAGGCCGATAATTACCATTCAGAAATAGGCACCCAAATATTTTCATGTTATGCTGAATCTAGGAGTCCTTTCTCTCCTTGCAAGACCCCAGCAAGGAGTTAGGAAAAACTCTTTGGAGCCCAAAGCATGAGTACTCATGTAATGATTCCATGTTTTGGTGTGTGTGTGTCTTTAAATGTTGAGTTTGACTGCAGTAATGTAAGGAGAACAATAGGGGGAGATGAGTCTGCTGTGATTGGCTAATGACTGAGAGTGTGAGAGGAGAGAGGTTTCATGACAGAGTTCTGTGTATGAAGTTTGAAGAGACAGCATGGTCTGTGTGACTATGGAATTTTGCTTCTATCCTGTGTGACTAAGGCAAACAGTTTAGTCTGAGTGAGTATAAGACCTGATTCTGTATCAGAGAGAGAGAAAGATTATACTGAGAGTTTGTGCCTGTCAGAGTGAAGTCTGAGTGACTGTTTGTAACACCAAGTTTTGCCAGTTATATTTACAAGTTCCTTTTTTTTCAGTAACAGTTCAAAATAACCAGAAACCTATTTTGATCTTTATTAAACAAATCAATTTTTATTTAAGCTTATCCCAGCAATCAATACAGTTCTTCCTTGGGGCCACATAGTCCTCTGAAGTGCCCAGACCCTAGGTCATTCTACCAAAAGAGAGAGATTTGGAATTTTTAATTCCTGGTGGCAGCAGAAATCTACCAAGTTTAGGTACACAAAGTGTGTGTAAAAGTAAAACCGTCTCCCCAATAAGCAAGGACATCACAACTCACTTATAGGATTCCCGCCTCTCCTCCAACTCTTTCTTCCGGTGGTCTGAGAGGGGGTCTTCAGGAGCAATTATCCCTACAGGGGGAGAAGGGGTCAGGGGAGATCAGTGACTTTGGAATGGAAATAATCACTGGAGCGAGTCAGTATTCCAGGACAGGAGCTGCAACCAATTGTCCCACCCTGGCTACAGCCATGAACAGTATACACTGAGAGAAATTTATTACAGTTTTGGATCTGGGATTTGGGAGGCCATTTCAAGGCTGTCCCATGAAATGAATCCCCATATTGGCGAGGTGGTGGGTCATTAGATTGTACTCAACTGTGTCAAATGCCGCTGTAAGATCAAAACAATGTAGCAGTGCTGACCTGCCTTGATCCAAGTGTCTATGGAGGTTGTCTGTGAGGACAACCAGAGTTGTGTCAGTCCCATAGCCAGGGCAGAAGCCAGATTGGTGTCAGAGTCCTTACTTAGTCAGCAAAATACCAGGCCTTGTTCAGTGAAGCAAGATTAGTATTTATTTTAAAGCTGCAATAGTAGGTTACTATAACAGGAACATTGTTAAGAATAACGTGGTTACATGGAGCAAGCAGATATACCAGAAGGGGGGAGAATGGGGACCCCCCCCTCCACCAATAAAAGCATAGCGCGCGCGCGGGAAACTGGAGACAATAATAATTAATGTAGTTCCCACCGCCCCCATTGTCTCAGCCTAGCTGTTGCTTGTGAAAGCGATAGGAAGCGAACAGCTTGTCTCCTCCAAGGTCAGTGTGTGAAGTCTACATGAGATACGGCTTGCACAGCCAGGCAGCCGAGGCAGCTCCCCGCATTCCATTCTAACACTCCAGGTGCATAAATCAACACCCCAAGATCCCAACCACCCTCCCTACACGAACAAAGCCCATCCGCCCTCCCTTCTCCATCCATCATGGCAGGACTACCTGACAATTGGAATGGGTCAAGGACTGAGGTGTCATCCAGGAATACCTGGAGCTGTTTAGCTACCGCTTTCTCAACTACTTTGCCCAGGAATGAAAGATTCAACACTGGGTGGTAGTTAGATGGATCTGTGGGACCCAGAGACGGTTCAAGGTGACAGTCTTGTCCTCCCACACCCAGGTTTCAGTCACACATGCCAGGTCCACCTTTTGCAATGTTGCAGTCTTATTATTGATGGGCCTGCCATTGCACAACATCAGTGTTGGAGAAAGGTTTGTTTTCCTAGCTCCACTGCCAGTGACGGGACAAAGGTTGGAAAGAGGCCAAGCATAACCCTATCTCCATCTGCTTCCTGTATTATACCTTGTCCCACTGCCATACTTCCCACGTCACCCAATCACTGGGATTCCTGACTCCATCATGGCTTCCGCCAACTGCATCTAATCTGCTTCCACCTCTCCATCATCAGGCTAACAAACATTAGTAGATTGCGATTGATGTTAAAAACCAAACGGACAGGTAATAGTTTGCTAATCCATCCTGTACAACCCCTCCCACCCAGAGCCCATTAAATGTAATTCCCACCCTACTAACAATAACTCCACTTTAGATGATTAATTAATTTAAAATAATTCCACTTTAGTTAATCAATTAATTTAAAAGCTATCCTAACTCCCTCCCAAATACTATTTGAGCTAGCAGGGATAATATATTCCTAAACTGACTAATCTTGTCAGTCTCTATCAACAATGGGATGGGACAGGTTCATTGCAATAGCTGAGGTAGCTATGGTTGGAGCAGGAGATGAAATGAGTTCAGCTCTCTGTGTCATTATGTTTGTATCGCTATGTTCGTACACATCATTCATTCATTATGTCTGTATACAACTTTTAAATGTTTAAAGGATGAGGGGGGCATCCTTGGAGCAGATCTACTTACCTTTCCCCTCTCTGAACTCCATGGTGCTGTCGCCTTCAATCCACTGGTAGACTGGAAAATTGTAGGTCTTGCCATGTGGGGATGTCACCTTGACAAAGTTGCAGTACCAACCGTCTTGGAAGACCAGCAATGGCTTTTTGGTAAACCGGATGAGCAAGATATCTCCCAAGTCTTGGGGACAGGTAATTTTGTACTTGGTGTCCTGAAACGGAGTGGGGGGGAGAAGCATCATAAGACGTTCCAAGTTCCAGTGGCATCAGAACAAAGCAGAGGAAATTCAGAACCTGGCTCAGCCCCAACTCCCTCCCCTGATCCTGGGACCTGGTTTTGTGGTTCTCATCAGAGGTTGTTACTCCACACACTATAGCTAGCAGGAGCTGACTGGGGTCTGGCTGAGGTTGTTTCTCTTCTGTTTACAGGTACTTAAGGCATAGAGGTGTTACATTTGGAAATAAAGAAAAAATGCATTTCACCAGCTGAATGTCCCCGTTCTAGTAGTGTGCTACCACTAGCACTTCTAAATCTTTATTTTTAATACAAGACGTGTTCCAAGATGCAGGTCTTAACTGTTTACATTGTACTTCCCACATACAGCCATTTGCATGGATAGATTATGACATAAATTACACATCTGGCGTTACAGTTAGAAAATTGTTGCAAAGTAAAAGTTCCTAAACCTCATGGATATTTAAATTCTTTTATTCCAAGTGGACAAGCCAAACAGGTCCCACATCTATGGCACCCTTTAATTAAAGGTCCGGATGAAGATTTCCTAATCATATCAGAGTAGATGATCATGTTCCTTATTCTTCTAGAGCAGGGGTGTCGAACTCATTTGTTATGAGGGCCAGATCTAACATAAATGAGACCTTGTTGGGCTGGGCCAGGTGTGTCATAAAATGTAATGCCAGGTAGTGGAGATATAAACTTTATGAAGGACACAAAGGGTTGGGGTTTTTTTACTTAAAATAAAAACATGCTGGAATCATTAGCACTCTTGCAATATTTTGTTTATTTAACAGTGTCTGATAACTGACACCTCTTGCTTTACATTATCTCATCAAAATGTCTGTATTGTTGCAATCTTGAGTATGCTGTTCAGGTGTGTATCTGTAAGCTGCAAACCTACAATGATGCAGCAGCAGCAGAACTGGAAGAAGAAGCAGAAGACAGCCAGTTTCACTGTGGGCCTGATAGAAGCCCTCCGGGGGCCTGATCTGCCCCCCAGGCTACATGTTTGACACCCTGTACTAGAGTCTGAATCCTACTGGTGGTTTAATTTGACCACCAGCAATATCTGAAACCAAATGCCAATGTTTACACACCACACTTTTAATTTGGTTCACTAAGGGGGTATAGTCCAGGGCAAAAGAAATCACTTCCTGCCTCTGTGGTGGTTGGTCTTTAAAAAGAAATTCCCTACTTCTTGCTATTGCTTTGCATCTTGCTGACTTAATGATTGGTAAAGGGTAGTCCCATTCCATTAATTGATTGCTCGTTTGTTTGGATTCCCTTACAAAATCACTGTCAAAAATGCGGTTTCTTTTTTAGAGCCTAAGATACTGCCCAAAGGGTAAATTATCTCTCAAATGACACGGATGAAACATTTCTGTCTGTAGGCCTCACATATAAACATACTGCTAATCTATTCCTATAACCCTGAAAGACAACTGTGTCCAGAAATGGGATAGAGTGTGCATCACTAGAGCAAGAAAATTTGTTTGACTCATGAATAGAGTTAACCCAATTAAAGAATTCATGGAAGCCAAGGATAGGCCATGTGGTTTCCGGTTCTGGTACAGTGCTGCGAGCAGGCGCTTCTCGGTATGCTCCCAAGGCTCCTGGTCCTATAGGCTATCAAAGAAGTTGCAACTTATAACTGAATGATACTACGTTCTGTAATTCCTAAAGCTTATTCTGTCTCCTAGGAAAGGATATATTTCATTGTACTGCTGTCAATACAGTGTGAATACTGAAAGCTGGTAAGTTTTATGAAATCTAATTCCAAATTTACTCTACAGTTTAAATAGAATAGAGATTATTGTTTGTCGCTTTTATAACTCCTTTTAGTATTGCAGCGGTTAATTAGTTTTTGTATTGTCACAGCTGAAGGAGGAACTGTTGTTTCAAGCTCTGCAGTTACCTACGTTATTAATTTTGCTTGAGTCTCACTCTAACTAATTCTGATAATATTTTCCTGAAACTCTATTGTTGGCATATGTTTTTTTTGCTAACTTCAATAATTATATAACAACCAGCATACTAAGAGTCTTATTGAGGAACAATTAAATTCACACACCACTTAATAACATATACCAGAATTATAGGAGACACTCTGTGCACCATATTTACAAGTAGACACACCACAGGAACCTCCCATCACCAGCATCAGAAACTATAGGAAACTACACAGTCAAGACACAACCTACTAGCACCAGGCACATTACTGTGCAAACAGCATTCAAAACATAAAGTACCAAACATATCAGATTATCATAACTTAGGCTGAGATACACACCAGCACAAGACACATATTAACTGCTACAGGAAAAAACCATAACTTACAAAGGAGATTCTATCCACAACTTTTATTATTTTCATACATTACTAGCTGACATGACTCTCACCTGGATCACACTGTCTCTGAATGTCCAAGGACTGAACAACATTTATCAAAAGATGATGCATTTTAGCTAACATAAACAAACTCCACCCAGACATTACCCTCCTCCAAGAAACACATCTCCAGCCATCATCACAGAGCATGTTAAAAGAAAAGTGGATCCATCAGCAATTCCATGCATATGGAAACTCGAAGTCACGAGGAGTGGTAATCCTACTCTCCAACCTTATCAGATTCCAACGTCAGGCTACTAAGAAGGACCCAAGAGGCAGATTCATCTTCATCAAAGGACTACCAGAGGACAAGAAGGTCACATTAGCGTCTGTCTACGCTCCAAATGACAACCAAGTAAATTTTATCGAAAACATCTTGCAGGGATTCCAACTCTTCCAAGAAGGTGACGTAGTCATCGATGGCAACCTTAATTATATCATGGATGCTGCTCTTGATCGTTCACATCATATTAAAAGCTATAAGAGAAAATCTAACACTTTTACCAAAATGAAAGAACTATTGGATAAACACCTCCTACTCAACACCTGGAGAATTGCAAACCCATGTGCTAAGGACTACACCTACTTCTCATCATGCCATAGAATATACACGCAAATTGACTATGTACTTATTTCCTCAACCTTGAAAGATGCTCTGGCAGAAACCACTATAGGACCCATTGTTTGGTCTGACCATGCATGGATCCAATGCTCTCTGAAAACCAACACGAAAACTAGACATTGGACTTTGAGCAAATCTCCCCTTTTTCAAGAAGAAGCTGTTAGTAAAATTGAGGAAACTCTTAAACAATACCTTAAATATAACTGTATGGAGGATGTTTCTTCCTTGGCAATTGGGGACGCACTCAAGGCAGTTACCCGTGGTCGAATCATCTCAGTAGCATCCTACCTAAAAAAAGTAGAGAATCACTCAAGACTGAACTCCTCTCCAAAATAAAAATTTTAGAATCACTGCACAAGAAAAATGGAAACAAGAAGACTTACAAGAAGCTCATCACTGAATGCAAACTCCTAGAATCCATCAAAAGCACAGGCATCCAGAAAAACCTTCTTTATTTAAAACAAAAATACTGGGTCAACTCACCAAAATCCTTAAGAATACATTCTTGGAAGATCAAAGATCGCAAAAAGACTACAGCAGTAATGTCAGCTTGGGACCCTACGGGCAAGATACATACCAAATCAGCAGAAATAAACAAAGTATTTAGGGAGTTTTACTGCACACTTTACTCCTCTTCAAACCCATCTCCAACTATGATCAAGCAATTTTTTTCTCCAAACGCATATATAAAACAACTCAAAGAGGAACATCGCCAAGTGATGGAGAACCAAATTGACCAGCAAGAGGTTTATGATGCTATTCATGCACTTAAGAACAACAAGACAGCAGGACCTGACGGATACCCATCCAAATTCTATAAGAAATTTGCTCCAATCCTCATTCCACAACTGACAACAACACACAACGGCATACTTGCAACAGGCATTTTACCTACATCCTGGAATATGGCTTCTATTATAACAATCCCAAAACCCAATTTCCCTGCTCAACCAAGATCTTTACTTCGATACTCACTAGAAGACTTAACTCCATTCTGAAGACCTAGGTTCATCATGACTAATCAGGTTTCATACTGGGGAGAGACATCACAGATAATGTACATAAAGCACTGCACATCATATCAGCACATAACAAAATGAAAGCTGAGACTGTACTTCCCTCCCTCGATATAGAGAAAGCGTTTGATTCGCTGGAAACAAACTACCTGATCGAGTTATTGAAACACATGAAATTTGGCAACAATTTTCCTAGAACAGTGACAGCCATCTACTCGAAGCTGTCAGCACAAGTCAAAGTCAACAACATCACTCTTATCAGAGGAACGAGACAAGGATAACCGCTATCACCAGCATTATTTGCACTTGCACTTGAACCAAGATTCCAACATATCTGGAATTCGTCTAGGTCCCCATGAGTTTAAACTAAATCTTTTTGCCGATGACATGTTGCTCTTCCTAATCCAACAACATCTCTACAAAACCTTCAGGAACATCTGGTCAATTTCAGACAGATATCAGGCTTAAAAGTTAATCAAGCAAAATCTTGCATTCTACCCATTCAAGTATCTTCCTCTACAAAACAAGCGATACAAGACAACTTTGATTATCAATGGCATTATTCATCCTCAATGCCATATCTAGGCATTCACATCCCAAGAGTCTTCAAAGATTTGATCAAAATTAATCACTTACAGAAATTCCAAGACATACAATCATCTCTCTCCAGTTGGAATAAACAGACGCTATCATTTCTGGATAGACTACATCTAATCAGATCTTTTCTGTTCCCAAAGCTCCTTTTTCTTTTCTGCGCAATCCCAATCGGTCTCTCTGCCTCACTCCTTCATAAATGGCAAACTGAACACCTTTCTATGGCAAGACAAAAAACAGAGGACAAGCTTCAAAATCCTTAGAAGAAGACGAGCTCAGGGTGGTCTCAACTACCCAGATTTATCTCTATACTACAAATCTACAATGCTCGTCTCAGTAATCAAATTGCTATGTTATGGTGACAAAGCCACCTGGGCCCAACCACTTTATCCACTGCTATATCCAAAAACTATCCAAAAACTAACAATGGCCCCTTCGGTGTGTTCAAGGGTTTTCACTAGCTTTATTTATTAGTTTGATTTTTATCCTGCACCCCTGCCAAGGCAGGCTCGGGGCGGCTTACATTTAAAAGATTAAAAATATATTAAAGCACAAATGCCTATTAATGCAATACAGCTTCATAAAACACATGGATATAACAATACAATACAATACAATACAATACTATACGATACTATACGATACTATACGATACTATACAATACTATACAATACTATACAATACTATACAATACTATACAATACAAAATAGAATAAAGTGCTGGTGGCAGTAATATCCCGGGCCAAGATAGAATGGTCCAAAGTATGGCCCCCGTCAGTGTCCGGCATGGCAGGCTGTTGTTGCTAGTTGGTGCTAGCGTTATTATTGTTAGCAGCGGCTCCTAATTGAAGGCCTGGTGGAAGAGCTCCTTTTTCAGGCCCTACAGAATTGTACAAGGTCCCGCAGCACCCTGATGTGTTCTGGGAGCTCATTCCACCAGTGCGGAGCTGTTACTGAGAAGGCCCTGGCCCTGGTAGAGGCCAGTCTGGCACCTTCCGGTCCAGGGACAGTTTTGAGACCCTGACCTCAGTGTTCTCTGGAAAACATGCGGGCAAAGGCGGTCCCTCAGGTAGGCAGGCCCCAGGCCATATAGGGCTTTAGAAGTCAAAACCAGCACCTTGAAGCGAATGCAGTATGCTATTGGCAGCCAGTGCAATGCCTTTAGCACAGGCTGGATGTGCTCCTGCATAGGGAGACCCATCAACAGCCTGGCCGCCGCATCTTGCACCAGCTGCAGCTTCTGGAGTTGCGACAAGGGCAGCCCCATGTAGAGAGCATCGCAGTAGTCTAGTCTCGATGTGACCATTGCGTGGATCACTGTTGCCAGATCATTGCATTTGAGGAAGGGAACCCACTGCCTGATCAACTGAAGATAGTAAAGTACTTGGTAGTGGCTGCTACCTGGGCCTCCATCACTGAGGCATCCAGGAGCACTCCCAGACTCCTAACCAATGTTCCCTCTAAGCTGTGGAGTCTTGTGAGCAAAAACTATACTTTGTGAGCTACTGCCATTAAACTTGTGAGCAAGCAACTTGGCTACTGCATGAATTAGTTTGCTCTGGAGCCAACCTTCCTGAGCTGAGACAGAAATGTGTGAGCTGGAGGCTAAAAAACTGTGAGCTGGCTCACACTAACTCAGCTTAGAGGGAACACTGCTCCTAACCCTTGGTGCTGGCACCAACAGTGCCCCATCAACGGCCGGTATTGGGATCTCTACCCCTGGTCCGCTCCGACTCAGGCACAGAACCTCCGTCTTCATCGGATTCAGTTTCAATCAGGTCAGCCTAAGCCAGCCAGCCATGTCCTGTACTGCCCAGTCCAGATCTTCCAGGGAAGAGTCGGACTGGCCACCAAACAACAGATATAGCTAGGTGTCATCTGCATATTGGTGACACCCTAGCCCATGCCTCCGGGCAATCTGGGCAAGGGGGCGCATGTAGATGTTGAATAACATCAGGAAGAGCACTGCCCCTTGAGGCACTCCACAGATCAGCGGGTGCCTTCGGGACGTCTGGTTCCCAAGTGCCACCCTTTGTCCCTGACTGCGGAGAAAGGAGATGAACCATTGCAAGGCAAGCCCCTGCACCCCTATGTCGGCGAGGCGGTGGGTCAGTAGCCGATGGTCGACCACAGTGGCAGATTAGCCATTAAGCAGGCTAAGCACGTGCTTAGGGCGCCAGGGCCAAAGGGGGCACCACAAAGTTGGGGAAAGGGTGAAAAAATGTAGAAAAATGCCTTTTCAGGTCATGAAAATTGGAGCTTTGATACATTTGACTTGTGAAATATTAAAACAGATGTTGTCTTGCATTTTTGTAGAACTTTTATGTCGCCAAAGCTTGGCTTAGTTTGTAGAGTCTATTGTGTTATCACATGAATCAATTTTTGTATGGCTGCAACCTGCATTGTATATCTGGTCAGACAGGTCAACGACTGAAATGGACTCTGGGTCAGTGTGGAAAGGAGGGGGGGGGGTACCGAGATTGGTCAGTGCTTAGGGCATCAGGGAGCCTTCATCCGCCCCTGGTCGACCATGTTGAATGCTGCTGACAGGTCCAACAACAACAGCACCACCGTCCCACCCTGATCCAGATGCCTCCGGAGGTCGTCCGTAAGGGCAACCAGTGCTATCTCCGTCCCATGGTCTGGGCAGAAGCTGGACTGGAAGGGGTCTAGCCTGGAAGTGTCATCCCTAAAGCTCTGCAGCTGCATCGCCACTGCCCTCTCAATTAATTTGCCCAGGTAGGGCAAATTGAAAACCGGCTGGTAATTTGCCAATTTGGCCGGATCCAGAGATGGGGTTTTTCTTTTAGGAGGCAGCGGACCATCGCTTCCTTGAGTGCCCCCCGGGAACAGTCCCTCAGAGACTTCACTGGGTTCTGCATTTCCCCCTTTGAACAGTCCCCTTAACCCACCTCATAAACTGCTTTTGAAAGTCCTGGTGGGCGTAGAAATAGTTTGCCATAAAGCCTGGCAAACGCTCGCAAGTCACAGAAATGAGTTGCCTGCTTTGTTCTACCCCCACCCCCCAATAAACTGAAAGAAAAGGACTGCTGGAGGCAGTTTGCGATCTAGCTGCTCATTCAGCAAATAATATATATGCAAAAAGAAGAAGAGGTATTGTTTACAAAATGCACGTCATCCCATAAAAACCCAATAGCTTCAGCTGGGCTTTGATCCATCACTACTCACAACTTACTGCTCCGTAGTAGAAGTCCGGTCCCCAGTTGTCAAGCCAAGTTTGGGGGCTGGTGCCCTGGGTGCCCACCAAGGTGAGTAAAATCCAGTCTTTAGTCCGTGAGCCTATGGAAGTGCCCGTAGACACACGAGCTGTGTAGAGAACCATGTTGCGGCTCAGCTGCAGTACGCTAAGAATATTTGTCCTCTTAGATGATTAGAAGTGGGAGTGGTAACCAGACACTGTTGAACCTGTCTTCCATAGAGCAGGAGTTATAACCCTTTCCCAGTAAGAAAGCCCCACCCCTGCCAGGGAGAGCAGGCTGAGTTCTAGCTGGCTTTGTGGGTATCCATTGGGTTGGGAGGAGAGGCCAGATTTCAGCCTTGGGCAGGTAAAGAACCAGGGACTGCAGGAAGAGCAGAAATAGATGCTGGGGCAAAAGGGTCCAGGCCTGTCATTACCACATCTGGAAGGGAGACACCTTTCCCCACCTCTGAAGCCACTTGATGGGGCCACCCACAACAAGCTACTGCCCTCTCCTTATTCAAGGCTGGGGGAGGGGCTCCTAGGTATGCAGGGGAAATTACATTATGAATTAACTGACAGAAGGAAAGGGGTGGGGAGTTAGAAAGGAAACTGTGTGCTTTTAAGGAGGAGCAAAGGCTGGAAGTAGTAAGAGCTGGGGTCCCCACTTCTGACGCAGCTTGGTGAGAGAGACCACAAAATGGCTGCCACAGGAGGTGAGCCACAGATGACCATCAGTCGCACTGGGAAGATACTTGTGCAGAGGTGGCAGCTGCCGCTGAAAGCAACATGTTTTAAAATGGAGGCATAGTGTGGGTCCCTTTGACTTTGGCCGCAGCATCAGTGCGCTTGGAAATAAGGGAGGAGACCTTGCTCAGATAGGCTGAATCTGCATGTGTCTTTCCCACCGGTGTCCCAGCCTTTTGACTCCGTCTTCAAAAAAGCTGTCCACATTTGGTATCGTTTTCACACCTCAACAGTGCTAGCATACTTTTGCACACCCACATACGTTTATCGTCCTTTCGGGGGGCGGCTCCACTGCCAGGGCACCTCCGCACCGCTTTAAAAGAACCTTCTCCAAACAACATTCAAACGAGCACAGAGAAAGACGGCGTCACAGCAGCACGCAACTGATTTAAAAAATGCAAATGCGGATTTGACCATAGTCTAACAGAAAAGTAACAGAAAAGGCCCCACTGCTGGACCTCCTGATGGTACCTGGTATATTTTGGCCGCTGTGTGACAGAGTGTTGGACTAGATGGGCCATTGGCCTGATTCAACATTGGCTTCTCTGATGTTCTTATGTTCTAAATCAATGAAAGTGTCTACTTGAATGTAAGACTGAATGTAAGGTTCCTATATAGGATTTGTTCCTGAGGAAACACTTAGACATCCGGAAAGAGTGTTGACTGAACTTAGGTGGTTTAGAGATTTATAGTATTTGGAGCAGACTGCTGTTGTGAATTCACAAGGACACAAGACTGATGTAAATATATAGATTGTGAGAGACTGGAGCAGACGGTTGTGTGAATTTTTATTGACCTTTGTGTTTTTTTCTATGAAGGAATATGTTTGTCTTTACCACACACTAAATATGTCATGGCTTTATTATAGTCTCATCTGTTGTTGTATTGTTCTGTGGGCATCTAGCACGCGTCTGTATTTTTCCACATGCCTGACTGTTTTGCGACTGTGTGTTATTTCTTTGGATTGTTTGACCCAAGGTCACACCAGCAGCTGCATGTGGAGGAGTGGGGAATCAAACCCAGATCTCCCAGATTAGAGTCTGCGCTCCTGAACACTACACCAAACTGGTAATATAATGAAGTTGTATTAACAAGCGGCAGGTCTGGTCTGGATTGTGGATTGGATTAAAAACCCAAGACAAAGAATAGTAAAACTTGAACCAGCAGACCTAGATGAGAGTTTACACAATTATTTACAGTTTAAGAAACCAACTAAAACTATTGCAGTCCAAGAAAAGAGTTGTATAAATAGAGATGGACTTTTGAGAACATGACTTACATGTTGGATTTGTGCCGTGTCCTTCAGACTCTCTGCTTATGTCTCCAATAAAAACATACCATGGTAAGAATACAAGAAACAAAAGTGACGCCTTGCCATAAAGCAATATGGTAAATGCCCCCGGGGAAACTCGAGTCTTGGCAAGACAATAAAGATGAAGGAATAAATATTCAGTGGTTGCCGTATTACCAATCAGCTTCAAGACTAAAGAACTTTATTAACACGGAAGGTGGAGCTCTAAGAGATATGACTGAATTTAACAACTGTGTATAAAACAGAAAGATCATTTATTACACTGGATATATTTAAGTAATTACTTCAGTTAGAAACAGAAAAAGACCAAGTGAAAAAAATGCATGATTAAATGGATGCAGAACTTGAGAGAGCGGTTATGGGGGAAAGAACTCAGGTTCACAGCCAGTCAGGTGCTAAAAGAAAATTGGTACAAAATGTCTTTAGATGGTATATTACTCTGAAGGATGTCAAGGAAGTAAACAAAAATTACAGTGGAAAATGCTGGAAATGTCAAGACATAGATGAAACTTTTTATCCTATATGGCGGACTTGTAATAAGGCAAAAAGATACTGGAAGGAAATACATGGGGAAATGCCGAATATATTAAAATTCAAATTTCCGATGGAAGCTAAGAATAGGTTATTAGGAATATTGCCTAACAAATTACCAAAAGTTTTGGAAGTGATATTTAAACATATGGTGACAGCAGCTAGAATTATTTTATGCACCAAAATGGAAACCAGTCGTCTGCCCAAGCTTAGAAGAATGGGAAAACAAATGGTGAAATTAACAACTTATTTGAGAAACAGATCCATCTCGAAAGCTGAGAAGAGATGGGGTGTCCTCTCTGCAAGCAGAAGATAACTCAGAAAGTGAAATAGTCTAAAAAATGGTCTATTGTAAGGCGCGTCAATGTAATATAATGCAGAAGAAGGAGAATAAATTTTGGATACAAATATACAAAGAAGTGGGTTTTGAACAAAGTACCTTCCATTTTTTATTTTTATTGTGAGACAGATAACAGATTTTCCTTCATATTTTGGTATATTAAAAGTTATAGCTAGTATGTAGTATTGATTAAACATGTGATACAGAAAATGTATTAATAATGAAACTATTGTACAAAATGTCCTAAAAATTTTAATGAAGGGGATGTCAGGGAAAAGTATTTCTTCATTTCTTTAACATATTTTGTAAGTATAATACTCATTGATAAATATAACCCCTTTCTTTTCTTCTATACCCCTTTTAAATTACTATTTAAGAAGGCAAGAGAGCTAAGAGAGCTTCTTCCTCGCGTCCAGGGGTTTTGTACTCTCCCCTTTGCCCACCCCTTGTGGGTCATCATAATTTTCAATTAAAACTTCACTTGCAGGTCATCTAGTCCAACCCCCTGCACTCTGCAGGAGCACAGCCAAAAGATAGCCTTACAACATCCCCGAAAGATGGTCGTCCAGCCTCCGCTTGAAAACATCCAGGGAAGGAGCATCCACCACCTCCCGAGGCAGACTGTTCCACCGCTCAACCACTCTTACAGTTAGGAAGTTTCTCCTGATATTTAGCCGGTAATGACTCCCTCGTCATTTCCACTCATTAGATCTAGTCTTGCAATCCAGAGCAAGAGAGAAGAGATCTGCTCCATCTTCTACATGACAGCCCTTCAGATACTTGAAGACTGCCATCATGTC
Source organism: Gekko gecko (assembly GCA_029375565.1). Lineage (NCBI taxonomy): Eukaryota > Metazoa > Chordata > Lepidosauria > Squamata > Gekkonidae > Gekko > Gekko gecko. The sequence continues at coordinate 55,903,957 of JAPDNY010000015.1, read as the reverse complement.
CCCTCTAAGCCTTCTCTTTCCCAGGCTAAACAGACCCAACTCTGTCAGCCTTTCCTCGTAAGACTTGGATTCCAACCCTCTCACCATCCTGGTCGCCCTCTTTTGGACACGCTAGAGCTTGATCGCTTAGAAGCAAAATATACATATAGCAGAGTCATTCAGGAGTCCGATGGAGGTCTTATCTAGAGGAGATATGTGATCCTGAGAGGCCTTCTACTTATTCATTTGTTTATGCTATTTATAGTCCACCTTTCTTACAGGGAGCCAAGGCAGATTACACAGAGTGAGTCTTTACAGTCAAAAGTACACAGTGCTTTTATCTTTGGAGTTCCAGTGAAGTTTTAATTGAGCATTATGATGACCCACAAGGGGTGGGCAAAGGGTACAAAACCCCTGGACACGAGGAAGAAGCTCTCGTAGCTTTCTTGTCTTCTTTTTGGGAACCATCTCTTTGGCCATGGCTGCCATGACAACAGGTTGCTGAACAAAGGGGAGAATTCCCACTCCATGAAACTTTGGTAAGGGAACTGTGAAGAAATTCATTTTCTTCTTTGAAGGTTTGAAATGAGTAAAACCTTCACTCTGAGTTTTAAAAGTGTGTTTGTGTGTGTGTGTGTGGGGGGGGGGTTGTCTCTGGGCAGAGAGCAGGCAGGAAGGAGGGAAATCCGTTCAATTGCTTCCCAGACTTACCTCAGCCCACCTTCCAATAATGCTAATGGGTCTAGGCAATGGGATGGTCAAGTCCCCCACTTCCAAGCAGGGAACAGAGATTTGGAGGAATTAAATACTAGAGATATTTCAGGGAGGAGATTTTTGGCAACATCAGGAAAAGCTTCCTTGACCTGGCCTGGCCAGGTCAGTGGGAGGGGAAAGAGAGAAGATAAAACTCCTGGAAGAAAGGAGGAAGGTCTCTTTGGTACTGAGTCCATCATAGGAGACAGAACTCTTAACTGAGGTCTGGAGGAGGTGGCCATTAGCCATGTTTTGGCCTGGAGAACTGAAGAAAGCTTCAAGGGAATGAAACTGTGTAGAGATCTGTAACTTTCCTAAACTAAGGAGCCTGTCCTATATTTTCACATCTGATAGGCATGTACAGAGAGAGGGAGGGATGATTTGTGTTTCTTTTGAATCCCTTGCTCAATCTGATGCTGTGATAAAAGTATGATGATGAACATTTTCTTTTTAATAAATACTTTTGTTGCTGGTAGTGGTTTCATGTACCACAGAGACCTCCTCCATCTTGGACATGCTGTTTTAAAAGGAGTGCCAGGGGGAAGGCAGTCAGTTGGCAAGTGGCTATTCCTCCATTGGTGCACAAGGAAGTGAACAGTCTCTGTGGTGACCCATAGCTGGGTAGCTGGAGACACAGAGGCAAGGCCTCAGAACTTGGAAGGGAAGCTGGGAGTTCTGACCCTCCCAGCGGGCAATTCCTTACAAAATTCAGGTGGTGGCAGTGGTTACCTGAGAGAGAAAGAAAAGCCTCTCACCATTTTGGGAAAACCTCGGAGGGGAAGGTGGAACAGGGCCTTGCAGGCCAGAGCAGGCCTGTTCCACCACAGGAACATATTTGAATACTTGTAACTTCAAACATTAAACAGCCTGTCCCAATACTGTCATCTTGTAGAACATGCAAAGTGTTAGGATTAGAGGACTGCATTTGAATTGCTTTTTTCTTTTTCTTTTTTAATCTTTGCTCGTCCCCATTATAATTTCAGAGTGCCGTGTGTGCATTTTTTTCTTTATTAAATCTCTTTACATTTTGAATGTTGATGTGGCTTGTGATGCACATCAAACCCTGTTTGCTAATGCTGATAGAGAAGAAACCAGGGGAGGGGTTGGCTTTCGGCACCACAGCACAACAAATGTGTTTGTTCGTCCCTGCTATGGCAGAAGCCAAACCGAGGCGGAGCCTTTAAACTGCGACACAATGCAGAGTGCTGGGGTGCCAGTCCTTCAGCAGGAGACAGACTTAATGACCAGGTGGTGGCTGCCCAGGAGAAGCAGGTTACGGTGGGAGTAAGCAGGAGAGAGACCTCGCCAGGCGGAGACGTGGGGCAGTTACGGAACTCCCACATGGGCAGAAATGGGGCTTGCATGGCCATTCCTCCGCAATGACCAAGCTGGCTTTCTTTGTCACTTGGCAAAGGCCCGTGTCTCTGATCGCTGTTGTCCATTTTGGCACCCGCATCCTGAGATGTTTTGCTAGTCTGAGGATCATTTCAACCCCAAAACCAATAAATACTATACAGTACACAAACTGACAGCCAGACAACATCGGCCCTTTGGAAGTTGTGTCTCTTGGAAGCCCCATAACAATTTTCTCCCGCCATCTTGGCGTCCATCATTTGAGGTGTGTTTCCGTCATTTGATGTTCCCACCGCTTGAGGCATGCCCAACTTCAGGGAGCCTCTTTGTGGGTTAGGCTTGGAGTCTACACAATTATATGGATGTGCTGTTCTCGATTTCTGGCGGGTTGAGGTAGTTGTATGGGAGGGGCAAGCGCTTGTTCCTTTCTTCAATTTCTTTGGAGATCTGGGCCAGGCGGTTCTGAAAAGCTGCAATGACCCGCTTTGGTTCTGCTTCTGTGAAATGTTCAGCAGGGTAGCAACCCAGGGGTCTCTGGGAAGAGAAGAAGAGAAACTTTTGCACCGTGCCTTCATTTCTGATTTGGGTTTGTCTCATTGTCATTGAGGATTCCTTTGTTTCTTTTTATGGCGTTTTATATCATTTAAGTAAAGGTAAATGTTCCCTTGCTCGAAAGCCAGTCGAATCCGACTCTAGGGATGCGGTGCTCATCTCCGTTTCCAAGCCGAAGAACCAGCACTGTCCGAAGACGTTTCTGTGGTCATGGGTCCGGCATGACTAAACGTCAAGGTGCATGGAACGCTGTTACCTGCCCACCGAAGCGGTACCTATTTATCTACTTGTAATTTCTTGCTTTCGAACTGCTAGGTTGGCAGGAGCTTTTTAGATCATTTAGACACTATTTAAAAAATATTGAAAAATTGGGGGGGGGGGTTCGGCTTAAGGAATGAAACATCGGTGCAGAAACAAACACTCACAGGTTCACACTGGAGAAATTAAACTGAAATGGGTATATTTCAATGGAACCAGACAACTTTCAAAATCAAATCAGGCAACTTTTGAAACAGCAAGAGCACTGGGCATGAAATTAGGCCTAGCAGTTCGAAAGCAAGAAATTGCAAGTAGATAAATAGGTACCACTTTGGTGGGAAGAAGAAGAAGAAGCGTTCCACGCACCTCGGTGTCTAGTCATCCTGGCCACATGACCACAAAGATGTCTTTGGACAACGCTGGCTCTTCAGCTGGGAAACGGAGATGAGCATTGCATCCCTAGAGTTGGATTCAACTGGCTTTCGAGCAAGGGAGACCTGTACCTTTACCTATGCTGTTGGTGAGACTCAGCTAGTTCTCCTTGAAGGAAGATAGATCAAGATGGGTAGCTGTATTAGTCCGTAGTGCTAGGAAAGAGCAAGAGTCCAGTAAAGACTAACAAAATTTGTGGTAGGGTATGAGCAGGGCTATTTCTGGGCAGGAACGCACAGGAACGGCATTCCGGCTGGCTCCCGAGTTGGCCACGCCCAGCAGGAACTCATTAGCATAACAGGCCACACCCAACAGCAGAAACTCATTAGGATTGGCTACATTTGGGGTGTGTGGCCTAACATGCAAAGGAGTTCCTGCTCCAAAAAAAGCCCTGGGTTCTGACAACAAACAAGGTCAACAGAATAAGAAGCAAAAGGTGGATGTGGCTGGATGACCACACTTCTGGTAACATGGAGGTGTGGCCTAATATGCTAATGAGCTGTGCTGTCAGGGGTGTGGCCTAATAAGCTACCAAAAAAAGCCCTGATTAAAACCTCTAGTTAAAATCAGTAAATTTAAAACTGCCGGTAAGCAGAAGAACTAATCAAATGCCGTCGTGAATAAAATGGCCTTCAGCTGCCTCCAAAAAATCAAGAGTGAGGGGGCCGGGCGCACCTCCCTGGGGAGGTTGTTCCATAATTGTGGGGCTGCCCCTGAAAAGTCCCTGTCTCGAGTGTCCACCAGATGAGCTTCATTGATCGACGGAACAGTCGGGAAGGCCCCTCCCTGTGATCTTAGTTTCCCCAGGCAGGGATATATGAGAGAAAACAGTCCTTTGGATAACCCCCTGGTCCCTTCCTTCCGGGTTCCTTCTTACCCTGTCTCCTGGTTCTTTGCTGAGTAGCCAAAGGATTAGCAATGATCGACAGGTTGTGCTAACATCTGGCAGGGTGTCTAGGATGCTCCCAAAAGTTGCACTGCCCTTGGTCTTAGGTGGTGGCCTTCGCATGGACGAGGGGTAGTTGGGCATCCAAGCTCCAAAGTCAAACTAGAGAAGAAGGGAGGGTGGGGATTAGGGGAAATTGAAATATAACGCTGCGTTACTGCTGAACATTATGTGTAAATACAGCTAGGTTCTTGCAATGCATGATTGAGAGATTGGATCTATACCCCGCCCTTCACTCGGAGTCTCAGAGCGGCTTACAAACTCCTTTCCCTTCCCCTCCCCACAACGGACACCCTGTGAGGTCGGTGGGGTTGAGAGAGCTCTTGACAGAAACTGCCCTTGAGAGAACAGCTCTGACAGAACTATGGCTTGCCCAAGGTCATCCAGCAGCTGCAAGTGGAGGAGTGGGGAATCAAATCACTAACCACTACACTAAGCTGGCTTGGATAAGCATTCAGAAACTTCAGCAACTTCAAAATGCTGTAGCCATGTCACGAATCATTCTGGTCTCAGAAAAGGTCTAAGATCATCACAGGGGCAGCTGAATTTCTGATCCCTTGCCATTTGGCAATGCCATGGGGGACAGAGGCCCTCTTACAGAAGATGCAAACGCCTTTGAACGCACAAAATCCCTAATTTTTGGTAAGGAAACAGTTCAGAGGAGGAAGATTCAGAAGAGGAAGAAGGAAGAGGAGGAGGAGGAGGAGGAGGAGATTGGGTTTATACCCCACCCTTCACTTCCCAAAGGAGTCTCAGAGCGGCTCTGTAAGGTAGGCGGGGCTGAGAGAGCTTTGAGAGAAACTACTCTTTTTTAAGAACAACTATGGCTTGCCCAAGGGCACATCAGCAGCTGCAAGTGGAGGAGTGGGGAATCAAACCCGGTTCTCCCAGATTAGAGTCTGCACACTTAACCACTACAAGGCTGTTTCTGCTGGCAAAAACAACGTAGGAGGGAAGCCTGAAGCTCCCAGGTTGGGCAGGGCAACAGGGCGCTCTGAAGGTGAGTTCTCCCAACTATACACATGACTACTAGTCAGGCTGGCCACCCGTGACCTGCCTCGTGTCACCCAGATTGTGTATTCTGGCCCACAGGCTGGGAGTGGAAACCCTAAAGTGATGAGAAAAGGGGGCGGGAAAACAAATGAGGAAGCCCCTAACCTGGCCATTATTGACGCTGGCGTGGCGGATAGAGCCGGTGAATATCACCATGGTGAGATACTTGGTTAACTCACCGATAGTCTCCAGACGTGAGGGGAAGCCTGGGAGGACAGAGAAAATCAGTGACAGAGGGGTAAATGGCTTTGCCCACCTCCTCTGCCCCCCGGCCCTCCCACCAATGGCTTACAGGCCAATCTGGATAATTTTGGGGGAAGGTTTAGGGTGGACAGAAATGGATATTACCAGAGGACTCTCTCCCAAGAGGGCCTTGGTTAAAAATCTCGGCCACCCAGGCCTGGAGCTCCGGGTCTTCCCTCACACAAATATCCTCCGGGTAATAAAGACAGACGATTCCGGACACGAAGCTGTAGGGATGAGAGAAAGTGTCAAAAACTAGTATCAGGGGCAGTAGTGGGATATAATATTACAGAGCGTCCAAAGCAGCCATTTTCTCCAGCGGAATCGATATCTGTACTCTGGGGATCGGTTGTAATTACCGGCAGGCAGGGCTCTTTTTTTTTTTGTAGAAAAAGCTCAGCAGGAACTCATTAGCATAATAGGCCACACCCAATCACAGAAACTCATTAGCGTTTTAGGCCACACCCTGACTGCACGTCTCATTAGCATATTAGGCCATACACCCTCATGCCTTCTCTTGGCTTGCCCAGGCAAGCCGGCCCTTGGACAGGCCGGGGAAGGCACGGGGAGGCATTTAAATGCCTCCCCGTTCCTTCCAGGCCCCCCCCCCGGCCCGCCTGCCTCAGAGTCACTGGGGGGGTGTCGCTCTTCAGGACTTCCCTCTGTAGCCATGCTCACAGAGGTCTTGGCTGTAGTGGGCATGGCCAGCTCTGAAGCCAGCCGGAACTCCGTTCCAGTGCGTTCCTGCCCCAAAATAGCCCTGCCGGCAGGGCTCTTTTTTGTAGCAGGAACTCCTTTGCATATTAGGCCACACACCCCTAATGTAGCCAGTCCTCCAGGAGCTTACAGAGCCCTTCTTACAGGGGTTACTCTAAGCTCTTGGAGGATTGGCTACATTGGGGGCATGTGGCCTAATATGCAAAGGAGTTCCTGCTACAAAGAGAGCCCTGGATTTACCAGAGTTCTCTAGGCATCCCCTGGAGGTTGACAGCCCTGCCATCACTTGGGGAGCGGCGCATGGGGGTGGGCATCGTGACCCTGCAAGGTCTGAGCTCGCTCCCAGTGGGCAGCAGAGAGGAGGGGGACGGGCGTTGCCTCCCAGACCAAGGCTGCCCCCAATCAGTTCTGAGCCTGGCCCCCCTGGGTGCTGACATAGGGAGTTGGCTAGGGTTGACAGCTCCAGGCTGGAAATTCCTCGGGAGGGCGGGGGTTGGGGAGGGGAGTGGCCTCAGCAGGATGTAACACCACAGAGTCCACCTTCCAAGGGGGACATTTCCTCCAGTGAAATTGACCTCTGTCACCTGAACATTAGTTCTAGTCCCGGGAGATCCCCATCTACCACCTGGAGGCTGGCAACCCTAGAACTGGCTCAGGCCTGACCAGCAACACCGTGAAAGGAGACGTTGAACACACATTGCTTGAGGTGACAGAAGGCCTTCTGCCAGCCCTCGGGGCAAGCCAGCCTCGTTTCTTGGGCTTCCCTTCCCCTCCCACCTGCCTCGCACCTGTGTATAGCTTCCCAGAGCTTCAGGCCATCCTCCTTGTAGTAATAGTTGGGCAGGGATTCAACCCCTCTGTCTCTGAGGTCATCGGGGAGGCAGAGGGTGGAATAGGTTAAGGTGGAAAGGCCCTTTGCCAGAAGGTGGGACAGGCCGCGGAAGCCCGTGGCAGTGGCCTGCAAAGAAAAGACACAGTTGGCACAGATCTGCATGGCAACAGCACGGCAGGGAAAGAGGGAGGGTGAGTGGGATGCCGAATGACACGGCTGTGGAGCAGGAGGCCCCTGGTTTAGGGTTGCCAATCTCTACACACACAATTACACCTGGAGATCTAGTTCTCCTGGAGGAAAAGGAGTTGGACTCCATGATGTCATAAAATCTCCTGGAGGAAACGGAGTTGGATTCCATGATGTCATAAAATCCACGCTCAGCTCCCGCGCATCCCTAAACCCTACCCACCACCAGGTCTCCAGGAATTTGCCAGCCCCAGATGCCTTAGGTGGGTTTCAGGCAAGCCACCCTGTTGACATCTTCAGCTCCCCAATATGGGCACTGATCATACTGGCCTGCCTTATAGGTTGGTTGCAAAGACTGCTAAGCTAGTCTATGGTCCTGGTCACACGGGCGGAATAACGTGGGGAAGGGGAGGCAGGGCTATTTGCGGTGCCGCAATTAGAGCCGCCAGAACGCGATCCCACGTGTTGGTGGCATGCCACGGTTCCTTCCCTCCACACCTGCGTGTCGACAAGGGGCCGGAGGGAAAAGCCGCATGCCGGCACGAGCACGCCGAAGTCCGGAGGCAGCTGTGGCAAACCGTTTGCGAGTACCTTCGAGGAGGTCGGTTTTTTATTGCACATTTTTGGCGGCATGCCACGGGTTGCCAGATGTTGTGGTGTGATCACACCCAGAAAATCCGCCATTCGATCGTGGCTCTCCCGCGGCAAATTCGGTGTGTGAACGGGGCCTATGTGTTGTTTTGAATATTCTGAAATTATTCTAAAACTATAAATAGGGATGAGAGTGTGGGACTGGAGGCCTGCGTTCAGATCCCCATTCTACCCTTGGGTGCTCCCGAACCAGTCGTTCTCTCTGAGCCTAACCTACCTCACAGCGTTGTTGTATGTTCCCTCTAAGCTGTGGAGTCTTGTGAGCAAAAATTCTACTTTGTGAGCTACTGGCATTAAAGTTGTGAGCCTGCGATGTGGCTACTGCAGAAATTAGTTTGCTCTGGAGCCCTCCTTCCTGAGCGAAGGCCAAAAGGTGTGAGCCGGAGGCTAAAAAACTGTGAGCTAGCTCACACTAACTCAGCTTAGAGGGAACACTGGCTGTAAGGGGGGGGAATGAACACACAAAGCTGCCTTCTACTGAATCAGACCCCCAGTCCATCAAAGTCAGTATTGTCTACTCTGACGGGCAGCAGCTTCCCAAGGTCTCGAGCAGAGGTCTTTCCCATCCACTACTGCCTGGACCTTTTAACTGGAGACGCCGGGGAATCGAACCTGGGACCTTCTGCGTGCCAACCGGGTGCTCTGCTGCCGAGCCACGGCCCCTCATCCGAGTAATGATATCGACCCACTTCCATGAATGTCACCCTGAGCTCCTTAGAAGAAAGATGGGATGCAAGTGAGAGGAATGAATGGGGGCCAGTGAGTGCCAGGGATTACTCATTTCGGAATTGGTCCACGTGGCCCATTGGACTCCCACAGTCTGGTTCATTTATTTACTCACTTCATTTATATCCTACCTTTCTCCCCAGTGGGGACCCAAAACAGCACAAATCATTCTCCTTGCCTCCATTTTATCATCACAACAGTCCTGTGAGGTAGGTTAGGCTGAGAGAGAGTGACCGGCCCTGGGTCACCCAGCGAGCTTCCATGGCGGAGCAGGGTCTCCCATAGAATCATAGAATGTTAGAGTTGGAAGGGGCCTTGCAAGTCATCTAGTCCAGCCCCCCGCACTCTGCAGGAGCACAGCCGAAAGATAGCCCTACATACCTACAACATACCTGAAAGATGGTCATCCAGCCTTCGCTTGAAAACGTCCAGTGAAGGAGCATCCACTATCTCCTGAGGCAGTCTGTTCCACTGCTCAACCACTCTTACAGTTAGGAAGTTTCTCCTGATATTGAGCCGGTATCGACTCCCTCGTAATTTCCACCCATTAGATCTAGTCTTGCAATCCGGAGCAAGAGAGAACAGATCTGCTCCATCTTCTACATGACAGTCCTTCAAATCCTTGAAGACTGCCATCATGTCCTCTCTAAGCCTTCTCTTTCCCAGGCTAAACATACCCGACTCTTTCAGCCTTTCCTCGTAAGCCTTGGATTCCAACCCTCTCACCATCCCGGTTGCCCTCTTCTGGACACGCTTGAGCTTGTCAGCATCCTAGTCTGAGACTCGTGACCACTAGAACAAAGTCTGAGTCCAGTGACACCTTGAAGACCAGTCAAATTGAACTCTGGGTATAAGCTTTCATGTGTGTGGACTCAAACACTTGTGGCCAGCCTTCCCCAGCCTCCACCCCCCCCAAAAAAAACCCCCCTCCAGGTATTTCCTAACCCAGAGTTGGCAACTCTAGCGCATAGCCTTTGGTCAAGTTTCAGGCCCCACATATCACTCAACTGGACACCTTGTGAATGCCTGTAGGAGCCAGACTTTCAATCCAGTCTTGTCTGATTGTGAACAGGCATCTGTGAATTCAGATCCTGATTCTGTGTGACCTAACCCTTGCGTCTGCCTTATCCATTAACTGTGTATCTCTTCCTAGCTCTTCATCTGGCCTGGTATTTGTAAGAACTTAAGAACATCGACCCGTGATCCATCTAGTCCAGCATCAGAGCTTTTTTTGTAGAAAAAGCCTGGCAGGAATGTATTAGCATATTAGGCCACACCCATCAGCAGAAACACATTAGCATAATAGGCTACACCCTGATGGCACAGCACATTAGCATATTAGGCCACTCCCCCATGTTACCAGTGCGGTCATCCAGCCACACCCACCTTTTGCTTCTTATTCTGTTGACCTTGTTTGTTGTCAAAACCCAGGTCTTTTTTTGTAGCAGGAACTCCTTTGCATGTTAGGCCACACACCCCTCATGTAGCCAATCCTAATGAGTTTCTGCTGTTGGGTGTGGCCTATTATGCTAATGAGTTCCTGCTGGGCATGGCCAACTCGGGAGCCAGCCGGAACTCCGTTCCTGTGCGTTCCTGCCCCAAAATAGCCTTGTCCAGCATCATGTTTCACACAGTAGCCAACCAGTTCTTCTGGAGATCCGACAAGAGGGCACAGAGGCTGAGATTGTCCCCTGGTATTGCCACCTGGCACTGAGATTCTGAGGCTGACTGCCTCTGCACATGGAGGCGCCCTTTAGTCACTTTGGCTCGTAGCCACCGATAGACCTCTCCTCCATGAGAATCTAATCCCCTTCTAAAGCTGCCCACACCCAGGGCTCTTTTTGTAGCAGGAACTCCTCTGCATATTAGGCGACACCCCCCCCTAATGTAGCCAATCCTCCAAGAGCTTACAAAGCTCTTTTTACAGGGGCTACAGTAAGCTCTTGGAGGGTTTGCTATATTAGGGGTGTGTCACCTAATACGCAAAGGAGTTCCCGCTACAAAAAAAAGACCTGCCCACACCTATGCTACATCCCTTTGGCAGTGAATTCCAGATTTTAATCACTCATTGCGTAAAGAAGGATTTCCTTTTGTCCTTAAGTAATGACAGAGGAAATGTACCAGGTACTGAATGTTAGTCGGTTGATGGGACCATCCTTTGAAGTACCCAGTGGCGTATAAGGTAATTAAAGACCTCGAGGGGGGTTGTGACCAGTGTTCCCTCTAAGCTGAGTTAGTGTGAGCTAGCTTACAGTTTTTTAGCCTCCAGCTCAAACATTTTTGGCTTAGCTCAGGAAGGATGGCTTCAGGGAAAACTAATTTATGCAGTAGCCAAATCGCTCGCTCACAGCTTGAATGCCAGTAGCTCACAAAGCAGAATTTTTGCTCACAAGGATCCACAGCTTAGAGGGAGCATCGGTTATGACCATGGTATTTAAATGCCCCTCCTCTACTTTGCCTGCCAGAGACCTCACCTCTTGCACAAAAAACGTCATTGCGTGCATAAAAGGAACAAAGAACCAATTTTTTAAAAAATTCTGTGCATGCGATCGCTCTCTCTCCGTTTGCTGATTAAAAACCCACCAAACATCCTGTCAGTTGCTTGACGTATTACTGTATTACTCTTTTGGCTCCCACGGGGCAAGCAGTTTCCTTATCAGCGGGAGGAGATAACGGAGAGGGCAGCTTGCCCTCGCCTGTTAGCCTCTTTACACCCGTGTAATGTGATGCCTCTCCTCTCTCCACTTATCTTACAGGGCCGAAAGGGAGAAACGAGTTGGCGAATGACACGTGGATCGTGTAATGAGAACCTGGCATCTGATATTTCTGTATTGCCACAAGAGAGGAGTTATTCCCCTGGCGCTCTGGCTACGTTCAAGTGCGCAAACCTCCCTGATCAGTTTGATAGCACTTACCACATCGATGAGCCCTCCCGGGCTGAAAAGACGAGTTCTGCCAAGGACGTTGATGTGGAGGGTGTATCGGGTATGTGGGATCAGCAGCTGTGCGCATGGAAGCGAGGGTGGGGGAAAGAGAGAACAAGAGTTGGAGGATTTCAGAGAAAGAAGGAGGGCGGTGAGTCCATGGTAGGACAAAAGATATCCCCCTTCTCCAGCCTCCTCCAAAGCGGGCTGGGGACACCAAAAACTGAAGGTCCAGGGCTTTTTATGTAGAAAAAGCCCAGCAGGAACTCATTAGCATAACAGGCCACACGCAACAGCAGAAACTCATTAGCATATTAGGCCACACCCCTGACATCACAGCTCATTAGCATATTAGGCCACACGCACCCAAGTTACCGGAAGTATGGTCATCCAGCCACACCCACCTTTTGCTTCTTGTTCTGTTTCCCTTGTTTGTTGTCAAAACCCAGGGCTTTTTTTGTAGCAGGAACTCCTTTGCATGTTAGGCCACACACCCCTCATGTAACCAATCCTAAGGAGTTTCTGCTGTTGGGTGTGGCCTATTATGCTAATGAGTTCCTGCTGGGCGTGGCCAACTCGGGAGCCAGCCGGAACTCCGTTCCTGTGCGTTCCTGCCCGAAAATAGCCCTGTGAAGGTCACAGTGTTAGGAAGTCATACAAAAATATATATTACTGTGTACATTAAATATGTTTATAGTAGTTTCCTCTTCTGGGCACGCTCAAGCTTGTCAACATCCTTCCTAAAATGTGGTACCCAAAACTGGGCACAGGACTCCAGGTACTTGGTCAACCCTGACCCCAGACATGCACCCACCTTGTATACGGGATGGCACATGGGCAGGTGTCGAAAGGTGGCCAGAGTGAAGACTTCTGCCATCAGGTGCGTGTAAAGCAAGTGGGTGAGGACCTCATGGATGTGGAAGGTGCTGTTCCGCACCCAGAATTTCGCCAGGGCCCAGTCCCACTCTGAGTCGCTGGGAAAGAAGATGGGGCTGTCTGGTCCGGGTTGCTGAGTCAGCTGGAGGGGAAACAAGGGGAAATAACTCCTGAGGCTCTTATTGGCTATGCTATGCTGCGTGTCCTGAAAACACCAGGAGACAGAAAATAGGCAATAATTCTGTCCTGGTTCCAGCACAATCAAAGTCAGAAGTCCCCAACAAGGTGCCTGTGGGTACCACGGTGACCACCAACAGCTTTCCTGGCCCCCGCTAAGTGTTTCTAGAAAAGTAGATGGGCCAGGTGTGGCTTTTGCTCAGCAAGGTTTCTGATTGGCCATTAGAGATTCGATTGACTATGCAGATCTCTTTTTTAAAAAACAAACAAACAAACAAATGCCATTGCTTTGGCAGCAGCTGCCACCACAGCACAAGGCTCTTCATTGTGTGACTGAAGATGAGCTGTGGCAGTCGTTTTGTGACTGGCTTCACCTCTTGGAACAGCCATTTCGTTGCAGCCACTGAGTCAGGATTCCAGAGACGCCCACCAAGCCAGAGAGGTTGGGGAGCCCAGGAATAAGGTAGGCTTTTTCTGTGCATGCCATGTAGTCAGAACTGACTTATGGAAAACACATAAGGTTCTTAGGGCAAGAGACAAGCCGAGGTGGCTTGCCGTTGCCCACCTCTGCATGGCGACTCTTGACTTCTCAGTGGTCTCCCATGATCCCACTGCTAACCAGACCCAACCCTGCTCATCTTCTGAGGTCTGATGAGATTGGGCTAGCGTAGGCTAAGCCCAGGGAAATAATGCTTTTGTTGAAGGGTGCGTCGACTGTGATTTTCACTGGGGGTATCTTTCCAATGGATGACCTCACACTAGGATTCGGGAAAGGAATTCTAACTTGGGGGTGCCCCCTCCCAGATATGAGGGCACTGTGGTCAAATGGCCATGATCCAGCACAAGCACAAAAAGATGAACCCTTGGGTTGGATCCAGCCTGCCTTTTCGCTCAGTCTTACCCAGTTCCCATTCTTACTTCAGCTATGTGACTTTATTCTATGAAGGCATTATTATTATTATTATTATTATTATTATTATTATTATTATTATTATTATTATTATTATTATTATTATGATGATGATGATGATGTGTGGTGACTAAGTGCGCGGACTCTAATCTGGGAGAACCGGGTTTGATTCCCCACTCCCTCCACTTGCAGCTGCTGGATGACCTGGGGCAAGCCATAGTTCTGATAAGAGCTGTTCTTGAAAAAAGAGCAGTTTCTGTCAGAGCTCTCTCAGCCCCATCCTACCTCGCAGGGTGTCTGTTGTGGGGAGGGGAAGGGAAGGGAGTTTGTAAGCCGCTCTGAGACTCCGAGTGAAGGGCGGGGTATAAATCCAATCTCCTCCTCCTCCTCCTCCTCCTCCTTCTTCCTCTTCTTCTTCTTCTTCTTCTTCTTCATCAGAGTGCCCAATCCCTGCTACCACAGGGCTCTACTCTGGCCCAAAGGACGCCCGTCTTGCCTTGACCAGGGCCAGGGCTTTTTCTGCCCCACCTGGTGGAACATGCTGCCTATTGAAATCAGGGCCCTGCGGGATCTTATTCAATTCTGCAGGGCCTGCAAGATGGAGCTGCATCACCAGACCTTTTGCTGACGCAGCGGGCATCCACACATGCCCCCCTAAGGTTGCTGTCTCCCCCCCACTGATAACCGGCCATACCTACCTATGTCAGTGGGTCAGACTCACCCAACGGCACGCTATGATGATTGGTTTTATATGCTTATGAAATACATAAACGGTACTAACACAGCAAGTCTCAAAGAATCAGATGGTGAAATTTTGCAATTTCTTCTCAACCTAGACTGTGGTATGGGTGGAGGGGGGAAGGAATGGAGCAGTTTGGAGAGGAGAGGGTGCTAGCCAGAATGGGGAGAGGGGGCCAGCCAGTATTCCCTCTAAGCTGAATTAGTGTGAGCCAGCTCACAGTTTTTTAGCCTCCGGCTCACACATTTTTTTGTCTTCGCTCAGGAAGGGATGGCTCCAGGGCAAACTAATTGATGCAGCAGCCCAATCGCTCGCTCACAACTTTAATGCCAGCAGCTCACAAAGTAGAATTTTTGCTCACAAGGCTCCACATCTTAGAGGGGACATTGGTGCCAGCGGAACCCTTTACTGGTGGTCGGACAGATCCTTTCCTTTTTCACCAGCTGAAAAGCTGGTTCCAACCCAATAACTCCACAGTCTTGTTCAGTGGTGTTTTCTGGCGCTGTGGGTGTGATCATGGCGTGTCTATCCTTTGATTGAAATAAATACATGCAATTTGACTTTCAGAATATTTCTATTGATTTATGCAAGCCTAACAGAAGTTTTTTTAAAAAAATAAGCTAAAAGAGGGCCCAAGATCTTGGGGTAGGCGGTTTCAGGAGAGTCTCCAGTAGAGGAGCTAGATTCAAATCCAACAGCACCTTAGAGACCAATTAGAGCCAAAGCGCCCTTCATCAGAAGCTAAGCAGGCTTGGCTTACCCTTTAAAAATAA
The DNA here is from genome assembly GCA_029375565.1 of Gekko gecko. NCBI lineage: Eukaryota > Metazoa > Chordata > Lepidosauria > Squamata > Gekkonidae > Gekko > Gekko gecko. The sequence goes on along the minus strand of JAPDNY010000015.1, from coordinate 55,888,877 downwards.
CTAGGCCAGCCAGGCCCGCCCTGAACTCCACCCCCGCAAGATTTCCGTATTCCTCTAATTCCTGGCAGCGAAGTTATGCAAAGCCATGGCTCAGCCTACAGACGGTTCAGCAAAGTTAAGAACGTAAGAGAAGAAGCCAGTGTTGGATCAGGCCAATGGCCCATCCGGTCCAACTCTCTGTGTCACACCGTGGCCAAAAATACCAGGTGCCCTCAGGAGGTCCAGCAGTGGGGCCCGGACACCAGAAGCCCTCCCACTGTTGGCCCCCCCAAGCACCAAGAAGACAGAGCATCCCTTGCCCCAGACCAAGAGTTCCTATCATAAGAGCGTAAGAGAAGCCAATGTTGGATCAGGCCAATGGCCCCTCCAGTCCAACACTCTGTGTCACACAGTGGCCAAAAATACTAGGGGCCATCAGGAGGTCCAGCAGTGGAGCCAGAACACCAAAAGCCCTCGCACTGTTGCTCCCCCAAGCACCAAGAATACAGGGCATCTCTTGTCCCAGATCAAGAGTTCCTATTTATACCTCATGGCTAAGAGCCACTGATGGTCCTCTGCTCTATATGCTTATCTAATTCCAGACCGAGAGTTCCTATCATAAGAACATAAGAGGAGAAGCCAGTGTTGGATCAGGCCAACGGCCCATCCAGTCCAACACTCTGTGTCACACGGTGGCCAAAAATACCAGGTGCCCTCAGGAGATCCAGCAGTGGGGCCAGGAGCCCTCCCACCATTGCCCCTCCCAGCACCAAGAATATAGAGCATCCCTTGTCCCAGACTGAGAGTTCCCATCTATACCTTGTGGCTAATAGCCACTGATGGACCTCTGTTCCATATGCTTATCTAATTCCCTCTCGAAGCTGTCCATGCTTGTAGCCACCACCACCTCTTGTGGCAGTAGTGCATGTGGCATTCTTCAGGGTATTATAGGTCTGTTAGATTTCCTCTGGGGCACTTTGCCAAAGAGCTTATGTGGTGTCCAGTGCTCCCTCTAAGCTGAGTTAGTGTGAGCCAGCTCACAATTTTTTAGCCTCTGGCTCACACATTTTTGTCTTAGCTCAGGAAGGGATGGCTCCAGAGCAAACTAATTGATGCGGTAGCCAAATTGCTCGCTCACGACTTTACTGCCGGTAGCTCACAGAGTAGAATTTTTGCTCAGAAGACTCCACAGCTTAGAGGGAGCCATTGGTGGTGTTCCATTTGCTGGAAAAACCCTTAATGAAGTCTTCACAGGCGTCATGGTGCAAAGAACGGAAACGGATGAGAGGGCTTGATATAAGGAGGTCGATTCACCGTCATGTGTTCCCATGTGTCTGTTCCTGCAACGGGGAGAACCCTGGCCTTAATGCAACCATGGGGTTGACGGCCAATGCATGGCACCCCGTGGGAGATGGAGCCAGGGACGGGGGGAGCGCTGTGATGTCACTTCCTGGGAAAACCCAAAGGGATGCCATGTCGCTCTAGGAATCGATGGAAACTCCGTGGTAAAAACCGTCAGAGTGGGAGACCTGGGAACCCCGAGTCAGGCCTGAACATCATGAATCCTGGGGAAGGCATTACCTGGATGGCGATAGGTACAATTTCCCCCTGGTGATTGAGGTGCAGGAGGCAGAGGGGGGCCGCAATGTGCTGGCGGCGTCCGTTCAGCTCCGTGGCCGGGGTGCCTTCCAGGATCTCGCAGTCGATAAGGAACAGGTTGCCTTTCTGTTTGAGACACAAGGGGGAGATGGCGTTTGGGTGGTGTAGAAGATAGGGGGAAAGTTCACATTAGCTCTAAAGCGAACAGCAGGAGAGAGGGAATTTGGCAACACTTTTGAGATTCACGGGTGGGTTTGGAGTTTTTAAAAAAGAGTTTCAGGTTTCAGTCCTTGGATCCGCAGCGCAATCCTGTGCAGCTTTACTTGGGCACTGTCTAAGCGAGAACGGGCCTTTCAGCATTCATCTCCACTCCTGATTTCCCCAGAAGGCAGCGTGCCTTTGATTCAAATTATTTCCTTTCATTCTGCATATATAATTATTCTTCAGCACTCCGTGCCAGACACTCAAGTCTGTGGATTGTGCTTTCTGCAGACTCACAAAAGAAAGTCTGTTTTGAGGCCCTGATTGCTCTCATCCTTTGGTGTAATGGCAGATTGACCATGAAGCCGACTAAGCACGTGCTTAGGGCAACCAGGGCCAAGGGGGGCACCACGAAGTTGGGGAAAGGGTGAGAAAATGTAGAAAAATGCCTTTCAGGTCATGAATATTGGAACTTTGATACGTTGAACTTGTGAAATATTAAAACAGATGTGGTGTTGCATTTTTGTAGAACTTGATGTAGCCAAAGCTGGGCTTTGTTTGTACAGTCTATTGTGTTATCCTATGAATAAATTTTTGTACGGCTGCAACCTGCATTGTCTATCTGGTCAGACAGGTCAACAGCTAAAATGGACTCTGGGTCAGTGTGGAAAGAACAGGGGCACCAAGATTGGTCAGTGCTGCCTAGGGCACCGGTGAGCCTTCATCCGCCCCTGCCAAGGTGCCACCCTGTTCCCTTCCCTTCAATGCCCCGTGTTCTCTCTTCCTTTTCACAGAGCCCTGGCTGGAAAATTTCAACTTGTGTTAATGTCAAAGAGAATTGTTATAAAATGATGTATAGATGGTATATGACTCCAAAGAAAATTGCTAATATGAATGAGAGTATGTCTAGCAAATGTTGGAAATGTAGAAAGAAAGAAGGCTCATTTGACCATATGTGGTGGACTTGCGATAAAGCCACGAGTTACTGGTCAGAGATTCATAATGAAATACAGAAAATTTTGAAATGTACTTTTAAGAAAGATCCACAAATCTTGTTGTTAGGTCTTAAAATGGAAGAATTAAATGTAACCAAAAGAACATTGCTATGGTACTTGGTTACAACAGCTAGAATGACTTATGCACAATTCTGGAAACAAGAAAAGATACCTGAAACATGGGAATGGATTAAGAAGATGCTTTTTATAGTAGAAATGGACAAAATGACAAGAAAGCCTAATAACGAAGAAGACGAAGCATTTTATGAACAATGGAAAGATTTCAAAGACTATCTTGAGAAAAACTGGGATGTTAAAAACAAATTGATTTGCTTCGATAGTTATTAAGGAGAAAACAAGAAAAAGAATAAGATTGTTAAAATGTTACCTAATTTGACAATGAAAGTGAGACATTTTGTTAATGGTAATTAGATAATAGAGTTTATAAGGGGGTAAGAGCATTGCGGGAAGCCTTGCACTGGGGAGGGTGGGGAGGAAAGAAAAAGGTATGCAATATCTATAAGATGCAATTTTAAATATGTGAAACATACTCTATAATAAATGGTTTAAAAAAAAAAAAGAAGAACCCTGGCTGGCGGGAGGAATTCTTCCAGGAAAACTGGAATGACATTGAGTGGACGAGGCATTTCAGTGTCAACAGGGCATGTCCGCTAACGTTATGTAATGGGAATACGGAGTAATATACAATGATCAACACTTAGTATCAAACCAAAATGCAAACCGTCAACCCATGCGTTCGTTTTTGTTTTGAGGGGAATATTTGCGATCTAAGTCTATTTGGCTGAGAAGTGCTTCTTGAAAAGCTGCTTTTTCCCAGTAGCTCTCCCGTCCTCCAAACCACTGAGCTCCAAACAGATGTAAATGTTCAGCAATTGCCCACGAGGAAACCTGTTATCATGTAAATTGCCCACTTGTCAAGTAGCCCTGTCATGTGTATGGTATGCAGAGGGACTACTCCGGTTTCCCATCCTTTGAACTTTCACTGTTCCTTATCTGGTCTCTGACCTTGCCTCTCCAGCAGTTGGAGTCTCGGCTGGGAACCCAAACAGTTCCTCGGTTATTTTGCTAGCTTGCCGTCGCTTTTACCCGTGGGCACGAACATTATTCATTGGCTTTTGCTGTAGGGGGGGGATGCTTGAATGTAGTATATCTTAGCAGGCCCTGCTGTATGAGGCTATTACAGACACAAGCTGTACACGTGTCTTTAGTTCTAATTCATCATTAAACATTGTCTTCCAAAAAAGCCCTCTGTTGCGTGAGCTGACAGCCACCTAACATAGACCAAAGAGAAAGAGGCTGAAACAGGGGATGCTGGCAGAAATAATTCTACTTTAAATAGTAGTATCGATTTCAAAACGGAGCAGAATGAAGGTTCGCCGCAAAAGCACTTTTGGGAAGTGTGGGGCAACAGTGAGCTGGAAGCAGTCTGAGCGCTGACCCTAGCACTGAGCCAGTTTGGTGTAGTGGCTAAGTGCACGGACTCTAATCTGGGAGAACCGGGTTTGATTCCCCACTCCTCTACTTGCACCTGCTGGATGACCTTGGGTAAATTACAGTTCTGGCACAGCTGTTCAGCCCCACCTACCTCCCGGGGGTGTCTGTTGTGGGGAGGGGAAGGGAAAAGAGTTTGTAAGCTGCTCTGAGACTCCTTTGGGTAGTGAAGGGCGGGGTATACATCCAATCTCTTCTTCTTCTAAAATAAACACAGAACCAAGAAGAAGCCCCAACACAAAGCGGCAGTGAAAGTGGGAGGGAATGCAGAATAGAAGACTGAGACACACTTCAAAACCGAGGAGAAAGACAGGTGCAGAAAGGGCCGATGTCTCCTGGGGAAGACCCACTGGAATGAACGGGACCTGCCTGAGGCAGGGTGGTGGGAGGGGGCGAAGTGAGCTCCTGTGAGCACCACCTGTTCACAGTTCCCATGGCTTTTACATTTTCACTGTGATTTCGTGAATCGGTGTGTAAGCTGCCCTGAGCATTTCTTCCAGAAAACACAGCCGATAAATACCCCAGATAAAACAGTCATCACATTGGCATCCTGCCATTTCTCCAAGAAACTGAGGACAGTATACAGGCTTCCCTTCTCCATCTTACTTTCACAACAACCCTGTGAAGCAGGTTAGGCTGAGAAAGAGTGACTGGTCCAAGGTCACCCAGTGAGTTGCATGGCTAAATGGGGATCTGAGCCCAGCTCTCTCAAACATAAGAGCACCAGTGGCCCCTCTAGTCCAGCATCCCATCTCACACGGTGGCCAACTGGTTCCTCTGGAGGTCCAATGACAAGGCAGAGAGACCGAGGCCTTTGTCTAATAAGAACCTCAGAGGAGCCCTGCTGGATCAGGTCAGTGAGGGTCCATCTCGTCCAGCATCCTGTCTCACTCAGTGACCAACCAGTTCCTCTGAAGGTTCAACAACAGGGCACAGAGGCCGAGGCCTTCATAAGAACATCAGAAGAGCCCTGCTGGATCAAACCAGTGGTCTATCTAGTCCAGTGTCTTGTCTCACACAGTGGCCACCCAGTTCCTCTGGGAGGCCAACAACAGGGCAGAGAGACCGAGGCCTTCATAAGAACATCAGAAGAGTCCTCCTGGATTAGACCAGGGGTCCATCTAGTCCACCATCCTGTCTCACACGGCAGCCAGCCAGTTCCTCTGGAGGGCCAATGACAGGGCAGAGAGGCCAAGGCCTCCATAAGAACATCAGAAGAGCCCTGCTGGATCAGACCAGGGGTCCATCTAGTCCAGCATCCTGTCTCACACAGCAGCCAACCAGTTCCTGTGGAGGGCCAATAGCAGGGCACAGAGGCCGAGGCCTTCCCCTAACGCTGTCTCCTGATGCGAGTATTCAGCAGTTGACTGCCTCTGAACACGGAGCTTCCCTTTAATCAATATAGCTGGTAGCCACTCATGGAGCTGCCGTTTGTGAATCTGTCTAATCCCCTTTGAACTGGCTTCAGATCCTTGCTTAGCCCACAGAGCTCACAGAGGTGGCCTTTGGTCTGTCCCTTTTTCCTCAGCCTAACCTACCTCACAGGGCTGTTGTGAGGGGGCAATGCTGAAGAGATTCGCATCTAAAGAACAAAGCAGAACAGTGGCCCCTCGTGTAGCCGGACTGCGCTCGCACAAGGGTGTCTCCTTACCTCCAGTTCTTTGTCGAGGGTTGTGTGCTTCTCTAAGTACTTTGCTACCATCTCCTGAGTGACGGGGAACTTGATTGGAATCTCCATGCACTTCCGGATGGATATTGGGTTGACTCCATTGAGGTACTGGTAGCCGAAGAAAGCATCTTCACCCCAGTGCTTGCTGACATATTCTGGGGACACAGAGATGTCCTTATGAGATAACACATGTCCTTTCCAAACTAGACCTTAAATCTCGGTTCAACCCTGTCCCCGAACTTACATCCTACACTACATGTAAGTTCACCCCTGTAATTATCTTGGAGTATTTTTACATTCTACACTACACTCGAGTTGACCCCTGTAATTATCTCGGGGTATTTTTTGTTTCCACATTACATTGAGGTCACCCTGGTTTCACCTCACATTTGTCCCAGGATAAACTGATGCTGTTATAACCAGGGATAAATGCAAGGTATTGTGTCGCGAGTTGAACTCTGATAAAACCAGGGATGAGATCCAAGTGTGGAAAGGACCAGAGATGGCAAATTTCCCCCTCAGGTTTTGGACGGGAGAGAAACAGGCTTGGTGGACATGCTACAGGGAGAGGCCTTCAGGGAAATTATTAGTTGCTGTAGATTTTCCGCGTTGTGTGGCTGTGGTCTTGGCATTGTGGCTGAACATAGCCTAACTCAAACAGGACAAAGCATTTTGTTCCAGAACACTGAAAGGCTGGACCACACTTCCAATTACCATGTCAGATTACACAGGGAAGCCATTGAAATTCATAAACATAAACACAACTTCAACAAGAAAGAAGAGAGTTTAAAAATAAATAGGGCGTGGTTTCCTGTCCTGAAAAACACAAAATGCTCCACATCTGACAATAGCACTACAGATAAGATTAGAATTTCAATAGCCATTCTGTATACAAAAGAACCTCCTCAGGAAAGCTCCCCCATTAGCACGTTTCACTGCCTGGGGAACTCCTATAAGATAATGACTCAGCCCTACTCCACCTTCCTGAGTAGATATAAATTACCTGCCTACCATTTTTCTTCTCACCTTGACACAGAGAGTACTCCATCTTTCTGTTTTATACCTCTGAGGATGCCAGTCACGGCTACTGGTGAAACGTCAGGTCCTACAATGCCAAGACCATGGCCGCACAACCCGGGAAATCTACAGCAACTAACGAACTCCGGCCATGAAAGCCTTCGATGGCTTTGAGGGAAAGTCACTGTCTTGTAGCCTTGTTGCTCCCCCCCATACTCTGGACTGTATGTTGGGGCTAATATTTACGGCCACATTGATGCTATCATTCTCTGCAAGTGAAGGAGGGGAAAAACAAAGAATAAGGTGGGGGAAAAAATCAGCTTTCTGAGAATCTCGTCGTCTTCCTTGTCGGGAGATTAATTGTCATACTGGGAGATCTCCAGGCCCCACCTGGAGGTTGGCAACTTTAAGAGTGGTGGAGGAAACGAGTCCAAATCAACTTATGGGAGTGAATCATCTTTCGGTGCTTGCAATAGTGGTTGCTCCAAAGCAGCACCCCAGTGGTCACCCCATTTTGACATAATGCCTTTTGATATGTGCAACAGAGTTTCTAGTCCCACACTGAGGGCCGTGAGCACCGAAGCAGAGAACGGGGTGGGGGGGAACATCCTGGATGAATTAACCAGAGGAAGAATTCAGCTGAGTCCTGAGAATGTCTGGTCTCATGGGCAGGAATGGAAAAGGAGAGTACTCGAAGAGGTGGATTACTCACCTGACGCAGGTGACCGGTAGAACCAAAAGGCCCTTTGGATATCGTCGAGTTTGTGCCAAGACTTCTTGCAGTCCAGCAGGCCTTTCAGTTTCAGCTCAACTTGTCTGACAGCAAGAGAGGAGGAGAAAACGATATACCGAAAGCGGGAAAACAGGGTGGCACCTTTTTAATTATCAGCAGGACTCTTTCACATTTAAGAATCACACCGCTGGCAGCTGTTCAACAGGTAAAGCTTTCCCTTGGATGGATGCAAAAGAGGGAAACATTTCACCTTGTTGAATTCCCGTCTCCCATCCACCTGTGAAAGTCACACGGACCCCCAGTAGGGAAAGACCGTGATGGTACTCGTCCCGCTCAGAGTCTTCTTCCGGCTGATCCAGCTCCCCGATATGGCTGAGATCTTTTTGGAGCAGGTAAATGGTCCAAGGTTCAGTTGGCCTCGCTCTCGGAGAGTTGAGTGGGTTGGAATTTTCATGCACATTCCAAGTAGGAATGCCGCCCAAATTTCCCAGCCTAACTTGAAAATCTCCATTTCTCACTGCTTCTCCCCCCCCTGTGCAAATAGAACCCCAAATCTTTATTACGTCACTGTTTGTCCTCTCATGCTGAATTAGTCCTATTACGTAGGTGCAACATTTGACTTTTTTCTGTGTCAGTTGTATATAGGTGGCATATAGCATGCCAATGGTATTAAAAAAAACAAAACAAAACAGGCGTGCCGGCATCAGAAATGGCCGAAACGGACACATGATGGCAAAATAAAATGGTGTCTTGGAACATCCCGAATTCAGAGCTGTGGAATGTGGAACTCGAGAACCACAGTGGTGGTGGGGAACTCTGCTAGGGATGAACACAAGTACAATTCCCTCCTCTGCTGGGACTTACCCGGCAGCCATATTCACCTCTAAGGTGCTGCTCTTGGCGCGGGAATATTGGTCATTGAGGTTCAGTTGGTCGACGGTGTCCACGTCCATGCACTTTGGCCAGCCGGGCTGAAATTCTTTATATCTGCAGGAAAAAGGACCTCACAGTCCTCAGAAGACCTGTCTGCCTGAACAAAAAATTCCTAGAACCTATACCCACTCCTCCCTCCCAATTCCCCCCCTCCGCTGCTAAAATTACCAACAGTAGGGACGAGAGATTGCCGGATAAATGGTAGCCCTAAGCGTAATACTGGATGCTTTAGACAGATACTTAGCAGAATCAGGGCTCTTTTTGTAGAAAAAGCCCAGCAGGAACTCATTAGCATAATAGGCCACACCCAACCACAGAAACACATTAGCATAATAGGCCACACCCCCATGTTACCAGAAGTGCGGTCATCCAGCCACACCCACCTTTTGCTTCTTATTCTGTTTACCTTGTTTGTTGTCAAAACCCCAGGGCTTTTTTTGTAGCAGGAACTCCTTTGCATGTCAGGCCACACACCCCTAATGGAGCCAATCCTAATGAGTTCCTGCTGTTGGGTGTGGCCTGTTACGCTAATGAGTTCCTGCTGGGCGTGGCCAACTCGGGAGCCAGCCGGAACTCCGTTCCTGTGCGTCCCTGCCCCAAAATAGCCCTGAGCAGAATTATTTATGCAGAATATTAGCATAATAAATACACCATGCGATTTAGAATGTTGTGGAATTCATTCACAACGATAAACACCCCTTCACTTGACAGTCACCCATTCACGAGACAAACAGACAGGCTTCCTACAGAGAGCCAAGCCACTCCCCTAGGCTTGGCGCTCTAACCACTATGACAACTGACCTCCAGGCAACAGATCAATTCACCTGGAGAAAATGGCCACTTTGGAAGGTGGACTCTACGGCATCATACCTCATTGAAGTCCCCCCCTCCGTAAACCCCACCGTCCTCCAACTCCACCCCCAAAATCTCCAGTTATTTCTCAACCCAGAGCTTGCAACCCTACACTTCCCTGAAGGCCAAAAGGTGAATGATTGGATAAGGGCACCTTTGCTTGGTCGTGAACCTTAGGAAATATGGACAGAGTAGCCAGGTTGGATAAGATCGATCTTTCTCACAATGGCTGGCTGGGTGCCAGACAGAAGCCCATAAACAGGGCCTGTTGGCAACCAGCCTTGCCCCAGCATTTGCCGGTCAGATGCATTCTTCCGTTGAACCCAGAGGCCAGGCTTGGCTCTCGTGGCTCAGCCAATGTTAGGCTTATCCTCTATCAACCCGTTCAATGTATTTTTAAATCCATCTAAGCTGGTGGCCATCATTGTGTCTTGCGGCAGGGAGTTCCAGAGGTCAACCATCCATGGTGTGAAGAGGTGCTGTCTTTCGTCAGCCGTAAGTCCGTTCCCAATTAGTTTGCTTTTATGTTTTGATGCCATTCGTATACACAAAAACATAAAAAGGCACCATCTCGAAAGGGGGAAATTCGCACAGGTTTCGGTTCGCGCAAGCGAGAAGAATTGAGATGGGGATTTGGGAGATGAAACGGCGGGGTGGTCTGAGGCTGAGTTCAGACTGGCAGTTTGAAGCGGGACAGAGTCGTTGCAAAAGAGACCCAGAACAAACTGTTCCGGGATTTCCCCGTCACACTGCACGGACTGATGCGGGAGCGTACCAGGAGGAGGTGCAAGGGAGTGTTTACACCGTTGGCCTGCCCCTGGCGGAGACGGGTCTGTAAGCAGCATTTTCCTCACTCCTGGCAAGCGCCTACATGCATCCCCACGGGCACAGCTAGCGCATGCTATGGACGCGGGTTGTTCCGGGCTTTTCGGGTTTGCATTCACACTTCCGGGAAGCGGAATGAAGTGGGATAAACGCACTCTCTGGGATTTGCTACCACTTTCACCAGGTATCTTTTAAACGCGGGAGCGAAGCGGTACACGATGGGTTGGCTACGGGTGGGGGACTTGGGACAGATGTGCCTGTGTGAACGCCCCCTTTAATCCGCTTGTGAAACGTTGCTCACACGTGGCTATAGCGGGACAAACTGCCAGTCTGAACTCAGCCTGAGACTTTCCGAAGCATTGCGTAACCAACCCAGAGGCCTAAGGAGGGAAGCCCAGGTTCGAATCTCCACTCTGCGATGGAAGGTCACTGGGTGACTTTGAGCTGGGCACACACTGTCAGCATAACCTACCTTGCAGGGTTGTTCTGAGGATAAAACGGAGGGGAATGATGTAAGCCACTTTGAGTCCCCATTGGAGAGGAAGGTGTGATACAAATCACTTAAATCAATAAAGAAAAGAAGCACTGGGAGTAACATGTCTCCATCTACCTGCAAAAGGTAAATTGTATGCTCGGGCAGTGATTCTAATTGGGGCCACGTGGGAGGAGGAGATGAGAAGGTAACCCAGCCAGGCACTCTGTCCTCTTATTAGCATGTCAAAGGAATGCTCTGACTTTTAAAGGGCACGCCTCCCTTAAAATGCTGGTGAAAACATGGGGGAGCCCAGCTTCGATTAGCAAAACTGTGAAGGAAATGAAGGATTAACTCCCCCTTTATACAAATCAACGATATACTTTTGAAACTTGAACCTGAAACATTATTTGGCTTAGATCTAAGATAATCTCTGAAGTTACTTTCAGAACACTGATGTAAAATTTGCCTGTAAAGATACGTATTTATTATGCAATTGTTGCCCGAAGAGATGTTTTGTAGTGCGTAATACAGTTCCCTGGCATCTTCAGCCTGGACATAGCAAAGCATTGATGTGTTTTCTAACCTATTTCTGTACTTCATCTATTGTACTTACCTTGCGTTGTTATTAAATTTGTAAATAAAAATTAATTTTAAAAAAACAAACCCTCCCCGTCCTGACATGGTCCTGAGCTAGATCAGGACTAGTAAAGGTAAAAGTTTCCCTTGCTCGAAAGCCAGTTGAATCTGACTCTAGGGTTGCGGTGCTCATCTCCATTTCCAAGCCAAAGAGCCAGCACTGTCCAAAGACATTTCCGTGGTCATGTGGCCGGCATGACTAGATGCCGAGGCGCATGGAATGCTGTTCCCTTCCCACTGAAGTGGTACCTATTTATCCACTTGCAATGTCTTGCTTTCGAACTGCTAGATTGGGAGGAGCTGGGGCCAGAGACCGGAGCTCACTCCGTCATGCGGCACTCGGGTCTCCAACTGCTGAACTACCGGCCTTCCAGTCCGCAGTTCAGCATCTTACCTGCAAGTCTTAACCAAGTATTAACCAGGGCTGACGTGGCTTACCTTCTGAGGTCTGATAAGATCTGGTTAACCTGGGCCAACCAGGTCAGGGCAATCAGGAAGATACAGAGGCACAACATACCTTTGAGCGACAGGGGAAGGCCCATGATCTTTGTTGTGCCTCTTTGACCCTTCACCTACCTGTAGGCCTGTTGCTTGGCTCTGAGCTCCTCTTTCCGGTGCCGTAAAAGCAGCTGGTTATCGGCATCCTCGCGGATGGTTTTGGCTGGAAGAAAGCGAGGAAACACAATGAGAGGCTGTCAGGAAGAACCCGGGATGTCGTGACGACCATTCGTTTGGCTGACTTTTAGAAGGAGATCAGAGATCACAGGGGAGCAGTCTATGGTGGTGTTGCCGGCCTAGTGCAGGAGATTGCAGGGGGCAGGGACATACCTGATTGGCATTATGCCGATGTCATTTCCAACATGAACTGTGGCCATGACTCTCTAGGGATTCACCCAAAAATCTATGGTTTAACCATAGAGTGACATAGTAAGTGACGTCATGCTATGGGTGCAATCAGTGGCCATTGTTCTTAATGACTTAAAGGAACCTTCATGCTTAGAGGCAGTAAAGGTCTCAATACCAGTACTGGGTGCACAACAGCAGAGAGATGTTTCGGCATCTATGTCTGTTGTTATAAGCCTTCTTCAGGCAGCTGGTTGGCCTTAGGGGTGTGCATTCGGTAAAGCCGAACTGAAAACAAACCCGAAAAAAAGTTTTCTGGCATTTTTCGGGTATTTGGCATACCGAATCAGATCCCCTGAGAATACTGAATGTTGAAAAAACCCTGAACATTTTCGGGTTTTTCGGCTTTCTCTGGGAGACACTGCTGCCTGCCCTTTTCCCATTCCCATAGGAAACAATGGAGGATTGGGGGCACCCTCTTTGGATGCCCTAGAATTGGACCCCCTGGTCCAACCATTTCCAAACTTGGGGGGATTTTTGGGGAGAGGCTCCAGCAGCTACAGAACAAATTTGGTGCCTTTTTATCAAACCCTTTCCCCCTCAGCCCCCTGAATAATTGGTAGAAGATTTTTGACATTGACTACAGTGGCCCCATAGGATATAATGGAGCTGAAAATTTTCGGGAATACCGGTATTGGTATTCGGGTATATTCAGGAATCCCCCCCAAAAATCAGTTTTATTATACCTGAATCTGGGGGGGAATTTTTTTCCCCCCTGCACACCCCTAGTTGGCCACTATATGAACGTGGATTCTGGACTAGATGGGCCACTGGTCTGAGCCAGCCCTGCTTCTGATCCTTTAATTGGAGATGCCAGGTACTGAACCTGGGACCTTCCGCATGCCAAACAGATGCTCTACCATTGAGCCACAGTCTTTTGCCTGAAGCTGCTTTATACTACATCAGCTGCTGTACCCAAAATGTGTTAAATTCAAAAAATGGGTTGCATCTAAATCAGAGCATAGGTCTATCAAGGTCAGTGCTGTCTGCTCAGACTGGCGGCGGTTCTCAAGGGTCTCAGGGAGTGGTCTTTCCCCTCACCTACTCACTGGTCCTTTTAACTTGGGATGCTGGGGATTGAACCTAGGACCTTCTGCATGCCAAGCAGAGGCTCTACTACCAAGCCAAGTCTCTTGCCTGAAGCTGTTAGTATTGTCTGTTCAGACTAGCAGTGGCTCTCCATGGTCTCCAGTAGAGATCTTTCACATCACCTACTGCCTGGTCCTTTCAACTGGAGGTGTCAGGGATTGAACCCAGGACCTTTTGCGTGCCAAGCAGATGCTCTACCACTGAGCCACAGTTCCCACCTGCTCCTTCTCTCAGCTCCAGGGTTGTATATCCCACAATCCATTGGTAGCAGGGGAACCGGTAAATGTCTTCCCGAGGTCCTGCCACTTCTACAAAGCTGCAGTTCCAGTTGGTCTCCGGGAAGATGCTGTAGGGTTCCTTGTGCAGCCGGACGAGTAGGATGGGTCCCAAATCGTGCTCAGTTTGAACTACATATTCATCCACCTTGGGGGGGGGGAAGAAAGGTGGGAAGGGGCAGGTTTAGAGCAATCACCTGTTGACATTTCTTATTGGCCCTTATTATGGTAGCCCACCATTACTGGCAGGTGGCTGAGTTAATTTTGTACCCGTGGCTGTATCTGAGTGGCGTATCAGATGGCTGGCTTGCTCTTCCGATTGGATTGGGCTATCTCGGGTTGCCATTTGCTTCCCCAACTTAGGGTGGGGGAGACAGGGATGAATCAAACCAGGAGAACTTTGCAGTCATGATCTGATAAAGGTGTCTGACGCAGGAAGTATTGATTCTCGAAAGCTTATACCCTGAGAATTTTTTTTTACATCTGTGCCTGGGTGCATGCGTGTGAGGGTGTGTGTGCACCTGGAAGTCATGGTGACCTCTAGTGTCCAATGCTCCCTCTAAGCCATGGAGTCCTGTGAGCAAAAATTCTACTTTGTGAGCTACTGGCATTAAAGTTGTGAGCGAGTGATTTGGCTGCTCTGAATTAGTGAATTAGTTTGCTCTGGAGCCACATCCTTCCTGAGCCGAAACAAAAATGTGTGAGCTGGAGGCTAAAAAACTGTGTGCTAGCTCACACTAACTCAGCTTAGAGGGGACACTGCTGGTGACTTATTGTGTGCACCTGGAAGTCATGGCGACCTCTGCTGACTGATCCCTGCTGGGGGCCCGGAGGATATTCAGAGAGGTGGTTGGATAAAGGCTGCCCCCTACCTCCCACCTGCTGGTATTTCAAGAGTCAATCCTACTTAGCTTCTGAGATTTGACAAGATTGGGCTTGGTTGGGCTATCCAGGTCAGGGATACCCCGAGAAGCCTGTTGGTCTCTGTGGCACTACTCGTCTCGTATCTACTACTGACTGATGTGGCCACCAATGCTCCCTCTAAGCTGTGGACTCTTTTGAATTCTACTTTGTGAGTGAGCGATTTGGCTACTGTATAAGTTAGTTTGCTCTGGGGCCATCCTTCCTGAGCTGAGACAAAAACGCGTGAGCTAGAGGCTAAAAAACTGTGAGCTAGCTCACACTAACTCAGCTTAGAGGGAACACTGGTGGCCACCCTCTGAAATTTGCAATCGTGTCAACCAAACCCTCCCTTTAACACTCCTACCCGCACCCCCAATTTGCAAAGTCTAAAGCACTCACCTGCCCGGGTGAAAAATCCTTGCCGCATCTATCCAACTGGAACTTGGGACTTTCCCCCTGAGTTCCCACCAAGGTGATGGCGATGGAGTCCAGGGTCCCCCCACACAGGTAGTTGCCTGTGGCCACTCGGATTCTGTAGGTGGCCATGATGCCGTAGGAAGAGAGGTTGCTGTTGCCCCAAACCAGAAGAGTTTCTGTCCTCTGGTTTCTGCTGGAAGCTTTTAAGAAGGAGAGGCCTAGCTGGGAGAGGCCTAGCCAGTTTGCTCAGTGCCCTGCCTTGGAGGGGGTGAGGCACCCAGAAACAAAGAGTGTAATCAAGAAGTACACAGAAAGGCTCCTCCCAACTCCCACAACACGCGTCTCCACCTGTGGAGCAAGAAGCAGGCCGGAGAGTTGGGTCACGTGATGAGGAGGGCCTTTCCGGCTTAGATTATTTGTCAGAATGTTGTAACTAAGGGTTCTGTTCCTACCTGGGACTGCTCGTAAGCTTTTGTTGAGGGAAGGACACGAAGATCACCTAGGCCGTGACAAATCAAGGCTGCACCTTGATTTAAGAGCTTATCTGTGGGAGTCTGCAACTGGGGTGCAGAAATCCCCACAGGAAATTGTCGCGCGGGTGAACCAACCACAACGTCTTGATCGATTGGCTAATTCCGTGTGGGGAAAAATCCCCAAATATGGGATGAATGTCCCTGATGCACTAAGTGACCTTCCTCAGAACTGAGTCCAAGAATCTTCCGGAAACAACATCAGCGAGGCCGGCTCTGTCATTAGACAGGGTTTGGCCCTGTTATTATCTCGGGTGGCCCAGTTCAAGCCACTAAAAAGTTGCAGACTGCCGGTTGTATCGCTCTATCGTCTTAAAACTTTTCGTTGCTGGGAAGGAAGGAGGTTGAATTATTTGAATTCTTAGATGCAGAAGGCCAGGCCTAATAAAAGCCTTAAAACAACAACAACAACAACAAAGAACAATGACCAATATGGAGGCTACCAAAAAACCTGACAATCAAAGAACGTGAAAGTGGCATGCAACGTAGGGGGGAATTTCTGTTCCAACACGGGTTTGATAAAACAGCGGAGCAAATGCGAGACACAGAATGGGTCGTGATGGGGAGAATTGTAGTAGAATCACATGGGAAGTTAAGTCTTGCTTGGAAACCGCTTGGTTTCCACTTCCTGGTCAAGACAGAAGACGAAGTTAGCAGGGCGGTTTTGGTACCTACCCACAAAGCTGCAGAGCGTCTCTATGTTTTTACCAGGCACACATGCCTTTAAAGGCTCAGTGGTTAGCCTCTCGGCCAGGATTTAAGAACACTCTGTACAGATGAGGGCACGCAGCCAGAATCCACCGCTTAGGGGCAACGATTGGGAAACCAGATTCTTTAACCGAC
The DNA here is from genome assembly GCA_029375565.1 of Gekko gecko. Classification (NCBI taxonomy): domain Eukaryota; kingdom Metazoa; phylum Chordata; class Lepidosauria; order Squamata; family Gekkonidae; genus Gekko; species Gekko gecko. The sequence goes on along the minus strand of JAPDNY010000015.1, from coordinate 55,872,491 downwards.
TCAGCCAGGCTTTGGGTGTGTTAACCTTTGTTCTTCCTTTACATCAGGAGTCCCCGACCCATTTGAGCCTGCGGGCACGGATGGAATTCTGGCACAATGTGGTGGGCGCAGCCACAAGATGGCTGTGGCAGGAGGCGGAGCCAGCAGCAAAATGGCTACCACGGCTTACCTTCGGTCAGACAGTGAAGATCCTTGTGCTTTAGTGGTGGCTGTTGCCAGTTCAATGGTGTTAAAAAATTGCTCAGGCAATCAAATCTCCAGTGGCCAATCAGGAGCCTTGCTGGTCGAAGGCCCTACCCAGTCCTGCACGCTTTCCACCAGGAAAGGTTTCCAGGGGAACCCCGTTGGGGACCCTTGCTTCATGCTCTCCTGTACTGCTTTTACTAGGGGCCGCGGTGACTCAGAGCTTAAGATGCTGAGCTGCAGACCAGAAGGTCTGTAGTCCAGCAGTTCAAGACCCGAGTGCTACGGGACAGAGTGAGCTCCCCTCTCTGGTCCCAGCTCCTGCCAACCTAGCAGTTCAAAAGCAAGAAATTGCAAGTAGATAAATAGGTACTGCTTCGGTGGGAAGGTAACGGCATCCTGTGCACCTCAGCATTGAGTCATGCCAGCCACAGGACCACGGAGAAGTCTTCGGACAGCGCTGGCTCTTCGGCTTGGAAACGGAGATGAGCACCGCCCCCCTGAGTCGGATTCGACTGGCTTCCGAGCAAGGGAAACCTTTATCTTTACCTTTTACTGCTTTTACTGCTGGAAAAACGTAAACAGCTGAAAAGCAGAAAGGGAAGTTCATCCACTCGCCTTAGCAATTATAAAGTGAAACTGGAACCTTTCTGTGCCTCTGTTTGGTGTCCCAAAGACCTGGCTTGGGTTAAACCACAGCCAGCCTCCAAAGGACAGAGAGAGAGACGGGCAGTTCCCAGTTGAAGCGCTCCCTGGCCCCGCCTTCTCCCACACATGTCCATTCCCATTTGGTGAAGCTGAGCTCAGGGCCGGTTCGCTCACTAGGCAAACTAGGTGTTCGCCTAGAGCGCCAGCCCTTAGGGGCAGCAAATTGCAGCTGCTCCCCTGCCAAAATCCCCCCTGCGGCCTCTTTCTCCCTGAGTCCTGTGGCGCTGCAGCGGCAAGTGCAGCTAGGAACTGAGGAGGAGCAGAGCAGACAGGACAGGCTGCGTGGAGGAGGAGGCACAGAGAGGCGGAGGGGGCGGGACGCTACACCAGCTGGGGAAGGGAGAGCTTCTGGCTGGGGAAAAGCCCCACGCTGTATCATGTCTAGTCGGAAGTTCTGCTTTGTGGGGGGGGTGGCCGTCCAATCAGCCACTGCTGGACTCCCCCTCCCCAATACGTGGTGCCCCCCCAAGCTCCAAACTGCTCCAGCTCCTGTAGCTTTGCAGGGGTGCTTTGGCAGAGCTAAGCCTGCGGGGCTGCAAAGGGGCTCTCCCACCTGGACCCCCCCTGCCGGTCACCTTGGTGCAGAGCTGGTGCCCTTGGCGGAGGAGGCCCCAGTGGCTCCGTTCCTCCCTTTGGGCACGTGGTGCGTACCTGAGGAGGGGAAACCAGGAGGAGCAGCCAGGATTCAGGAAGGATGAAGGAGGAGTGGATGGGATGCCACGTCAGCTGGGGGAGCGAGAAGGAAGGTACGTTCAGCTTTCAGGGGGCGAGCGGCGGGGCAGGCGAGCAGGGGGCCTCCTCTTTCTCCTTCTCCCTGAGAGTCTGCCGCCATGGCAGCAAGTGCACCCGAGAGGAGTTCTGCTTTGGGGGGGGTGGCCTCTTTCTCCTTCTCCCCGGACCCCAGGGGACGAGCGGTGGGGGAGTGAGTGGTGGGGGGAGGGGTGAGTGGTTGGGTCAGTGGGTGGGTGGGCAGGGGGAGGGGGCAGATGGCCTCCTCTTTCTCCTTCTCCCTGAGAGTCCGCTGCGGACTCTTCTAAGTAGACATGCTTAGGGTTGCTCCTTGAAACACAACTACGCCACTGGAATGCTGTCCTTCGTACACCTGTGTCTCAGCTCCCCACGCACAAGAAGCACACGGCCCCTCCCAACTCTTCCCTGTCCGGCGATTGTAGACAGCTTCACGCCTCTCTGCAACGGAACCTTTTCGCTCCTGTCTGTATTCCATGCCGGTCCTCATTTGCAGTTGGCTCTGAGCTCACTTAGACCTTCCTGTTGCCATGGCTACACATTGGCAGTCCACAGCGTTGGCTGAGAACTGGGAAGGCGGAAGACTAGGGGAAATAAGGCTAAGTTATTGGCCCACATTACTCGAGGTTTGGCGGCTGGGTCACGCCATGAATCGGCAGCTCGTCCACATGAGTAGTGAATCAAATACGAGCTACAAAGCTCTTAAATTGGCTTCCTCCCATTCGAACTTGAGCAGAACTGCTGAATTCCACTTGATAACATAAATGGGTTTCTGATCCTGGGTAGCAGCTGAGATTCTAGGGCCCTGTAGAAATGACAGCTGTTGTGCATATGATGGGTACGCGCCCCCCTCCCCAGTTTGTGTGCTTTGGTCACATGCAGAAAACTTTAAAAGATCTCAGTAAAAGAATATAGAGAAAGGGAGACTTGCAATACAGAATTCTGATCTCTTGGTTTACTTACAGATGTAGCAATGGCATTGTGCCAGTCATATGGCAACAACTGCATTTACTGTTTGTTTTGAACTTCATCAATCCTAGGATTGCCAAGAACTTACCGCCTGGGAGCGGGGGATGGATACGTCCTTGCAGGACCATCCCCAGAGGAAGGACAGGCGCGGAGCACCATGCTGTTGCCAGGAAGTGACATTAGGCGACACTCTGGCAATGCAGCTGGAAACTCAATGGTACCATCGAGTTTTCAGCCCCATTGGCACAGCGTCGCCTGGCGTCACTTCCTGGCAACGGCATGGTGCATTACAGGGAGGACTGGTCCGGCCAGGGAAATGTGTCCCCCGCTCCACCGTGGTAAGTACTTGGGAACCCTAATCAATCCATATCTTTTTTTTTTTGGTCAGCTGCCTCAAACAGGTATCCAGAGAGAGGCAGCTTGGTGGAAAGTGCTGTCAAGTCACAGCTGGCTTACTCTGTGGGATTTCCAAGGCAAGAGAGACATTCCGAGGTGGTTTGCCATTGCCTGCCCCCACACCGCAATCCTGGTATTCCTTGGAAGTCTCGCATCCAAGTACTAGCCAGGGCTAATCCTGCTTAGCTTCTGAGATCAGATGAGATCAGGCTAGCCTGGGTTGTCCAGAACAGGGCGAGAGGCAGCTTACCAGTGTTCAAAATAAATACAATGGATGTGGTTACTTTCACTTTGAGGGCAAAGCGAGCTCTGACTTGCTGATCCACATGGAGCATTATGGTTGCACTTGGGTTCTAGAATGGTCTTCTCTTTTACATACGCTCATGATGCCCTGGAGATCTAGTGATGACAGAGGTGTTTTCTGCTGGTGCTACAGCCTGGGGAGAAAGTGTCCTATAACAGAGGCTCGGTGGGATCTTATTTACCAGGTGCCATGAAAAGCTTTACCTGCCAATTCCCACACATTAATCCTCTATTAAAGGGATAGAACTTTTTTTGCTCCAGGTTATTAGCAACCCTAACCCTACATTTTAATGAAGGGATTTATTAAGGGAGCTGCATGATGTACCCTTGCAAAGCAAAACATCATAAAAATGGATGGGGCTTGTGTACGGGAAGGAAGGTGAATGTGTATGATTGACTTCATTGTGTTCTTTAAAACCTCCTAAGCATTGCTGTTGCTGCTTCAGGCTTCCATACAGGGATGTTCAGGACGCCCGGCACACCCGCAGTGATGGTTCATATGCTTAATAAAGGTCTGCTGCAGTCCTTATGATGTTAGCTGTGAACTGCCTTGAAGATTCTCCGTGAGAAGGGCAAGCTATAAATGAAGTAAATAATAAAATAATAAATCTAGGAAGGGAGGGGGAGACATGCAATCTGATCAGTGGCCCACGTTCTCTGAGTTTTTCCTGGTTGCAACGGAGAAACAAAGTGTATCCTGAGGTGTCAAAATCAGAAGGTAAATGGGGAGGAAATACAAACTCCTTCTGGTAATTCTTTCTGCTTCTCTGTTTCTTCACGCTTTGTAACATTGGAAAGTAAGGGTTTTGTTTGCCCAAGTGGGTTCTAAGGCTGGATGAAAGTGCATTTAGGGGTTTGACCAACACTCCAGAAAATATTTGTTTCAAGTGAAATGTCCTGTCCCAGCTCTTCTTGGCAACATGTGGATTTGTGAGCTTTTTTCTTTTCTTTGTGCAAACACTCCTTTCCACACCAGAAAATTAACAGCTGGTTTGATAGCACACATACAACAGATATAACAGCCTAGCTGCTGCCATGCTTACACAAATTTAATTCAAGCTGTGTTAATAATATGAAAGTGAATTGCTGTCTTTTTGCTCATATGTTTCCACGACCACCTACAATGCTGAAGGAGTAGGCCCCTTCTGATTTATAGCTTGCCACAGAAAAGGCACGCAAAGTGAGATTCTGATGTGCCTGAAATGGAAACACCCAGGGGTCTTTTGGGAAGGAGTGCACTGGAGCACAGCTCCGGCAGCTTCGGAGGGCAGAAAGGCTCCCGCATATCAGTTTCAGCCATACAAGTGGATTCGGGAGTCTTTCGGACAGCCGAATGTCAATTTCAGCCCCATTATATCCTATGGGCCATTGAAGTCAATGGTGAAAACATAGGGTATATTCTGAGGGATGGAGAGGAGGGGTTTGAGGAAGAGGCTCCCTCAAACCCCCTCCCCCAGAGCTACTAACAGCACTGTGGGAAAAAAGTGACTTTCCCCCCACCATAGAGAACAATGGAGGGGATGGGGGCAACTTGTTTGGAGGCCCATAGAATTGGACCCCCTAGTCCAATGTTCTTGAAACTTGGTGGGTATCTTGGGGAGAGGCTCCAAAGCTACCCTGTGAGTTTGGAGCCTCTTCCTCAAACCCCCTCCTCTCCATCCCCCAGAATATACCCTATGTTTTCACCATTGACTTCAATGGCCCATAGGATATAATGGGACTGAATTGCCGCCGAATTTCTTTCATTCCCTCCTTTCCTTCTCTCCTTTTCCTCTTTCCCACCTTCTTCTCTTCTCTTTTTTCCTCCTTTCCCCGTTTCCCTCCTTCTTCCCTTCTCTCTTTCTTTCCCTCCTTCTTTCCTTCTCCTTCTTTCCTTCTCTTTCTTTCCCTCTTTCCTTCTCTCTACTCTCTCTCTTTCCTTCCCTCTTTCCTCCTTCTGTGGCCCAACTCTAGTGAGAAGGGATTTAAACTTTAAACCCCTTCTCTCTTCACTCCCCCACCCAGGCCAGCTGGGGAAGGGAAGGGGAGGCTTTCGAAGATGCCTCCCCCCCTTTTGCTTCCCCTTCTGATATCCCTTCTGGTGATGTCAGGGGGCGTGGCATATGCTAACAGCCTAGTGGCATATTAGCATACCATATGCTAATGAGCTCCTGTAGCTCTTTTTCTACGAAAAGACCCCTGGGAAACACTAAAGGGATTTTAAATTTCAATGTCACCATTAAATGGATTTTTCAAAATGTTTTGTGGTTTGTGTTTTTCTTTTTTTTCCTCACAATTAAAAAAAAAGTAATTAGCAATTTCAAAATTTGCGTTTTTTTCCATTCTTCCTAAAATGCATTTATTTTTGAAAATTGGTGGGTGGGGGGGGCACCAGAAGGGATCCTCGCCTAGGGTTCAAAATAAGCTGGGCCCAGCCTTGGCTGAGCTGGCCCTCAGGCCGACTCCGTCTGCAGCACTCTGTGTCTTCCCTGCAGTTGCCTCACTCCCCCTACATTTCCCCCAAACCCTTATTCATCACTGTGCCTTATGAAGACGATTTCTAACCACGCGATTTACAGGAACACGTCTGGCTGGTACGGATGAGACGGCAAGAACGAACCAGGCGCCCTCGGGAAGCTCAGAGGCAAAGCATTGCGAGCTGAGGATAATTTTGCTTCATGGTTCACTTTGTGCCCGTTCCTGATGCTCACTCTACACTGTGCCTTAGGTCAGGGGTGTCCAACATCTGGTCCGGGGACCAGATGAGGCCTCCGGAGGGCTCCTATCAGGCCCGCGGTGGAACTGGCCGTCTCCTGCTGCTTCTTCCAGTTCTGCTGCTGCTGCGTCATCGTAGGTTTGCAGCTTACAGACACACACCTGAACAGCATTCTCGGGATTGCAACAGCACAAGACATTTTGATGCAATAATTCAGAGCAAGGGGTGTCAGTTATTAGATACTGTTAAATGAACAAAGTATTGCAAGAGTGCGAATGTTTTTAAGCATGTTTTTATTTTAAGTAAAAAACCAAAACCCATCCTTTGTGTTTGTGTCCTTTATAAAGTTTATATCTCCGCTGCCTGGCATGACATTTTATGACACCCATGTGGCCCGGCCCAACAAGGTCTCATTTATGTCACATCTGGCCCTCATAACAAACAAGTTCGACACCCCTGCCTGAGGTAGTTTGCTGTTCGCGTTGCTGCTCCTATTGTCACAAAATGTTGTATTTCTAGTCCAATCACACCCTGGCCTGGATCACAATAGGCCAGCCTGATCTTGTTAGAAGCTAAGCAGGGTCGGCCCGGGGTAGGACTTGGAGGGGAGACCCCCCCCCGGAAGTCTGGGGTTGCTCAACGGAGGCAGGAAATGGAAAACCACCTCTGTAGGTCTCTTGCCTTGGAAACCCTGGGGGAGGGGTGTCACCAGAAGTCAGCTGTGACTTGACGGCAGATGTCAACCCCAAGTCCTATTTGCATTGCTCGTTAAGAACATAAGAACAGAAGAGAGGCCAGTGTTGGATCAGGCCAACGGCCCATCCAGTCCAACTCTCTGTGTCAAACAGTGGCCGAAAATACCAGGTGCCCTCAGGAGGTCCAGCAGTGGGGCCAGGACACCAGAAGCCCTCCCACTGTTGATCCCCCCCAGGCACCAAGAATATGGAGCCTCACTTGCCCCAGACCGGGAGTTCCTATCATAAGAACAGAAGAGAAGCCAGTGTTGGATCAGGCCAGTGGCCCATCCAGTCCAACACTCTGGGTCACACAGTGGCCGAAAATACCAGGTGCCCTCAGGAGGTTCAGCAGTGGGGCCAGGACACTAGAAGCCCCCACTGTTGATCCCCCCAGGCACCAAGAATACAGAGCATCACTTGCCCCAGACCGGGAGTTCCTATCATAAGAACATAAGAGAAGCCAATGCTGGATCAGGCCAACGGCCCATCCAGTCCAACACTCTGCGTCACACAGTGGCTGAAAATACCAGGTGCCCTCAGGAGATCCAGCAGTGGGGCCAGGACACTAGAAGCCCTCCCACTGTTGCCCACCCCCCAAGCACCAAGATTATAGAGCATCCTTTGTCTCAGAGTCCCTATCTATCCCTTGTGGCTAATAACCAGCGATGAACCTCTGCTCCATATGTTTATCTAATTCCCCCTTGAAGCTGTCCATGCTTGTAGCTGCCACCACCTCCTGGGGCAGTGAATCCCATGTGTTCATCACTCTTTGGGAGAAGAAGGACTTCCTCTTACCAGTTCTAAATTTGCGAGCCACTCAGCAACTTCATGGAGTGCCCACAAGTTCTTGTCTTGTGAGAAAGGGAGAAAAGTACCTCTTTCTCTACCTGCTCTATCCCATGCATAATCTTATAAACCTCGATCATGTCACCCCTCAGCCGTCGTTTCTCCATCGTTGGATGTCTCATGCTATATAACTGCAGTTCATTTTCTCTTCCTTTCCTCTGTAATCCATCTTGACTCTCGGTGAGAAAGGCGGAGTAGAAATTAACTGGCTAAATAAACACCTTCTTTGCAAGGATTGTGGCATCACTGACTCAGACGTGAGTCTCTCCAGTACAAATGTTACTGAAACTTATAATGGCTGTGGCAAATGCATGGCTGCAGTTTTCAGCCCGTCAGCTGCGTGTCCCGAGCCCTTCTCATAGGTGCTGCTGCAGCATTTCCATGGCAGAATCCATGGTGTGATATTAAACCAGCAACTCGCTGGTGCCACAACGGCCTCCTCTGCATTGGACAGTGTGTTCTGTTTGCGATGCCACATTTAAGCAAGAACACATCTAATCTCCTCTTGAGTTGGCGCTGACAGCTGAGGAGCTTTGTTGCCTGACTGCGGAGGTGGCAAACGGGCTTTCATCAATGCAAAAAAGAAGGTCACAGTTGTACAGCAGAGCCAAACAACAAATAGGTAGACAACAGTGAGCACAGGCTGAAAAAACCTTTATACTGATGTTGAAACTTATCACTGAAACGTGTAATGGAATCTAAATAAACTCATTATGGAAAGTCCACAATTGATGTTCCGTTGCTTCGCTGAGTTGTCGTTTTGTCGTCGACGGTGGTCTTCGAAATGATCTACCGTTTCGATGGCGTTTCTTTTTTCCAGACCGCAAAAAATGTAACACTTAGCCAAAGAGCCTTATACAAGCATATCAGGTCAAGTTCTTAACAATGCTGCATCCTGGATAAATCCGAATCGTTGGGTTGTATCACCCATGATAGCAAGACATCTCAAACAGGCAAAATAGGAGTCACTGAGCGATATTTTGCCTGTCTGAGATGTCTTGCTATCATGGGTGATACAACCCAATGATTAGGATTTACCCAGGATGCAGCATTGTTAAGAAATTGACCTGATATGCTTGTATAAGGTTCTTTGGCTAAGTGTTACATTTTTTCGTTTTGGAAAAAAGAAACGCCCTCGAAACGGTAGATCATTTCGCAGACCACCGTCAACGACAAAACAACAACTCAGTGAAGCAACGGAACATCAGTTGTGGACTTTCCATAATGAGTTTATTTATATTCCATTACACGTTTCAGTGATAAGTTTCAACATCAGTATAAGGTTTTTTCAGCCTGTATTCACTGTTGTCTACCTATTTATTAAATGGGCTTTCATGCCCGTCCTGTAGTTCTAGTGTTCATGCACTGGGGCAAGGGATGAGCCAGTGTTCATGCACATCCCAGTGAAACACTGGGTAATGTACATTGTGTGTATGCACAGAGTTGTGCCACAGAGAATCGGCGTTAATATATGGACTGCATTTGTTGAAAACATATATATGCCACCTCTTTGGCGCCTTGCTCGAAGCAGCTCACAAATTAAGAACTAAAATAATTAAGCTGAGCATCATTCAAATGAGCAGCTATTAAAAGAAATCAGTCGATAACACCTTGAAACATAAATCCTCATAAAAGCCCTGACAGAGATAGAACAGTTGGCAGCCGAAGTCATCTTCATAACTATCCTCGGGCTAAACGCAGGTTATGAAAAACAATTCTTTTTTTAAAAAAACAAACCCTTAGTTAAAAACCCGGGTGAAAACAAAGGTATCAGTCTGGTAGGGAAAGAAGGTGGCAGGGTATAGCCTGGTCTCATCAGCAGTGGCAGGTTAACCATTAAGCGGACCGAGCACGTGCTTAGGGCACCAGGGCCAAAAGGGGCACCACAAAGTTGGGGAAAGGGTGAAAAGAGAAAAACTGCCCAACAGAGAGGCCTTTCTCACAGCTGAAACCTGTAAAAAACCCAAATAGATCAGTTATGCTTCAAGAAAGACTCAACTCACTGTGTATATTAACAGTTGAAGCAGACATTCTGAGAAGTATTGATTTTGAGGAGGTTACCAGGAGCTGTGGTGGCTCAAGTGGTTAAGACGCTGAACTGCAGGCTGTGGAAGGTCGGTAGTTCAGCAGTTCGAGACCCGAGAGTGCCGCATGACGGAGTGAGCGCCCGTCTCTAGTTCCAGCTCCTGCCAACCTAGCAGTTCGAAAGCAAGAAATTGCAAGTAGATAAATAGGTACCACTTCGGTGGGAAGGTCACAGCGTTCCGTGCGCCTTGGTGTTTAGTCATGCCGGCCACATGACCACGGAAACGTCTTCGGACAGCGCTGGCTCTTCGGCTTTGAAACGGAGATGAGCACCGCAACCCCTAGAGTCGGATTCGACTGGCTTTCGAGCAAGGGAACCTTCACCTTACCAGTGATTTTGTGAAAATTTAACTTGTGAACAGTGTTCCCTCTAAGCTGAGTTAGTGTGAGCTAGCTCACAGTTCTTTAGCCTCCAGCTCACACATTTTTGCCTTAGCTCAGGAAGGAGGGCTCCAGAGCAAACTAATTGATGCAGGAGCCAAATCACTTGCTCACCACTTTCATGCCAGTAGCTCACAAGACTCCACAGCTTAGAGGGAACATTGATTCCAGGGCAGGCTCAAGAAGGGAGAGCATTCCACAGGTGAGGGGCCAGCACGGAAAGTGCCCTGTTTCTGGTGGCCACGCACCTCCCCCCTTCTGGCGAGGGAACAGAGAACAGGGCTTGGAAGAGAGAAGAAGAGAGAAGAAGAGACTGAATTTATATCCTCGGCGTTTAGTCACGCCAGCCACATGGCCGCGAGAAAAAGTCTTCGGACAGCACCGGCTCTTCAGCTCGGAAACGGAGACGAGCATCACACCACTACAGTCAGATTCAACTGGCTTTCAAGCGAGGGGAAGCTTTACCTTTACACATGTGCTCTGAAAGCCGCAGAGTGCATGGCAAAGGACTGTGTGTGCCAATGGCCACCACTGTGGAAGGCGATCAGCTCGTTCACACTCTCAGTTACGCCAGCTGAGAAGGAGAACGGCAAAAGACAAACAGACAATTTCTTTTTATTTCTTTAAGATTCTTTATTTCTTTAAGATGGCTTGGGCAAGAGAGGCCCCTCAATCATAGAATCATAGAATCATAGAGTTGGAAGGGACCTTGCAGGTCATCTAGTCCAACCCCCTGCACTCTGCAGGAGCACAGCTGAAAGATAGCCTCACAACATACCCGAAAGATGGTCGTCCAGCCTCCGCTTGAAAACATCCAGTAAAGGAGCATCCACCACCTCCTGAGGCAGTCTGTTCCACTGCTCAGCCACTCGTACAGTTAGGAAGTTTCTCCTGATATCTAGCCGGTAACGACTCCGTCGTAATTTCCACCCGTTAGATCTAGTCTTGCAATCCGGAGCAAGAGAGAATAGATCCGCTCTATCTTCTACATGACAGCCCTTCAAATACTTGAAGACTGCCATCATGGTCAGTGTTCCCTCTAAGCTGAGTTACTGTGAGCTAGCTCACAGTTTTTTACCCTCCAGCTCGCACATTTTTGTCTTTGCTCAGGAAGGATAGCTCTGGAGCAGACTAATTTATTCAGTAGCCAGATTGCTTGCTCACAACATTCATGCTAGTAGCTCACAAAGTAGAATTTTTGCTCATAAGACTCCACAGCTTAGAGGGAACATGGATCATCTCCCCTCTAAGCCTTCTCTTTCCCAGGCTAAACATACCCAACTCTTTCAGCCTTTCCTCGTAAGACCTGGATTCCAGCCCTCTCACCATCCTGGTTGCCCTCTTCTGGACACGCTCGAGCTTGTCAGCATCCTTCCTAAAATGTGGTGCCCAAAACTGGACACAGGACTCCAGGGGAGGCCTGACCATAACAGAATAGAGTGGAATTACATGCAGGCATGTCATGGACGTCAGGGAGATGCTCTGGGATTTGGGCAAGAATTCTATGGTAAATTTAGCTTCTACCACAGAGTTTTTGCCCCCAAAACCAGAGTGTTGCCCCAACGTCCCCGATGTTCCTTCCAGATCACACTGGAAGTGATGTAGGTACGTCGCCAAAACATCAGCTGGCCCTTCCTCTTCTTCGGGGTAAGTCTCCCCCGCCAGCAACCTGGTTAGTGGCAGGGCAGTGGGGCCTGGCGGTGTGCTGTTCCGTAAATGAGTCGCACAGAGCGTGGGTGCTTTATTTGTACAACACATCTTATCATGCTTTATTTGCCTAATGAGAAGGCATTCCGCTTGCCAACGCCGGATTGTACGTCCAATTCAAACATGACGCCCCCATGTGGACGTGTGGAAGCAGGGCAAGCGTGACGAGTGGATAGGGAAGTTACGGAGAGCCATCTTGTATGATCTGGCAACAACTAAATACTAGAAGCAGAATCCCTGGAATGAAAATTGCCTTAAAATAAATCCAAATAATGTTTGCAGACTGTAAATGATGTAGCATAGAGCGTGGGTGCTTTCGTTGCATAATACATCTTATCATGCTTTATTTGCATAATGAGAAGGCGTTCCGCTTGCCCTAGGGGTTGCCAACTTTGGGTTGCAAAATATCTGGAGATTTCAGAGGCGCAGGCTGGGGAGGGCCAGGTTTGGGGAGGGGGCCTCAGTGGGGCATAACGCCATAGAGTCCACCCTTCGAAGCAGCCACTTACTCCAGGAGAACTGATCTCCGTAGGCTGTGGTCACATGGCAAGCGTACTGCGATTTGTTCCCGCTGTAGATTTGATTAGGGATATTTTTAAGCAGGTTCAGATGATCACACATCCCTTGCCCAACCGCTTGCATTGCGGGACATGCACCGTCCAGACAGCTGCGCCGCCCAAATGGTGGCATGGCACAATTCTTTTAAAAAAAATTTTTTTTGCACATGCGCACATATGCACACAACGGTGAAAGCTGGGGGGGGAAACTACTGGAAGAAGGACGTTCGGATGACCTAATTACAATCATTGTGAGAGATGGCTGTCCAGATTGGCAAAATCGTGGATTCAAAGTGCAAATACCTGGAAAGTACTTGATTTTCCCGGTGTCGGAAAAGTCACTAGGGAACCAGGAGGATCGCACGAGTGAGCCCATTTCAGTGCAGGAGACAGATGCGGCTGTCTGATCAGCAATTTTAAATGCAAGAGGGAACAACGGTGAAACCCGATAGAAATGTGACCACAGCCATAGTCTGGAGATCACTTGTGACTCTGGGAGATCTCCGGGGGGGGCCCACCTGGAGGTTGGCAACCTGAGAGCATTCCAGACCCCAAATCCCCAGGACGCTGCAGGATCTGTGCCAGCTGGGAGCAGCCCTCTTATATGGAGACGCTGTTCTGTACTTCAGTCGGGTTCAAGTAGAGGTAGCCGATGGGAAGTCCCTCGTTCCTCTCGTTGATTTCCTTGGAGATCTCAGCCAGGCGCTCCTGGAATTCAGTGATCAGCTTCTGGGGCTCCTTTTCTGTGAAGTGCTGATCGGGGTAGTAGCCCAGGGGCCTCTGGAAGACAGCAAGGAGAGGCATGCTTTGAATAGGAGTATAAAGGAATAAAAACGCAAGGGTGGACCATCAACAAATATACACCTTTCATAAGTTGCCAGTAGACACAAGAAGGGTTGCCAAGTACTTACCACATTTCGGCGGGGGAGAGATGGTTCCTGGCTGGAATACTCCCGCGCGTAGCACACGCGCATGCCACGATGTCACCCAGATGTGACATCAGCATGCTGGGCACATCACCTCTGGCAATTGGGCTGAAAACTTGAGTCTGGGTGACATCACTGCGGCGTCCGTGAGTGCTATGCACGGGACTGGTCCTGCTAGGAACCATCTCTCCCCTGCCGAAATGCGGCAAGTACCTGGCAGCCCTAGACACAGGTCTATCAGAACATGGTGACATTACATCAATAAACAAAGTAGAACTTGTGGTCACGATTCAAAGATAATGGTCACAATAATGGTAATAAACAACAAGAGACTCCTCTGAATCCTTTCATGAAATAATGTCCAATGGACCTCAAAGCCCACAAACAAGGCAGAGGATGTCCCAAAGGACAAAGAAACTTCTGCCGCTGAAAGGCGTCCTTCCCAGGTATGCCAGACGTTTCAAAACATTCTTCTTCAGTTTCACGGCTGAAAAATGGAATCAGATTTCCACAGTAGTCTAGGCACAGTTCATATCTCAAATGGAATCCATGGTTCCCAAAACTCACAAACCTCCTGCCGTTAATCAGAATAGGAGAACAGCTGAGATCTCCAGTTGAGGTGAAACAAAGCACGAAATTTCAGCGTTCAACAGCACGAACACACGAACCTGCCCTGTATTTGATGGGCCCTTGGCCCATCAAGGTCAGTATGGTCCACTCAGACTGGCTAAGACTCCACAGGGTCTCAGGCGATGCGCCCTCTCTAAGCTGCGGAGTCTTGTGAGCAAAAATTCTTTGTGAGGTGCTGACATTAAAGTTGTGAGTGAGCGATTTGGCTGCTGCATAAATAATTTCGCTCTGGAGCCATCCTTCCTGAGCTAAGACCAAAAAAAATCTGTGAGCTGGAGGCTAGAAAACTGTGAGCTGGCTCACACTAACTCAGCTTAGAGGGAACACTGGTCTCAGGCAGAGGTCTTTCACATCACCAGTGAGCTGGTCGTTTTAACTGGAGATGCTGCTGGGTACTGAACCTGGGACCTTCTGCGTGCCAAGCGGTTGCTCTACCACTGTGCCACTGTCCCTTCTTGTTCCGGAGGTGCATTTTTAAACAACTGAAGTTTGTCTGAAATGACTTCCAAAAAGCAGATTTGGTGGGAAGAGAGGAGAGATCCTTTTTCTGTTTTCTTGAAGCCAAATCTTCTGGTGTCCTGGCCCCACTGCTGGACCTCCTGAAGGCCCCTGGTATATTTTGGCCGCTGTGTGACCCAGAGTGTTGGACTAGATGGGCCATTGGCCTGATTCAACATGGGCTTCTCTTATGTTCTTATGTAAGATTGGTCTGTTTGTTTTTTCCTGTCTTGGAAGAAACCACTTGGAAGTCAATGTGTGGGCACATTTGTGTGTGCACGCACACCTGCGTGAGATTTAAATCCAGAGGGGAAACAGTTTGCCGGCACAGAAGGAAACAGATGAATCCTGACCAAAAAAAACCAAACCAAGGAGTTGCAAGAACAGCCGGAGCAAGAACACAAAAGACCACAGCAATGCTTGGTATTCTCAGTGCAACTTGATTGTATCTCCCTCGAGAGAAATAATCCTTATGACTCCTTTGGGAACCGGCTTGGCCAAGAAATTTCAGGCAGACTTGGCTGGAGGTTCGTGCAGAATGCAGCTTCCACGAAGCAGGTGTTGGAAGGATCTTTTGGGAAAGGTTGCCTGACCTTGGCTCCCCATTCCGTAGTCTGGATCCAATTCTATTTATTTATTAGATTTTTAGTTACCACTCACCAAAGGGTCTCACGGCAATGCACAACATTAAAACCATATGAATAAGTTGAGAACAGCATAAAAAGCAGATAAATATAAGACATCAAAATGTTAAAATGATTAAAATCTGTGGCTGGCACCATACCACTGACAAAAACAGCTCAGACATGTGGATTACACGCCAAATGTTAGCCCAAGGATAATGATAAGGATATTGCCACATAAAGGATGGTACCCCAGCCAGGTTAGGGCCCAAGTTGGCACCGGGCAAGCATAACCCTCACTTTGCGCAGTGCCAGCTAGCCCTGGCCATGTGCTCAGCCATCGCTTCAGATACAGCAGACATGTTTCTGTCACTGAAAAAGGACAATGTCTTCATCAGTCTGGTGTAGTGGTGAAGTGTGCGGACTCTAATCTGGGAGAACCGGGTTCAATTCCCCACTCCTCCACTTGCACCTGCTGGATGACCTTGGGCAAGCCGTAGTTTCTGTCAGAGCTGTTCTTGAAAAAGAGCACTTTCTGTCAGAGCTCTCTCAGCCCCATCTACCTCACAGGGGGTGTCTGTTGTGGGGAAGGGAATGGAATTTGTAAGCCGCTCCGAGACTCCTTCTGGTAGTGAAGGGCGGGGTATAAATCCAATCTCTTCCTCTCCCTTCATCATCCCAAGGGGGTCAGCGGACCTGCATTCCAGTTCTACATCCCGCAATGACACCTCTGGACTTCACCACTCAATACTGGGACCACCCCGGCCACAGCCTCTCCTCTACCCCACCCCGTAAAACACAAGAGGAAGCTTAATAGCCCAGCCGTTAACGGAGCCAAGACTCTGCAATTGCCCAATGCCTTGCTAACAAAAGCCTCCCTTCCCCAACCTGGATTTCTTTTGTCCAAACCCCCTTTTTGAGCCATTACCGGCCATCCTGGCCCATCCTGGCCCATTTCCCTATTGTGCCCACTGCCCCAAGGGCCCAGTTTTCCGATATCAAGACTCCCAAACTCGGCCATCTCTGGTTCAGTCTCCTGGGATGTGTACCAGCCGGATCCTCCGTCTCTTTGGGGTCTTCTCAGACGTGGTTGCTGGCCGAGCAGTCTGCTTCTCTTTGGAAGGTCGATAGAACCCCTTCTTTTTTGTCTCTTTCGGCTCATTTCACCTCTTTATTTCCTAGCTTTCTGGGGTGTGTGTGTGTGTGATATTTTATTAATCAGCTGAGCGTATGAAGGTTATTTTCTTAATCAGTTTCACAAAGGACATTTCCCTGTCTGTCGCCTGTGCTGCCCCGAGTGGGGTTCTGACTCTGGTATAGTTGGAGTACGATCCCTAGCTTGCACACCCTTTCAGCAAACTCTTATGTCCGCTGACCTCCACCAGGCGACGGCAACCTTTACCAGAGCTTGGAGCTCAAGAGACAATAGGGACTAGGATCCTGAAACCCCAAAGAGGGCACCAATAGGAACCTTGGCGGGAAATTCAAACCCACCAATGGGAACCAGGGGTGGTCCACAGGGGCTGCATATAGTTGGCCAGCACCCGTATCCTCTGTTCTGTTGTGTACCAGTAGACCATGTGTTATTTGTCATGCCGTTTCCTGACTTTAATGCGTCGAGCCCACTACACAACTAATGCTCCCTCTAAGCTGTGAAGTCTAGTGAGCAAAAATTCTACTTTGTGAGCTACCGACATTAAAGTTGTGAGCAAGTGATTTGGCTGCTGCATAAATTAGTTTGCTCTAGAGCCATCCCTTCCTGAGCTAAGATGAAAATGTGTGAGCCAGAGGCTAAAAAAACTCTGAGCTAGCTCACACTAACTCAGCTTAGAGGGAACACCGTACACAACACAAACGGTCTCTTAGCAAATTCCCCCGACGTAACTTAAACAGAGACCTGGTGCTGTGGCTAATGCAAAGGCCAACCTAAACAATTTGGCCTTGCATGCCCTGTGGAAACTAAACAAGTCCAGTAAGGCATGGGTATCATCAGAGAGTGCATTTCGCAGAGCAGGGGCCACAACTGGGAAGGTCCTTCTCCTGGCAACAGGTAACCGAGCCATCCTAGGGCCAGGCAGCTGCCAGAGGCCCCAGAGGATGACCGAAGGGAGTTCGTGGGAGTGGGGGGGTTATAACAGGAGAGGTGGTCCCATAGATATGAGGGTCCCAGACCCCCAATTGTCCTTCTCCCCTCCAACTAGTGTCTGCTTTTTATTGTCCATCAGTTCAACTAGATTCGAGTCCAGTAGTGTAATTGACACCAATGAGATTTTTGATGTATGAGCTTTTGAGAGTCAGAGCTCCTTTGGTCTGATACTTTGACTCTCAAAGCTTAGAATCATAGAGTTGGAAGGGACCTCCAGGGTCATCTAGTCCAATCCCCTGCACAATGCAGGAAATTCACAAATACCTCCCCCCTCCTCACCTGCAGTGACCGCTGTTCCACGCCCAGAAGATGAAAAAAAACCAACCCTCCAGCATTGCTTCCTGATTCCCAAGTGGCAATCAGCATTTCCCTGGGCATGTAAAAAAGGGCTACAAAAACTAAGCACTGAGGCAACCCTTCCTGCCCTCCATCTCATGATCTGCCTAAGTTCGCAAAATCCGCATTGCTATCCAAAGACCATCTAGCCTCTGCTTGAAAACCTCCAAAGAAGGAGAGCCCGCCACCTGCCCAGGAAGCCTGTTCCACTGAGGAACCGCTCTGTCAGGAAGTTCTTCCTAATGTTTAGCCGAAAACTCTTCAGATTTAATTTCAACCCGTTGGTTCTGGTCCTACCTTCTGGGGCAACGAATAACAACACCGCTCCATCCTCTTAGATAAACATATGGAGCAGAAGTCCACCAGTGGCTATTAGCCACAGGGTATAGAATGAGAACTCTCAGTCTGGGGCAGGTGATGCACTCTATTCTTGGTGCTGGAGGGGGCAGCCGTGGGAGGGCTTCTCATGTCCTGGCCCCACTGCTGGCCCTCCTGATGGCACCTGGTATATTTTGGCCGCTGTGTGACAGAGTGTTGGACTAGATGGGCCATTGGCCTGATTCAACATTGGCTTCTCTTATGTTCTTATGTTCTTATGTTCTCTTTGAGATAGCCCTTCAAGCACTTGAAGATGGTTATCATATCACCTCTCAGTCGTCTCTTCCCCAGGCTAAACATGCCCAGCTCTTTCAACCTTTCCTCATGGGACTCAAACCCACCTCCTCAATTGTAGATCAACACAGCTACCCTCTGAAGCTATCTTGATTAATTCAGTACCTCTCAGTGTTAAGGCAATTGATCAGTGGCTTTAATCTGGGTTGCGTCCCACTTTCCCCTGGACTCACTCACCAGGTCGCCTGGCTCGTAGCTCACAACAGAAAGCAGGGAGAGAAGCGCGCAGGTGGAGTTCACTTCCGGCAAGGTATCCAAGATGCTCTGCAGAGTGGCCATGCCCTTGGCTTCGGGGGGAGGCTGTCTCAAGGTGGCTGGGGTGTTGGGCATCCAGGCGGCAAAATCAAACTGTCCCATGCAAAACAATGCAGAAGGGGGAAGGGGTTAGAGCCAGCTGAGAGGGCGCAGGAAGCCCAGTAGAAAAGCATGGTTCCAATTTGATACAAAGTGATGGCAGAAGAGAGACTGGACCATTTACTTAGTTTTTCAAAAGCTCCTTAGGGTGGCCAGCACCGGGTTGGAGATTTCCTGGAGTTTAGGGGTGGAGCCTGGGGAGGGGGGTTGGGGAGGGAAGGGATCTCAGTGGGGTATAATGCCTTAGAGTCCACCCTCCAAAGCAACCATTTCCTCCAGGGCAGGGGTGGCCAAACTGCGGCTCAGGAGCCGCATGCAGCTCTTTCACACATATTGTGCGGCTCCCGGCAGGGTGGCTGGGGAAGCCAAGGGAGGCATGCCTCCCTGATTGGTCTTCCCTTCCCCAGCCGGTGTTCCTCTCCCTGGGTAGGCATGAGACTGGGGGGGGGGAGCAAATAAAGAATGCAAAATTAACTTTAAATGTGTTCTCAAAGCCCCCCCCGCTGGCTGGCTTAGAGAAGGCATTTGTCTCTTTAAATCCCTTCTCCAAGCCACGCCAGTGTGGCAACGGGGAGTTTTGAAAACACATTTAAAGGCATTCTCCAAGCCCCTGCCCCATGGCCCCATCTGCTGGCTTAGAGAAGGCATTTGTCTCTTTAAATACCTTCTCCAAGCCAAGCCAGCTAGCATGAGGGTGTGGGGGGAGGGGGGGAGAATATATTTAAAGTTAGTTGCTTTCCATCCTCCCTCCATCTCTCCCTCCCCATTTATTTGCTTTCTTTTGATCGCTCTCTCTTTCTCTCTTTTCCCCTTCCTACCTCCCTCCCCCATCTATTTACTTTCTTTCCACCGCTTTCTTTCTTTTCATTTTTCTTTCTTTTTCTCCCTTCCTTCTTTTTCTCTTTCTCTCTCTCTTTTCCTTCCTTCCTCCCCCTCCCTCATCTACTTGCTTTCTTTGTTCCTGTTTCTCTCTCTCTCCTTCTTTCTTTTCACCTCTTTCACTCTTTCCATATTTGTCTCTCCCTTCCTTCCCCCCTCCCCCATCTATTTGCTTTCTTTGTTTTTTCTCTCTCTCTCTTTCTCGCTCTCTTTCCCCATTCCTCCCTCCCTACATCCCCATCTATTTGCTTTCTTTCCACCTTTCTTTCTCTTTTTCTCCCTCCCTTCCCCCTACTGGCCTCCCTTGCTGAACCTTCCATTTTCATACAGCCCATCAGGGAAAAACTCACAGTCTAGTTTACGGCCTAGCGGCTCCAGTTCTCAAGATTATTATACTAAACTGCATTGCTGTCTGTCTTTAGTTTATGGCTTTTTTTTTTTTTAACTGTTTTAATTATTGTGAAAGGTTTTAACTCCTATTGTGGATTTGTTGTTGTCATCCGCCCTGAGCCCGCTTGCGGGGAGGGTGGGATACAAGCCAAAATTAATAAATAATAAATTCCTGCTAGCAACGTTTAAGTAGGATCAGTCCAGATAATTGAGCTTCCCTTTGTTAAGGAGAGCTCTGATGTCTAGCCACTATGCCTCCTTAGATGGGCTATGTGCGACAGGAGGACCAGCACTGGGAATGGGACAGAAGACACAAAATGGGGCCAAGAAGTAGAGCTGGGGAGGGAGAAGTCCTTCCCCCTTCAGATGGGGTCCCATACCTGTCCGCTGTTGACCGCGGCGTGTCTTGCTGAGCAGCAGAAGATGATCATGGTGAGGAACTTGACAAGTTCATCCTTGGTTTCCAATGCAGAAGGGATACCTGTTGGGGTTGGACAGGAAGTTAAGACCTCCCCCTGCAAGTAAGGGAATGTTTGGTTCTGCTTGCACCTATACGCTTCCTCTTGTGTTTTACGGGGTAGGGTAGGGGAGAGGCAAAGAGACGGGACCGTATTTCACATGTGGTATGATTGGGTTCGATTTCCCCCATTTTGCTTCTGTTTCTCCCTTGTAAGAATGAGTCTGAAAGCCTTTATTATTAATAATAATAACTTCTTGGCATCGTTTTCTCTTTCCTCACCCTACATGACTCAGCTTTATTATTTATTAGCTGCATAGAAATGGCAAAAAATGCCCCCCAACGGAGGGAGGGAGGGATGAAGGAGAAGAAGGAGAAGGGGAGAGAAGAAGAAGAAAAAGAAGAGGAGGAGGAGGAGGAGGAGGAGGAGGAGATTGGATTTATACCCCACCCTTTCAGAGAGGCTTACAAACTCCTTTTCCCTTCCCCCTCCCCACAACAGACACCCTGTGAGGTTGGTGAGGCTGAGAGAGCTCTTTCGAGAACTGCCCTTGAGAGAACAGCTCTGCCAAAACTATGGCTTGCCTAAGGTCATCCAGCAGGTGCAAGTGGAGGAGTGGGGAATCAAATGCGGTTCTCCCAGATTAGAGTCCTCACACTTAACCACTACACCAAACCGAGAAACAAAGACAGTGAGACATAGAAGGTGAACCAAAGCCGACGGCGTTAATACATGAAATAAAACAAGAAACCAAAATGGCTACTTCTGTTCTTCTCTGGGGAGGAAGGGGAAAAAAGGAAATGGAGGGAAGAGGTGGAAGAGAGGGGAGGGCAACAAGCTAGGGTTTCCAACATCCAGGTGGGGTCGGGAGTTCTCCCAGAATTACAACTGGATTTCCAGATTACAAAGACGAGTTCCCCTTCAGAGGGTGGACTCTATGTAACCACATCACCACCGAGATCCCTCCTTTCCTCCCAAAACTCCACCCTCCCCTGGCACACACACACCCAATCTCCTGGAATTTTCCAAGGTTGAGTTGGCAGCCCTAGTACCTATGTAAGTACTGTCAAGTCGCAACCACCTCATGGCAACCCCAGCAAGGGGCTTTCAAGGCTGGTGTTTAAGCAGAGGTGGTTGGCCACGGCCTACCTCTGAAGAGACTTCCTCGGAGGTCTCCCATCCAAGTACCGACCCTGCTTAGCTTCTGAGATTTGAGGAGATTGGGCTCTACCACGCCACCCTCCCTCCCTTGGCAACCCAAGGCGGGGCCTTACCGGACGACTTCAAGCCCAGGAAAGCTTCGGTGAAAATTTCGTGCACCCAGGCTTGCAGTTCAACGTCCTCCTTGATGGCTGCGTCGGATTTGTAGTAGAGACTGACAATGCCAGAGACCAGCCTGAAGGTGGAGTAGACAAAGGGAAGCGGAGTCACTCCTGGATCGAGCTCCAGAGTGACTGTAGGGTTGCCAGAACCCCTCGTTGGTGGGGGAATCTGGGAGGTGATCCAAGAGTAGGCAGGGATGTCCCCAACATGCAGATGTCACCAGGAAGTGACATCATTGCATCGGTGATGTCGGGGTGATGCTCAGGATTTTGGGCAGAACTCTATGGTAAAATCAGGGTCAAAGCCACAGGAGGTGGTGGCAGCTACAAGCACAGACGGCTTCAAGAGGGAACTGGATAGACATATGGAGTAGAGGTCCATCAGTGGCTATTAGCCACAAGGAACTCTCAGTCTGGGGCAAGGGATGCTCTGTATTCTTGGTGCTGGGGGAGGGACAACAGTGGGAGGGCAGCTTGGTGTGAGAGCCAGTTTGGTGTAGTGCATGACTCTAATCTGGGAGAACCAGGTTTGATTCCCCACTCCTCCACTTGCACCTGCTGGATGACCTTGGGCAAGCCATAGTTCTGTCAGAGCTGTCCTTGAGAGCTCTCTCAGCCCCACCTACCTCACAGGGTGTCTGTTGTGGGGAGGGGAAAGGAAAGGAGTTTGGAAGCCGCTCTGAGACTCCTTTGGGTAGTGAAGGGCGGGGTATAAATCCAATCTCTTCTTCTTCTTCTTCTTCTTCTTCTTCTTCTTCTTCTTCTTCTTCTTCTTCTTCTTCTTCTTCTTCTTCTTCTTGTGTCCTGGCCCCACTGCTGGACCTCCTGATGGCACCTGGGATTTTTGGCCGCTGTGTGACAGAGTGTTGGACTGGATGGGCCATTGGCCTGATCCAACATTGGCTTCTCTTATGTTCTTAAACCATAGAGTCTTGCCCCAAAACCAGAGCATTGCCGTGTGACGTCCCCAACACAATGACGTCACTTCTGTGTGATGTCCATGCATTGGGGATGTTGTTGTTTCTGAGTGGGGTTCCAAACTGGGGGATTCCTTGCCTGGGCCCGGGAAATGGCAGCCCTTGACCTCTGAGCAGGTGGAGGCCAAAAAGCACTGTGTGAACTAGATTTGATATTGTTTATTGTAAGCATCTCCCTCATGGATCACTGCCTTGTCGTGGCGAGGGGGCTTGCGTGGTTCGATGAGGCTGTGGGCTATGCCGTGGAGGGCCACCCAGGACGGACAGGCCACAGCAGAGAACTCAGACCAAGCGTGATCCCCTGGAGAAGGAAACGGCAACCCACTCCAGTATCTTTGCCAAGAAAACCCCATGGACAGTAACAAAAGGCTAAAAGATATGACGCCGGAAGATGAGCCCCTCAGGTCGGAAGGTGTCCAATATGCTACTGAGGAAGAGCAGAGGGCAAGTACGAGTAACCCCAGAAAGAGTGAAGCGGCTGGGCCAAAGCCGAAAGGACGCTCAGTTGTGGATGTGTCTGACGGTGAAAGGAAAGTTCGATGCTGCAAAGAACAATACTGCATAGGAACCTGGAATGTAAGATCTATGAATCAAGGTAAGCTTGACGTGGTCAAAAATGAGATGGCAAGAATGAACATCGACATCTTGGGAATCAGTGAACTAAAGTGGACAGGAATGGGCGAATTTAACTCAGAAGACCATTATATCTACTACTGTGGCCAGGAATCCCGTAGAAAAAATGGTGTGGCCTTTATAGTCAACAAGAGAGTGAGAAAGGCAGTATTGGGATACAATCTCAAAAATGACAGAATGATCTCGGTCCGAATCTAAGGCAAACCATTCAACATCACAGTAATCCAAGTCTATGCCCCAACCACTGCTGCAGAAGAGGCTGAAGTGGACCAATTCTACGAAGACCTACAACAGCTCGTAGAACTAACACCAAAAAATGATGTCCTCATCATCATAGGGGACTGGAATGCTAAAGTAGGAAATCAAAAGGTAACCGGAATAACAGACAAGTTTGGCCTTGGAGAACAAAATGAAGCAGGGCAAAGGCTAACAGAGTTTTGTCAAGAGAACACGCTGGTCATAGCAAACACCCTTTTCCAACAACCTAAGAGGCGTCTCTACACATGGACATCACCAGATGGGCAACACCGAAATCAGATTGACTATATAATTTGCAGTCAAAGATGGAGAAGCTCTATCCAGTCAGTAAAAACAAGACCTGGAGCTGACTGTGGCTCAGATCATGAGCTACTCATTGCAAAATTCAGACTTAATTTGAAGAAAGTTGGGAAAACCACAAGGCCATTCAGATTTGACCTAGATCGCATCCCCGATGAATATACAGTAGAGGTGAAGAATAGGTTTAAGGGACTAGATTTGATAGACAGAGTGCCTGAAGAACTATGGACAGAGGTCCGTGACATTGTAAAGGAGGCAGCACTCACCGCCATCCCAAAGAAAAAGAAATGCAAAAAAGCAAAGTGGCTGTCTGCTGAGGCTTTACACATAGCAGAGGAAAGAAGGAAAGCTAAAGGCAATGGGGAAAAGGAAAGATTTGCCCAACTGAATGCAGATTTCCAGAGAACAGCAAGGAGAGATAAGGAGGCTTTCCTGAATGAACAATGCAAAGTAATAGAGGAAAACAATAGATTGGGAAGGACTAGAGATCTCTTCAAGAAAATTGGAGAAATCAAGGGAACGTTCCATGCAAAGCTGGCCATGATAAAGGACAAAAACGGTAGGGACCTAACAGAAGCAGAAGAGATTAGGAAAAGATGGCAAGAATACACAGAAGAACTATACAAGAAGGACCTCGATGTCCTTGACAACCACGATGGTATAATCACTGACCTTGAGCCAGACATCCTGGAAAGCGAAGTTAAATGGGCCTTAGAAAGCATTACTAACAACAAAGCTAGTGGAGGTGATGGTATCCCAGCTGAGTTATTCAAAGTCTTAAAAGAAGATGCTGTTAAAGTGCTGCACTCAATTTGCCAACAAATTTGGAAAACACAACAGTGGCCACAGGATTGGAAAAGGTCAGTTTACATTCCAATCCCAAAAAAGGGCAACATCAAGGAATGTTCAAACTATCGCACAATTGCACTCATTTCACACGCTAGCAAGGTCATGCTCAAAATCCTACAAGCTAGGCTCCAACAGTACATGGATAGAGAACTGCCAGAAGTACAAGCTGGGTTTCGAAGAGGTAGAGGAACTAGAGATCAAATTGCCAACATTCGCTGGATTATGGAGAAAGCAAGAGAATACCAGAAAAACATCTACTTCTGCTTCATTGACTATGCTAAAGCCTTTGATTG
The DNA here is from genome assembly GCA_029375565.1 of Gekko gecko. Taxonomy (NCBI): domain Eukaryota; kingdom Metazoa; phylum Chordata; class Lepidosauria; order Squamata; family Gekkonidae; genus Gekko; species Gekko gecko. The sequence goes on along the minus strand of JAPDNY010000015.1, from coordinate 55,847,633 downwards.
TGTGGATCACAATAAATTATGGCAGGTTCTTAAAGAGATGGGAGTACCAGACCACCTCATATGTCTCCTGAGAAACCTGTATAAGGGTCAAGAAGCAACAGTTAGAACCGGATATGGAACAACTGATTGGTTTAGCATAGGAAAAGGAGTATGACAAGGATGTATATTGTCACCTTGCTTATTTAATTTATATGCAGAGTACATCATGCGAAATGCTGGCCTGGATGAATCACAAGCTGGAGTTAAGATTGCTGGGGAAAAGATCAATAACCTCAGATATGCAGACGATACCACTCTGATGGCAGAAAGTGAAGAGGATCTAAAGAGTCTCTTGCTCAGGGTGAAAGAGGAGAGTGCAAAAGTGGGCTTGAAGCTCAACATCAAAAAAACTAAGATCATGGCATCTGGCCCCATCACTCCTTGGCAAATAGAAGGGGAAGTCGTAGAAGTAGTGACAGACTTCACGTTCCTAGGATCCCAGATCACTGCAGATGGTGACTGCAGCCATGAAATTAAAAGACGCCTGCTCCTTGGGAGGAAAGCGATGGCAAACCTAAACAGCATGATAAAAAGCAGAGACATCACCCTGCCAACAAAAGTCCGCATGGTCAAAGCAATGGTATTCCCTGTAGTAATGTATGGCTGTGAGAGTTGGACTATAAGGAAGGCCGAGCGCCGAAGAATAGATTCTTTTGAACTATGGTGCTGGAGAAGACTCTTGAGAGTCCCTTGGACTGCAAGGAGATCAAATCAGTCAATCCTAAAAGAAATCAACCCTGACTGTTCCCTGGAAGGCCAGATCCTGAAGCTGAAGCTCAAATACTTTGGCCACCAAATGAGAAGGGAGCATTCACTGGAGAAGACCCTGATGCTGGGAAAGATTGAAGGTCAAAGAAGAAGGGGACGGCAAAGAATGAGATGGTTAGACAGTGTCATCGATGCAACGAACATGAAATTGAGCAAACTTCAGCGGACAGCGGAAGACAGGAGGGCCTGGCGTAATCTGGTCCATGGGGTCGCGAAGAGTCGGACTCGACTGTGCGACTGAATAACAAAAATAAATTGTAAGCATCTTTACAGTAAGCACAATTTCAGCGGTGAATATCGTTTATTGCAGGCATCATTAACTACTCTAGTTCACCCAGTACTTTTGGGGTTCTGTGACTCATTGCATTGTGTCCTTGGCTATTTTGCATACTGCCCAGAGGTGGAGGCAGCATTTGAATGCCGCTGGGTGTGGGAAAGCAGCCCCAGTTGGTTTTCGGCCTTTTCCATGTGTTTGTTGAAGGCAGAGGTGACTTGCTTGGGAAGGAAACCAGACGATCCACAGCTCTTTCTCATTAAGCTACAGTTGCCAGGATCCCACGGGAAACGAGCTACACCCCAAAGAATTGAAACTGGTTTGAGGGGTTCTTTGCATTTTTTTTTCTAAGTATCCCTGTCCTCGGTCTCCTCTTAACCATTACCCTTTGCTGCTTAATGAAGATTGGATTTGATTTCCTGCTTTGGCTCAAGGCAATTGCTTATTGCTTAAGCTGAGCTTGCGGAAGCCGACTTGAAAGAAGGAGGGGGGGTATTTTCAAACAAGGGTTGTGTTCTGCAATTAACTCTTGCCTGCCCGAGTGTGCAGAACGTCCTGTTTGCTGACTCCTTCCCCGTTTCGGTGCTATTTGTCGGAAACGTGTGTGTGTTTTCAAGGTCTCACAATCCCGTCATTATAGGGTTAACTTGTTTACCTTGTATGCTGTGTTTAGACTGACCTGGAAGGGAAAACCTGGCAGACAGCCAATGTGGAAAAGGCCAGGGAATCTGAGTGTGTTTACAAAGAATGATTGGTTACTTTATGTTGTTGAAGGCTTTTCCGGCCAGATTTCATTAGTTGCTGTAGATTTTCCAGGTTGTCCGTGGCCTTGGCATTGTAGGACCTGACGTTTTGCCAGTAGCTGTGACTGGCATCCTCAGAGGTATAACACAGAGTACTCCATCTTTCTGTGTTATAACTCTGAGGATGCCAGTCACAACTACTGGAGAAACGTCAGGTCCTACAATGCTAAGGCCACACGACGTGGAAAATCTACAGCAACTAATGATTGGTTACTGTTTTCAGGAGACTTCCTTTCTAGGGGCTGAGAAGAAGGCGATCGTCCACCATTGTTGTAGAAGTGTGACTATGCTCTGAGATGTAAGCAGTTAGAAAATGTGGCTCTTAGATGTTTGTTTTATTTGTAGGATTCCTGTATACCTTTTACCCTTAGAAAGGTTTTTAAGCGCAAAGAAAGTCCCCTCATTCAGTGAAGCAAAATCTATCGCAACTTCTGAACATTTAAACATTTTTGACTATTTCCCAACACTGTGCACACAACAAACCCAACAGGTGGCTTTCTTAGGATCAGATCTAAATACTCCACATTCACATTTCAGTCTCAGATCTCCTCCTTGATTTAGCTAGGGGAGCTCTTCCGAACCCTCAAATCTGTCCCAGTTCAGGTTATCAGCTTCCAGGTGTATCCTGGAATCCAGACTGTGGAGTTCAGTTCAGGCCCATAGCCAGGATTTCTTAAATAATTCAGGGGGCACTGAAATTAAAATGAAAAGCTCTGAGCGGACCGCCACGGGGTGAGGCTAGGCGAGGGAGGGGGGCCATGCTGGGCTGCCATGCACTCTACCCACTGGCCAGCTGGCGAGCACATCTCACCCAGGGCCCATCTGGCTGCCTGCCTGCCTGTCCAGGGTAGTAATTTGGAGGGCCCTGATGGAAAGTCGGTGGGGCCAGGCCCCGAAATGATCCAGTGTAGCTATGGGCCTGGTGCAGTTCCTCTGGGGGGGAAATGACTGCTTTGGAGGGGGGACTACAGGGCGTTGCATCCCTGCTGAGCTCCGTCCCCAGGTCTGCTCCCAAATCTCCAGGAATTTCCCAGCCTGGAGCTGGCAACTGTCATTCCAGTGGTTTCCTATCCCATACGATGAAACTATTTTTGTGCAAAAAGTTCAAGGCGGGGGAGCGAAATGACCACCCCACCGCCGGACGCCCGAGGCTTTGCATGGACGGAAATGGCCCTGCCTTTGTATTCCAGCCACCTCCGCTTGTTTGCTTCTGCACACGGATACCCCCCCCCCTGGATACCCCGTCCCCGAAGCTCACTTATGAATGGCGTTCCAGATCTTCATCCCGTCATCCCGGAAGTAAAAATTGGGCAAAGAGGCCACTCCTCGCTTTTCGAGGTCATCTGGGAGGCAAAGGGAAGTATACGTGGAGGCCTGGACGCCCTTGGCCAGCAGTTTCAGCATCCCGTCGCGGCCTGTCGCAGTTGCCTGTGGAGCAGGAGATGGCAATTCAAGGCCTGGGAAGGCTGTGCTCTCCTGTCGGTGTAACTCAGCGTTCGGTCTGCTGGAAACATTGTGTTCCCTCTAAGCTGAGTGAGGGTGAGCTAGCTCACTCGTTTTTAGCCTCCGGCTCACACCTTTTTTGCCTTAGCTCAGGAAGAAGGGCGCCAGAGCAAACTAATTTAGGCAGTAGCCAAATCCCTCGCTCACGACTTTAATGCCAGGTGCTCACGAAGGAGGATTTTTGCTCACAAGACTCCACAGCTTAGAGGGAGCATTAGGGCCGTATCGAGGGTGAGGCCAGGTGAGGCCGACAAGCAGGCGGGGGACTTACCAGGAGGCTCCGGAAGAGGGGGAAGAAGCACGATTGAACTCGGAAGCCAGTTCTGGCTGTTGCATTTAAAGGGACCGTGTTCCTTTTAAATGCCTTCCTTCCATTGGAAATAATGGGGGATGGGGGCCCCTTCCTGCGAGGCTCATAGAATTGGAGTCCCTGGTCCAACCTTTTTGAAATGGGGGGGGTTGTTGAGGAGAGGCATCAGCAGCTATGCTAAAAAAATTGGTGCCTCTACCTCAAAAAACAGTCCCCCCCGAACAATGCTCCCTCTAAGCTGTGGAGTCCTGTGAGTAAAAATTCGACTTGGTGAGCTCCTGGCATTAAAGTTGTGAGCGAGCGATTTGGCTGCTGCATAAATTAGTCTGCTCTGGAGCCCCATCCTTCCTGAGCGAAGGCAAAAAGGTGTGAGCCGGAGGCTAAAAAGCTGTGAGCTAGTTTGCAGCAAGAATTGTTTTTGCTAAGAGATGGAAAGACAGAAAACATTCCTACTAGAGAAGAACTTATTTACAAATTATATGATATAGCAGAAATGGAGAAATTAACCTTTAGTACTGAAGAAAAAAGTGCTGAGATATTTGAAAATTATTGGTCTAGATTCTATAGATGGTTAAAAGAGTCAAACTTTGGTTTACGTTAATGAAGGGAAATGTTATCGATATGATAACAAACTATCTCTATTTTACTTGGGTGTATTGGCTAGTATTTAACGTAGCAGTGCAAAAATTGTAGCTGTCGATTGAACTGTGAAGATATCTGCAAATATGTAATTATGAATAGATGATGGTATATATCTTTTTTCCCTTTTTTTTAAAAAAGGAAATCAAATAAAATATTTTTAAAAACCCAAAAAACTGTGAGCTAGTTCACACTAATGCAGCTTAGAGGGAACACTACCCCTGAACCGGTCTCCATAGGGTATAATGGAGCGCCCAGTGGCCGTCCCCCCACTTTCTGATAGCCCTGAAGCAGGGGGAAGGGGCTTCAAACCAGGGGATCCCCTGCCCCCAACTGGAAATTGGCAACCCTAACTACATCATTTTACAGTATTCTACTGAGGTTTTGGTGCTGCACTTTGGCTGCCTCGAGGGAAAGCCCTTTCTGCTGAGGGCTCATGCATTTCTCGGTATGCAATCAATTCCGAGGCTGGCCTTTGTATTTGCAGTGGGGGACGGGGGCATAGCTCGGTGACAGAACATCTGCCCTGCAAACAGAGTGTTCTGGACAGCGTCTCCCATTAAAGCAGGGGTCTCCCACGTGGTCCTGCGGGGTTGCCCTGCTTTGCATGCAGAGAAGGTCTCAGCTTCAGTCTCTGATAGTTCCCTTAAAAGGGGTCGAATCTGCATTTGCATTTTAAAATCAGTTTCGGGCTGCTGTGACACCATCTTTCTCTATGCCTGTTTGAAGAGCTGTTTGGAGAAAATTCATTTAAAGCGGTGTGGAGGCGCAATGACAGTGGAGCCACCACGAGAGGGTGATAAACATATGCAGACATGCAAAAGTACTGTTGAACTGTGAAAACGAAAGCAAATGTAGACAGCTTTTTTGAAGACAGAGTTGGAAGGCTGGGACACCGGTGGGAAAGACAAATGCAGATTCGACTAGGATCTCATGAGACACAGAGCTTTAATTTCACCCTCACCGCTAACATGCCAGGGGCTTTCACCACGAGACTCCATAAGCCGACAGACAGGACTTCCGTGCACATATCTCCCAACCATCTTTTAATTTTATTAATTTATTAATGAAAGCAAGTGTGGGAGGCAGCTAATTTGATTGCAGAAGTAGCACTGGGGGGGTTGGTTATGAATCTTCCCCTCCCACGTCGTTTCCCCAATATAAATCACTCCCTGCCCAAGGCTGCAAGAAGACCTCTGCAGGAAAGGGAAGGGCAGGAAGACGCAAAGGAGAAGCCTTCTGCCAGCTGCTTGTATATGCAATTAAAGACGCTGGGACTCCCTGGAGCAAATGCACATTTGGGCCTTTGCCAGAACCAGTGGATGCAGTAGCCCGCTGATAGGGTTACCAGCCTCCAGGTGGGCATACAAAAGTACATATCACTGTGTACAATAGATATATGTTTATGGAAGAACGATTTTATACTTTACTCTTTTTCTTTTTATATTTTTCAGTACTGCTGTCTAAATATTGGTATCAAATATTATCACTATCACTAATCTCACGGGACTCTAGTAATTTACCCGTTCTGGTGGGACCCTAGACAATGCTGCTATCTTAAGAGCTTTTGTGCTCACAAAGAAAAATTATTGCACCTCATGTCCTTTATATATACATCACGGTCCTTGAAAAAGATTCATTCGAAACGGGTAAATGACCAGAGTCCCATGGGACTAGTGACAGTGCTCCTGACAAGGTGCTGTCTGAATGTAAACCTGCACTTGATGTATTGTTTGGGCGAAACATATTTTTCTTTATGTATTGTTTGGGTGAGATATGTTTTTGATAATATTTGATGCCAATATTTAGACAACAAAGGACCGGGTGTCCTTTATATATACATCACAGTCCTTGAAAAAGATTCATTCGAAACGGGTAAATTACCAGAGTCCCGTGGGACTAGTGTTAGTGCTCCTGACAAGGTGCTGTCTGAATGTAAACCTGCACTCGATGTATTGCTTGGATGAAATGTATTTTTCTCTATGTATTGTTCGGGTGAAATATATTTTTGATAATATTTCATAGCAGTATTTAGGCAATGGTATTTAAAAATATAAAAAGAAAAAGAATAAAGTATAAAATGATTCTACCATAAACATATATTTATTGTACACAGTGATATATATATTTGTATGTCTTCCTAACACTGTGACCCTCAGTTTTTGTATTAGCCTCCAGGTGGGGCCTGGACATCTCCCGTTTTTACAACTGATCTCCAGCTGACAGAGATAGGCTCCCCTGGAGATAATGGCTGCTTTGAAAGGTGGAGCCTGGGGCACTGTACCATGCTGAGGCCCCTCCCCAAACCCCGCCCTCTCCTGGATCCACCCCCAAAGTCTCCAGGTGTTTTCCAACCCAGACCTGGCAACCCTATGCACTGGTCACTAGTCTGGCAGTGACTGGAAGTGTCATCAAGTCACAACCTGTTTGTAGCGATCCCAGTGGGGTTCTCAAGTCAAGAGACCAACAGAAGTGGTTTGCTATCGCCTGCCTCGGCACAGCGACCCATCCAAGTACTAACTAGGGTTGACCCTGCTTAACTTCAAAGATCTAATGAGCCTGGGCCAGCCCAGACCATCCAGGTCAGGGTGGGCACTAGTTTAGTTGGCTTTGAAAGGGGATTAAACAAATACTGGCAGGAGAAGTCCTTCGGGATACTGGATTAGATGGACCCTTGTTCTGATCCAGCAGGGCTGATCTCTCTGGGGTTTTCCTGGCTGGCTCATGTCCTGACACGGGCAATCCTTCCCCATGTTGGTTGTTCCGGCCTTCTTACCTTATCAAAGACCCCTCCTGGCTGTATGAGGCTGGTGCGGGCCAAAGTGTTGATGTGGAGGGTGTACCGGGTGTGAGGGATCAGGAGCTGAAGAAGAAGAAGAAGAGACTGGATTTATACCCTGCCTTTAACTTGGAGTCTCAGAGTGGCTTATAAACTCCTTCCCCTCCCCACAACAAACACCCTGTGAGGTAGGTGGGGCTGAGAGAGCACTCTTGAGAACTGCCCATGAGAGAACAGCTCTGAGAGAACTATGACTTGCCCAAGGTCATCCAGCAGCTGCAGGTGGAGGAGTGGGGAATCAAACCCGGTTCTCCCAGATTAGAGTCCGCACACTTAACCAAAGGCCTCAAACTGTCAGGTAGCCCTGTCATGGAGTTGGAGTGTGAGGGGAGTACTCTCAGTCTACCAGCCTCTGACCATTACTATTCTACTGTGTGTATGTTATCATCTTCCTGACCTTGTAGTGTCTCCAGCTGCAGAACTTGTGCTGGGAATCAACAGCTTTTAGATTGTTTTGCCCGCTTTGTCCACTTGCTTTGCCTGCGCGCTCTAACTATACTCATTGGCTTCAGCTCGTTTGGGGGGGTATTTGATTCCACTATAATTTAGGGAGCCCTGCTGTTCCCGGGCATTCCTGACACAAGCTGTACACGTGTCTTTAGTTACGATTCACCAATAAACAGATTCTTCTACTGAAGCCCTGCGTTGTGTCACCTGACTAAGGAGCCTGACACAAACTGGGCATCACCCTGGAAGCAAAGCTGACCACTAATTCTCCCCAAGAGACTAAATTCGAAGATGTACCTTTCTCTGTCTCCTGTCTGTCTGTCTGTCTGTCTGTCTGTCTGTCTGTCTGTCTCTCTCTGGTACCCTGCTACGAATGTATGCAATACGGATTCTGTCTAAACTCAAAAATCAAAAGCCAGGTTTAGAACACCACGAGATTTTAAGACATATGAAAGCAAGAGGCTTTCTCCATCTCTGCACACTTCTAGGGCACGGCTGCCGTGTTTCCAGGTTTATTCCCCTGGATCACGAGGACTAGAATCCCGCTTTCTGACATGCAAAAGAATGCTGGTGTTCCACAGGTCCCCAAGCAGAGTTTGTGACTCGCACCAAACAAGCTGAGAGGTTATCATCTCCCCTTGCCGAGGGCACCCCGCAAACTGAGCACCCCCGGGTATCTTTTCCTCAAGACTATTAATTATTATAATTATTATTCATTTATACCCTGCCTTTCTCTCCAGTGGGGACCCAAGGAGGCTTACAACTTCCTCCTCTCCTATATTGCACGCTCACAACGACCCTGTGAGGTAGGTGTGTGATTGGCCCAAGATCACCCAGCTAGCTTCCTTGGCACGAGGGGGGATTCTAACTTCCAAATACTAGCCCAACACTGTTAGCCCCTACACCGCACTGGCTCTTACCTTGAAGACAGGGTGGCACATGGGTAGCTGGCGGAGGGTGGCCATGGTGTAGACCTCGCAGAAGAAGTGGGCTTCCAGGAGGTGGGTGTTGACCTCGTGGACGTGGAAGTTGGCCATCCGCACCCAGATCTTAGCAAGCGTCCAGTCCCATTCGGCGTCGCTGGGCAGGAAAATGGGGCTCTTGGGGCCCGGGGTCTGACTGAGCTGCGGAGGAAGAAACAGGGGTTCATGTCCAGCCAGGAGGCTGAGACCTGTCAGGAGAGGGCAGCAAAGGACTGGGTGAATGAACATGCGGGAGAGGCAAGATTTGCTCATCGACTTCTGGATCCTTAAGCATTACATCGCACTAGCTGATGATCATGTGTGTGTGTGTGTGTGTTTTGTAACAAACAAGAATGTTGTATGACTGTTATTTAGAAGAAGAAGAAGAAGAAAAAGAAGAAGAGATTGGATTTATACCCCGCCCTTCACTACCCGAAGGAGTCTCAGAGCGGCCTACAAACTCCTTTCCCTTCCCCCTCCCCACATCAGACACCCTGTGAGGTAGAAGAAGAAGAAGAGATTGGATTTATACCCCACCCTTCACTACCCAAAGGTGTCTCAGAGCGGCTTACAAACTCCTTTCCCTCCCCCTCCCCACAACAGATGCCCTGTGAGGTAGGTGGGGGGCTGAGAGAGCTCTTGACAGAAACGGCTCTTTTTCAAGGACCGCTCTTGTCAGAACTAGGGCTTGCCCAAAGTCATCCAGCCAGGTACAAGTGGAGGAGTGGGGGAATCAAACCCGGTTCTCCCGGATTAGAGTCCGCACACTTAACCACGACACCAAACTGGCTCTCACATCCAAATGAAGAAGAAGAAGCGGAAGAGATTGGATTTATACCCTGCCCTTCACTACCCAAACGAGTCTCAGAGTGGCTTACAAACTCCTTTCCCTTCCCCTCCCCACAATAGACACCCTGTGAGGTAGGTGGGGCTGAGAGAGCTCTGACAGAAACTGCTCTTTTTCAAGGACAGCTGTGCCAGAACTATGGCTTGCCCAAGGTCATCCAGCAGGTGCAAGTGGAGGAGTGGGGAATCAAACCTGGTTCTCCCAGATTAGAGTCCGTGCATTTAACCATTACACCAAACTGGCTCACCAAATTTAGACACTATTTCCTAACCCTTTCTTGTATAATCTGTTTTATATCTGCTCAATTGTTGTTGTTGTTTTTTTTAAAAAAATAATATGATCTTGTGATCTTGGACAAGTCTATGGGCTCCCCTGACTGAGCAAAGTTTGAGTCCAGAGGACAGGGGACAGTAAGAACATTTACGATAAAATGTGCAAAGGTATGCCTAATAACATAAGGTGCAGAAATACATTTACATCGAGAGACGTATGGATAACATAACAGTAAATTCAAAAAGGCAGAGAGATTCTCCCATTTAATGTTTGTTTTGTCTTGTCTGTCTATGTTTGTTGTTGTAAAAAATAAAGAAAAACATTTGGTAATTCAAAATAACAACAACAACAACAAAAACAACAACAAAACAACAACAAAAACAACAACAACAACATTTGTTAATTTGAATCCAGTGGCACCTTTTAAGACCAACCAAGTTTTATTAAAGTTATAAGCTATCTTGTGCAAGCCCACTTCTTCCGACTAAAACTTGGTTGGTCTTAAAGGTGCCACCGGACTCAAACTTTGCTCCACTGCTCCACGCCCACATGGCTACCCACCTGGCTCCCTGATTGGTTAGCTTCCCGTTTTGTTGGGAGGTTCTGGACTTTTCCATGGAAATTTCCTTGGCTCTTGGTTTCACTCTACGGCGCCTAACTGTAGCGGATGACCGCCAAGATGGGTGGGCAAACAACCGCCAAGATGGTTTGCCTGCAGGGACTCTTGGGACAAGAAGCAACGCGCTTTTCTTACCTGGATTGCCAGCGGCATGATCTTCCCATTGGGGTTTAGATGCAGCAGGCAGAGGGGAGCAGCCAGATATTGGTGTTTACCATTGAGTAGGCAAGTTGGGATGTCCTCTAGGATCTTGTAGTCTGTCATGAAGATGTTCCCTTTCTGCAGGGTGGGGTCAGAGAAAGATCGGAGGAGACGTGAGCAGGCCGAGAGTCGCGGGCACGAAGCTGTGTCTGTATCTGATATACTAATGTCTTCTGTCTGAGGCTTCTAATTTACAGAGGATGCCACAGTCCCTGTTTGCAAAAGGCTCCTGAGACTGGTTGCTCTTGTTTCTGTCTTACAGATGGGAAGATTGAGGCTAAAAAGCAGACACTTGCCCATGACCAGGGCTATTTTTGGGCAGGGACGCACAGGAACGGAGTTCCGGCTGGCTCCCAAGTTGGCCACGCCCAGCAGGAACTCTTTGGCATAATAGGCCACACCCAACAGCAGAAACTCATTAGGATTGGCTACATTAGGGGTGTGTGGCCTAACATGCAAAGGAGTTCCTGCTCCAAAAAAAGCCCTGGGTTTTGACAACAAACAAGGTAAGCAGAATAAGAAGCAAAAGGTGGGTGTGGCCGGATGACCACACTTCTGGTACCATGGGGGTGTGGCCTAATAGGATAATGAGTGGAGCTGTCAGAGGTGTGGCCTAATATGCAGATGAGTTTCTGCTGTTGGGTGTGGCCTATTATGCTAATGAGATCCTGCTGGGCTTTTTCTTCAAAAAAGCCCTGCGCACGACTGTCAAATGAACCCGTGACAGAGTTAAGACTTGAACGCAGGGCACCTGCACGGAAGGCCAGCTTTCCATCCATAATGGCCTAGGAGCACCAGCCCGTGAGAAAAGCTACTTCTGCAGCAGTGTCTACGTTTACTCTTGAAAGGGTTGGAACCGGCATACCTGCTTGTGAGTCAGGCTAGATCTGACAACCAGCCTCAAGTTTCTAGGGATCTCGGGGATTCCTTCAGACTACCAGATACGGGGTGCAAGTTACCTTGAGCTCTTCCTTGAGGGTGGTGGATTTCCCCAGGAACTCGGCCACCATCTCCTGGGTGACTGGAAAGTTAGCTGGGATCTCGGTGCACTTGTGCATCACCACAGGGTTGACCCCGTTCAGGTACTGGTAGCCGAAGAAATCATCATCCCTCCAATGATCTGCGACATACTCTGGAGATGCAAGAGGGATGAGAGTTGTTCAGTCTCTCTGTTGGGAAATTCACTCAAGGGGGGGGGATGAATGAAATGGAAACGGGGAGGTCGGGGTTAAGGAACCCGAAAGCAGTAGGAAGTGTATGCCGTTTCCATCTCCCCAGCAGAGAAGCTCACTTCTAGAAGAAGGTCGAATCTGCATTTGCATTTTTAAATCAGTTTCGTGCTGCATTTGCATTTTTAAACCAGTTGCGTGCTGCTGTGACGCCGTCTTTCTCTATGCCCGTTTGAATGTTGTTTGGAGAAGATTCTTTTAAAGCGGTGCAGAGGTGCAACGACCGTGGAGCCGCCCCCCGAAAGGATGATAAATATATGTGGACATGAAAAAGTATGCTAGCACTGTTGAGGTGTGAAAACAACACCAAATGTGGACAGCTTTTTTGAAGACGGAGTCGAAAGGCGGGGACACCGGTGGGAAAGACAAATGCAGATTCGGCCTTTCTCTGTGCTTGACGGCATCACAGCAGCACGGAACTGATTTCATGGAACCATAGAATGTTAGAGTTGGAAGGCACCTTGCAGGTCATCTAGACCTTTCTCTGCCTGAGGAACCCTGGAGAGCCACTACCAGTCTGAGTAGGCGATGCTAACTGTGATGGAGCTCTGGTCTGATTCAATATCAAGCAGCTTCATGTGTATAAATTCTTTTTCTGGCTGTTTAAAAAACTCTGCCCACTGTAGGGCACCTGTGCAGGACAGGGCGACTCACCTGTGACAGGGGTTTTTTTGAACCAGAAGACTTTCCCGATGTCATCGAGACTCTCCCAAGAACCATCCTGGTTGGAGAAGCCTTTCAGTCGCAGCTCCAGTTCCCTGAAGGCAAAGACCACAGCAGGTGAAAGGGGGGGAAACAGCAGAGAGGAGCATTGGGTTGCCAGCCTCCAGGCGGGGCCTGGAAACCCCCAAGAATTGCAGGTGATCTTCAGAGATCAGTTTGCCTGCGGGAAATGGAGAGTGGACTCCATGGCAGGGGCAGCCAAACTTGCTTAATGTAAGAGTCACGCAGAATAAACATCAGATGTTTGACAGCCACAAGGCATGAACACGTGTTTTTTTAATTGGAAAACATGCAGACTTTCTTTTTATTAACATGACATGAGATGGCCAAAAATAAAAACAAAAGGGGTAAGAGCAGATATTGATAATGATATTTAATTTTAGATGGGGAGGGGAGGGGGGGAGAGAGAGAGAGAAAGAAAGGTGGAAAGAAAGAAAGTGGAAAGAAAGAAAGTAGGTGGGGGTAGGGAGGGAGGGAGAGGTGGAAAGAGAGCAACTTTAAATGCATCTTTTTCAAGAACCCACCCCATGCCCGCCTGGCTTGGCTTGGAGAAGGGATTTAAAGAGACAAATGCCTTCTCCAAGCCGGCTGGCCAAGGGGGGGGGGTCTTTAAGAACACATTTAAAGTTGCTTTCTTTCTCTGCTCCCACCCCCACCTCAAGCCTACCCCAGGAGGGGAACACTGGCTGGGGAAGGGAAGACCAATTGGGGGAGGCAGGTGATGCCCTGTCTTCTTGGTGCTTGGGGAGGGGCAACAGTGGGAGGGCTTCCAGTGTCCTGGCCCCACTGCTGGACCTCCTGATGGCACCTGGTATTTTTGGCCCCTGTGTGACACGGAGTGCTGGACTGGACGGGCCACTGGCCTGATCCAACATTGGCTTCTCTTATGTTCTTATGTTCTCCCTTTCGCTTCCCCAGCCGCCCTGCCGGAGCCGCATAATATGTGTGAAAGAGCTGCATGCAGCTCCCAAGCTGCAGTTGGGCCACCCCTGTTCTGCGACATGACACCCCGCCCACCCCAGGCTCCACCTCCAAATCTCCAGGAATTTCTCAACCTAGACTTGGTAACCCTAAGAGGCTCCTCCTTTGTCCGTGCAGTCGCGTGAGTCAGAGCTCCCTTCCATAGGTGCACATGCCAGGTCGAGCAGGAGCAACGAGCAACCTCGGATCCGCAAAAACTTCTGCTGGGATAAATGTTGTTCATCTTTACTAGGGTCGCCAACTCTGGGTTTGGAAGAACCTGGATATTTGGTGCCAGGGGAAGGCAGGAGTTTGGGGAGGGGAAGGTGCCCTAAAGGTGCCCTAAAGGTGCCCTAAAGTCCACCTTTGAAAGCAGCCATTTTCTCCAGGGGAACGGATCTCCATAGTCCGGAGATCAGCTGTGATTCCAGAAGATCCCCAGGCCCCACCTGGAGGCTCAGCAACAAACACGTGGGAAACACGGCAGGGTCAAGCAAGCGTAGAAAAGCACCGTGTTAGAACAAAACACACAATACTATTATGCTACTGTGTCTTCATATATTGAGTTAAAATCATATACTTAAATACCATAGAGACCCCTAGTGTATTTTATTCATTATAATACAAAAACCGAAAGAACGTTATACATCTAGTAAAAAAGTCCACCGCTACAGAGACAGGCTCCAATGCTGTAGACTATATCTTGCTTTCTGATGAGAGACTGATGAGAGATGCAGCAGGCTGTTACGCTTTCCAAAAAGAGATACAGCGGTCCCGGTCACACGGGCCAGATAACGTGGGGGGGAGGTGTGGCTATTTGCATCATCGCTATCAGACCCGCCACTACGCAATCAGACGCGATGGCAGGGAACCAGGTTTTTTTTCAGCGGTGCATGTTTCCAGCATGCTTCAATGTGGTAAGAGGAGCATGCTAGAGTGATCAGACAGAGAATGTCCGTCTGTGGCCCATCGCAACTGTTTGATAGTGGGCTTTCGCTAGTACTTTCTAACTCCGGATCTTTGGCTGGACGATCCGGGTTGCCGACAGGTGCAGGACGCTGGCCAGATGTGTCTGTCTGATTGCGCCAGTAAAATCCACCCAGCATTTGCGAGTATCCCGCAGCAAATTCTGTGTGTGACCGGATCCAACAAGCATCAAAGCTACACGCCTCCCAGGCAAAAATTGTGTGTTTCGAGAGATTCTTCTTCAGGCAAAATTATTTTCCCTGGAACTGAACCCTAACCCTAACCCTAACCCTAACCCTAACCTTTACATAGTAACCAGGGGAAAAAAGAGCTAGCTTGCTGTACTCACCCAAAGCTCACAATGCTACAATGCACAAGTCAACAATTCTATAGAAGGCTTCTCCGGTTTTCTACTGGATATATAACGTTCTTTCGGGTTTTGTACTATAATGAATAAGATACACTAGGGGTCTCTATTGTATTTAAGTATATTATTTAAAACAATATATGAAGACATACTAGCATAATAGTATTGCGTGTTTTGTTCTAACACGGCGTTTTTCTACGCTTGCCCCACCTGGAGGCTGGCAACCCTGTTATGGTGCCACCAAACTCCTGTGTTGTACCACCGCCACAGCCTAAGAAAGCTACCCATCTGGAATGATCCTCCTTGTGCCCGCTTCTCTACCTATGAGGCAGCCACAGTCTGCTTGGAGAGAACTTAGTAAAGGTAAAGGTTCCCTTGCTCGAAAGCCAGTCGAATCCGACTCCAGGGTTGCGGTGCTCATCTCCGTTTCAAAGCCAAAGAGCCAGCGCTGTCCGAAGACGTTTCCGTGGTCATGTGGCCGGCATGACTAAACACCAAGGCGCACGGAACGGAGAGAACTTAATTAGTACTTAAGCCCAAAATGACTTGGGTTAGGACCAAAATGACTCGTCGAAAACAAGGCTGGATGGGGACATTAAAACGAAGGGCTTCCAGCAAAAGGGATCTGCATAAGGAAGCGGCTTTCTGTGTTTGTTGCAGATGTATATCTGAGTTACATCATCCGGCCCCTCCCAGGCCCATGGAACAGGCTCCGGATGTCTTTACAGCAGCGGTGATCGACCACTTTTCAGGCCAGAAGTTACGTGTGCTAACTAATTCATAGCATGGTTGATTAGCAGATATCTGGTCCTTATTATTCTTCTCGTGTCTAAGGCCTGGCCTCTGCGGCCCCAGTCTAGCCAGTTCTTGTCAGATCTTGGAAGCTAAGCAGCATCGGCCCTGTTTAGAATTTGGATGGGAGGCCACTAATGTTCCCTCGGAGCTATGGAGTCTTGTGAGCAAAAATTCTACTTTGTGAGCTACCGGCATTACATAAGAACATAAGAACATAAGAGAAGCCAATGTTGAATCAATGGGCCAATGGCCCATCTAGTCCAACACTCTGTCACACAGCGGCCAAAATACACCAGGTGCCATCAGGAGGTCCAGCAGTGGGGCCAGGACTCCAGAAGCCCTCCCACTGCTGCCCCCTCCAGCACCAAGAATAGAGTGCATCACCTGCCCCAGACTGAGAGTTCCCATCTATACCCTGTGGCTAATAGCCACTGATGGACCTCTGCCCCATATGTTTACCTAATTCCCTCTTGAAACTGTCCATGCTTGTAGCCGCCACCACCTCCTGTGGCAGTGAATTCCATGTGTTAAATCACTCTTTGGCATTAAAGTTGTGAGCGAGCAATTTGGCTGTTGCATAAATTAGTTTGCTCTGGAGCCCTCCCTTCCTGAGCGAAGACAAAAATGTGTGAGCCGGAGGCTAAAAAACTGTGAGCTACCTCACACTAACTCAGCTGAGAGGGAACACTGGAGACCACCAAGGAATACCAGAGGTGGGTATTTAAAGGCAGGCGATGGCACAACGCCTCTGAATGCCACTTTCCTTGAAGCAGAACAAAGTTTTAGTCCAATGGCCGTCTTTAAAACCAACAAAGTTTTATTCGCGGTATAAACTTCCCGTGTGCGTGCCCCCTTCCTGAGATACAGTGGAACGGAACCTTCTCGACAATGCTCCCTCTAAGCTGTGGGGTCTTGTGAGCAAAAATTCTACTTTGTGAGCTCTGGGCATGAAAGTCGGGAGCGAGCGATTTGGCTGCTGCATAGATTAGTTTGCTCTGGAGCTCTCCTTCCTGAGCTAAAGCGGGATATAAATTGAAACTAATAAATAAATAAATAAAAAGGTGTCAGCCGGAGGCTAAAAAAACTGTGAGCTAGCTCACACTAACTCGGATTAGAGGGAACACTGCTGAGGAAGTGTGCCTGCACACGAAAGCTTATACTGTGAATAAAACTTTGTTGGTCTCAAAGGTGCCACTCGACTCAAACCTTGTTCGGCTGCTTCAGACCCACGTGGCTACCCCACCTGACTCTAACTTGCCTTGAAAAATGCCACAGGGTCACCTGGGCTGCAACTTGACCTGACGGCCTGTTTATTAAAAATCGGAGGCCTCGGTTTTCATTCTATCTCATCCGGTGCTTGGAAACAGCACCGTGGGAGGGCCTGGGCCTCTCTGCCCTGTCCGTGGACCCTCCCGACCGATGTTCCCTCTAAGCTGTGGAGTCCCGTGAGCAAAAATTCTACTTTGTGAGCTCCTGGCATTGAAGTTGTGAGCGAGCCATTCGGCTGCTGCATAACTTAGTTTACTCTGGAGCCGCATCCTTTCTGAGCTAAGACACAAATGTGCGAGCCGGAGGCTAAAAAACTGTGAGCTACCTCACACTAACTCAGCCTAGAGGGAACGCTGCTCCAGAACAATTGGTTTTTCGTTGTATGGAACATTGGAGGCTGGGCTAGAAGGATCACTGGGCTGACTCTGAAGGGCTGGACTTGCTGTCAGGTAGCCCTGTCGTGTCTTTGGAATGTAGGGGAGTACTTTCTCCTATGGGCCTCTCATCAGTTCTGTTCACTTGTTATCATATGTCTGACCTTGCGGTGTCTCCAGCTGCTAGGTACTACGCTGGGAATCAATGGCTTTTAAATTGTTTTTCTATTATGCCTGCTTGCTTTGCCCGTGCGCGCGAATTATATCATAGAATGTTAGAGTTGGAAGGGACCTTGCAGGTCATCTAATCCAATCCCCTGCACTCTGCTGGAGCATAGCCGAAAGATAGCCCTACATACCTACAACATACCCGAAAGATGGTCATCCAGCCTCTACTTGAAAACATCCAGGGAAGGAGCATCCACCACCTCCTGAGGCAGGCTGTTCCACTGGCTTCACTTATTCATTGGCTTCACTTAGACCAGGGGGTAGTTTGAATTTACTATAAGCCAGTTTGGTGTAGTGGTTAAGTGCGCAGACTCTAATCTAGGAGAGCCGGGTTTGATTCCCCACTCCTCCACTTGCACCTGTTGATGTGACCTTGGGTCAGTCACAAGCTCTGACAAGAGCTGTCCTTGAAAAAGAGCCATTTCTGTCAGAGCTCTCTCAGCCCCGCCTACCTCACAGGGTGTCTGTTGTGGGGAGGGGAAGGGAAAAGGAGATTGTAAGCTGCTCTGAGACTCTATGTGAAGGGTGGGGTATAAATCCAATCTCTTCTCTTCTTCTTCTATAAGTCAGCGGCCTCCATTATCCACGCCCATTCCTGACACGAGCTGTGTATGCCTCTTTAGGTGTGATTGACCAATAAACAGAATCTTCTTATGAAGCCCTGAGTTGCATGATCTGACTGAGGAGCCTGACACTTGCATGCTTATCTTCTTGCCAAATGAGCACACAAGAAGGTGACTCACAGACAAACTGCTTGACACAGTGAGAATAATTATGGCACATCTTCCAAATAAAGACAACCGCAGATAAGGTTTGCCAGCTCCGCATTGGGAAATCCCTGGAGATTTTGGGGCTGGAGCCTGTGGGAGGGGGCGTTTGGGGAGGGGAGGGGCCGCAGAGGGGTATAAGGCCACAGAGTCTACCCTCCAAAGGAACCGTTTTGTCCAGGAGAGCTGATCTTGAGGCCTCACATGGAAGCCCGCCAGTTCTAAGCACAGAACAAGCACCTAGAAATCATCGAATCATTAAGCTGGAAGGGACCTCCAGGATCATCTAGTCCAACCCCCTGCACAATGCAGGGAATTCACAAATACCTCCCCCCCCACACTCCCAGTGACTGATGTTGGATGCCCAGAAGATGCCAAAAAAGAAGAGAAGGAGGAGGAGGAGGAGAAGGAGATTGGATTTATACCCCACCCTTCTCAGAGCGGCTTACAAACTCCTTTCCCTTCCCCTCCCCACAACAGACACCAGGTGAGGGAGGTAGGGCTGAGAGAGCTCTGACAGAAACTGCTCTTTTTCAGGAACAGCTATGCCTGAACTATGGCACAAGGTCATCCAGCAGGTACAAGTGGAGGAGTGGGAATCAAACCCGGTTCTCCCAGATTAGAGTCGGTGCACTTAACCATGACACCCAACCCTCCAGGATCCCTGGCCAAACTGGCCTGGAGACAAATGGCTTCCTGACTCCAATGTGGCGACCAGCATTTCCCTGGGCATGTCAGAAAGGGCCGTGAGAACTAAGCACTGAGGCAACCCTTCCTGCCCTCTCTCTCATGATCTGCCTAAATTCACAGAATCAGCATTGCTGTCAGATGGCCACCTAGCCTCTGCTTGAAAATTTACAGAGAGTCCGCCACCTCCCGAGGAAGCCTGTTCCACTGAGGAACCGCTCTGTCAGGAAAGTCCTTCCTAAAGTTTAGCCGAAAACTCTTCTGATCTAATTTCCGACCTTCTGGGGCAGCTGCGCTCCCATGTGGCATAACATTATAATGGAGGGGTGGGGTCTTGGTGGTTGCTTTGGGAGGGGGGGGGGCTGTTCTGGGTTCTGCCGCACGGCTGGCTGGCTGCGAAAACCATGCCGAGATGGAACAGCTCGGCTCCCAGCATCCAGACTGACTGGTTAATCTGGCAGAAAGTCACGTGACAGACCTCCCGTGGGTGAGGTTAGTGCTATACACCGGCAACGGATTGTGAAACAGGGGTGTTCCTGAGTCGTGGGAAGATTCGTATCCCTGCCTCATAGATCTCAGTGGGTGACTTGGGAGGCTGCCAGTTTTGGCCCTTCCACGCCAATCTTTTCTGCTTAGCTCGCCTGCTCTGGGGCATCCAAAGGGTTGCCAACCTCCAGGCACGGCCTGGAGATCACCCAGAGTTACAACTGAACTCCAGACAATGGAGATCAGTTCCTCTGGAGGGAAACGGCCGCTTCAGAGGATGGACTCTGTGGTATTATACCCTGCTGAAGTCTCTACCCTCCCTCGGCCCCACCGTCTCCAGGCTCTGACCCCAAGTCTCCAGGGATTTCCAGATCTGAAGTTGGGAAGCCTGGTTTCAGGCCAAGGAACAAATGTAGCTTCAGGCCAAGGAACATCTAGCATTTGCGCCGCTGTCTTACCAAAGCCACGCTGGAACAGAAATCCCCCTCCACATTGTGTGCCACTTGGTACATTGATTGATTGTCGGATTTTATGGCAGTGTCCCGACTGCAGGCTGCGTTCACTTCATTTGATCTCTCTGTTCTGTGGTAGCCATCTGCATCGATTTATGGCCGTTTTGTGGCCATTCAGGGGTGACTCTGCCAAAGCGCCCTCTAAGCTGTGGAGTCCTGTTTGGTGTAGTGGTTAAGTGCAAGGACTCTAATCTGGGAGAACTGGGTTTGATTCCCCCACTCCTCCGCTTGCACCTGCTGATGTGACCTTGGGTCAGTCACAAGCTCTGGCACAGCTGTTCTCTCAAGGACAGTTTCTGTCAGAGTTCTCTCTCGCAGGGCGTCTGTCATGGGGAGAAGAAGGGAAAGGAGTTTGCAAGCCACTCTGAGATGCCTTTGGGCAGTGAAGGGCGGGGTATAAATCCAAACTCTTCTTCTTCTTCTTCTTCTTCTTCTTCTTCTTCTTCTTCTTCTTCTTCTTCTTCTTCTTCTTCTTCTTCTTCTTCTTCTTCTTCTTCTTCTTCTTCTTCTTCTTTGAGCAAAAATCCTACTTGGTGAGCTACTGGCATTAAAGTTGTGATCGGGCGATTTGGCTGCTGCATAGATCGGTTTGCTCTGGAGCCACATCCTTCCTGAGCTGAGAGAGAAATGTGTGAGCCGGAGGCTAAAAAAACTGTGAGCTAGCTCACACTAGCTCAGCTTAGAGGGAACACTGGAGGAGAACCGAGAGGCTTTTGGAATTCGTCCCTCTTCGGGAGCCTTGCGCGAGGAATTCATTTGGAGGCTTGGGCTGTTGCTCTGGAGCCACATCCCTTCCTGAGCTGAGACACAAATGTGTGAGCTGGAGGCTAAAACACTGTGAGCTAGCTCACACTCACTCAGCTTAGAGGGGACACTGGGGCTGACTCTGCCAATGCCCCCTCTAAGCTGTGGAGTCTCATGAGCAAAAATCTTACTTTCTGAGCGACTGGCATTAAAGTTGTGACCGGGCGATTTGGCTGCTGCATAAATTAGTTCGGTCTGCAGCCCTCCCTTCCTGAGCTAAGATACAACTGTGTGAGCTGGAGGCTAAGAAACTGTGAGCTAGCTCGCACTCACTCAGCTTAGAGGGAGCACTGGACTCTGCAGTCAGCACGGCGTTGGCCCGGGGTACTCAAATGTGGTTTTGAGCTGCATCTTTTTCTGTTCCAGTGTGGGTTTGGCCCCTCAAGCCCCTCTCATTCCTGACATTCTCCTCTCCGCTGCCTTTGGGACAGGGACATTTTTTTTTCTGTCTGGCACCGAAGATCCCATGAGGGACGGATTCAGACTTGGAACGTTCCAGCCACCTCGAATGGAAAATAAAGATGCCAGCGCCAGGAACCACAGGGAACAGAAATGAAAGGGGCAGTGAAAACACACATCCGGAATAAGGAAGAGAGCCAAAGCCAGAAGAGCTTTCGAAACGGAGGTGCAGAAGAACTGTTCTGTCCTCTGACCGCCACTAGGCGACAGCGACGTTCACCAGAGCTTGGCTCTCCGGAGACAATGGGGACTAGGATCCTGAAACTTCAAGCGGTCGCCAAGAGGAACCTTGGCGGGAAGTTTAAACCCACTGATGGGACCTGGGGCTGGCCCACGGGGACTGTAAATAGTGGGCCATCGGGCCGGTATTCTCTGTTCTGTCGTGTGCGCTAGTAAACAACGAGCCTAACAATCGCACTGTGTCCTGGTTCTTCAGGCGTCAAACCCACTACACAACAAGGAGAAAGACAAAAGTCGCACAGCTGCATTCTCCAAAAGGGTTGATGGCCGGTCTGAGTTCTGTTTTTTACCGGGATCACACACACACACACACACACACACACACACACACACACACACACACACGGTGTACAGTGGCCCATAACGTTTCCACTCTTAGACCAAGATTCGAGTGCAGATTCGAGCGCAGTGAGACCAACAATGCAGTGAGACCAACAAGATTCCCAGAGGATAAGCTTCCAAGGGTCCAAGCTGCCTTCGTCAAATACCTGGAGCCTGGACTCTTGAAAAGCTTGCGTGCCGGAAATCTGGCTGGTCTTCAAGGTGCCGCCGGTCTCCAGCCTTCCCTGTTTTGCTGCAGTCCAACACAGCTACCCAGGGCTCTTTTTGTAGAAAAAGCCGAACAGGAACTCATTAGCATAACAGACTACACCCAACAGCAGAAACTCATTAGCATATTAGGCCACACCCTGACAGTGCAGCATATTAGGCCACACCCCCATGTTACCAGAAGTGTGGTCGTCCGGCCACACCCACCTTTTGCTTCTTATTCTGTTCACCTGGTTTGTTGTCAAAACCCAGGGGCTTTTTTTTGGAGCAGGAACTCCTTTGCATGTTAGGCCACACACCCCTCATGTAGCCAATCCTAATGAGTTTCTGCTGTTGGGTGGGGCCTATTATGCTAATGAGTTCCTGCTGGGTGTGGCCAACTCGGGAGCCAGGCAGAACTCCGTTCCTGTGCGTTCCTGCCCCAAAATAGCCCTGCAGCTACTCAATGGAAATAAGTCAATCTTGTTTTATTTCAGTTATTTTCAACAGTGCTGGGTTTTCTCTTTGCTTACTGACATGCTGATTTTAGGGGGCTTTGAAGAAGAAGAAGGAGAAGGAGAAGAGGAGGAGGAGGAGGAGGAGGAGATTGGATTTATACCCCACCCTTCACTCGGAGTCTCAGAGCAGCTTACAAACTCCTTTCCCCTCCCCACAACAGACATCCTGTGAGATAGGTGGGGCTGAGAGAGCTCTTTCCAGAACTGCTCCTGAGAGAACAGCTCTGAGAGAACTTGTGATGGACCCAAGGTCACACCAGCAGCTGCATGCAGAGGAGGAGTGGGGAATCAAACCTGGTTCTCTCCTGGGGATGGAGCCTGGGGAGGGCGGGGTTTGGGGAGGGCAGGGGCAATGCCATAGAGTTCACCTTCTGAAGCAGCCATTTTCTTGGGGGGGGGCCCTGATTTCTCCAGGTTACAGAGACCACTTGCAATTCCATGCAATCTCCAGTCACCACCTGGAGATTGGCAACCATAAATATCAGTAAAGAACCAATTGGGGGGGATCGTTGGATGCCTCACACCTGAGACATTGTCCTGAAGAATTCAGGAGGGTGGAAAAAGAGAGGAAAAGGTGCCTTTTGGTCCTTTGGGATGTTTCTCCTCCCCAAACTCCAGAGACAAAGAAACTCACGACTTGACGTTGCGCAGGGCGAAGACTGTGGTTTTGGTGACGCTGAACTTATCGTTGTTGTCCAAGTCGCTGGTGCTCTCTGCGTCCACGCATCTCGGCCAGCCTGGGGCATATTCCTTCCAGCTGGAGTGACGAGAACAGAGGCAGCTCACCCCAAATGAACACCAGTTAACATAACACAGATACAGGTCGAATCTGCATTTGCATTTTAAAATCAGTTGCGTGCTGCTGTGACGCCGCCTTTCTCTACACTTGTTTGAAAGTTGTTTGGAGAAGATTCATTTAAAGCGGTGCGGAGGCACAGTGACAGGGGAGCCGCCATGAGAGGGCGATAAACACATGCAGACATGCCAAAGCATATTAGCGCAGTTGAAGTGCGACAACAAAAGCAAATGTAGACAGTTTTTTTCAGGGCTTTTTTTGTAGACAAATCCCAGCAGGAACTCATTAGCATAATAGGCCCCACCCAACAGCAGGAACTCATTAGCACATTAGGCCGCACCCCTGACAGCACAGCTCATTAGCCTATTAGGCCACATCCCCATGTTACCAGAAGTGTGGTCATCCAGCCACACCCACCCTTTGCTTCTTATTCTGTTTCCCTTGTTTGTTGTCAAAACCCAGGGCTTTTTTGTAGCAGGAACTCCTTTGCATGTTAGGCCACACACCCCTAATGTAGCCAATCCTCATGAGTTTCTGCTGTTGGGTGTGGCCTGTTATGCCAATGAGTTCCCGCTGGGTGTGGCCAATTTGGGAGCCAGCCGGAACTCCGTTCCTGTGCGTTCCTGCCCAGAAATAGCCCTGTTTTTTTTGAAGACGGGAGTCAGAAGGCTGGGACACCGGTGGGAAAAACAAATGCAGATTCGACCACAAGCTATGGGATTCGTTGCCGTGGCCGTTAGCATGACCGTTCTGTTTTTTTTAAAGGTCTGCAAGCCGACAGAGGGCAGCTCTCTACCGATGGCTCCCCTGTTGCAATGCAAGACTCACCCGTAGCATTCTTGACGAACTTTGAGCTCTTCCTTACGATGCTCCAAAAGCAGTGGATTCCCAGAATCATCAACAACGGTTTTGGCTGGGGAAGAAAGGCGAGAGTCACTGAGCCCGAAGGCAGAAATGCGCTTCAGTTACCAGAACAGAGGAGTGGTAGGCTAGACTGCATCGGAGCAATGCTCTCGGATCTGGAAGCCCTGCATCCCCTCAAGTCCTACGTGTGAAAGATGTACACTCTGTACATGCTCAGAAAGAACCTCTCCGTTCAGCTTGGCTGAGGATCTCGTCATCCAAGGCTGAGTCCAGGGATCTTGGTGTTGATGGTGGCCAGGAGGGTCTCTGGCCTGGGCTGCGCTGACAAATTATGGTGTCTTTACCAGCCCCAAACCATCAGTGACAGAATATCAGGAGAGCCCTGCCGGCTCAGACCGGTGAGGGTCCATCTAGTCCAGCCTCCTGTCTCACACAGCTGCCAGCCAGTTCCTCTAGAGGTCCAAGAACAGGGCACAGAGGCCAGGTCTTTCCCCTGATTTTAAGAACATAACATCAGAAGAGCCCTGCCGGCTCAGACCGGTGGTCCATCTAGTCCAGCATCCTGTCTCACACAGTGGCCAGCCGGTTCCTCTGTTAGGAATGTAAGGAGGGCCCTGCTGGATCAGACCAGTGGTCCATCCAGTCCAGAACCCTGTCTCACACAATAGCCAACCAGTTCCTCTGGAGGGCCAACAACAGGGCAGGGAGGCCAAGGCCTTCCCTTAATGTTAAGAATATAAGAAGAGCCCTGCTGGATCAGACCAGTGGTCCATCTAGTCCACCATCCTGTCTCACACAGTGGCCAATCAGTTCCTCTGGAAGTCCAACAAGATTTTAAGGACATTAGAACATCAGAAGAGCCCTGCTAGATCCGACCTGTGAGGTCCATCCAGTCCAGCATCCTGTCTCACACAGTGGCCAACCAGTTCCTCTGAAAGTCCAACAAGAGGACATAGAGGCTGAAGCCTAACCCTGATTTTAAGAACATTAGAACATCAGAAGAGCCCTGCTAGATCTGACCTGTGAGGTCCATCCAGTCCAGCATCCTGTCTCACACAGTGGCCAACCAGTTCCTCTGGAAGTCCAACAACAGGGCATAAAGGCTGAGGCTGGATCTGGCCAGTGAGGGTCCATCAAGCCCAGCATCCTGTCTTACACAGTGGCCAACCAGTTCCTCTGGAGGTCCAACAGTATGGCATAGAGGCTGAGGCCTTCTGCAAATGTCACCTCCTGGCTCTGGGATTCAGGCAGTTGTATTCATGGCATTGGTATTCAGAGGCTTACTTTCTCTGAATATGTAAGTTCCCTTTAATCACCTCGGCTAGTAGCATCTACCACCAACTCCGGCTCCCACAAGTTGCACTTTGCAGGTAGTTTCTGTACAAGGTCACATTCCCTCCCAAGATCCGAATCTCTTTGGCTCACTGACTGGGGAGGGGCCAGCATGGCGCTGGGACTGACAGGTCAGTCTCTGATGAGGGAGCTTAAATTGCCACGTAGGCATGAAGCTCAGGACCAATTATGTTTTTTTGGCAAGTTGTGTCTGGGTTCCTCCCACCCAACTTGTGTTTTCCTGCAGCCACACAGCAGCTTCAGGGAATGTCATTTTAAAGATCAGACGTAGTCTGGGGAGAGGAGGGGATCCTGCCTCACCTCACGCACTATTTTCGGAAACTGAAACAGCCCCTGGCCAGGAGATTTTTACATAACTATGGAACAGCACTTGCAGGGAATATGCCACATGCTGCTACAAAGTTGTGTAAATAGCTCTCCGCTGGGAGCTGTTTCAGCTTCTGAAAATAGTGTGAGGGTGAAAGCAGGAGTCCTTCCTCCCCCAACTAAAAAAGGGCTTCAGAATGACATTTCCTGCAGCTGCTGTTTGAGAGCCGGCAGCATGCGTTGGATCGAAGGAACCCAGACGTGATTCATGTCAAAAAGTAACATCTCATTTGTGTTGGAATATGTAAGGTCTATTGTGCATAGATAAAGAAGATGACAAGAACATCCTGCAGGGGGCAGCAGAGGGGACAACTAGTTAGCATAGTGAGATTAGGGACTTCCTGCTGTTTTCAAACAGCCTTCTTCCTGTCTCCTGATTGGCTCAGTTGGGGCTGCTCCTGCTGAGAACAGTTACTTACTGACTCCCTGCTAGCTAGTTAGACAGGCTTCCCTTTCTAAGAACATAAGAACATAAGAACATAAGAGAAGCCAATGTTGAATCAGGCCAATGGCCCATCTAGTCCAACACTCTGTCACACAGCGGCCAAAATATACCAGGTGCCATCAGGAGGTCCAGCAGTGGGGCCAGGGCACCAGAAGCACCAGAAGCCTCTCTCTCCTCTTTCTTACAAAGTTTGTTCTTAATGAACCGACTTTATTCTTGTGATCTGCTTTACTGCATATCTACTCTCTGCCAACAATTTCACCCTGAGTGGATGTCCCTGGGCCTTTCAGCCTTGGGGGTAAGCCACCCTGAGCTCCTTACATACATAAGTGCCATCAAGACACAACTGAAATATGACGACTGCAGCAAAGAGCTTTCAAGACACTGAAGAAGAAGAGGGAGTTTGCCTTTGCCTTCCTCTGCAGAGGCTTCCTTGGTGGGCTCCCCTCTAAGCACCAACCCTGCTTCGTTTTTGCGATCCGACGAGATCAAGCTGTACAATGCCGCCTTCCCTTCCTGAACGCCCTGGTGGGGTACAAACGTATAGAGAGGGAGACTTGTACCTGCTCCCTCCCGCAGAGTCAAGGTGCCGTAGCCCTCCAGCCACTGGTAGGAGGGGAAGTTGTAGGTCCTCCCTTGCTGGGTCATCACCTTGACAAAGTCACAGAGCCAGCTGTCTTTGGGGAAGAACAAGTAGGCCTCTTTATGGAGCTGGACCAGCAGGAGTTCTCCCAGATCCCTGGCGCAGTGCATCTCGTACTCGTCCACCTGGATGCACAGAGGAGAATTGGCCTTGAGAATTGCCACCCCCAAAGTCAAGCCCACCTGGAAATGTCCCCTGGTGACCCTTCTGATACTCGTCTTCTCTGCTTGCTTGGGGTTGGCTCTGCTGCAGGTTCTGTCCGTTCTCTTGCACTGTTTCGGTAAAACGGTGCGTGCCGCTTTTTGTCAGCCCCCAGCCTAGTTGCCTTTGACAAGTCAAGATTGCCTGCCATTGACGAGCCAGGATGGGTTTTTCTCTCTTTCAGACCACCGAACCTCAGGGAATTCTGTGGCCTTCCTTCTTGGCAAATGTGTCCTTTGGATCATATAGCCGTCAGTCATGAATTCATCTGAGACTGGAGCTAAGACGCCGTTCCTCTGCCAGGCCGCTCTTAAAGGTAAACACTCTCAGTTCGGCCTTTAAGAACGGCCTGGCAGAGAAACGGCATCTTATCTCCAGTGTTAAGCGAACGACCGTGATTGTTTTCCACTGGGAGGCCTTGCATACGTACATGAATTCGTCTGAAGCTGATAAGGAGAATGTGTTTTGATCCATATTAAAAGGAGACTTGGGACAGAGTTAGAAGAAGAAGAAGAAGAAGAAGAAGAGGAGGAGGAGGAGGAGGAGGAGGAGGAGATTGGATTTATACCCCGACCTTCACTACCTGAAGGAGTCTCAGAGCAGCTTTCCTTTCCCTTCCCCTCCCCACAACAGACACTGAGAACTGCCTTTGAGATAACAGCTCTGAGATAACTTGTGACTGACTCAAGGTCACACCAGCAGCTGCATGTGGAGGAGTGGGGGATCAAACCTGCTTCCAAACTAGACGTTACAAGTGACACGAGTTGGCGCACAGCTTCTTGACCTGACTCGTCACACATAGCAACTTGTTTAAAGTGGGTTTACTCACTTTGGACTGCAGGGTGCTGCTGGGGCGGGGGGACGGGCTTGAAGCTTCCCCAGTGCACTGTTTTTGCCAGGGGAAACATCAGCAGGGAAGGATTGTTCCCCCCTTTCTCTGGTTCTGGTCACCCAGCTCCTGCCTTGCGTTACTTGTCACTCCAAAGTTGGCTCTGAGAGCATGTGGTTCTAGCACCAGCCATGTGCTATACAGAAGGCGGCCATAATGCCCCTTTCCAATGCTCCTTCTAAGCCAGGGGTGTCGAACTCATTTGTGAAGAGGGCCGGATCTGATATCAATGAGACCTTCTTGGGCCGGGCCAGGCGTGTCATAAAAGGTCATGCCAGGTAGCGGAGATATAAACTTTATAAAGGACACAGACAGGGTTTTTTAAAACTTAAAATAAAAACATGCTTAAAACATTCGTACTCTTGCAAGATTTTGTTTATTTAACAGTGTCCGATAACGGACACCCCTTGCTCTGAATTATTGCATCAAAAAGTCTGTGCTGTCGCAGTCTCGTGTATGCCGTTCAGGTGTGTCTCTGTAAGCTGCAAACCTACAATGACGCAGCAGCAGCAGAACTGGAAGGAGAAGCAGAAGACAGCCAGTTCCACTGCGGGCCTGAGAGAAGCCCTCTGGGGGCCTACCCCGCCCCCCCGGCCTCATGTTCGACACCCCTGTTCTAAGCTGTGGAGTCTTGTGAGCAAAAATTCTACTTTGTGATCTCCTGGCATTAAAGTTGCGAGTGAGCGATTTGGCGACTGCATAAATCAGTTTCCTCTGTAGCCATCCTTCCAGAGCCAGGACAAAAACGTGTGAGCCGGAGGCTAAAAAAACGGTGAGCTAGCTCACACTAACTCAGCTTAGAGGGAACACTGGCTGCCCCTTGCCTGTGGCGTTCTAATCCTATCAGAGAGATGAAGAGGGGAGGGGACGGCATGGCAAAGTTGGAACACAGCGGGGAAGAAACCAGCGGCAGCGGGTTTCCGCACAATAAAATGGGAAGGGCCGTTTTTGCAAAAGCCCAAATAAATGATTTTGAGTTTGGTTGGCCTGATCACTGCCAGGCCTCAGGCGGGAGAGCCCGTTCGCACCACTTGGCGGTAGTGAGTGGGTGGGGGAGTGTTTCTCGGGGGGGGCCTTGCACCTAAAGGGGGAGGGGCATAGACCAGAACCTGACAGAGAGAAGTGTGTGGCAAGCAGCTATTTGCCCGTTGCCGTAGGGTGAGGGTGGGGACTTTCAAGCTGGAGCGAGTTGGAGCTGGGGTGCAAATCTGGAGTGTGGGTGATCAAATCACACTCTGGAGGATCGGCAACTTGCATTCAGAAGAGAAGAAGAAGAAGAGAAGAGATTGGATTTATACCCCGCCCTTCACTACCCGAAGGAGTCTCGGAGCAGCTCACAAACTCCCTTCCCTTCCCCTCCCCACAACAGATACCCTGTGAGAGAGGTGGGGCTGAGAGAGCTCTGACAGAAACTGCTCTTTTTTCAAGGACAGCTCTTATCAGAACTACGGCTTGCCCAAGGTCATCCAGCCAGGTGCAAGTGGAGGAGTGGGGGAATCAAACCCAGTTCTCCCAGATTAGAGTCTGCGCACTTCACCACTACATCAAACTGGCACTACACCAAAGGTGTCTTCTGGCTTCCACTCATCTGTTTGTCAGTAGAGACATGGGAATGCTCCAATTCTCTCTCTCTCTCTCTCCTTCTCTCTCTCTCTGGTCGAATCCGCATTTGTCTTCCCCACCGGAGTCCCAGCCTTCTGACACCGTCTTTAAAAAAGCTGTCCACATTTGGTGTCGTTTTCACACCTCCACAGTGCTAGCATACTTTTGCAGGTCTTCATATGCATATTGCCCTTTTGCGGCGGCTCTGCTGTCATTGCGCCCCTGCACTGCTTTAAGAGAATCTTCTCGAGGGTCGAATCTGCATTTGCATGTTTCAGTCAGTTTCGTGCCGCTGTGATGCCGTCTCTCTCTATGCTTGTTTGAACGTTGTTTGGAGAAGATTCTCTTAAAGCGGTGCGGAGGCGCAATGACAGCGGAGCCGCCACCAAAGGGCAAGACACATACGCGGATGTGCAAAAAGTATGCTAGCACTGTGGAGGTATGAAAACGACACCAAATGTAGGCAGCTTTTTTTAAAGACGGTGTCAGAAGGCTGGGAAAGGCAAATGCAGATTCGACCCTCCAAACAACGTTCAAACAAGCCTAGAGAAAGACAGCGTCACAGCAGCACGAAACTGATTTCTCTCTCCCCAAAGGAAGCTTCATGTTCAGTTATACCCTGGAAAGTTCTCACTGCTTGGGAAAGGGGGGAGCATATAGCAAGACGAAGATGGGACTAATACCGTTTTGCATATTTTTAAACATGCGTGCATTTGTGTCAAAAGGCAAGCCCAACAGTGGGGTAGCCCCCCTCCCATCTCAATACCGTCCTGGTCACTGCAATTTAAAGCAATCAGGGTACTTCTTAATCTTAGTTTTTAAAGGGTCCAGATCCAATATCATTCCCTCCCCCGTGTGTATGGGAGGGTTTCCCCTAAACGCCTCTAAAGCTAGCAACATAAATAACTCTGAATGCTAAGAAAGCAATTCTGAGTTTTTAGCAAGCAGTTTTTGCGTCTGAGGATTTGCCGGTGTGTTGTGGGCCAGGGGCCGTGGCAGCTCAGAGGTTAAGATGCTGAGCTGCAGACTGGAAGGTCGGAAATTTGGCAGTTTGAGACCCGAGTGCCGCGTGACGGAGTGAGTTCCCGTCTCTGGCCCCAGCTCCTGCCAACCGAGCAGTTCGAAAGCAAGAAGTTGCAAGTAGGTAAATAGGTACCGCTTCGGTGGGAAGATAACAGCATTCCGTGCACCTCAGCATTTAGTCATGCCGGCCACATGACCATGGAGAAGTCGTCGGACAGCACTGGCTCTTCAGCTTGGAAACGGAGATGAGCACCGCCCCCCTAGAGTTGGATTCGACTGGTTTTCGAGCAAGGGAAACTTTTACTGGGCAGAAGAACTAGATATAAGTCCAGGAGCACCTTAGAGACCCACACAGTTTTCAAGTAATGAGCTTTCAAGAGTCAAAGCTCCCTTCGTCTGATACACCAACGAGATTTTTTGGGTAGAAGCTTTCGAGATTCCCTTGAAGGGAGCTTTGACTCTCAAAAACATACCCCAAGAATCTTGTCTTTCTCGAAGGTCCTACTGGACTACAACCTTCTGTACTGCAGACCGGCATGGCTGCCCTTGGAAACTACCCATCAGATAAGAAGTTTGCAAAGTGCCTCAAGAAGAGGACTTCCAGCCTGTCTTCTTCACCCCCGGCCAAAGACCAGCCCTGTTGTCTGCACCTGCTGAATCCGTACTCACAGCCCCAGGAACGAAGTCCCGGCCCCGGTTATTCAGGGCCTGCTTGTGGCTCTTTCCTCGGGTCCCGATCAAAGTGATGGAGACGGTGCTGTAGGTGCCTGCCAGCATGAGGTTGCCGGTGGCCACCTGGACCTTGTAAGTGGCCATTTCGGAAGTGGACGAGAGAAGGTGCCCGGATCGGCGAGAAGGATGGAGACGCCGTGCGGTTGCTGGTTCCGAGGCTGGTTGGAACAGCCTTCCCCACTCCTCCCCGAGGCTGTCAGTCTGCAGGTATGCCTCCCCAAGCCGAGCCGCTCGTCTCAGGTATGCCTCCTTGGCCTGGAGGGACCGGGGCTTTCTGCTGCTGTGGAGTGGGAGGGGCCCTGCTTGGCTCAGCCTCAGTTATGCAACTCCGGCATTGGCAACAGCTCCGGACCTGTAGCTTTCTCTGCCGGAAGAAGCAGAGCTTTGCAAGCATCTCGCTGAGCCTGGTGACTTTGGGGGGGACGGACTCCTTGCCACTCCTTCTGTTCTAGAGGCTGCATACACACACACATGCACAATCACACACACACACACATGGCTTGTGGCATGGAACTTCCAGAAACAACTAAGTGCGGCATGGAATTTAAGCCTCTTTCCCACCCAGAGGCAGCACTGACTCCTCCCTTCTTCTCCCTCCTCCTTAACTCACATTCTTTGGTGATTCTCTCCACATTCCTGGCTCTGTTAGTCTCTGCACTAGCAGCTCCTTGGCACAAATTCAAGGCCCTATCACTGCCCCCATGCAGGGGCACTGGGGGAGGAAGTCGGGGGAAGAAGTCCAAGGCCCTGGTTACTCTGGGTGGGGGTCCGGAAGCAGGCTTGCTGAGTCATGCAATTGTTTTTCACATGATATTTGCATTGGGTCATGGTGGTGTGACTGGGAAGGAGGAGGAGGAGGAGGAGGAGAAGAAGAAGAAGAAGAAGAAGAAGAAGAAGAAGAAGAAGAAGAGGAGGAGGAGGAGGAGGAGGAGGAGGAGGAGACTGGATTTACACCCCACCCTTCACTACCCGAAGGAGTATCAGAGCGGCTCACAAACTCCTTCCCCTTCCCCTTCCCCTTCCCACAACAGACACCCTGTGTGTGGGGCTGAGAGAGCTCTGACAGAAACTGCTCTTTTTTTCAGGAACAGCTCTGACAGAACTATGACTTGCCCAAGGTCATCCAGCAGGTGCAAGTGGAGGAGTGGGGGAATCAAACCCGGTTCTCCCGGATTAGAGTCCACACACTTAACCACTACACCAAACTGGCCTAGGTGGAAGTCATTTGGACTTTTTTGGGGGAGGGTGTTGTGGTGCTGTGGTAGGGTTGCCAGCCCCCTTGAGTAGTCTGGTTATTTCTTGGAATCACAACTGATCTCCAGTTCCCTTGGAGAAAATGGCTGCTTTGGAGGGTGGATTCCATGGCATTCTCCCCTGCTGAGGCCCATCCTCTCCCCAAACCCCACCCTCCTCAAGGCTCCACCCCCCAAAATCTCCAGGAATTTCCCCACCAGGAACTGGCCGCCCTGACCCTGCTGTCCTCCTTCCTTGTCCCCACTATAAACTGCAGCTCACAACAGACTTCTCACTGAATGCAGCCCATCAGCAGCTGGGCATGATGGGACTTCACCCCCCCTCCCTGCAGAGCCAATAACCAAAGCGAGGCACAGAAGCCCTTTGCTGGTCAGCCGGGGTGCAGGCATGACCTTGGAGCTGTGAGCCTGGAAAAGATGCTGCTCTCAAGAGGGACCCGAAGATGCCTCCCAAGAGCCCCTCCTCTGTCTGGTGAGCTGCAGTCTAGTCGGGCTGCCGGGGAGAGGGCTGGTGACCTCCCAGGGTTGCAACTGATCTCCAGAGAACAGAGGCAGAAAATGGCCGCTTTGGAGAATGGACTCTGTGACATAATACCCCACCGATGTCCCTCCCCTTTGTAAGCCCCGCCCTCCTCAGGCTCAACCCACAAATCTCCTGGGATATCCCAACCTGGGGTTGGCAACCTTGGTAGGGACCCCCACTCCCATTCTCTCTTGGGATCCCACTCGCCCATGTGGGTTTCTTGGTGATGCACCCCACACTTCCGTTGCGTCAGACTTGCCTCAGACTACTGGAAGCTTACGCAAGCTGCCACCAGCTGAGAGTTAGATGAAGCTGCCAGTGCATATTCCACGTTGTTTGTGTGCAGTGTTGGGGCAGGTTTTTTCCATTTGGGCCAGATTGTCCTGCTGGCATTCCGAACTGGTTTTGCTTCTTGTATGCCCTTGATAACAGCGTTTGTGCACAGACGATGGCAAAACATGACGTTTAACTAATGCATGAATTTAATGGGGGAGCGGGAAATTCAGTGTGCGAAAACGAACAGCGCGAAAATACCGATTTGTCCAGTTTGCGCGGGGAGAAGCCAAACCAAAACGAAAAGTTTCGCATCAACATTCCACTGAGAGCAGGATAATGCAAACAGCAAACAGATAATAATATAAGAAGAGCCCTGTTGGTTCAGCGCAATAGTCCCTCTAGTCCAGCACCCTGTCTCATGCAGTGGCCGACCAGTTCCCCTGGAGGGCCAACAACAGGGCACAGAGGCCGAGGCCTTTCCCTGAGGTGGCCTCCTTCCTCTGGGGTTCAGAGGTTTAGTCCCTCTGAATGTGGAGGTTCCTCTTAGTCACCATGGCTAGTAGCCATTGATAGACTTACCTCCCATGAATCTGTCTAATCCCCTTCTAAAGCTGTTTATTCCTGGAGCCATCACTACATTCTGCGGCAGCGAATTCCACAGTTCACAGTCCCATTTCCCTTGTCAAGATGGGTAGCCATGTTAGTCTCTCTGTAATGGTGGGAAGGTAACAGCCTTCCGTGCGCCTTGGTGTTTAGTCATGCTGGCCACATGACCACGGAAACGTCTTCAGATAGCACTGGTTCTTCGGCTTTGAAACGGAGATGAGCACCGCAACCCTAGAGTCGGATTTGACTGGCTTTCGAGCAAGGGAACCTTTACCTTTACCTAATGGTCGAAAAGAGCAAGGAACCAGTGGCACCTTAAAAACTAACAACAGTTGTGGCCGTCCATTCTTTTTGTACGTGCCTTCCTGAACCATTTCATTATAATCCAGCTCCCTGGATGAATGACCACTATGATGAGTAGGAAAGTTAGAGGGAAAAATAAATTGGGGGGGGAGGAAGAGGGCTTGAGGAAGACTATAAGATAATCGCATATGTTCAGTATTTTGACGGGAATTCGGTCTCTTGTAACCAAGAGAAAAGCAATAGCACCACCTTAAGGCTACTGAGGGTAATACAGCGGAATGCAAAGTGTTTATTGATTAATGAACTTAACATGAACATACATGAAGTGGCCTTATACAAAATGAGATGTTTGGTCCATCGAGTTCAGTACTGTCTACACAGTCTGGAAGTGACTCTCCAGGGTCTCAGGAAGAGGCCTGTTACATTGCTTACTATGTGATCCTTTTTCTAAAAAAAACAACAACCAAGAGATGCCAGGATTAGAACCAAGCAAATGTTCTACCATAGACCAACCTGCAGCTCCTAAGAACATAAGAGAAGCCAATGCTGGATCAGGCCAATGGCCCATCCAGTCCAACACTCTGTCACACAGTGGCAACAAATACCAGGTGCCATCAGGAGGTCCAATAGTGGGGCCAGGACACTAGAAGCCCTCCCACTGTTGACCCCGCCCCCCAAGCACCAAGAATACAGAGCATCCCTTGCCCCAGTTTGAGAGTTCCTATCTACACTTTGTGGCTAAGAGCCACCAATGGACCTCTGCTCCAGATGTTGATCTAATTCCCTCTTGAAGCCGTCCATGCTTGTAGCTGCTGCCACCTCCTGTGGCAGTGAATTCCAAGTGTTCATCATTCTTTGGGTGAAGAAGGACTTCCTTTTATCTGTTCCAACCCAACCGCTCAGCAATTTCATGGAGTGCCCATGAGTTCTTGTATTGTGAGAAAGGGAGAAAAGTACCTCTTTCTCTACCTGTTCTATCCCATGCCTAATCTTGTAAACCTTGATCATGTCACCCCTCAGCCGTCATTATTTCTCCAAGCTAAAGAGCCCCAAGCGCTTCAACCTTTCTTCATAGGAATGTGTTCCAACCCTTTTATCATTCTAGTTGCCCTTTTTTGCACTTTTTTCTAGAAAAGGGCAATTAGGACGATAAAAGGGTTGGAACGCTTTCCCTATGAAGCTCCTTCCTCTCCTTAATGATCCAACATGCATTTTTTTCCCCTCAATGGCAATATTACAAAAAGGCCCTCCCCTCATTTGTCTGAAAAATAGTGACTCAGCATTTGAAATCACCAGCCCGGTATGACTTTGGGAGCAAAGGATACCCTCTAAGTCCACAAAAGCACAAAGTTGGGTATAGCAATGCCAGTTGCCCTCTTCTGGCAGCCATTTTTCTGCCATTGTTCCCACCCCCCGCCACCACCACCTCTGGTGCTGGTGGGAGAACTGTTGGGGGCGGAGATGTCGTTGGACCACCACAGAGTTTGAACACACACAGACATGCGTGAAGCTGCTGTGTGGTGAATCAGACCCTGGGTCTAGGAAGGTCAGTATGGTTTACTCAAGACTGGCAGTGGCTCTCCCAGGTCTCAAGGAGAGGACTTTCACATCACCTGCTGCCTGATCCTTTAAACAGTAGATCCCGGGGACTGAACCTGGAACTCTCTGCAATCAAATCAGAGGGGACCCCACTGAGCCACAGCCCCTCTCCAAAGTTTTCTACAGCGTCACTTTCTTTTCTTTTTTGGCCTGGGAAGTGCATGAATACGTCATGATGGTGTGAGGGAGGGGGAAGGCGCTTCCTAACAGCACTGATCCTCGGACAAATACCCAATATGGAGAAGGCCTTTGTCTCCATCCCTGTCACTGTTATCCTGTCGTTTAGTGGCTATTAGGATTCTTGGATGATTTCAGACTCAAGAGTGCTGGGAAGTTATGTGATGTTCCAGGAAAAAAATTCAGAATGCCAGATCTCTTACCCTCAGCTTGTCTTTTAATTAGTAAAGGTAAAGGTTTCCCTTGCTCAAAAGCCAGTCGAATCCAACTCTAGGGTTGTGGTGCTCATCTCCGTTTCCAAGCCAAAGAGCCAGCGCTGTCCGAAGACTTCCCCGTGGTACAAATCTACAGATACTTGTGTCAATCCCCTCCTTCACATTCTTTCCCCCTTAATTTTGTTCCAAGGATCAGTCAGTCTTATTTATTTATAACATTTTTACGGTCTGTAACTCTGTGTATCAAACAACTGCGTTCTTAATATACTTTTAACGGCACAGTCCTAGACAGAGTTATACCTTATTCAGGGCTATTTTTGGCCAGGAACGCACAGGAATGGAGTTCTGGCCGACTCCCGAGTTGGCCACGCCCAGCAGGAACTCATTCGCATAATAGGCCACACCCAACGGCAGAAACTCATTAGGATTGGCTACATTAGGGGTGTGTGGCCTAACATGCAAAGGAGTTCCTGCTAGAAAAAAAAGCCCTGGGTTTTGACAACAAACAAGGTGAACAGAATAAGAAGCAAAAGGTGGGTGTGGCTGGATGACCACACTCCTGGTAACATGGGGTGTGTGGCCTAATATGCTAATAAATTTCTGCTGACGGGTGTGGCCTAATGAGTTCCTGCTGAGCCTTTTCTACAAAAAAAAGCCCTGACTTTATTAGTTCATTGAGCATTATGGAGGCCAGGTTGGTGACGCCCAGGGCCAGGGCTTTTTCGGTGGTGGCTCCACTCTGGTAGAATGAGCTCTGAGAGGAGACCAGGGCCCTGCGGGACCTTTCGCAGTTCCACGGGGCCTGTAAAACGCCACCCCTATCACCACCCCCACTGCTATTACCACCAGGAATGCCGACTAACATTACATGGCGAACAGCCCTGACCCACTGGACCCTAATAACTGCCCGAGCCGATCCCCCCATATGACCTCTGAGACATCGAAAGTACTCTCCTACGACATCTAATGTAGACCAGCAATACCGATGCATAAAACTAGCACTTTATTGTTCTATTTGGTTTTAACCTAGCATTTTAATGTGTATTTATTCTCTACATGTATTTGGAATCTTATCTGTTGTAAGCTGCCCCGATCTGGCCTCAGCCGGGATAAAAGTTTAACAAATAAATAAAATAAATAAAGAAAACAGGAGTACGCTCTGTTCAGGATCGCACTGCCTTGGTTCACGGCTAAAATTAAATTCTGCGTTCACTCTTTCTCAATCTTCACCACTAATCTATTTCCTGCTCCGTTTATCTCAGTCCGAAGTCCTTTAACTGCCTCTCCTAAATATTTAGGGAAGCTTGAGAGGTTTCCAAATCTCGTGTTGCAATATTATTTCATACTCTTGTTTCCTAAGTGCTTTCTTCTTCTTAGCTCTTCTCTTTTCTTGCCGTTGTTTGTATTCCTAACATTCATATTTCTTTGTTTGTTTATTAGCCCCATTTGCCCCCTGCCCTCCCCATAATGCAGGTTCAGGGCAGCTCACAATCAGTACATAAACACAATTAAAACAGCATAAAATCATCTAAAACAGGGCCATTATAGCTAAAACAGTTTCATAAAGTGCTGGAGATCATAGAATCATAGAATGTTAGAGTTGGAAGGGACCTTTGCAGGTCATCTAGTCCAACCCCCTGCACTCTGCAGGAGCATAGCCGAAAGATAGCCCAACAACATACCCAAAAGATGGTCAACCAGCCTCCGCTTAAAAACATCCAGCAAAGGAGCATCTACTACTTCCCGAGGCAGTCTGTTCCACTGCTCAACCACTCTTACAGTTAGGAAGTTTCTCCTGATATTTAGCCGGTATCGACTCCCTTGTCATTTCCACCCATTAGATCTAGTCTTGCAATCCGGAGCAAGAGAGAATAGATCTGCTCCAGCTTCTACAGGACAGCCCTTCAGATACTTGAAGACTGCCACCATGTCCCCACTAAGCCTTCTCTTTCCCAGGCTAAACAGACCCAACTCTTTCAGCCTTTCCTCGTAAGACTTGGATTCCAACCCTCTCACCCTCCTGGTTGCCCTCTTCTGGACACGCTCAAGCTTGTCAACATCCTTCCTAAAATGTGGTGCCCAAAACTGGACACAGGACTCCAGGTGAGGCCTGACCATAGCAGAACAGAGCAGAACCACCACCTCCCGTGATCTGGACACAGTGCTTCTGTTCATGCACCCTGACTGCATTAGCTTTCTTCACAGCCACATCGCACTGCAGGCTCATGTTGAGCTTGTGATCAACCAGAACACCTAGATCGCTTTCACATGTGCTGCTGTCCAGCCAAGTCCCTCCCATTCTATATCTGTGCCTTTGATTTTTTGTACCTAAGTGTAGGACTTTGCACTTATCTCTATTGAAATTCATTTTATTTGTCTCAGCCCACGGTTCCAGCCTATCTAGATCATTTTGAATCCCGACTCCGTCCTCTTCAGAATTTGCAATTTGCAGGATTTGTGGGTTAGTTATCCAAGATGGCGTACTTTCAGAGTTTACTTTCGAAGCTTAGCTGTCATTCTGCTCAAGATCTTCCTACAGCTCAGGCGAGGTGTTCCAAACCAAGGGCCAGGGCTCTATAGTGGTGGTGGCTCCCTAGCTGAAAGGCTGGTGGAAGAGCTCCGTCTCGCAGGCCCTGAGGAACTGTAAGAGATCCCGCAGGGCCCTGATCTCCTCCGGGAGCTCGTTCCACCAGGATGGGGCCACCAACAAAAAGGCCCTGGCCGTAGCAAGACTGGCATCCCTGGGGCCTGGGAGGGTCAGTTGATTTTGAGACCTTGACTATTACACTGAGGATGAAGAAACTTGACAAGTTTTGTTCTCATTGGTTAGATCTTAATGCATCTGAGCCCTAAATCTGATTCTGATTGACATCATTGCCAGCTCCAGTTTGGGAAATTCCTGGAGATTGGGGGGGTAGAGCCTGGGGAAGGTGAGGTTTGGGGAAGGGAGCACCCACAGTGGGGTATAACCCCATAGAGCCCACCCTCCAAAGCAGCCATTTTCTCCAGGGGAGCTGATCTCTGTTATCTGGAGATCAGTTGTAATTCTGGGAGAACGCCAGGCCCCACTTGAAGGGTGGCAACCTCAATGATCAAGTATTATGGTTGCCAGCCTCCAGGTGGGGCCTGGGGATCTCTGGCTTTTACAACTGATCTCCAGCTGACAGAGATCAGCTCCCCTGGAGAAAATGGCTGCTTTGAAGGGTGGGCTCTATGGCATTGCACCATGCTGAGGCCCCTCCCCTCCCCAAACCCCGCCTTCTCATAGACCCACCCCCAAAGTCTCCAGGTATTTTCCAGCACAGACCTGTCAACCCTACCAAGTATACCCCTTTCCACAGACCATCAACATTCTAAATTAGTAACGGTTCACTGATCATAATTCATTAGTCACAAACACAGTTAGTAATGGATAATCGCAAAGCAATTTATTAGCCGTGAGGCATGGCATTAATCACAACATACTTTATTAATCATGAGACAATTCATCAGTCGCCAGAATAAATCACTAATGGCAACACAGCTCATTAATCTTGAGGCAGTGCATTAAAATGAGCCAATTGCAAAACAATCTAGTCGTCATTTGAAGGTTCTCTGATTTTCATTTTATCAAAATATTTGCAATTCTTCTGGATTGAAGCAGACCTAAACTCCATTGGCAATTCAAACTGTTGTCTCTCCTTCAGCTTCTCAAGGGGTCAACATGGGGTCTTCCAGTGTGCCCTTGAGAAGCTTGGCCTGTGGTGTACAACCACGCCTGGTTCTTCACAGGGAGAGCTGGAAGCACTTCCAAAGAAAACTCAGAGCAGCCCAAATGCGCTTCCTATGCTTCTGGAACAGACTGATTGTTCCAGAATATTCCTAGGGAATGATGGAGTAGTTGATCTTCTTGGAAGCTGGGGAGTCATTGTGCTGTAATGGAGTTCTGACCAAAATCTGGCCTGTGGCCTCCATTGTGGCCTATTGTTGAGACCAAAAACAAAACCAACCTTCTGAGACAATACTGTGATTGGTTCGACATGGGATTTTGTTGGAGTAGTTATTATAGAGTGCCTATAAAACTCTCTTTGAGGGATATATGGACAACGGGGTTTGCCTCATACTTCAGGCCTATGGGTGTATTCAACACTCCCCTCAAGAATTTTGCCTCATACTTCAAGTTTAAGGGCTTATTTAACACTCCCCTCAAAAAAAATTGACCAATACTTGATATCAAATTTACAGTCAGTCAGATTCTAAGAGAAAATTGATACAAAACATTTTCCAGAAGATATATAATTCTAAAGGACATTGAGAAAGCACATTAAAAAATACAAAGGAAAGTGCTGGAAATGTCAAGACATAGATGGAACTTTCTTTCCTATGTGGTGGACTTGTAAAAAAGCAAAAAGATATTGGAAATACACAGGAAAATGCAGACCATATTAAAGTTTAAATTCCCAGCAGAAGCCAAGAGAATGCTATTAGGTGTTCTGCCCAACAAATTACCAAAAATTTCAGAAGAGCTATTCAAATGCATGGTGACAGCAGCTAGAACTATTTATGCAGTGAAATGGAAATTAGATGTCTGTCCACATTTAGAAGAATGGCAAAATAAACTTGCTGAATATGCAGTAATGGCAAAATTAACAACCTATTTGAGAAACAGGTCTATGACAAAATTTGAGGAAAGATGGAGTGTGTACTATGTGTAATATGCTAGCAGGAGATAAACCTAAAGTGAGAAGATATCAAATAGATGGCAATGAAATATAAGTAGAATTAACATCTGTTCCCAATATCCTGAATATAAATCGGTTCTCTATATGAGATATATAATATACTGTCCCGGCTAGC
Organism: Gekko gecko; assembly: GCA_029375565.1. Lineage (NCBI taxonomy): Eukaryota > Metazoa > Chordata > Lepidosauria > Squamata > Gekkonidae > Gekko > Gekko gecko. The sequence goes on along the minus strand of JAPDNY010000015.1, from coordinate 55,806,495 downwards.
AGGCACAACAGGCACCTGGGCAGAGAGGCAGTGCCAGAGCAGTCCAGGAAGCGAAGTCAAAACCAAGAGTCAGTGATTTGTTAGGTGCAGACAGGTCCAGGAAACAGAATCCAAAGGCAGTCGAGATAGCAAAGTCCAAGGTCAGTCGATAAATCACAGGGGGCAAGGCAGAAGTTGTGGCCACTGGTTTCACAGATATGTGACTCATTGCTTCCACGGCTGGGAAGGCATGCCAGCTTGGTTTAACTAAGCCTCTCACAATGAGCTGAGTTAAGCAAGGCAAGGTCCTGCAATCACTTGGGACTGCTGTCAGCTAAACGCCGGCGTTGAGTCAAGAGCTGTGTGCTGCGCCGTCGCTCTATAACTGCCGGTGAGATCGCTCCAGGCGTTGGTCTGCTGATGAGGGGGAATCTGAGGAGCCTTTCCTGCCCCAGCTGGTCTTCATCATCCCCTCCTGTCGTCTGTCTGGAGGAGTCAGCTTTACTTGCCAGCATTGAATCATGGAGCTCCTGGCTTTTCTCAGCTGCTTCTTGTGTGCTGGGCCCAGGCTCTGTGATGCTCGAGGAATCTTCCTTCGGGCTGAGTTCTGACTGGTCCAGCTGGCCCACAACATATACTTTCTTTCACACCGCAATATACTACTTCTCTATTAAAGGTTCTAATGCGGCAAAAGAATATGTTATGTTGAAAACATAGTAATGATGAAACCGAGGGCTGCCAACTTTGGTTTAGGAAATTCCTGGAGATGTAGGGGTGGATCCCAGGGAGGGTGGGGTTTGGAGAAAGGAGAGGGACCTCCGTAGGGTATAATACCATAAAGTCCACCCTTCCAAAGTAGCCATTTTCTCCAGGGGAACAGATCTCTGTAGACTAAAGATCAGTTGTAATTCTGGGGGATCTCCAGGTCCCAAGTGGAAGACAACTTCTTGCTTCTTGAAAAGGCTTCTTCCGGCTTGTTCCATGTCAGTCACTGAGCACCTTTATGGAAAGGTGCATTCTCCTACCTTGCTTTCTTTCAGTCAACATGGGGATTATTCCTAGAGAGCCAGTTTGGTGTAGTGGTTAAGTGCGCGGACTCTAATCTGGGAGAACCAGGTTTGATTCCCCATTCCTCCACTTGCACCTGTTGGATGACCTTGGGCAAGCCATAGTTCTGACAAGAGTTTCTGTCAGAGCTCTCTCAGCCCCACCTACCTCACAAGGTGTCTGTTGTGGGGAGGGGAAAGGAAAGGAGTTTGTCTGCCGCTCTGAGACTCCCTTGGGTAGTGAAGGGTGAGGTATAAATCCAATCTCTCTTCTTCTTCTTCTTCTTCTTCTTCTTCTTCTTCTTCTTCTTCTTCCTCTTCCTCTTCCTCTTCCTCTTCCTCTTCCTCCTCTTCTTCCTCTTCCTCCTCCTCCTCCACCCAGCATCTATATTTCTAGACAGTTACGGATTTGACATTCTGAGTGGCTCTTAACAATGAACTTGGCCGGTGTAGGTGTATCAAAGGTACAAATTCATTTACTTCGAAAGAAAGGGGACGGGTATATCCATGGGTAGCCCATATTATTATTTCTATCGCTCTACCAACGGGCGTAAGAACTTTCGCAACTGGCCCGAAATACATCGTGAGAATCCTGCCATGGCTATTACCCAACAAAACGGCTCCCTGCCCACTCTACGGAAAGCGGAGATGGTGGCTTTAAATTGAATTGGGTCAACCAGTGCCTCGAGGACTGTGGTTTAGGGTGGAAACTGAAGATCATGGCTGCTCTCCAACCCAATAAGAGCCATGAAAAGTGGAGATCAGCCTGGACTTTGCTTAGCTTTCCAAAAATTCAAGTCCTCCTTCTTAAGGTGGATGGAGGACAGGACAGGTAGGCGTCCCCAGCTGAGTGTACCACATACAATTATTTGACCACGGTGGGTGTTCTCCTGTCAGCAGGTTTAAGGCTCCACAGTCAAGATGTCACACCAGATCTAGAGGGAGATGCTGTTCTCGATCTCAGGGGGATTCATGTAGTTGTACGGGAGGGGGAGAGACTTGTTCCTCTGGTTGATCTCCTCAGAAATCTCAGCTAGGCGACCCTGAAATGCCTCGATGAACCGCTTCGGCTCCGCCTCCGTGAAATGCTCGTCTGGATAGTATCCCAGAGGTCTCTGAAAGAGATTTCGGGAGAAATCAGTGAAGATGGCACCTGAAAGTTGGACTTTAATCCTGCTTTGAAATCCCACTGGATTTCTCACATTCTAAATCACAAAATCTAAAACTTCGAGGTCAGCTTTGATAATACATGAGACGTGAGTTGCGGAATCCAAGCCTTGTCTCTGGAATTGATTACAATTTTCAATTTTTTTAAAGTGTTTTATCCAACCTTTCTTCCAAAGAACTCAGAGTGGTATGAAGGCACAGCTCTCTCCATTTGTCTTCACAACAACTGGGTCACACAGGCTCGGCCGCGAAACAGAGAGAGAGCCAGGCCCACGCTGAGGGAGAATTTGGGAACCCATAACTCCCTGGTTTTACAACGTTGCATGGTTCCCCACAGGCAACCAGCAGAAGATTTACCTTGCTGGGGAGGATCTCACCGGCGATGTAATGACAACATGGAGGATACACTGACATCACTCCCTGTGTGCCCAGAAGTGACATCAGCCCATCACCAGGGGGCGTTAGGGATGCTCAGGCATTTGGGCAAAACTCTGTGGTTTAACCATAGAGTTTTGCCCAGTTGCCAGAGCATCCCTGGCATCGTCTGGCAACATCCTGACATCACATCCGGGTGCATGGACAGTGATGTCAGCATGTCAGAAAGCTGCTGGACCCCGCCCCCCAGTTTTCTAACATTCCCTCCTCCCACCAGCCAGCAGTTTAAGCCCTGCACTCTGACCACCCTAGCTATCAAAACCTAGCTTTGAAAAAAACTCCATGGAATGCCTTTATCCAAGGCAAGATAAAGATTTGTTATCAAATGTTGCACATGCTACATTTTGAAACTTAAAACCCATTGTTTTGTTTTTTAAAAAATTGTATTTTATTAAATTTTTCCAACACTGTTTCAACATTGTTTGACAATCATTAGAGTTACAAAAACGAGGGAGCAAAGCCTTGCATGACCTGGGTCAACAGTTAACTTCAACCATTTATCTACACTGTTTCAATACTAGATAAGGCTCAATGAGGATACAGAGGAGGAGATCAAAGCTTTGCATTAGCGAGGTCATCAGATAACTAAAAGTAAAGAGTTCCATCAGTGTACAAACAGGAAATTATGCTAACTATAAGGCTATTTTGGATTATAATATAATCAAACACAGCACGATGCAATCAAAAGAACAGTAAATTTCTATAGACCGGGTTGTTTTGATTTGTTTCACTATTTTAAACCCATTGTTTTAATAGCAAATGCACATCTGGCCACTTTTAGACCGATTTCCCACAAGCAGCTGCACCGCCCTCGCTCTTCCGTTCCCCTGATTGTATTTGTCAATTTCCCACTACTTTCTGCGTGGCTGCATTTCGACCCACAGCACCCCCCGATTTTCCCCGCGTCTTCTCGATCCCAGAAAACAAGGATAGAGAAGATGTGGGGGAAATCAGGGGATGCTGCAGGTCAAAATGCGGCTGGGCAGCAAGTAGTGGGAAATTGACGAATACAATCGGGGGAAAGGGAAGGGCAAGGGTGGCACAGCTGCTTGTGGGAAACCGGTCTTAAATTCTGGGAGGCTTGTTGCCATCAAACTGAAGCCCACCTCCCACCACAACCCCTCCCCCAAACACTCACCCTGTCTCCTGCCTCGTTGCTTAGCAACCACAGAGAACTCAAGGCGATGCAGGTGGTGTTGATAGGTGGAATGGTCTCCAAGATGTGCTCCAACGTCACCGTGCCCTTGACCGTGGGCGGGGGTCTTCTCATGGAGGGCGGGATGTTGGGGATCCAGGCGCCAAAGTCGTACTGTGGCCAAAGGAAGCATGAAGGTCATCCGTCCCTGAAGCTTAAAAAACTCCTGCCTCAGTCATTAACCTCTGGCAAAGTGAGGTGTCAAATTTTGGCTGTCAGTAGAGGTGACGTTAAGGGAGGCAGGTCTGACCAATGTTGCGCACCATCTAGCGGGAAGCTGCCCTACTGAAGTCTCACTGAAACTAACAGGAGCCGTGGAAGAATGTGGTCCTTCTGGAACTGAGTTGCCAACTCTGTCTTGGGACCTTCCTGGACATTTCAGGGTGGCATCTAGGGAGGGTGGGGTTTGGGGAGGGGGCTCAGAGAGGGTGTGAGGCCAAACAGTCCACTCTGTGATGCTTCCGTTTCCTCCAAGGGAACTGATCTCTGTGGCCTGGAGGTTAGTTGGGATTCTGGGAGAACACCAGGCCCCACCTGAGGCTGGCACCCCTGTTCTGGAAGGTACCTTAGCAGGAGACTGAGAGACACCATTTTGGATTTTCTGGTACAAGGAAAGCCTCCCTTTTGGATTTCAAAACTCTTCTGCAGTGGAATGGCCTTTTGGATGGTCTGCCTTGGGGACCAAGGTATCTTGGACCGGCCCATCCATTCCATCCCTTCCCCACTATTATGTGTCATCTGCCGTGAGGAGAAAATGGCCACCAGAAGCTGAAAAGAGAGGGAGTTGCCAGGTGAGGCCGGCAGGGGACTTACCAGGAGGCTCCAGGAGAAGGGACGGAAAGAAGCATGACTGAACTGTGAAGTGAGTTCTGGATGAGCCGGCCATCGCATTTAAAGGGACCACGTTCCTTTTAAAAGACTTCCCTCCATTGGAAACAATGGAGGATGGGAGCATCTCATTTTGGGACTCATAGAATTGGACCCCCTGGTCCAATCGTTTTGAAACTTTGGGTTTTTTTTGAGGAGAGGCTCCAGCAGCTGTGCTGAAAATCTGGTGCCTCTACCTCGAAAAACAATCCCCCTGAGCCCAGATACCACAGATTGATTCTCCATTCTACCCTATGGGGACCAGTCTCCATAGGGTATAATGGAGCACCCAGCTTTCTGACAGTCTTGAAGCAGGGGCTCCAAACTGGGGATTCCCCCGCCCCCAACTGGGGATTGGCAACCCTACTTCAAGAGCTGAACACCATTCCTCCCTCTTCCACAGGGATCAAAGAGGCTGACTCTGTGTTTACTGACCGGGTGGGAAACTGAGGCACAAGCAGGAGAGGGGTCCTCTCTTGCTCTTACCTGCCCACTGTTGACAGCAGCGTGTTGTGCCGAGCAGGTGAATATCACCATCGTCAGGAACCTGGTGAGCTCTGCCATCGTCTCCAGAGACGAGGGGGCGCCAGAAGCCTTTCTGCTCTTGAAGGCTTCCCTGAAGATCTCCAGAACCCAGGCCTGGAGCTCTGGATCACTTTGGATGTGGTCATCGTTCTTGTAATAGAACTGGACGACATTCGAGACGAAGCTGGAAGGCAAGAAGGCGTGTGCTGGGTCTCATACGATTCCGCAGGGCCTGCAAGACGGAGCTCTTCCACCAGGCTTTCAACTAGGAGCCATCCACCACTACCCCCAACTATTATTACTAGTACCATCTATGGTAGAGGGTTGGTCCTGCTTGGAGATCGAGTCACAGCGTTGTGGGAGGCCAGAATACCACGGAGTCGGGCTTTTAGAATTACACTCTTATCAGGGCTTTTTTGTAGAAAAAGCCCAGCAGGAACTCATTAACACAATAGGCCACACCCAACAGCAGGAACTCATTAGTATATTAGGCCACACTCCCGTGTTATGAGAAGTCCAGCCACACCCACCTTTTGCTTCTTATTCTGTTTACCTGGTTTGTTCTCAAAACGGTCAGGGCTTTTTTTGGAGCAGGAACTCCTTTGCATGTTAGGCCACACACCCCTAATGTAGCCAATCCTGATGAGTTTCTGCTGTTGGGTGTGGCCTATTATGATAATGAGTTCCTGCTGGGCGTGGCCAACTCAGGAGCCAGCCGGAACTCCATTCCTGTGCGTTCCTGCCCCAAAATAGTCCTGATTACTAGTAACATCTATGGTAGAGGGTTGGCCCTGCATGGAGATCGAGTCACAGCGTTGTGGGAAGCCGGAATACCACTGAGTCGGGATTTTAGAATTACATTCTACAGCATGCCATCTTTAATTTACTGAAGGAATGACCACCACTGCGAGCACTAAATGGTTAACTGCTTACTGTATGAGTGTTTTAACTTGCTTTTAAATGTTTTATGCTGATTTGGCACAAGGTGCCGATAAATGTGGGCCGCCCTGAGCCTGTTCGTGGGGACGGCGGGATACGAATGCAATAAATAAATATATAAATAAAGGAGGACCAGTGGCCCATGTAGTTCAGTATCCGGTTTCACCCACTACACACACGATCACACACCCAGCTGCCTTACACTGAATCGGACCCTCGGGTCCATCAAGCTCAGTATTGCCTACTCGGACTGGCAGCTGCTCTCAGGCAGAGGTCTTTCATTTCACCTGCTGCTTGGGCCTTTTAACTGGAGGTGCCGGGGATTGAACCTGGGACCTTCGGCATGCTAAGCAAAGGCTCCTCCACTGAGCCATGGCCCCTCCCAGCCCATCCTTTCCCAGTTGTCCTGGATGGCCCGCAGCAGAGCCAAAGAAGACAGAATTGGAAGCTGGCAACCTTAATTGACTCCTTACTGTGAGTGAATATGTGCGTCCGTATGCATGTGCGTGTGAGAGAGAGAGAAAGTGAGAGAGAGACTGCTTGTGTATAGGGAAGAAGTGTATGATCTGAACTGGGAAGACAGCACAGGTCGGGAAAGGTTACTCCTCCCGATGTCATTGTCCTGTTGTGAATAGCTCCCTTCCAGATCATGGCTTCTATCAGCATTTTTTTTCCAAGTGAGAGGTCCGATATTGGATTTCCTAACATCTTGCCTACTTTGGCCCTGACTGCGACAGCCATATGCATCATCCACTTGTGCTCCTGTGGAACTGCAACTGAGGCACACTCATAAGAACGTAAGAGAAGCCAATGCTGGATCAGGCCAATAGCCCATCCAGTCCAACACTCTGGGTCACACAGTGGCCGAAAATACCAGGTGCCCTCAGGAGGTCCAGCAGTGGGGCCAGGACACTAGAATTCCCTCCCACTGTTGACCCCCCCCAAGCAACAAGAATACAGAGCATCCCTTGCCCCAGACCGAGAGGTCCCATCTGTAGCTTGTGGCTAATAACCCCTGATGGACCTCTGCTCCAGATGTTTATCCATTTCCCTTTTGAAGCCGTCCATGCTTGTAGCCACCACCATCTCCTGTGGGTCTGGCCAACCCACCGTGGTTTCAGCCAGGTGTGAGGAATGGCCCCCAGGAGCCTCCTCCCCTCTTCATTGCCTGTGTCTTTATAGCACCATCACCTTAGGATGGCCAACTTCCATGTGGGGGCTGGAGACCTCCAGGACTCATACTTGATCTCCAGATGAGAGAGATCAGTTCGCTTGAGGGAAAAATGGCTGCTTCGGAGGGTGGATTGTATGGTCTTATACCCCGCTGAGGTCTCTCCCTTCCCTACACCCGGCCCTCCCCAGGCTCCATCCCCAAATCTCCAGGATTTCCCCAACCTGGAGATGGCAACCCTACACAGTCCCCAGTCCCAAACATTCAGCCATCTCCTTCACATTGGCTCCATCCCTCAGTTTTGTCCCACATTCCCCAGTTTGATGCCCCGCCCCCTTTCCTGCCTCGCTCCCAGGCTGGTCCTGACCTCTCGATGGCGGCCCAGATCTTCAGACCGTCATCCCGGTAGTAGTAGTTCGAGACGGAGGTGACTCCACGGGCCTCGATGTCATCTGGGAGGCAGAGGGAGGCGTAGGTCATCTCTTGGGTGCCTTTTCCTATGATGGGCACAATTCCTCTGTAGCCTGCGGAGGTGGCCTGGGAAGAGGAGGAGGATAAGGTATACTAATGAGCTCCTGCAGCTCCTTTTTCTACAAAATGATCCCTGGTGGTAGCTATCTGAAGCAGGGTCTCCAAAGAGGACCATACTGGTCAGGCAGGTTCAAAAGGCAGTCCTTCCGATATATTGGTCCCATACCATAGAGGGCTTTGACGTTCAAGACCAGTACCTTGAATTGTGCCTGGAAACAAACTGGGATCCTGTACAGAAGGGCCAAGACTGGACTGATATGGACCTTATGACCCTCTCCAGTCAAAATCCTGGCTGCAGCATTCAATACTGTGGCATCCTTGCTTATTGGGGAGACGGTTTTACCTTTAAACACTTTCTCTGTACCTAACCTTGGTAGATTTCTGCTGCCACCAGGAATTAAAAATTCCAGATCTCTCTCTTTTGGTAGAATGACCCAGGGTCTGGGCACTTCAGAGGTCTACGTGGCCCTGAGGAAGGACTATTCTGATTTCTGGGATAAATTTCAACAAAAAATGATTTATTTAATAAAGAACAAAATAGGTTTCTGGTAATTTTGAACTGTTGTACGGATGAAAGGAACTTGTAAACGTAACTGGCAAAGCTTGGTGTCACAAACAGTCTCTCAAACTCCCCAAACTCCACTCTGACAGGCATAGACACTCAGTCTAATCTCTCTCTCTCTCATCTATATAGCCACACAGGCTGAACTCTTTGTCTTATTCACACAGAATAGACTCAAAACTCATATACACACAGAATAAACTCAAAAACTCCCATAGTCACACAGACTATGCTCTCTCTTCAAATTTCACATACAGAATCCCTCTCATAGACACCCCTCCTCCCACACTCTCACTCATCAGCCAATCACATCACACTTGTCTCCCTCTATCACTCTTCTTACATTACGGCAGTTAAACTAAACATTTAAAGAAACACACACACCAAAACATGAAATCATTACAGATACCATTTGAAGTTTCCAAACACTTCTCAAGGGCAGCCCCACGCAGATGGCATTGCAGTATTCTGTTATAGATTACAATGATGTGTTCTGTGTGTTTTCAGTTGATTATTTGCAAATTTGATAGAGTAGTGAGCTGTTGTGCTTAATAATCTGGTTTGATTCGTAAATTCAGCCTGGTGCGTTTGTGTGTTTGGTCTTGCTCTCACCAGAATTCGGAAGAGAACCCACAGCTCTGGGGCCTACTCAGCAGTGTTGGGCCATGTGCAGTGCCTTCAGATCTCTAACCAGTTTGTGGCACAAACCAATGTTGGAACCCACAGTTGATTGCGATCTCCAAATGCAGCCTGCCAAATGATCCCATATTAGGGAGAGGACAGCTCAGGGCAGGGGTCCCCAACCCTTTTGAGTCTGTGGGCACTTTTGGAGTTCTGACAGAACATGGTGCCACAAAATAGATGCCGCAGGAGGCGGAGCCGGCCACAAAATGGCTGCCACGGCTTATCTCCCTTCAGCTATGGTGGCAGCACTGTTTTTTAAAAGTTTGCACAGCCAATCAAATCAGAAGTCTTGCTACGCCAAAGCCTCGTGTGACCCCACCCACTTTCTCAAAACACTTGGCAGGCACTCGGAAAGGTGGTGGTGCTGGGCACCATGGAGTCCCTGGGCACCATACTGGAGACCCCTGACTTGGGGGGGGGTCAGCACAGCTCAGATGCTTCTTCGGCTTTGGGCTTAGGGCCCCAGATGGAGTGGGGGTTGTGGGAGGGAATTGCCGGTGGGCAGACAAGCGGAAAGGAGGAGAGGACGTCTCTATTACCTGATCCATCATGCCTCCTTCCATGATCAGACGGACCCTGGCAAACGCGTTGATCTGGAGGGTGTATCGTAAGTGAGGGAGCAGGAGCTGCAGAGGAGGAGGAGGAGGAGGGAAAGTCACGAGGCCTTCGGGCTGAGCTGGGGACTCATCAAACAAGAAGCCCCACTGTCAACGTTAAGGTTGCCAAGTCCCCCCGGGTGACGGGGAAAACCCCGCCTGAGAGGCCCATTCCCCACCGGTGTGGATTGGGCCACCAGGGGGGACTCCACCCCCAAAGCACGTGATGTGACCAGTGTGAACACGTCACCCGGAGGTGACGTAATCATCTCAGGCATGTTGCATGGGGACATTCTATCCTCTGAGAGAAAACTCTATGGTTTTCCCTTGAATGATCATGGCCCTGCCCCTAACGTGCCCGATGTGATTATGTCACTTCTGGGTGACATGACCGCGGCGAGCGCACTTTGCGCATGTGCAAGGCACTCCAGGGGACGGTTGGGACTCCCCCCGCTATTCCGCAGGTAGGCCTCGACAACCCTAGTCAATGTGGGTGCTGAACCCAGTGCCCCTGGTGGCGATCCCTTTCTGGCCTCTAGAACTCTGGTCCCACCAGCCTGGCCAGCTACATCCCATCGCCTGCTGGATGCTACAAAAACACACCACCCCTGTAGGCAGCTCCAGCCGGGAAGCAAACTCTGGGGCATCCCCGATAGGCCGAACAGAGGGCTTTCCCGCAGATCTTATTTTCTTCGCTTGTGTGTCCATACTACATTGTCCCCCCCCCTTTCCCACATATTTTGCTCAGTTTGATATTTCATTGTCATGCCTCTGGCTTATTTGTGCGTGTGTTAGGTGCTGTCAAGTCACAGCCGACTTATGGAGATCACAGCAAGGGGCTTCCAAGGCAAGCGATAAAGTAGAGGTGGTTTGCCCTTGCCTTCCTCTGCAGAGCCTTCCTTGGTGGTCTCCCTTCCAAGTACCGACCCTGGTTAGCTTCCGGCTTATGGCAACCCCGGCAAGGGGCTTCCAAGACAAGTGAGAAGCAGAGGTGGTTGGCCATCACCTTCCTCTGCAGAGCCTTCCTTGGTGGTCTCCCACCCAAGAATTATGGGGACCCCAGCAAGTGGCTTTCAAGGGAAGTGAGAAGCAGAGGTGGTTTGCCCTGGCCTTCCTCTGCAGAGCCTTCCTTGGTGGTCTCCCTTTCCAAGTACTGACCCTGCTTGGCTTCCGAGATCCGAATAGGTATGGTTGCACCACACTGCCTTCCCTCCCAGGGCCGACTTATCCATTAGGCACAATAAGCACAGTGCCTAGGGTCCCTGATATTTTCAGGTGCCCCCCAAAATGTTTTAATTTCTTTAAAAATCAGAAGGGGGGAAAATGAACTTTTAGGGTCAAAGAAAATGTTTTAGTTCTTTTCTCACATCAAAAAGAAATTAAATTTTAGGGCCTGCAAAAAATCGATTACGTTTTGCCTAAAACAGAAAAACAACAACACAAAAATGTTGAAGTATTTAAAATCATATTAAAAATCATTTTTATTATTGATGTTATTATGGTGGGAGGAGCCCACGAAGGCAAAAGTGTCTACAGCCCACAAAAGTCATGATGCAGCTCTGTTCCCTCCCCCCAGCCTTTTTAAAGCACTTTAATTCTGCGTGTAAATAAGCCAGAGATATAATGATGAAATATCCAAGTGACCACTAGAGGGAGCAAAATGCATGCAAAAGCAGGGGAAGGACACAATTTGGGCACACAAGCGAGGGAGTTACATTTGCAGAAAAGGCTGCCAGCTTTTACCGATTGATCAGTCACATTCAATAGGTTTGAGGAACATTTTCATTGACTAAACCAGTGTCTTAAGATTCATTGGGCGGTAGATTTTTTAAAATGCATGTTTCTTTTTAATACCGAAGTTCATAAAAGTTGCAGGTGGCAAGTGCCATCTTTGAACATAAGAACATAAGAGACGCCAATGCTGGATCAGGCCAATGGCCCATCCAGTCCAACACTCTGGGTCACACAGTGGCCAAAAATACCAGGTGCCATCAGGAGATCCAGCAGCGGGGCCAGGACACCAGAAGCCCTCCCACTGTTGCCCCCCCCCAAGCACCAAGAATACAGAGCATCATTTGCCCCAGACATAAGAACATAAGAGACGCCAATGCTGGATCAGGCCAATGGCCCATCCAGTCCAACACTCTGTCACACAGCGGCCAAAATATACCAGGGGCCATCAGGCGGTCCACCCATGAGGCCAGGACACCAGAAGCCCCCCCACTGTTGACCTCTCCCATGCACCAAGAATACAGGGCATCATTTGCCCCAGAGTCCCTATCTATACCTTGTGGCTAATAGCCACTGATGGACCTCTGCTCCATATGAAGAGGCATTCCCGCTTGTGCGAGAGAGGCACCCAGAGATGCCTCTTCCAAGATGGCGCCTCTGGTGACAGAAACAGGCCTCAGTAAAAACAAACCACACCTCCTTCTTTAGACTTTTCTCTCAGATACACATTTGTGCATATTTAGTTGATTAATTAATTAAGGAGACTAAATTAGCTGACTAAAATGCATAAGATTAATCTAATCATCTCTGGTTCCAGCTAAGTGAGACGGGTATCCCCCGGTTTGGCCTGGGTACACGCCGCCATTTTTAAAAAGTGAGTTCCCCTTCTGGTTCTTTTGGGCTGTTCTCCCTTTCAGCTTCCCTTACCTTGAAGACCGGGTGGCACATGGGCAGCTGTCTCAGCGTGGCCACAGCAAAGACCTCCGCTATCAGGTGAGTCCTCAAGAGGTGGGAGATGTTCTGGTGGATGTGGAAGTCGGCATTCCGCACCCACATCTTTGCCAAGGTCCAGTCCCACTCGGGGTCGCTGGGAAGGAAGATGGGGCTGTCGGGACCTGGGGTCTGGGAGAGCTGTGGAGAGGAACAAGAGAGGTAGCGTTGCCAACGCTGGATTGGGAAATTTTATGAGATTTGCATGGTGGAGCCCACGGAGAGCAGGGTTTGGGGAAGGGAGGGAGTTTAGCAGGGTCTAATGCCAAGAAGAAGAGGAAGAGGAGGAGGAAGAGGAAGAAGAGGAAGAGGAAGAAGAGGAAGAGGAAGAAGAAGAGGAAAAAGAAGAGGAAGAGGAAGAAGAAGAAGAAGAGGAAGAAGAGGAAGAAGAAGAAGAAGAAGGAGAAGAAGAAGAAGAAGAAGAAGAAGAAGAAGAAGAAGAAGAAGAAGAAGAAGAAGAAGAAGAAGAAGAGAGATTGGATTTTTACCCCGCTTACAATCTCCTTTCTCTTCCCCTCTCCACAACAGACACTGTGTGAAGTAGGTGGGGCTGAGAGAGCTCTCTCTAGAACTGCTCTTTCCAGAACAGCTCTGAGAGAACTGTGACTGACCCAAGGTCACGCCAGCAGCTGCATGTGGAGGAGTGGGGAATCAAACCTTTTCCTCCCAGATTAGAGTCCATGCTCCTAACCACTACACCAAAGCAAATGTCCCCTCTAAGCTGTGGAGTCTTGAGAGCAAAAAATTCTACTTTGTGAGCTACTGGCATTAAAGCTGTGAGTGAGCGATTTGGCGACTGCATACATTAAATTTGCTCTGGAGCCCTCCTTCCTGATACAAAAAATGTGTGAGCTGGAGGCTAAAAAACTGTGAGCTAGCTCACACTAACTCAGCTTAGACGGAACTCTGCGCCAAAGTCCACCCTCCATGACAATAACCCAGAAAGATGGACTAATTTATATCTACTCCAGAAGGTGGAGTTACCTGCCTACCATTTTTTCTTCTCACCTTGACACAGAGAGTCCGCCATCTTTCTGTGTCATACCTCTGAGGATGCCCGTCACAGCTGCTGGCGAAACCTCAGGTCCTACAATGCCAAGACCATGGCCAGACAACCCGGGAAATCTACAGCAACTAATGAACTCCAGCTGTGAAAGCCTTTGACAACATATTAATAATATTCATTAATACAATGAACAATAAAATAACAATTCATTATTATTGATTTGTTACTCGGGAGGCTCTCGGAGTAGGTCTCCAGAGAGGCAGCCTGTTAACGCCATGAACGTGCACAGGATTAATTAATCGGCGGAACTGGAGCACCTCTTCCCGTCCGGCTCCTGGTTACCTGGATCGCGATAGGCATGAGGTCCCCGGAAGGCGTCTGGTAGAGCAGGCAGAGGGGGACGGCCATATACTGCCGCTGGCCTTGGATGGTGTTCGTCGGGATGCCCTGGAGGAGCTTGTAATCCACAAGGAAGACGTTCCCCTTCTTGAGGAGTCAAAGAGAAAGTTCGGTGAACACATCAACCTGCCTTCTACTGAGTCAGACCCTCGGTCCATCACGGTCAGGACTGTCAACACAGACTGGCAGCCGCTCTCTCTCCAGGGTCTCAGGCAGAGGTCTGTCCCATCACCAGCTGCCAGGTCTTTTAACTAGAGATGCCAGGGACTGGAGCGGGGACTTTCCGCATGCCAAGCAGATGTTCTAATACCGCAAGCAAAGTTCAGGGCAATGGGTGGAGGTGCTGGGACAGCAGGTGGTGAACAGAAATCAGTCTTCAGCGCCGAGTTGCAAGCCCTCCCCGCCCTTGGACAGAAAAACCTCCCCTGGCTTCAGACATGCAGCCGTCTCCCTCCGAATGGGGACAGGCCAGCTGTCATTCAACAGAGAGACGCATCCGTGTCTGATTTGAGGAGGGTTACCTGCAGCTCCTGCTGAAGGGATGTGCCTTCGGCCAGTGAGGTGGCCACCATCTCCTGGGTGACGGGGAAGTTGGCTGGGATCTCGGTGCATTTCTGGATCACCAGGGGGTTGACCCCGTTCAGGTACTGGTAGCCGAAGAACGCGTCGTCCATCCAGTGATCAGCAACGTATTCTGGGGTTAGAAAAGTTGTATCTTTGAAAAGGGCTTCTTAAGCCAGTGGCTGCCCTGGCCTGGATGGCCTAGGCTAGTCTGATCTCGTCAGATCCTGGAAGCTAAGCAGGGTCGGCCCTGGTTAGAACTTGGATGGGAGACCACCAAGGAATACCAGGGCTGCGAGGCAGAGGCAGGCAATGGAAGACCACCTCTGCCCAGTGTTCCCTCTCAGGTGAGTTAGTGTGAGCTAGCTCAGTTTTTAGCCCCCGGCTCACACATTTTTTGCCTTAGGGTTGCCAGCCTCCAGGGGGCCCCGGAGACCTCCCGCTTTTACAACTGATCTCCAGCTGACAAGAGGCCAGCTCCCCTGGAGAAAACGGCTGCTTTGGAGGGTGGACTCCATGGCACTGGACCATGCTGAGGCCCCTCCCCTCCCCAAATCCCGCCCTCTCCTGGATCCACCCCCAAAGTCCCCAGGTACTTTCCAGCCTGGAGCTGGCAACCCAATGCTGTCATAGCTCAGGAAGGGATGTGGCTCCGGAGCAAACTACTTTATGCAGCCGCCGAATCGCTCGCTCACAGCTTTAACGCCGGTAGCTCACTAAGTAGGATTTTTGCTCACAGCTTAGAGGGAGCGTTGCCTCTGTCCATCTTTTGCCTGGAAAGCCCTACAGGCGGCCGTAAGTCCGGAGCAAAGCTTTCCGAACCGGTTTCCCCCCCGATGCCTGGCTGAAGAGCGACAGACCTGAAACGTGCGTCTTGTTGAACCAGAAAACCCGGCGGATGTCCTCCAACTTCTTCCAAGACTGCCGGCAGCCCAAGAGGCCCTTCAGCTTCATCTCCACCTTGCTGGGGTAGAAACAGGAAGTGGCTGAGAGAACGCTGAAGCGGGGACTTTGGTTCACAGCTGAAGAGCATTTGCAGTGGCGGATTAACCGTTAAGCGGACTGAGCACGTGCCTTAGGGCACCAGGGCCAAAGGGGGCACCACAAAGTTGGGAAAAGGGTGGAAAGCAGGGCTATTTTGGGGCAGGAACGCACAGGAACGGAGTTCCGGCTGGCTCCTGAGTTAGCCACGCCCAGCAGGAACTCATTAGCATAACAGGCCACACCCAACAGCAGAAACTCATTCGGATTGGCTACATTAAGGGTATGTGGGCTAACATGCAAAGGAGTTCCTGCTACAAAAAAAAGCCCTGGGTTTTGATAACAAATAAGGTAAACAGAATAAGAAGCAAAAGGTGGGTGTGGCTGGATGACTTCACTTCTGGTAACATGGGGGTGTGGCCTAATAGGCTAATGAGCTGTGCTGTCAGGGGTGTGGCCTAATATGGTAAGGAGTTCCTGCTGTTGGGTGTGGCCTATTATGCAAATGAGTTCCTGCTGGGCTTTTTCTACAAAAACCGCCCTGGTGGAAAGAATGTAGAAAAATGCCTTTTGGGTCACGAATATTGGGAACTTTGAGGCATTGAACTTGTGAAATATTAAAATAGATGTCGTGTTGCATTTTTGGAGAACTTTTATGTAGCCAAAGCTTGGCTTTGTTTCTACAGTCTATTGTGCCATCCTATGAATAAATTCTTTTTTTTTAAAAAAGGAATTTTATTAACAGGATATAATAATACGTTCCGTAATGGAGAACCAATTCTTAACATATCCTTTTCCCCCAGTTTCCTGTCCCCGCCCCTCCCCTGGCTTCCAGCAATGCTCCACCCCCATTAATATTTCTATCAACATTTTCTTACATTCAATTCTTATTCAATATTCAATCGTCATTTTCAATATTTCCCTTTTCTATTTCTCACGATTAGGTAACACTTCTAATACAATTCATTTTCTTATATGAATAAATTCTTGTATGGCTGCAACCTGCGTTGTCTATCTGGTCAGACAGGTCAAGAACTAAAATGGACTCTGGGTCCGTGTGGAAAGGAGCGGGGGGCACCAATATTGGTCAGTGCTGCCTAGGGCACTCGTAAGCCTTCATCCGCCCCTGGGCATTTGCAAAGGAGAAATTCCAGAACTGCTGAAATGGAGGGCGAAAGCTGCTTGCTAGGAAGGCGGCTGGTCGGCAGGTTTTGGTTCTGGCCGGTGCAGTGATACCCCCGGGTGTCCTAAAGGTGATGGGAAAGTTCCCTTGTCCCATTTTAGGGCACTTTGACTCAGCTGAGCTGCGTGAGACCGCTGAGTCCCAGTGCAGATTAGGACAGCGGTTGCACCGTCAACCTTGTGTGTGAAGGCAGACTGTGAATGGGATGAGTGCAGATGAAGAAGAAGAAGATAAGAGATTGGATTTCTACACTGCTGTTTGCTGCCCAAGGGCGTCTCAGAGCGGCTTACAAACGCCTTTCCCTTCCCCTCCCCACAACAGACACCCTGCGAGGTACAGAAGAACATAAGAGAAGCCAATGTTGAATAAGGCCAATGGCCCATCTAGTCCAACACTCTGTCACACAGTGGCCAAAATATACCAGGTGCCATCAGGAGGTCCAGCAGTGGGGCCAGGACACCAGAAGCCCTTCCCACTGTTAACCCCCCGAAGCACCAAGGATAGAGTGCATCACCTGCCCCAGACTGAGAGTTCCCATCTATTCCCTGTGGCTAATAGCCACTGATGGACTTCTGCTCCATATGTTTATCTAGTTCCCTCTTGAAACTGTCCATGCTTGTAGCTGCCACCACCTCCTGTGGCAGTGAATTCCATGTGTCAATCACTCTTCGGGTGAAGAAGGACTTCCTTTTATCTGTTCTAACCCGACTGCCCAGCAATTTCATTGAGTGGCCATGAGTTCTTGTATTGTGAGAAAGGGAGAAAAGTACTTCTTCCTCAACCTGCTCTATCCCATTCATAATCTTATAAACCTCGATCATGTCACCCCTCAGCCGTCGTTTCTCCAAGCTAAAGAGCCCCAAGCGTTTTAACCTTTCTTCATAGGGAAAGTGTTCATAGGGAAAGAGGTAGGCGGGGCTGAGAGAGCTCTGACAGAAACTGCTTTTTTTCAAGGACAGCTGTGCCAGAGCTTCTGACTGACCCATGGTCACATCGGCAGGTGCAAGTGGAGGAGTGCGGAATCAAACCTGGCTTTCCCAGATTAGAGTCTGCACACTTAACCACTACACCAAACTGGCTTTCCAACCTCCACCACCCCCAGCATCCCAGTTTGTTGACGGGGAAAAGAAGAAGCAATTGAAAATGTTCCCTCCATGCTGTGGAGTCTTGTGAGCAAAAGATTCTACTTGTGTGAGCTTCTGGCATTAAAGTTGTGAGTGAGCGATTTGGCTGCTGCATCAATTAGTTTGCTCTGGAGCCCCATCCCTTCCCGAACTAAGAAAAATGTGTGAGCTGGTGGCTAAAAAACTGTGAGCTAGCTCACACTCACTCAGCTTAGAGGGAACACTGGTTGTGCTAGCCCCCAAGGAGATCCTGGCGGCTGAGTCCTGGACAGTGTTCCTTCTAAGCTGAGTTAGCTTGAGCTAGCTGGCAGTTTTTTAAGCCTCCGGCTCACACATTTTTGCCTTTGCTCAGGAAGGAGGGCTCCAGAGCAAAGTAATTTATGCAGTAGCCAAATCGCTCACTCACAGCTTTAATGCCAGTCACTCAGAAAGTAGGATTTTTGCTCACAGGACTCCCCTGCTTAGAGGAGGGGTGTCAAACATGTGGCCTGGGGCCAGATTAGCCCCCCAGAAAGCTTCCGTCACGCCCGCAGTGGAACTGGCCGTCTCCTGCTTCCAGTTCGGCTGCTGCTTCTGCATCATTGCTTGCTTCGCCAGGCTCTCTTAATCACTCAGCCATTTCACGTTTTAACCCTGGTCCTGGACTCAGAACTCTGAGCATGAGATTTCTGTGGTGAACATCAATAAATCAAAAGCAGGTTTGCAGCTCGCAGAGCTAATGTTTTAAGCATGTTTTTATTTTAAGTTAAAAAAAAATCTTTGCGTTTGTGCCCTTTATAAAGTTTATATCTCCGCTACCTGGCATGATGTTCTATGACACACATAAGAACATAAAAGAAGCCAATGTTGAATCAGGCCAATGGCCCATCCAGTCCAACACTCTGTCACACAGTGGCCAAAATATACCAGGTGCCATCAGGAGGTCCAGCAGTGGGGCCAGGACACCAGAAGCCCCTCCCACTGCTGCCCCCTCCAGCACCAAGGATAGAGTGCATCACCTGCCCCAGACTGAGAATTCCCATCTATACCCTGTGGCTAATAGCCACTGATGGACTTCTGCTCCAGATGTTTATCTAATTCCCTCTTGAAACTGTCCATGCTTGTAGCTGCCACCACCTCCTGCGGCAGTGAATTCCATGTGTTAATCACTCTTTGGGTGAAGAAGTATTTCCTTTTATCTGTTCTAACCCGACTGCTCAGCAATTTCATGGAGTGCCCACGAGGCCCAGCCCAACAAGGTCTCATTTACGTCAGATCCGACCCTCTTCACAAATGAGTTGGACACCCCTGGCTTAGGGGGAACATTAGTCCTGGACAGGTTGGGCAGTTCCTGGAAATTTTGGGGAGGGCAGGATTCGGGGAGGGCAGGGAGTTCAGCGGGGTATAATGCCACAGAAGCCACCCTCTGGATATATTTATTTATTTGTTAAATCGGACTTGCTAGGCCTCTCTTCCCTGCAGGCGGGGCTCAGGGCGGCTCACGACAGAGCAAGATGCAATAAATAAGTTGATTTAAATCAGTGTTAAAAATTGCCTAAAAACATGTCAATAAATAAAGCAATATATATTCTAAGATGGCGGGAAAAAGAAACTCAGCTCCCCGAGCCTCCTAGGGGGGAGGAGTTACAAGGGATGGAGGCGAGTATGTGAGAGTGTCGGGGGTCATACTGTCCCGTCACTGTCCTCAACCAAAAGTGTTCTCAACATGTGAAGCAGCCATGTCCTCCAGGGGAACTGATCTCTGTAGCCTGACGATCAGCTGTAAGTCTGAGAGATCGCCAGGCCTCATCTGGAGGTGGTGAACTCGAGTCCTGCTTCTTAGTTGCTTCCCCTTCCCACCCCCACCGCCATGAAGACGTCTCTTCAGGACTCACGTGAGCTTTGAACGCAGAAGGAAGGTGCTGAGCTTGGTGAAGGAGAACTTGATGTTGGTGTCCATCTCTTCGATGTTCTCCACGGCCAGGCACTGCGGCATTCCCGGAGCAAATTCGGCCCAACTGATTGGGAAAAGTAGAGTTTGACTTTCACACAAAAAGCCCCTCAAACAAATTAGCTTTAAATCTGAATTCTCGCTGCAAGAGGTGTGTGTCCATGTTCGTGTGTGTGTGTGTGTGTGTGTGTGTAAACCTGTGCCCAGGGACGTATAAACATTCGATATGTTGTCGATATATTCGATATAAACATTCGGTTTAGTGGTTCGGTGGGCTACAAACGTTCGGTGTAGTGCGGTTAAGTGCATGGATTCTAATCTGGGAGAACCGGATTTGATTCCCCCACTCCTCCACTCGCAGCTGCTGGATGACCTTGGGCATGCCAGAGTTCTGTCAGAGCTGTCCTTGAAAGGGCAGTTCTCAAAACAGCTCTCTCAGCCCCCACCTACCTCACTGGGTGTCTGTTGTGGGGAGGGGAAGGGAAAGGAGTTTGTAAGCCGCTCGGAGACTCCGAGTGAAGGGCCGAGTATAAATCCAATCTCTTCTTCACAGGATCAAATGCAGCATTTTAGAAAACTAATTATATATCCCCATGCCCGCAAAGTGAACCTCTGTTGGCAGGTTTTCAAAAGTGTTACAAAATCCAAAACCTTTTGCCTTCTGAGTTCGTGAAAGTCCCTAAAGCTTCCCACTTCTGCCTTTCCAAGATTGCAGAAGTTTGCCCCTCCCTCCCTCCCCTTGGAGACAACTCTGCCTCAGGGCCCTGCCCACCTCTTGCCTTGACCACGGAAACGTCCTCCTCTCTGGTTGTACCACTGCTGCAAACTAATTCACTTCTCCCATGGATCATAGAATCATAGAATGTTAGAATTGGAAGGGACCTTGCAGGTCATCTAGTCCAGCCTCCTGCACTCTGCAGGAGCAGAGCTGAAAGATAGCCCTACCTACAACACACCCGAAAGCTTCTGCTTGAAAATATCATCCAGCCTCCGCTTGAAAATATCCAGCGAAGGAGCATCCACCACCTCCTGAGGCAATCTGTTCCACTGCTCAACCACTCTGACAGGAAGTTTCTCCTGATATTTAGCTGGTAACGACTCCCTTGTCATTTCCACCCATTAGCTCTAGTCTTGCAATCCGGAGCAAGAGAGAATAGATCTGCTCCATCTTCTACATGACAGCCCTTCAAATACTTGAAGACTGCAATCATGTCCCCTCTAAGCCTTCTCTTTCCCAGGCTAAACATACCCAATTCTTCCAGCCTTTCCTCGTAAGACTTGGATTCCAACCCTCTCACCATCCTGGTTGCCCTCTTCTGGACACGCTCGAGCTTGTCAACATCCTTCCTAAAATGTGGTGCCCAAAACTGGACACAGGACTCCAGGTGAGGCCTGGCCATAGCAGAATAGAGCGGAACTACCACCTCTCGTGGATCTGAGGGCCTTGCTGGGTCCTTTGCAGACATTCTGTTCCTTCTGAGAGCAATTCCCCATCTGAATCCCTCATCCCTCTGCTTTCCTGTCTGGCCAATCCCTGTCCGCGATTTTGGCTCCACCACCTTCAGCCATCCAAAGGTCTCAAGGCCCTCAAATGCCTCCGCCCTTTGTTTACTACTAAGAATATTCCTTCCTTGCCTTTCTTCTTTCTCTCACAGCAGCTTACAAAGAAGACGATTCAGAGAGTAGCTTTGTTGGTCTGTGGTAGGAGAGCTGGATTTGAGTCCAGGACCACAGGCGAGACCAGCAAGAGTTTTGGGTTTCGAGGGTATCTGATGAAGGGCACTTTGATCCTCAAAAGCTCCTACTCTGGAAATCTCACTGGTCTCTAAGGCACAACTGGACTGCAAAAGACTGGCTGCGTTCAGACTGGCAGTTTGGTGCGATACGGTGCCAGCTCTAATTGAACTGGTTTAAAGTGTTGCGGGGCATATCAGCCACACAGCACCTTGAAACTGCTGCAGGTTATCCACGGAGGCATCCTGTGGTCAAGCATCCACATTATTGCAGCACCTCAGCCACGGAGCACACTGTAAAAAAAAGTTGAAAATTCATGCACATGCATAAGTGCGCATGTGATGCCTATGTGCCCGTGTGCATGCAAATGCATGCGCATATAGGCAATTTTTTTTTTAAAAAAACCCTCCCTAGTGGCAGAATGGATCAACGGGTTCAGACTGCCAAATCCATACTGCTCGCGTTCCCCTCATATTCAGACATCCGGCCATGCACAATGAATGCGCAGGGAATGCGCCAATTTGGAGGTGGTGGCTTTTTAACCCAGCTCCAAGTCATCCACTGATGGGGTGAGTATGCCTGGTAAACGCCTGACAGATGTGGCTATGTGACCAGGCCCATTTAATCTATTTGTGAAATGTGCCTATATCGGGCCAAACTGCCAGTCTGAACGCAACCATAATGTTGTTAGGAAAAGTTGAAGGTAGCAGAAAAAGAGGAAGACCCAAGGTGAAATGGGTTGATCCAGTAAAGGAAGCCATGGCCCCCAGTTTGCAAGACCTGAGCAAGGCTGTCAACAATAGGGGATTCCATGAGAGCATAAGAGAAACCATGTTAGGTCAGGCCAATGGCCCATCCAGACCAACACTCTGTCACACAGTGGCCAAAAATACCAGCTGCCATCAGGAGGTCCACCAGCAGGGCCAGAACTCCAGAAGGCCTCCCACTGTTGCTCCCCAGGCACCAAGAAGACAGAGCATCACTGCCCCAGACATAAGAACATAAGAGAAGCCATGTTGGATCAGGCCAACGGCCCATCCATGCCAATGCTCTGTACCACACTGTGGCCAAAACCCAGGGGCCATCAGGAGGTCCACCAGTGGGGCCAGTGGGGCCAGAACTCCAGAAGCCTTCCCACTGTGGCCCCCCAAGCACCAAGAATACAGAGCATCACTGCCCCAGACATAAGAACATAAGAGGAGCCATGTTGGATCAGGCCAATGGCCCATCCAGGCCAACACTCTGTGTCACACAGTGGCCCAAACCCAGGGGCCATCGGGAAGTCCTCCAGTGGGGCCAGAACTCCAGAAGCACTCCCACTATAGCAACCCAAGCACCAAGAAGACAGTGTATCATCACCTTAGACATAAGAACGTAAGTGAAGCCATGTTGGATCAGGCCAATGGGCTATCTAGGCCAACACTCTATGTCACACAGTGGCCTGAACCCAGGTGCCATCAGGAGGTCCACCAGCAGGGCCAGAACTCTAGAGGCCCTCCCACTGTGGCCCCCCAAGCACCAATAATACAGAGCATCACTCCCCCAGACGCAGTGTTCCCTCTATACCTTGTAGCTAACAGCCACCGATGGACCTCTGCTCCATATTTTTACCCAATCCCCTCTTGCAGCTGTCTATGCTTGTAGCTGCCACCACTCCCCGCGGTAGTGAGGTCATTCATTCATTCATGGGGTTGCATAAGCTGGAAGCCACTTGACGGCACTTCACACATACACAGAGCCCACCCTCCGAAGCAGCCATTTTCTCCAGGGGAACGGATCTCTGTCGTCTGGAATGAGGTGTGAGTCTGGCAGCCCTAGATTTTTGCGAGCAAACTGCAGTTGAAAGCCCTTTACGACGACAATTGTTCTCGGATGAGATTAGTCCAAGGCTCTGCAAATACGTCTCAGGAGACACAGACCGGGAATGGAGCCGCGGAAAGACTGCCGGCTCCAAACGAGTCAAGGGGCAGGCCTCACCTGTAGCAGTCCCGCCGCGCCTTCAGCTCCTCTGCCCGGTGATGCAGAAGCAATGGGCTTTCTGCATCCTCACAAGCCAGTTTGCCTGGAAAGAAAGAAGCAAGAGGAGCAGGATGTCTTTCTTTTCTTTTTATATAGTTCGCTTTCAAAATGCACATCATAATCGCTGCCTGCTCACCAGCCAATCCCCACTAGATCGGGGAAAAAAGAGATTTTTAAAAAATAAATAAACCAGGGGTCATTTGGAGCAGGAGCGTGCAGGAGCGAAGCTCTGGCAGTTAGAAGCACAGGTGGCAGCAAGTCCCGCCCCCAGCTCCCAGCAGGAGAGTGCGAAGCAGCACATGTAGCATTCCTCCTGGGCTCAGATAGGCTACTCTGGGACTGGAATGACAGCCCCCAGAGTGGAAAGACAGTCCTTAGGGAAGGAGTCTGAGTGGTGGGTGTTGCCTTCTGACACACTTCTGGTGATGTCAGGGGGTGTGGCATATGCAACTAAGTTATGCTAATGAGTTATGCTAATGAGCTCCTGCACCTCTTTTTCTACGAAATGACCCCTGAAATAAATGTTTATATCCCGTTTTTCTTCATGGTGCAAGGAAGAAGGAGGAGGAGGAGATTGGATTGATACCCCGTCCTTTGCTCAGAGTCTCGGAGTGGCTTACAACCCTTCCTCTCCCCATAGCAGACTCCCTGTGAGGTAGGAGGGGCTGAGAGAGCTCTTTTGAGTACTGCTCTTGAGAGAACAGCTCTGAGAGAACTTGGGACTGACCCAGGTCACACCAGCAGCTACATGTGGAGGAAGAGTGAGGAATCAAACCCGCTTCTCTGCAAAGAGCCAGTTTGATGTAGTGGTTAAGTGCGCAGACTCTTATCTGGGAGAACCAGGTTTGATTCCCCACTCCTCCACTTGCACCTGCTGATGTGACCTTGGGTCAGTCACAAGCTCTGGCACAGCTGTTCTCTCAAGGACAGTTTCTGTCAGAGTCTCTCAGCCCCACCGACCTCACAGGGTGTCTGTTGTGGGGGGGGAAGGGAAAGAGTTTGTAAGCCGCTCTGAGATGCCTTTGGGCAGTGAAGGGCGGGGTATAAATCCAATCTCTTCTTCTTCCTCTTCTCTCCAGATTGGAGTCCAGTGCTCTTAACCACCACGCCCCACTGGGCTGCCGGTCTCTCACCTGTGCCTTCCCTCAGCTCCAGGGTGCGGTGCCCCTCGATCCACTGGTAGCAGGGGAAACGGTAAGTCTCTCCTTGTGGGGTGGTCAACTGGACAAAGTTGCAGTACCAGCTGTCCTCGGGGAAGAAGAGGTAGGGCTCCTTGTGGAGACGGATCAGCAGAAGCGGGCCCAGGTCTTGGTCGCTGGGCACCTCGTACTCGTTCAGCTAGAGAGAGGAAAGACACACAACCCTCAATGTAGCGGGCGGCAGCGCCAGGTCCGTTTCCCTCCAGTCACAGGGAGGGGCATCATGCCCAAACCGAGTAGAAATCCTTCCATGCTTCAAAGCAACACATCACAACAGCTCACAAATGATGCTGTCCCTGACTTGATTGTCACACGCACCCCTCGGGAGAATGCAAGAGGAGAGGACCCTCTCCCACCAGAGCCTTCTCTTGGGGCTGCCCCAAAACAGCACTGCAGGGCAATCAGACATCCTTCTAGCTCAGGGGTCTCCAATATGGTGCCTGTGGGGGCCACGACATTCACCAACCCCTTTCCTGGTGCCCCCCCTTGTGTTTTCAGGAAGCGGGTGGGGCCAGAGGGGGCATCTGATTGGCCACTGAAGATCTGATTGGCTGTGCACATGAAGAAGAGGAAGAAGAGGAAGAGGAAGAAGAGGAAGAAGAAGGGGGAGGAGGAAGAGGAAGAAGAGGAAGAAGAAGAAGAAAGAGGAGGAGGAGGAGGAGGAAGAGGAAGAAGAGGAGGCGGAAGAAGAGGAGGAAGAGGAAGAAGAAGAGGAGGAGAAGGAAGAAAAAGAACAAGAAGAAGGAGAGGAAGAAGGGGAAGAGGAAAAAGAAGAAGAAAAGGGAGAAGAAGAGGAAGAGGAGTAGGAGATTGGATTTATACCCCGCCCTTCACTACCTGAAGGAGTCTCAGAGTGGCTTACAATCTCCTTTTCCTTCCCCTCCTCACAACAGACACCCTGGGAGGCAGGTGGGGCTGAGAGAGCTCTTTCGAGGACTGCCCTTGAGAGAACAGCTCTGAGAGAACTTGTGACTGACCCAAGATCACACCAGCAGCTGCATGTGGAGGAATGGGGAATCAAATCCGGTTCTCCCAGATTAGAGTCTGTGCTTCTAACCACTGCACCAAACACTGTTTGGGTGGCAGCTGCCACTACAGGGATGGTTTTATTTTCACTCACTCCTCCCTCCCCCCTCTCTCTGAAAAATTACTCTTCTTGTCCCCTGCACTTGGGCTTCTTCAGAGTGTGTGTGGCTCGGCCTTCTACAGCGACCATTTTGTGGCTGGCTCCGCCTCCCGCGGCAGCCATTTTGTGTTTGCGCCCACACCCAGCCTCAGAATCCCAAAGGTGCCCACCGGCTCAAAAGGGTTGGGGACCCCCGTTCTCTAGCTTGCTCTCCCAGCCCCATTCCCTTCCCACCCTTCCTGCTTCCACTCCCCAGAGAAAACAGAGAAGGTTGGAGGCGGGGATTGTGGCCCGTTTCACTGACCACCTGACGAGGGAGATGGTGGATACGTGCAAGAGAAACCACGGAAGTTTCCACACCGGGGAGCAGAGGCCAAGAAGTCAAACCCACAGGGCTACGTGGAAAAGGCGGCAGGAAGAAGGCGAAAGAGGTCCTTCAGAGAGAAGGTTTCTGCCTGCGAGTGAGACTCGTCTCCGACTAAGAAAATATGTGGCAAGGGAGGAGCTTTCATGAGATATGTATTTTCAGATTGGTATCTGAAGAAGTGAGCAGTGCCTCACGGAAGTTCCTCACCCTGCCACATATTTTCTTAGTCTTTCAGGTGTTCCTGGACTCTGGCTGCTTTCTGCCGCTACAGACAGACTAACAGGGCCACCCGTCTCAATCTATCTCCACACAAGAAGCTGAAATGCTCTTGGCAGGGCTATTTCTGGGCAGGAACGCACAGGGACGGAGTTCCGGCTGGCTCCCGAGTTGGCCACGCCCAGCAGGAACTCATTAGCATAACAGGCCACACCCAACAGCAGGAACTCATTGGGATTGGCTACATTAGGGCTGTGAGGCCTAACATGCAAAGGAGTTCCTGCTCCAAAAGAAGCCCTGGGGTTTTGACAACAAACCAGGTCAACAGAATAAGAAGCAAAAGGTGGGTGTCGCTGGATGACCCCACTTCTGGCAACATGGGGTGTGTGGCCTAATATGCTAATGAGTTCCTGCTGATGGGTGTGGTCTATTATGCTAATGAGTTCCTGCTGATGGGAGTGGTCTATTATGCTAATGAGTTCCTGCTGACGGGTGTGGTCTATTATGCTAATGAGTTCCTGTGGGCTTTTCTACAAAAATCGCCCTGGCTCTTGGAAATCTTCCTTGCAAGCGGTGTTCCTCTGACTGATTCTTAACACTGATTCTTAAGCCTTTGTATTTCATATTTATCTTTCCATAAAATGTTAATGGGGGGAAAATAAAAACCAGAAACAAACACATTTCAAGCATCATTCCTGCCTCTCACACATGCCACCCCAACAGAAGCTGAGAAACACTCGGAACAGCATTTGTGAATCTGGCCAAAGGTACCTCTCTTTGAAATGCCATGGGGGTGACAAGGCTGGGAGCTGCAGACCTGGCCCCGAATGGATCCACGGTGAAGGCCCTCAACTCAGGCATCAAGGCCCCCTCCCCACTTTCCACCCCACACTCCCCCCCGACTCTTACCGCTCCTGGGATGAAATCCTTCCCCACATTATTCAACGGCTGTTTCGGACTCTGCCCCTTGGAGCCCACCAAGGTGATGGAGACGGAGCTGAAGGTTCCAGAACCCCAGAAGTTCCCGGTGGCCACTTGGACTTTGTACGGAGCCATTGGCATCCCTTCGCTTCGGGATTCGGCCCGCCGAGCTGTCCGAGAGCTCTCCTCCTGACACTTCGAGGACTAAAGAGAAGAGAGGGGGGAAAGCCCACTCAAGATAAGGAGAGCTGCTTTCTGCCCCCAGCCCCAAGCACAGGAGTAGCCCAACTGGATGAGCTTGTCAGAAAATCGGAGGAAGCAAGAGAGACGTGTAGGAGCTGCCTGAGACTGGACCTTGGGTTTTGTCAAGCGCTGATCTCAGAGTAAACACCAAGGGTCAGAAAGCCACACGCAGGGCTTATTGGTTTATTTTTTTCAGAACTGTCAAGGGCTTCTTGGTGCCGGAGACCCCCTGGGCAAACATCACTCTTCTTTCGGCACAAAGGTCACCCGCACAGAAATGAACAGTGGATGGATGTATGAATTTATTCACACATAAACGGCTATATATTTTGTAACATAGAAAGAAAGCATCACATTAAAATAGAAGCGATTTTTTTTAAAGACTGATCATAAAACCATAATGGTTAGAATTAATAAAACTAAATCTCTTTTCGAGCGACTATAGATTTCCTAATTCTTAGGGCAAGCCATCCAAACTTAGCCACCCGATAAGTAACTTCTGCCCAGCTATCAGATAGCAAATTTCTTAAAAGGCAGATTCTTTGCTTGCGAGAGAGAGGGAGCCTCTTAGGGAAAGGAAGAGACTCAGGGATGTTATTATATGCTTTACAAATCAAAAATTACATGTTCTACAGACTCAATACTATCCACACAACTGGGGCATACCCTTTCTTTGGAACAGTGGATAGAGTTGCCGACCTCCAGGTGGGGCCTGGAGAGATCCCGGAATCACAACTTATCTCCGGACGACAGAGGTCAGTTGCCCTGGAGAAACGGGCTGCATTGGAGGGTGAATTCTATGGCATTGTGCCCCACGGAGGCCCCTCCCCCTTCCCGTACCCCATTCTCCCCAGACTCCAACCCCAAGTCTCCAGGACATTCCCCAGTCAGAGTTGGCAACCCCAGGGCTCTTTTTGTAACAGGAACTCCTTTGCATATTAGGCGACACAAACCCCCTAATGTAGCCAATCCTCCAAGAGCTTACAGAACTCTTCTTACAGGGGCTACTATAAGCTCTTGGAGGATTGGCTACATTAGGGGTGTGTCGCCTAATATGCAAAGGAGTTCCTGCTACAAAAAGAGCCCTGGATGAACAGCAGATGCACAGACGTTCTATCGCCCTTTCCACAGTTAGACCTAACCCCTCTGTGTCTGACTCACGGCCATCTACCTTGCTGTTATCTCTGTCTATCTGCTGTTCTCTACACTAATTTTGTCCCACTCCAATGTGCCCGCTGCCCCGGGTTATAAATTCTGCACTGCAAACAGCAAGCCCGGGTTGGGTTTCCTGCCCTAGGTATGGTGGGAAAGGGCAGGAAGGACTGAAGTCAAGTTTAAAATTCTACAGTTAAATCTGCACCGGGGCCACTCTGGATCAAGGGAACACCTGCTGCAAAACAGGACCCGTATACCCCATGGCAACGGTGGTCCAAAGCTGGGAAGGATAAAAAGGGGGGATAAAAAGAGGGGTGAACTCGTGTGCTTCAAAATAGCTAGTTGGAGACAGCAGGATTAAAGGGCAAGAAGAAGAAGGAGAAGAAGAAGAAGAAGAGGAGGAGGAGGAGGAGGAAGAGAGAAGGGATTGGATTTATACCTTGCCCTTCACTCGGAGTCTCAGAGCGGCTTGCAAACTGAGCTTTCTCGAGGACTGCCCTTGAGAGAACAGCTCTGACAGAACTGTGGCTTGCCTAAGGTCACCCAGCAGCTGCAGGTGGAGGAGCGGGGAATCAAACCTGGTTCTCCCAGATTAGAGCCCGCGCACTTAACCACCACATCAAACTGGCTTTCTCCAGTGCGGAAAGGGCTGCTGTCTCTTAGCCGGAGCCTCCGGGGGGGGGGGAGGTTTACAAAAACATCAGATAGGTAGAGAGGCAAACTGTAATTTTCCTTCCTGTATATTCTTATGCCTCTGCCCCTTTGATGCGTAGACTGGCACTCTCAGGGAATGGCTTCCTTCCTTCCATTCGCCCTTCTCTCCCTCTCTCTCTCTCTCTCTCTCTCTCTCCCTCCCTCCCTCCCTCCCTCTCTCTTCCTCTCCCATACACAAAGAAGGAGCACGTTTGCTCTCCATCTTGGCACCATGGATGCAACCTCCACCTGCATCCATCCAGGTAGCTAGCATAGATTCTGTCTCTATCTCTCATCTATCCTATCTAGAATGGAGTTCCCTAAATAAAGAACTCTTTATTCGTTTCGAAACTGACAAGCGGCTCTGTGTTAACTCTGTAACTTTGCCAGCACCCGTAGAACCAGAAGGCTCTGCTGCGTGTGGCCAACAGCATGCTAAACTGATACGGGTTCCTGGCTTACCATACCAGTGAATCTATCTATCACTCGGCAGGGTATAATGCGGTAGAGCCCACCCTCCAAAACAGCTGTTTTCTCCAAGGGTACTGAAGAAGATGAAGAAGAAGAGTAGGTTTTTATACCCTACTTTCCTCCACCTCCCAAAGCAGCTTCCTTCCAATCCCCTTTCCTGTCCTCTCTCCTTAACAACAGGCACCCTCTGAGGGGTAGGTGGGGCTGAGAGAGTTCTGAGAGAACTGTGACTGACCCGGCAGGCTTCATGTGGAGGAGGAGGGGGGAATCGAACCCAACTCTCCAGATTAGAGTCCACCACTCTTAACCACCACACCGTGCTGTACTCTGATGATCAGTTACAATTCCCTCCAGAGGCAGTGGCCACCAATGTTCCCTCTAAGCTGTGGAGTCTTGTGAGCAAGAATTCCACTTTGTGAGCTAGTGGCATTAAAGCTGTGAGCGAGTGATTTGGCTACTGCATAAATTAATTTGCTCTGGAGCCATCCTTAAGAACATAACATAAGAGAAGCCAATGTTGAATCAGGCCAATGGCTCATCTAGTCCAACACTCTGTCACACAGTGGCCAAAATATACCAGGGGCCATCAGGAGGTCCAGCAGTGGGGCCAGGACACCAGAAGCCCTCCCACTGCTGCCCCCTCCAGCACCAAGAATAGAGTGCATCACCTGCCCCAGACTGAGAGTTCCCATCTATACCCTGTGGCTAATAGCCACGGATGGACTTCTGCTCCATATGTTATCTAATTCCCTCTTGAAACTGTCCTTGCTTGTAGCTGCCACCACCTCCTTCTTGAGCTACGACAAAAATGTGTGAGCCGGAGGCTAAAGAACGGTGAGCTGGCTCACACTAACTCAGCTTAGAGGGAACACTGCTGGCCACCTTTATTTGGTGGGGCAGGAGGGTCTGGCATTAGCCTGCTTTGCAGTTTTACCTGCAAACGCCACTGTCAAATGGAAGGAAAGTTAGTTACCTTTAGGTCTTCTTGGCAGTGGCTGGATTTCCCCAGAGAAGTGCCCATTGTTCCCTGCGTCCCTGAGAAATGGGCTTTGCTCTTGTAGCCTTGCCGGATCGTGGCCATGTTGCTTCCATGCAGAGACCAGTTCCCCCCGCCGCCGTCTTTCCCCCAACGCTCAGCATGGTTTCCTGTGGAAACAAGAGCCTTATTTTGCAAAGTTCCTTAAGACTCCTGAACTCGTAACGAGATCAGAGCAGTGTAGAGATTCAAGTGAGGGATTGTGGATTTTTGCACCGCGGCAGCAAGTTTGGCATTTGCACAAGAGGATATTCTTGGCAGGCGGTGGTATCCGGTCCTGGCCTTCGGGACAACCGAGGCTCTGTAGCCAGCCAGGCACTCCGAGGAGCTGGACTAGGCAAGTGGCGTAAAGCACAATCCAAGAAATGGCAGTCGACTGGTTTTCCTGGAGGCACAGACAGACTGCAGGTGGGCAGCAGGTCTTACCTGAACAAACAAGTACCTTAAAGACCCCCAGATTTACAGTGGAGGAAGCTCTTGTGTATGAACCCGTTTTGTCTACGGGTTCTCATTCACAGAAACCTTGACTTTTTTCCAAAAAGTACTAAAAAAATGCTTCCCTTTTTGTTGCGAGACAGGACCCAAAGAGACAACAGGGTACCACTAGCGGTCATATACAGCTCTCAACTCAAAAACAGTTCAACACGTCACCAGGGACTTACAACCTCTGCTGGATAATGACAGTTCTCTTTCACAAGTCCTGGGGGGCAAACCCGTTCTTGCCCACAGATAGCCCTTAAACAACTTCTCATGCATAATAATACAACATCTAATGTAAACATGGACACTGGTACCAGAGCTTGCAATAAACCCAGATGCCAACTTTGCTGCCACACTCACCCAGACAACACAATCACCGGGCCTAGGAACATCAACCACACCATCTCAGGCACATCCACCTGCTCATCTTCTAACATTCTTTATGCCACTAAACGCCAACAATGCCCTTCAGTTCTCTGCATAAGGCAAACAGGTCAGACCTTACGCCAGAGGATAAATGGACACAAATCTGACATCAAGAATCACAAGACTGAGAAACCTAAAGGAGAACAATTCAGCCTCCCAGGGCACTCAATGTGGGACCTCAAAGTAGCTGTTTTAT
The DNA here is from genome assembly GCA_029375565.1 of Gekko gecko. NCBI lineage: Eukaryota > Metazoa > Chordata > Lepidosauria > Squamata > Gekkonidae > Gekko > Gekko gecko. The sequence continues at coordinate 55,774,611 of JAPDNY010000015.1, read as the reverse complement.
TGCACAGGAATTTCAGAAACAGACTGGAACAGGAGACTGCTGAGCTACAAGTTATCACAAAACTTGGGGCAATAGAACCCTCAGGGCTTAACAGAGATATCCAATTCTTATCTCACTATGCATGCCAATGTCATTCAGTTCTTGCATCTGTTTGCTAACTCTTTTATTATCTGCATGATCATTTGCTGCTATTCACACTTTTTTACCAATTGTTTTAATCCAGTTTTAGCTGTACTTATCGCCAGGGCTTTTTTTGTAGAAAAAGCCCAGCAGGGACTCATTAGCATAATAGGCCACACCCAACAGCAGGAACTCATTCACATATTAGGCCACACCCTCAGGTTACCAGAAGTGTGGTCATCCTGCCACACCCACCTTTTGCTTCTTATTCTTGTGTGTTGTCAAAATCCAGGGTTTATTTTTTGTAGCAGGAACTCCTTTGCATGCTAGGCCACACACCCCAAATGTAGCCAATCCTAATGAGTTCCTGCTGTTGGGTGTGGCCTATTATGCTAATGAGTTCCTGCTGGGCTTGGCCAATGTGGGAGCCAGCCGGAACGCCGTTCCTGTGCGTTCCCGCCTCGAAATAGCCCTGCTTATCGCTCAGTTACTTATAAATCTTGACTCCAATTAGCTCTTCCTGGCAATTACCTCCCCACACACACACATTCTCGGTCTACCTATACGTAATGTTTGGCAAAGCCTGGTTAATGTACCTGAAGAAGTGTGCCTGCACATGGAAGCTCATACCCAGAATCCAACTTTGCTGGTCTTAAAAGGTGCTGCAGGACTCAAACTTTGTTCTGTTGCCTCAGGCCAATACGGCTACCCCACCTGTGCCTCCCTTTGCTCCTGTTACCGACAAAGAGGGAATTGGTGGCAACCGCAGATCAACGTTCAGATTCCAGATTCTACTGATTTGAGATCTAAGCCTGGTAGCACCTTAAGAGACCGACAAGATTTTCGGGGCTGTGAGCTTTCGAAAGGTTATTATGCACCTTTTGAAAGCTCGCATCCTGCAAATCTCGCCGCTCCAGGACTTGAATCTTGCCCGTTCTACTGCAGACCCCTATGAAACTATAGGCTGGTTCCACGGTCCTTGATCACTTCTGGCGGCAGGATTCCCCACCTCCTTTTTCACTTGGAACGAATAGTGTCTCCATTGTTTTCTCCTAGGTAATGATTGACTGTGAATTTTCAGTCACTGCGACAGATGCTTTTCGCAACGCTATCTGACCGTAACCTGTTTTAATTGTTTTACTTAACTCCCGACTCGGAAGTGAGGTTCCCGACTGGCCAGGAATAAAGCCTTGTCCCTTTAACCGAGGTTTTGCATGCAATGGTGGCTTGTTCCGGCATGGAGCTAAACAATGAAGAAGAGGAGATTGGATCTATACCCCTCCCTTCACTACCCAAAGGTGTCTCAGAGCAGCTCACAAACTCCCTTCCCTTCCCCTCCCCACAACAGATGACCTGTGAGGTAGGCGGGGCTGAGAGAGCTCTGACAGAAACTGCTCTTTTTCAAGGACAGCTGTGCCAGAGCTTCTGACTGACCCACGGTCACATCGGCAGGTGCAAGTGGAGGAGTGGGGCATCAAACCGGGTTCTCCCAGATTAGAGTCCGCGCGTTTAACCACTACACCAAAACGGCAGAACAATGTCGCCTGATACTCGCTGCAGGTCAAATTGATATTAAAGGGTACTCCAGAGGGACCAGTTTAAAAGTCAGCAACCCCCCGTCAAAGCCATGCAGCTAACAGACAAGGCAGAAACCCAATCAGTAATGCTCCTGGAAGAAAGAGGGAAGAAAACTATCAGGGGGGAAACGGGCATCTAGAAGTTTTTTCCTTAGACCCCCCCACCCCTCCTTTGGAGATGCGATGATTGGGGCTTGTTTACCTGCCAAAGGGGTCTTCGTGAAACGAAACAGTCTCCCGATACCCTCCAGTCTCATCCAGGTCTCTTTCCAGCTCCAGAATGCCTTTAACCGCATCTTTGGGATCCTTTTTTGAAAAGCAGAAGAGGAAGATTTTTTTAAAAAATGAGAAACCAGGCAGGGCTTGAATAGAGCCACCCCCCCCCCCTTAACTGACTCTCAGCAGTTTGCAGCGGCTGGTGTCTCCTGGGGCCTGCGCAATGTCCGTCCGTCCGTCCGTCCCTCCCCTCCCGGTTAATTTCATGCCAGTTTCAGTCCCCCCTCCCCCTTTTCTCTCGATTAATTTCATCGTTTTCTGTATAATTTGGGGAGGCCCTAAATAGCGTCTACCTTCTCTGCTGGTGACCTGGCTGGGCGACTTTGGCAAGAGCACAAACTATTTTCTTTGCCGGGACTGTAATAAAACACGATTAATGATGTCACCTCAACCCTCCGGGGCTTCGTGGCCCAGTAATTTTCCACCTTCCACTGCCAGGCAACCGGTGCAGTCTTGGAATCACTTATTTTTTAAAATTTTATTCACTTCATCTATACACCAAGTTTCTTTCACGTGGGGGACCCAAAGCAACTTACAGCCTTCTCCTCTTCTCCATTTTATCCTCACAACAACCCTGTTAGGTTGATAGTCTGGGATGCCCAGATAACTGCCAGGGGGCACAGGGGCAGGAGGCACAGCCAGTTGTGGTGTTGTGTTTAAGTGCGCAGACTTTAATCTGGGAGAAGCGGGTTTGATTCCCCACTCCTCCACTTGCAGCTGCTGGATGACCTTGGGCAAACCATAGTTCTGGCAAGAGCTCTCCTTGAAAGGGCAGTTCTTGGGAGGGCTCTCTCGGCCCCGCCTACCTCACGGGGTGCCTGTTGTGGGGAGGGGAAGGGAAAGGAGTCTGTAAACTGCTCTGAGACTCCGAATGAAGGGTGGGGTATAAAACCAATCTCTCCTCCTCCTCCTCCTCCTCCTCCTCCTCCTCCTCCTCCTCCTCCTCTTCTTCTTCTTCTTCTTCTTCTTCTTCTTCTTCCCAGGTGGTGGGGGCCCTCTGCGATGCACTGACATCACCATGCTGAGGCCCCTCCCCTCCCCAAACCCCGCCCTCTCCTGTCTCCACCCCCAAAGTCCCCAGGTGTTTTCCAACCCAGACCTGGCAACCCTACAATACAGTGATGTCACTTCTGTTTGTCTATTTGGAAGCGATGTCACAGCGTTGTGCAACACTCTAGGAATCTGCTGAATCTCTATCGTTTTTACCTCAGAGCTCTGGGGAATTCCTAGAGAGTCCCATCGTGCCGGTTTCCCACAGCCTCTGCTCCCCCCTCCCCAGTGCTCCCCGGGGTTGCCAGGAGGGCTGTGAACTCTAGGGTGGTCGGATGGAGGAGGGCCTCAGTGATGCCAGCAGTTGGCATTGTCGTGGAGGGGAGGGGGCTAGGTGGATATGCTCTTCCCCCTCCCAGTTGCTCCCAGGTGGCTCACCACGGTCCAGGTGCCTCAGGTAGGATGAAGCTCTTAGGGCCCAGAAGCACGGCCAGCCAGGGACACGCGAGCACCCGCAGCGGCCATCAAAAGCTTTCCAATATTTGAACCAGGTCATTCAGCTCTCCTTCCCTCGTGTGCAGCAGGCTTGCTTCCTCTTCGGGCTGGGGCCCGGCCTGGGAGAAGCCACTCCCGCTCAGGGCGTGGCCCTCCGCTCCCCTTTCCTTGCTTGTTTAAGAGCGGCAGAAGGTGAGCTGCCTCCTCGAGGGAACTCCCGTTTCCAGGCACGGGATTTCTTTCTGCCCGAGGATTCCCCAAAGGAGGGGTGGCTTGCCTCCCAGGGCAGGGCCCTGCAGCAGGGGTAGCCCAGCCAGTTTGGTGTAGCGTTGAAGTGCGCGGACTCTAATCTGGGAGAACCGGGTTTGATTCCCCCACTCCTCCACTTGCAGCTGCTGGATGGCCTTGGGCAAGCTGTAGTTCTGGCAGAGCTGTTCTTGAAAGAGCAGTTCTCTCAGAGCTCTCTCAGCCCCTCCTACCTCACAGGGGGTCTGTGGTGGGGCGGGGAAGGGAAGGGAGTTTGTAAGCCGCTCTGAGACTCCGAGTGAAGGGCGAGGTATAAATCCAATCTCCTCCTCCTCCTCTTCTCCTTCTTCTTCTCCTCCTCTTCTCCTTCTTCTTCTCCTCCTCCTCCTTCTCCTTCTCCTCCTCCTCCTTCTTCCTCCTCCTCCTCCTCCTCCTCTTCCTCCTCCTCCTCTTCTTCTTCTTCCTCCTCCTCCTCCTCCTCCTCAGGTCCCCAAAGAGCCTCTCCTAGATGCTTGTGTGGTGCCCAAGGAAATCCAACAGGGAGGGATTTCACAACACAGAAATAAGCTTTGGCAGAGCTGGCATCTGGATTCCATTGTCAAATGCTCGGGGCGGAGGTTGGAAAAGCTGGCATCCCCTCCTGCCGAAGAGGTGTCAGGCAGCAATTGCAGATGCAATTTCAGCTCTGATGCTAGGGCTGCCATCCTCCAGGTGAGACCCGGATATCTCCTGGGATCACAACTTATCTCCAGAGCAGTGTTCCCTCTAAATTGAGTTCGTGTGAGCTAGCTCACAGTTTTTTAGCCTCCGGCTCACACATTTTTGCCTTTGCTCAGGAAGGATGGCTCCAGAGCAAACTAATTTATGCAGTAGCCAAGTCACCCGCTCACAACTTTAATGCCAGGAGCTCACAAAGTAGAATTTTTGCTCACAAGACCCTACAGCTTAGACGGAACACTGCTCCAGAGATCAGTTTGCCTGGAGAGAAACAGCTGCTTTGGAGGGCGGACTCTGTGCCACGATGCCGTGCTGGGGACCCTCCCCTCCCCAACCCTGCCCTCCCCGGGCTCGACCCCTAAACCTCCAGGAATTCCCCAGCCTGGAGCTTGTGATCCTATGCCAAATGGGGAAGCAGAAAAAATGAAAAGATCCTCTTCGCGCCCCTGTCCTTTACTTGAACCCCAGGTGCTTCCGCAAAATTAGCTTCGGAAACAGCGCGGCTCTTCCGTGGTTTGTCATGTGGGTGCAGCAGTGTTAGCTGTGCTGCGGGAAGATAGCGTGAGCCCTGATGCCGAGATTCAGAGAGAAAGAGAGAGATGGGGGCAGGGGGCAGTCGCGGGGGTGGGCGGGCACATGGAATCACTTTCCCCAACCTTCATGGGAGTGACCCTGATCTGGATGGGCCAGACTGGGAAGCTAAACAGGGGCAGCCATGGAATACTGATAATTATCGCACTGCAGTGCGTGTCGAAAAGCCAGGAGATCCTAAGGTTGTCTGGCAGCCGGAAGTTCTAGCTCTTTTTTTTTTTTTAGTGTTATGCACCACGAGGTGGCAAGCTAGAGAGACTAGGCTAGGCTGGGCTGTCCAGGTTAGTATTTGGATGGGAGATCACCCAGGAAGTCCATAAGAACATCAGAGAAGCCAATGCGGGACCAGGCCAGAGTCCAACACTCTGTGTCACACAGTGGCCAACAATACCAGGGGCCATCAGGAGGTCCAGCAGTGGGGCCAGGACACTAGAAGCCTTCCCACTGTTGACCACCCCCAGCACCAAGAATACAGAGCATCACCTGCCCCAGACTGAGAGTTCCTATCATAAGGACATAAGAGAAGCCAATGTTGGGTCAGGCCAATGGCCCAACAGTAGCATCCCTTGCCCCAGACCGAGAGTTTCTATCATAAAAACATAAGAGAAGCCAATGCTGGATCAGGCCAATGGCCCATCCAGTCCAACACTCTGGGTCACACAGACGCCAAAAATACCAGGGGCCCTCAGGAGGTCCAGCAGTGGGGCTGGGACACCAGAAGCCCTCCCACTGTTGCCCCCCCAACCACCAAGAAGACACAGCCTCACTTGCCCCAGACTGAGAGTTCCTATCTATCCCTCGTGGCTAAGAGCCACTGAAGGAGCTCTGCTCCAGGATCACTACAGAGAGACAGGTAATCGCAAATCACCTCTGTTCCTCTTTTACCTAGACCTGGATGGCCTAGCCTGATCCCATCAGATCTTTGAAGCTAAGCAGGGTCAGCCCCTGGCCTGGCGCTACAGTGGGGCATCTCGGGTCCCAGCCCCCCGCACTTAATGCCAAGCCCCCCCTGACATCCCATCCAGCCCAGGTCACCCACCTTCCAATTTTATTTGTGACGCTCCCTCGGGGGGGGTGTGTGGGGTGCCCTCCGACTTATGTAAAGCCCCCCTGAATTTAAAAAATCCTGGCTACTGGTCTGGTCAGCCCTGGTTAGTATTCGGATGGGAGACCACCGAGGACATCTAGGGTCACTACGGGGAGGCAAGCAAAGGCAGACCACCTCTGCTTGTCTCCTGTCCTGAAAAGCCTATTGGGTCACAGTCGGCTATGACTTGAAGACCCTTTACGCACCTTTACCAGGGCTATTTCTGGGCAGGAACGCAAAGGAACGGCGTTCCGGCTGGCTCCCGAGTTGGCCACGCCCAGCAGGAACTCATTAGCATAACAGGCCACGCCCAACAGCAGACACTCATTGGGATTGGCTACATGAGGTGGTGTGTGGCCTAACATGCAAGGGAGTTCCTGCTACGAAAAAACCCTAAGGTTTTGGCAACAAACAAGGTAAACAGAATAAGAAGCAAAAGGTGGGTGTGGCTGGATGACCACACTTCTGGCAACATGGGGGTGTGGCTGGATATGCTAATGAGTTGTGCGGTCAGGGGTGTGGCTAATATGTGAGTGAGTTTCTGCTGTTGGGTGTGGCCTGTTATGCTAATGAGTCCCTGCTGGGCTTTTTCTACAAAAAAACGCCCTGATCTTCTCATAGTGGGAGGGACCGTGCCTCGCAGGAACAAAGTCTGAGATTGGGTCTTTGGCATCTCCAGAGAGGTGCTGGGGAAAGCTTCTCTCTCCCTGAGATCCCAGAGAGGTGCTGCCGGCTAGAAGCGACCCGTAGCCTGACTCATTGGCCTGTATCCAGGTGCACAGTTACGGGAATGTCCATTGCTCGCCAGTTGTCTAAAGCGTGGTCCATTTCTGCTCATTCCCCCGCTCTCTGCTGCACCGAGGGCTGCCAATCTCAGGGCGGAAGCTGAAGATCTTCCAAAATCACAACTGGTTTCCAGACGACAGAGTTCAGTTCCCCTGGAGAAAATGGCTGCTTTGGAGGGTGGACTCTGTGGCATTGCACCCTGCTGAGGTCTTTCCCCTCCTCAAACCCCGCCCTGTGCCGGCTGCATCCCCAAATCTCCAGGAATCTCCCTGCCTGGAGCTGGCAACACCTGTATCCCCTAACGTTTGCTCCTCAGGACCAGCACAGCAAGCAGGGGGGCCTGTAGTGGGGGAGAACTGTAGGGATCAGACCCCCTTCCCCTCTTAAGAAAACTTGCAGATCCTTCATTTTGCATAACGCGGCCAGATGCAGGCCCGTGCGAGGCGGCGCTTTCGCCTCCCACTCCCTGCCACCCATGCCGTTTCAGCAGAGGGATAAATCACAGTTCGAAAACAGCAGGCCTAACCACACCAGCCGCAGCATCTTCAGCCTCTCACTCACCTAGCCTGGGAACTGCAGTCGCTTTGCAGCTTGAGAAGTGCACGGAAACCGAGGCTGTGCTCTGCCCTCCGTCATGGATCGAAACACAAAGCAGGCCCAAACCGGTGGTATTAAAATAAGGCAGTGTTTTTTTTCCTGGCTCGCTTTTCTAAGCAAGCGGTATCAGTTTGGCAACACTCTCAGGATCTAGCAGCTTCTCAGAATCACGTCCTCGTTTCACAACGCGGCTTATCTACGAGGAAAAGCTGAACAGGCCCTCTTGTGCAAGAACTTTTACGCTGGAACACTGGGGCTTGCAGGGAACCCACGGGTACCCACACAGAACCCACGCTCCAGTTTTTCAAGTGGCCAGCATAGAAGAGAGAGAAGAAAAGAGGTTGGATTTATACCCCGTCCTTCACTACCTGAAGGAGTCTCTGAGTGGCTTACAAACTCCTTTCCCTTTCCCTCCCTACAATAAACACCTTGTGAGGGAGGTGGGGCTGAGAGAGCTCTGACAGAAACTGCTCTTTTTCAAGAACAGCTGTGGCAGAACTGTGGGTTGCCCAAGGTCATCCAGCAGGTACAAGTGGTAGCTGGGGCTGAGAGAGCTCTTTCCAGAACTGTCTGTGTAAGAACAGCTCTAACAGAACTGTGGCTTGCCCAAGGTCATCCAGCAGCTGCAAGTGGAGGAGTGGGGAATCAAACCCGGTTCTCCCAGATTAGAGTCCGCGCACTTAACCACTACACCAGACTGGCATAGCCACCTCCTGCAGCCTGAATGCTAGAAACACTTTCGAATGATCTCTTCTGTCCCTTGGATTCAAGTTCGGGAGCACCTTAGAGACCACCAAGATTTCCCGGGCACCAGCTTTCAAGAGTCAAAGTTCCCTTCCTCCAATACAAGAAGGAATGGAGACCCCTGAGCTCTTATATCCTAGTCAGAAGGAAGGTGTTGCAAACAAGGAAGCCGGGATGCAAAGGTGCAATGCAATGGAATCATGTCGATGACAGCAGGGGAGAATTCTGCATTGTCTTCTTCAAGTCGATGCCACTTTCCACCAACACCAGAAAAACCATCTTTAAATCGTGTCCCTTTAACAGTCAAACCTGCAACGCCTTTTTTGTGCCTACTTGTGTGTGTGTTCTTTGTTGGAGTGAGCGACTCTGCATGCCTGGCCATTGGGGGGCGCTACATCATTCTAAGTGTGTACAGGTGTTATATCCTTGAATGGGATGCTTCTCTTTTCTGTCTTAACCTGTGAGCTGCCCTCTGAACCCTCCCCTCTCGCACTTTGTCTTCCCCCTCTCTTCACATGGCCTTCCGTGGAGACACATTTTCTCTGCAGGACTCTCTTACTCCCACACACATGATGCCGGACAAGCTGGCCATTTGTGAAAGGGAAAGTACACCTTAGAGTAAGCTTCTGTCTCATCTTTCGACTGCAGCCTGAATGTCAACCAGATCTACTTGAATAAATGTAAGTTTACCTTTTTTTTTTGCAATATACTTCTCGGGAGATTTATTTACTGCACTCAATACTCGGATTCTTTCGTAGATTTACTGAACATTCTCCCTGATAGTTTAAAAAGTGACGACTCTTGCCTTCTGATATATATATAACCACTTCAGCCAGAATATTGTACGCTAAACACTGGAGGTGCCAAGAGATGCCAAGTCAGGAAGATCTTATTGATAAAATGTTGGAAGCTGCAGAAATGGACAAACTCATGTTAATGTTGAAAGGTGACTCGGACGAGTTATTTGGTAACACTTGGCGGAGATTTTACAAATGGAATGATCGACATACTCTTACTTAAACAAGACGGGATACATAACCAAAAGGAGGAGAAGGAGACGGCTTGAAGAAATGAAATTTTACTATTGTTGTTGCAAAGCAAACTTTGTTTAGTACGAGGTAGAAGCTGTATGTAACAGAAAAGAAGCACTAATTGATATGTAAACACAAGGTACCCCCATTTTTACGTATAGACTATGTGTTTGTATGTTTTTGTCACTGTAGTTGAAAAAAAAAATTCTTTTTAAAAAAATACTAGGATTCTATGACTGGGCAAAACTCTACAATAGCGACCAAATATCCCAAAATTATTTCCTTTGTAATGATGCTACTGGGTGTGTTTCTATTGTGCTTAATGCCATGACATCTTTGCATGCATCTTTGGGCGTATAATCTTCCTTTCACTCCGCATTTTTCTCAGTCTGCCCTCCTGGTCTTGACAGGCACCATTTCGAAAGCCCTTTTGTTCCACAATGTAACACAAAGCATCCTTTGTTTATTTTCACAAGGGAAAACAGGGAACATGCCCGTGGGTGTACATCTTGCATCGAGAATCACTGCCGGAGCATTGTGCCCTGCGATCACACACATTTGTCCTTCTCCAGCCGCTGTGCTCTGTATGAACCCAGCAGTCGTGGTTAGGAGTGCGGACTCTAATCTGGGAGAACCGGGTTTGATTCCCCACTCCTCCACTTGCACCTGGCTGGATGACCTTGGGCGAGCCATAGTTCTGACAAGAGCTGTCCTTGGAAAAGAGCAGTTTCTGTCAGAGCTCTCTCAGCCCCGCCTACCTCACAGGTTGTCTGTTGTGGGGAGGGGAAGGGAAGGGAGTTTGTAAGCCGCTCTGAGACACCTTTGGGTAGTGAAGGGCAGGGTATAAATCCAATCTCTTCTTCTTCTTCTTCTTCTTCATTTGGATGTGAGAGCCAGTTTGGTGTAGTGGTTAAGTCCGCAGACTTTAATCAGGGAGAACCGGGTTTGATTCAGCTCATAATTTACTTCGGAATTAGGAAAAACTTGAGATACAGTAGCCGGCCAGAGGCCGCTTTAAATACAAGTGCAAACCACACCACACACACACACACACACACACCTGTGATAGGATTATATACAAAGTTACTGCAGCCATAGGTTCCCTTGAGGATCCAGACAAGCCGATAGGCTGGTTCTAGGATCCTCTCCTTCTATTGTCTAGGGATGCGAAGCTAGGCTAGTCCGCCTGGTCACGTGCAGTCGCCATTAGTACACAACAATTGGTATGACTGGTGGCCCAACACTGGGCACTGAAGACGGGTCTGTGTGAGAGAGAGGACTAGAACTCCTGTTGGGTTGTGCAAGAATGTACATGTATGAAACACTGCTGAGTGTACTGTACTGCACTTTACTGTTTGAAAATATGAAAAGTAACTGGGAAAATAGGTATGAACTGCCCACAAACAGCCAAGTGACAGATGGAAAATCGGTTCACTGTTTGTGACTGGCCAACAGAAAGTTAGCCAAAATAGTGAGTTACTTGGCATTCCTAGTGGTATTTATTTATATTTTATTTATTAGTTAAATTTATATCCCACCCTTCCAAAACAAGCTCAGGGTGGGTCACGACAAAGTGCACGAACAGTTTAAGACCAATTACAATAATCAAAACAGCTAAAACCATTAAGCGATTATTCATGCATTTAGTCAAACCACCACTGCAGTTTCCTTGTCTAAATGATAAGAATGTTTCACAGAAACAGGAGTAATAAAACAGGCAAGTAGCGTGTTCCTGTGAACTGAATAACATCCAGTCTCCCTTTTCCCCAGTAAAACAGAAGAAAAGTAGACGCGAGAGGCAACCATCTAGGGGAACTTCCTGTTTCAGTTCCTGTTAAAGTTGTCGTGGATTTGTGAGGAGGAACACATCCCCTCTTTATTTCTGCCTCACATGAGACTGGGAGATGCACAAAGACTCCAACCCTTCGCCCTCCCTCATAGGGTTGCCAACCTCCAGGCAGAGCCTGAAGATCTCCCAGAGTTACAACTGAGCTACGGAGATCAGCTCCCTTGGAGAAAATGGCTGCTTTGGAGGGTGAACTCCAATTTGGTGTAGTGCTTAAGTGCGCGGACTCTAATCTGGAAGAACTGGGTTTGCTTTCCCCACTTGCAGCTGCTGGATGACCTTGGGCAAGCCATAGTTTCTGTCAGAGCTGTTCTCTCAAGGACAGTTCTGGGAAGAGCTCTCTCAGCCCCACCTACCTCACAGGGTGTCCCCTCCACATTTTGTACCTGGTCAAGTCCACAGGAAGCTGGCCTAGTAGCAGGAAAGAGTGACTGCAGGTTTGTTCAGCCGGTCCTTTCCCTAGGGAAGGGGGAGCAAGGGCACATTTTGCAGACGCCCAAAACGTTTGTATGTGGGGAGGGGAAGGGAAAGGAGTTTGTAAGCCGCTCTGAGACTCCGAGTGAAGGGCGGAGTATAAATCCAATCTCCTCCTCCTCCTCCTCCTCCTCCTCCTCCTCCTCCTCTTCTTCTTCTCCTCCTCCTCCTTCCCCTTCCCCTTCTTCTTCTTCTTCTTTCCTCCACTTGCACCTGCTGGATGACCTTGGATGAGCCATAGATGTCAGAGCTGTCCTTGAAAGAGCCGTTCTCGAGAGAGCTCTCTCAGCCCCGCCTACCTCCCAGGGTGTCTGTTGTGGGGAGGGGGAAGGGAAAGGAGTTTGTAAGCTGCTCTGAGACTCAGAGTGAAGGGCAGGATTTAAGCCAATCTCTTCTCTTCTTCTTCTTCTGAACTCAATGGCATTATACTCCACTGAAGTCCAACTCCTCCATGAACCCTGCCCTTAGGGTTGCAAGCTCTGGACTGGAAAATACATGGAGATTTGAGGGGGGGGGTTGGTGCCGGGGGGGTTGGAGTGCGGAGAGACCTCAGCAGGATACAATCCCACAGAGCCCATCTCCAAAACAGCCATTTTCTCCAGGGGGACTGATCACTGTAACCTGGAGCTCAGTTGTAAAAGTGGGAGATTCCCAGTCCCCAGCTGGAAGTTGGCAACCCTAGACTCTCCAGGTTCCACCCCCCCCCCCAATCTTCAGGAATTTCCCAACCCAGAGTTGGCAACTGTACCTTAAAAGGGGCTGGAGCCAGCTTGGAGGGGACATCTGCCACTTGGAAACCACCGTTGCCAAATCGACGCCTGTCCGGGGCCTTCCGCCTGCCGAGGGCCAGACATCCTCTTCATGTCCTCAGGCTTGGGGTTACTCGCGTTCTGTCTCCGCTCATGCCTGCCTTGCTATTTAAACGTGCTTGCCATTCACAACGAAAGCAGAAGGTAGCGAATCTCTCCCCACCCCATCACCACTGTTTTGATTTCACATCTCGCTTCTGCATATCTTACTAGAAAGTTTACCGTTGTTAGGATTCCTCGTGCTGATTCCCACCCACCCCCAATCGAATTTGCACCAATTTTTATTGTTCTTTTTGCATTGGCTGCCCCTATGTTGTGTCTAGATGGTGTAAGAAAGTTGTAAAAATGGGATAAAGGAAGTTGACAAATCAGGGACGACAGTGACCAAAGAGGCTGGGGGAAAAAAGGCTCACAGCGATAAGAAAGATACAAAGACCTGCAAGGAGAGTAACCAGGGGTCATTTCCTGCTGGAGCACCGCAGAGTGGCGCTCTGGCAGAAAGGAATCCAGGCCCACCCCCTGCCCATGAAGACACACGGATGGGCAGGGGGTGGATGGTCTTGGGCCAGCCATAGTTCTGTCAGAGCTGTTCTCTCAAGCGCCGTCCTCGAAAGGGCTCTCTCAGACCCACCTTCCTCACAGGGTGTCTGTTGAGAGGAGGGGAACGGAGAGTGGATGGTGAGCCACTCTGGGACGCCTTCGGGTACTGAAGGGCAGGGTACAAATCCAATCTCTTCTTCTCCTCCTTGTATTTTTTTTCCACAGCAGTCAAGAGATCTCTCGCTTCTGGGGCGAGGCCTGTGAGTGGAGCCTGGAGCAGGGGTGGGGTGGGGTGGAGCCAAGGGCAAAGTCTAGAGGTTTGGGAGCAGGTTGTGGGGCGCAAGCCCAGCACGAAAGAGATCTCCTGATCGGTAGGGTGCCATTAAGAAGAAGGCAAAGGTAATCTTGCTCCTTGAGGTTCTGGCAACCGGCCCGTGGGAAATACAGAACAGGCCAGGCTGATTTTCTTTTGACAGTTTGCAGGTTCCAAGGGCTTTTCAGCTCTCAGAACCAGTTTCTCACCCTGGCAAAGATGGAGCCTTTAGCTCTCTCTCTCCCCCCACCCCGCATTAAACAAGCCAGCCTATTCTATGGCTTTGCGTTGGGTTACGCTGACCTCTCCCTGCCTGTCACACTGTTACTGTGTAGACCAGAGGTGTCAAACATGTGGCCCGGGGGCCAGATGAGGCCCCTGGAGGGCTTCTTATCAGGCCCGCAGTGGAACTTCTGTTTCTTCTTCAAGTTTTGCTGCTGCTGCTGCGTCACCGTAGGTTTGCAGCTTACAGATACACACACCTGAACCACATACTCAAGACTGCAACAGCACAGACATTTCGACGCAATAATTCAGAGCAAGAAAAGCGAATCAAGGCTATACGTCGCCATGTAAAGCTTGAGTCTGAATGTGGCTCTTCAGATGTCACATTACCGTTGGTCGGTTTCTGCGGAACCATTTGTAAATACCCAGTCACTGAGTGATATTGTTGCAAAGAGGGAACGGTCCTGATTGGCCTTTATCCCTGCAATGGTATTGGTCGTTAACATGTTGTGGGTGTGGCTTTGACAGCCCGGGGGAGTTTAAAAGAAGGAGCTGTGCTCCCCTTGTTGGCCGTGTGTTCCTGACTTACAGTTGCCGTTTAATAAAGCTGAAGTCGCTTTTGAGCTAGATCCTGTTGTTGAGTCTCATGCTTAACAGGTGTCAGCTGTCCGACACTGTTAAACAAACAAAATATCGCAAGAGTGCTGATGTCTTAAGCACGATTTTATTTTAAGTAAAAAAAACCCCACCCCTTTGTGTCCTAAATATTACGATTTAGGACATGCGTGGCCCAGCCCGACAAGGCCTCATTTATCTCAGATCCGGCCCTACTCACAAATGAGTTCGGCACCCCTGGTGTAGGCTATTAACACTGTTCAGGGCAGGATCCGGACTACTTTCCAGCATCCATCTAAAACTATTTTACATACAGAGAGAGCATCAGTGGAGACAAGGTGTGAGTCCTATAGATAGGGTTGCCACCTCTGGCTTGGGAAATGCTTCGGGTTGGAAGGTGGCCCCTGGGCCACGTGGTATTCGCTGCCGCAGGAGGTGGTGGTGGCGACAAGCACCGACGGCTTCAAGAGGGGACTGGATAAACCAGGAGTGTCGAACTCATTTGCTATGAAGGCCGGCTCCGACACAAATGAGACCGTGCTGGGCCACGTGCGTCCTGAAGTGTAATGCCGGGCGGCGGAGATGTAAACTTTATAAAGGACACAAGGTTTTTTTTAACTTAAAATAAAAACATGCTCTGGCGATATTTTATTGAACAGCACCTGATAACTGACACCTCTTGTTCTGAATTACTGCATCAAAATGTCTGTGCTGTTGCAGTCGTGAGTATGCCGTTCAAGTGTGTCTCTGTATGCTGCAAACCTACTTCTGATTTATTGACATTCACCGCAGAAATCTCATGCTCAGCGTTCTGAGTCTAGGGCCCAGATTAAAACATGAAACGGCTGAGCGAGTGAGAGAGTCTGGCGAAGCAAGCGATGATGCAGCAGCAGCAGCAGAAGAAGAACTGGAAATAGGAGGCTGGCCAGTTCCACTGTGGGCCTGATGGAAGCCCTTCAGGGGCCTAATCCGGCCCCATGTTTGACACCCCTGGGATAAACATATGGAGCAGAGGTCCATCAGTGGCTATTAGCCACAAGGTATAGAAAGGGACTCTCAGTCTGGGGCAAGGGATGCTCTCTGTATTCTTGGTGCTTGGGGGGCAACAGTGGGAGGGCTTCTAGTGTCCCGGCCCCACTGCTGGACCTCCTGAGGGCACCTGGTCTTTTTGGCCACTGTGTGACACAGAGTATTGGACTGGATGGGCCACTGGCCTGATCCAACACTGGCTTCTCTTCTCTTATGTTCTTATGTAAAGGTTTGTTCAAAATATGAGCTTTTCTGTGCAAAACACACTTTTTCAAATCGCATTTGCCTTGCACAGGAAAGCCAGGAGAGAAGAACTCCTTGTTGCAGGAATGATTTAAATGACAGCAATGTAGACCAAAGCCCCCCGGAGTGTTTCTGTCATTAGTCAAATCTACATAATAGCGGAGGAAGAACCTGCCCGGCTGGATGGTTGGTTTTGCATTGCGCAAGGAAAAGCTACTTGGGGACACATACCGGGAACCTGCCAATTGTGTTCCAAACGCTTGGCGGCAGCATCTCCCTTCCCTAAAACATTCCTTCCTGATGTACAGTATGTTCACCTATTTGGAGTTGCCAACCTCCAGGTGGGGGCCGGAGATCTCCTGAAATTACGAATGTTCCCCTGAAGAAAGCGGCTGCTTTGGAGGGCGGCGTTATACACCACTGAAGTGCCTCACCTCCTCAAACCCTGCCCTCACACATAGAATGCATTCCATAGGCTAGGAAAGGTTAGATCTGCCAGATCTAAAAGAAGTTCAACACAGGAAAAGAGAACTCGGGAGATGAGTCCAAACAAGAAAAAAAAAAACTATAGAAAAATAGTAGAAGCAACATTCCTAGGCAGGGCCGGTCCCAGGTGTCTGGGCGCCCTAGGCAGGACAGCCTGGGGCACCCACCCCATCGGGGATGCCAACCTCCCGGTGCGGCCTGGAGATGGCGGAGCGCCACTTTCCTGGGCATCTCACACCTGTGAGGCACCCAGAAAAGCCAGGGAAGGGGCGGAGGTTCTAACCCCCACCCCTTCCCTCCCAGCGCCGGCAGCGCCCGCTTTCCTGGGTGGGAAGGGGGGCTTTTCACAGGGGGGCGGGGGGCATTTTGGTGCCCCTGCAGGGATGGCGCCCTAGGCAAGCGCCTAGCTCGCCTAGTGGGCGAGCCAGCCCTGTTCCTAGGAAGATAAGACTGTAAAGCTTTTTGCCAGATGTGTGGGAGTGAAGATGTTTTTGATTCTGGAAAGGCTGTAAGACTGTAAGACAAATGCCAGTGATTCAAGGGATAAGAGACCGAAGTCTTTTCTGATTTGACTACTAAGCAGATCTATATTTGAGGAAGTTCTTCGAAACGGGTTCTCCGGACAGTGGAGACCACCTTTGCATGGAGAAAAAACCTCTCAGCATTATCTGAGACAAATTTTGCCTTTATGACTTGTTTCTTCTAAAGGTAAAGGTAAAGGGCAAGGTTTCCCATGCTCAAAAGCCAGTCGAATCCGACTCTAGGGGGTGGTGCTCATCTGTGTTTCGAAGTCAAAGAGCCAGTGCTGTCCGAAGATGTTTCTGTGGTCATGTGGCTGAGGCGCACGGAACGCTGTTACCTTCCCACCAAAGCGGTGCCTATTTATCTAATTGCAATTTCTTGATTTCGAACTGCTAGGTTGGCAGGAGTGTTTCTTCTAAAGCATACAGGAATTATAATATTGGTGCACTGTCAAAGTGTACAGCATTATAATACTTTAAAAAGGATACTTCTTAGCTTTATTGCACAGTTAATTAGTACTTATTAGCCTTTCTATATGTTTGTAAGAATTAAGTGATTTGAATGAGTAGATTGGCACTGTGTAAATGGTTCTGTTAAATGAACACAGAGGTGTTAGTTCTATCACTTGATATTTATTTATTTATTTAGGAGGGCTTCTAGTTTCCTGGCCCCACTGCTGGACCTCCTGAGGACCCCTGGTGTTTTTGGCCACTGTGTGACATGGAGTGTTGGACTGGATGGGCCATTGGCCTGATCCAGCAATGGCTTCTCTTATGTTCTCATGATAGGAACTCTCGGTCTGGGGCAAGTGATGCTCTGTATTCTTGGTACTTGAGGGGGGCAGCAGTGGGAGGGCTTCTAGTGTCCTGGCCCCACTGGTGGACCTCCTGAGGGCACCTGGTATTTTTGGCCGCTGTGTGACAGAGTGTTGGACTGGATGGGCCACTGGCCCGATCCAACATTGGCTTCTCTTATGTTCTTATGAGGCAAACTGAGGTGACCAGAGATGAATTTCAAGAACTACTGGGGAAATTAAAAACCAATAAGTCTCCAGGTCCCGATGGCACACACCCGTGAGTTCTTAAGGTTCTCAGATGTGAGATGGTTGATCTACTAAGCCATATATGTAACCTATCACTAAATTCAGCCGCTGTACCAGAAGACTGGAGAGTAGCAACTGTTACACACTTAAATGTGAAATGCTCAGTTATTTACTCTTAGCACCCCACAATTAAGAAGGACACATTTACGCATCAGTCTCCTATTTTGACGTATTTATTTGCTCGACTGTGGTTTTCCCTGTAATTGTCCAAATGAATGGCGACTATATAAACTTAGCTTGTTATTCCTGTTTGGCCTCTGCATCTGTTAAAACATCGTCATTATGTTGTATGCTGTTTTGCTGTTCACCGTCTGCCTAAATGTGTGGGCTGTTCACTTCCATTTCAATGTATCTGAGGAAGTGTGCGTGCACACGGAAGCTCACACTTTGAATAAAACTCTGTTCTCTTAAGGGCAGGGCTATTTTTGGGCAGGGACGCACAGGAACAGAGTTCTGGCTGGCTCCTGAGTTGGCCACGCCCAGCAGGAACTCATTAGCATAACAGACCACACCCAACAGCAGAAACTCATTAGGATTGGCTGCCTTAGGGGTGTGTGGCCTAACATGCAAAGGAGTTCCTGCTACAAAAAAAAGCCCTGGGATTTGACAACAAGCAAGGTCAACAGAATAAGCAGCAAAAGGTGGGTGTGGCTGGATGACCCCACTTCTGGCAACATGGGGGTGTGGCCTGATATGCTAATAGGCTGTGCTGTCAGCGTGTCGCCTAATATGCTAATGAGTTCCTGCTGTTGGGTGTGGCCTATTATGCTAATGAGTCCCTGCTGGGCTTTTTCTACCAAAAAAAGCCCTGCTTAACGGTGCCACCGGACTCAAACTTTGTTCTAACAAGGGATGGGTTCCTGTCTCCGTTTTACTGGCCGGAAAACCGAGAAAGCCCCAATAGGCTGTGTGAGCATCAGTTCTGGGTCTCACCAAAGCATCCAAAGGCATTGCCTGCCAGACTGTACAAGTTTATTCTGCATGCCTGTGTGTCGGGGGGAGAGAACGTGTATATTCTTAGGGTGCAGTTCCTTAAATCACAAATGCACACTGTGGAAGGCTGTATACGCCAGACGGCGAACGACGAATCGGTGGCCACCTGATGGCAGAAACAGCCACTCATCGTGAGACGTTAAGGGTACCGTCTGCCTCTTAAACCAGGAGGGGAAAAGGCCCTGATCCAGCACATGCTGCACACGTTTAACTCTCCCTGGACACAAAGCAAAGCCGGCAGACGTCAATTAAAACGTGGTTTTGAAATCCAGTTTTTATTTTGCAAATCCCCTTGTGTGAAAAGCCATTTGGACTGAAATCGTTTCGACGCCACCTTGCATAAAACAGGTTTGTTTCAAATATCTGCTCTTCCCATCTATTCGTCTACCGCTACCCCATCCACACATACCCAAAACTTCCATTCTGCAATATGTAGGGATACCAACTACGAGTTGTGAAATTCCTGGAGATTTGGGGGTGGAGTTTGGGGAATGTGAGGTTTGGGGGAATGAGGGACCGCAGTATAATGAGCCCACTCTCCAGATCTCTGGGACATCTGGTCTCTCCTTCCTGGAGATCAGTTGTAATTCCAGGATATCTCCAGGCCCCTCCTGGAAGTTGGCAACTTTAGCAATATGGCTTTATAATGGTGTTACCCAGTTGCCACCCAGAGATTTGTGACTGTTCCTCCTCCTGCGGAGGGAACAGGAAATTCTGCTCTGGTCAGGCCTCCCCTGGAGTCCTGTGTCCAGTTTTGGGCACCACATTTTAGGAAGGTTGTTGACAAGCTCGAGCGTGTCCAGAAGAGGGCGGCCAGGATGGTGAGAGGGTTGGAATCCAAGTCTTATGAGGAAAGGCTGGAAGAGTTGGGTCTGTTTAGCCTGGGAAAGAGAAGGCTTAGAGGGGACATGATGGCAGTCTTCACGTATTTGAAGGGCTGTCATATAAAAGATGGAGCAGATCTATTCTCTCTTGCTCCGGACTGCAAGACTAGATCTAATGGGTGGAAATTACAAGGGAGTCGTTACCGGCTAAATATCAGGAGAGACTTCCTAACTGTAAGAGTGGTTGAGCAGTGGAACAGACTGCCTCGGGAGGTCGTGAATGCTCCTTCGCTGGACATTTTCAAGCGGAGGCTGGATGACCATCTTTCAGGTATGTTGCAGGGCTGTCTTTCAGCTGTGCTCCTGCAGAGTGCAGGGGGTTGGACTAGATGACCTGCAAGGTCCCTTCCAACTCTATCATTCTATGATTCTATGATTCTATAAATGAGGGTTATTGCTGGGGAGGTGTGGCTGCCCCATCTTCAGCTTGGCGGGTGATTTCAAATACCGAGAGCAAATCTCCGGGTCGCAAGAGGTAATCTTAGGTCCTTTCCACACTTGGATCTCATCCTTGGTATGATCAGAGTTCAACTCGCGACACAATAGCTTGCATTTATCCCTGGTTATAACAGCATTCGTTTATCCCAGGACAAGGTTGGGGCAAAAACCAGGCTGACCACAATGTAGTGTGGAAACAAAAAAAATACCCTGAGATAATTACAGGAGTGAACTCGCATGTAGTGTAGAATGTAAGTTCGGGGACAGGGTTGAACCAAGATTTAAGGTCTAGTGCGGAAAGGCCCTTAGTCACCGTCAGTGTACCCTCTAAGCTGAGTTCATGTGAGCCAGCTCAGAGTTTTTTAGCCTCTAGCTCACACATTTTTGTCTTAGCTGAGGAAGGATGTGGCTCCAGAGGAAACTAATTTATGCAGCGGCCAAATCGTTCGTGCACAACTTTGATGCCAGGAGCTCACAAAGTAGAATTTTGGCTCACAAGACTCCACAGCTTAGAGGGAACGTTGGTCACCGCGCTGCAGAATTTGTTTTGTTCGGCTTTTTCAGAGCATTCTGTGGCGTCATGCGCTGCGTGATGTTCCCAAGAGAATTTGGGAGGAGGGGGCTAACTCTCTGATTTCTCCATCTCAGAAGGAAAGAGGCAGGATGAGACGTTCCAGGCACGTTCAGCCGTGGTCTGGAAACGTGGCCCTGTGTCGCGACTTCCGGGTATTAGATCGCTGTGCTGTTCTCTATGTTGGGTGGGTAGAGGTAGGTGTAGGGCAGCGTCAGCGACTCGTTCCTCTTCTTGATTTCCTCCGAAATGTGCTCCAGACGCCGCTGGAAAGCCTTGATGAGTTGTTTCGGCTCCTCCTCGGTGAAGTGCTCTTCGTGGTATTGCCCCAGTGGCTTCTGGGAAAGGGGAAGAGAGAACGCCAGAATCGATTTAATTCAGATGGAGGGGATCTCCCGAACTCAGCCCTGGATGGGAATGTCTTTGCCCACATGTACAGCGTAGCTCTCCTCATTGTTGACTTTTTCGGAAATTACTAACCACCGGAGAAAGCAAAGGAAAGATTTCTTCCCTTTCTGGGTAGGCCTTATACAAGAAGGAGAATGTGCTGTTGAGTTGCGGCTGACTGATGATGACCCCCTCCATGTTTGGTGTAGTGGTGAAGTGTGCGGACTCTAATCTGGGAAAACCGGGTTTGATTACTCACTCCTCCACTCGCACCTGCTGGATGACCTTGGGCAAGCCATAGTTCTGTCAGAGCTGTTCTCTCAAGGACAGTTCTCTCTGAGCTCTCTCAGCCCTGCCTACCTCACAGGGTGCCTGTTGTGGGGAGGGGGAAGGGAAAGGAGATCGTAAGCTGCTCTGAGACTCCGAGTTAAGGGTGGGGAATAAATCCAATCTCTTCTTCTTCTTCATTCCGGGCAGGAGACAAGCAGAGGTGGTTTGCAATTACCTCCATCTATGAAGCAACCCCAGTCTTCCTTGGTGGTCTCCCAGCCAAGTATCAACCATGGCCGACCCTATTTCATTTCCAAACTCTAATGAGTGTCAGTTAAGCCAGAGTATTTGGGCTGCTAGGCTGATATATTCCCTTCTCCGTGCTCCCTGAGTATCTAAAGATTATCTGTGACCAGTTCATGAAACACCAGCTTGCCATTGGCTGAGTTGCTGTGATGTCATGGAATGTTTACATAGCACTTTAACTATGTTTGAAGAAGAAGAGATTGGATTTATACCCCACCCTTCACTACCCAAAGGAGTCTCAGAGCGGTTTACAAACTCCTTTCCCTTCCCCTCCCCACAACAGACACCCTGTGAGGTAGGTGGGGCTGAAAGAGCTCTGAGAGAACTGCCCCTGAGAGAACAGCTCTGACAGAACTGGGATTGGGGTGGCCAAGCTTTTTTGGAGGGCTCAGCAACAGGACGAACTATGCTGCTGCTCCTAATCCCACCGTGGAGGGATGAAGAAGGTAGACGTCCATGTTTTGATCCTCACAGAGCAGCCAAATCTCCAATTATTGCAATAATGCACCAGGAATCATGGGAGAAGACCTTGTTCCTCCTCTTGCCACTCCCAGAGGGCTTCCCCCTTCCAGGATTGCCAAGTCTCCTGCTATGATGGTTTTACCATAGAGTTTCTGGCGATTCCTAGAGTGCTGTGACACCACTTCCAGTTTTCCCCCAGAAGTGACATCACATTGTGTGCAGTGCCAGTCTCCGCCCATGTCCCTGGCCTCCACTTCCCAGAAGGCATCAGGAATTGGCTGGCAACCGTTCCCAGTGTTGTCCCCACAACTCACCATGTCAAAGTCCTCGTTGCGCAAGACCCAGAGGACAGAGAGAACCTGGCTGGTGGTGTTCATCTCGGGGACGACATCCAGGAACTCCTCCAACGTTATTGGAGCTTTAATCTGGGGCGGGGGTTTCCTCATTGAAGATGGCAAGTTGGGCATGAAGGCCCCCAGTTCAAACTGCAGGCCACCAAGAGGGGAAAGCAGAGAGAGAGAGAGAGAGAGAGAGAGAGAGAGAGAGAAAGAGCACAAAACAAGGTGTGATGGATGCAGGGCCTTTTCAGTGGCAGCTCCACGATTATGGGACAACCTCCCCAGGGAGCTATGCCCGGTCTCCTCACTTTCAATCTTTAGGAGACGGCAGAAGACGATTCTGTTATAAGACTGGCACTTGATCAAAGCAGTCCTAAACTGTAACTTTAAAAACTACAGATTTTAAAATATTTTTGGTTTTATGTCTTTTACACACTTTATTTTATGTTATTTTATGTATCACGTGAGCTGCCTTAAGCTCCTTCAGGAGGAAAGGCGGCTAATAAATGTTGAAAATAAATAAGATGGAAATAGAAATAAATAAATAAGGGTGGCGCCTGGACCCAGGCAGGCTGGGCTGTCCCCGTATTGTGTAAGAAATCAGCTCGTGAACATCAGACAATCTTATGACAATTGAGAGAATAAATGTTCTACTCCAATACATAATGGGAAATGCCCACATTTCAGTGTTTATGAGAGCCCTATCTGGTAGTCAGCGTTCGAATTTGATCCCGATCTTTTTAATCCATCGTCGCACGACCAGACATCCCCCGGGGGAAACGTCTTACTGTGCACTGCCTCCATTGTGCTATGCTCCTGCAGAGTGCAGGGGGTTGGACTAGATGACCTGCAAGGTCCCTTCCAACTCTAACATTCTATGATTCTATGATTGTGGATTGTCTAGACGGTGTCCACTGAAGGAGACATGCACGGTGGTTTTTTTGTTTTTAACTTTTTGCGCATGCGCACAGGTGTCACAGCATGTCCTTGTTTATTATTTATTTATTATTTTGATTTATAGCCCGCCCTCCCCGCAAGCGGGCTAACGGCGGCTTACAAATAGGGCATATGCCAATACATAAACAAGTTAAAAACATAAAAACAATCATTTACACTATAAGTGCTCTAGATGTTTTGGTTTTCAGTAAAAGATGGCATCTTAAAGATGGTACTCCCCGTTCAGTGGTATCAGGAGGTGCGCAGCGTTGTGTTTTTTTTTAAAAAAAAAACTTTTTGCACATGCGCATAGATGTGACAGCACGTCCTTGTTGCTCCATGCATGTGTAGAGATTTTTTTAAATGGCGCCTGCTCGGGATGATCTGACGTCAGACCACCCCAATGGGAGGATTGCGCGCTGGTGGAACAACCAGATGGATGAGAGTCCACAGTTGTCCCGCAGGTAACCGAAAACCCCAGATTCAAAGTGGTATCTTTTAAGTACAGCTCCGAAGCGTGGCAAAATGGGATGCCCACGGAAGAGGGGCGTTTCCCAGATGTTAGTGTCTGGACATTAACTTTGGATCCGTGAGGCAATTGTGTCTCCCGCAGATCTGAAGAGCCGTCTGATCAGATTCGTGGGCTAGCAGCTGTTATTAAGTTCAGAACCTTTTTTTTACGGTTTATTTCCTCCACTCTACTCCTCAGGTAACCAAGGAATGCAACCTTAGGATCCATCTGTAATTAATATCTAGTTATGTCATTAATTAGCCCCAGGATCCCTTGCTAATGTAGCATTATGGCCTGACATTAATGGAAAATATGTTTAAAGTATGCATTTGAATCCCAGCATGATGAATTCAATGTATACCTCCTCTGTGTGTGTGTATGTGAGTGTGTGAAGCACTGTCAAGATGCAGCTGACTTTTCTGTTTGAAAAATAGTGGCAGACAAAGGCTTTGGAGAAAAACAAGAAAAAAAAATCTTTCCCCACAATTTTTTCCCATTTTTTCCCCACAGGCCCTCACATCTTTTAACCTCACCACCTTCCCAAAATCTCCACGTGAGTTGCGACACAGTCAACAACAAACAACCTTTGTCCCAAGCGCTCTCCCCTGCCCCTGTGAGCTGAACTGGCCCCTCCACCCAACAGATAACTGGTAGAGCATATTGTCAGTCCGGGTCCAACTTTACCTCCTGTCATTGGTTCATTCCATGGCCTTAGGTGAGCCCTTTAGTCTCAGCCACCCAATCTTCAAGAACACCAGTGACCTACCTTGCAGGGATGTTGTAAGTGTGACAGACTGATAATGCACGTGAATACTTGCAAAGGCTAAGTGTGACTGTTAACTGCCAGCAAAGGGCTCCCGTATTTCTACCAAATCCATGCCTGCCTCAAAAGCCCCAATGCAGCTGCTTGCCCAGGTCACAAAGGGACTTCATTTCCCATCACCTATCACTACACGAAGTCTCCAAAAAAAGCTAAGGTATGTATCCCGTAGTCAGCATGTCCTGGAGACCCACTTCAGACGGGGACAGAGTGTGGGGTCTGGAGATCTCCTGGAATTGTGACGGATCTCCAGACGACATAGATCAATTCCGCTGGAGAAAATGGCTGGAGAGCACGCTCTATGGCACTAGAACCTAGTGAGGTTTCTCCCTTCTCCTAATCCCACCCTCCCCAGGTTCTGCCCCCAAAACGTCCAGGAATTCTCCAGCTCACAGTTGGAAACCCTAACTGAGAGCCCCCTTCACCTACCTGTCCACTGTTGACTGCTGCGTGTTGGGCTGAGCAGATGAAGATGACCATAGTCAAAAACTTGGTGAGCTCCGGCACGGAGCGGATGGAGGAAGGGATACCTGTAGGAGGAGAAGACACGTCCTCATTCATGTCGAGCATTGAGGGTGAGCTGAATCTCCAGGAATGTCCAGACCTGGAGCTGGCAACCCCATAAAGTACAAGTGCAGCAATTTGTGGAGTACCTGAGGATCGCTTGGCCAGGAAGCCCTTGGAGAAGATATCGCAGACCCAGGCCTGCAACTCGTAATCCCTCTGGACGGCCAAATTGTTTTTATAGTAGAGCTCCACGATGCCAGCGACGAAGCTGCCGGGAGAGAGAAGGGAGGTGAGCCCCGACAGTTGAGGAAGTGACCCCGTGTCTAGTCCTTTCTCCCCGAAAGGTAAAGGTTTTCTCTTGCTCAAAAGCCAGTGGACTCCGACGCTAGGGGTGCGGCGCTCATCTCCATTTCCAAGCTGAAGAGCCAGCGCTGTCCGAAGACGTTTCTGTGGTCATGTGGCTGGCGTGACTAAATGCCGAGGTGCACGGAATGAGGTACCTATTTATCTTGCAGTTTCATGCTTTCATGCTTTCGAATTGCTAGGTTGGCAGGAGCTGGGGGCCAGAAACGGACAATGGCAGATTCACCATTCAGCAGACTAAGCACATGCTTAGGGCACCAGGGCCAAAGGGGGCAGCACAAAGTTGGGAAAAGGGTGGAAAGAAAAGAAAAAAGAATGAAGATGTGTAAAAAAAAAAAAAAAAAGATAAAACTGGTGCAAATTGATCATGGTGCCACCCTAGTGGTTATCTTCTATTTCTTGTTGGCAAGGTGCAGGGTCATAGGTTATGTCTGAAAGTCAAATGCATGTGTTTAAAAGTAAAATGATGGAGCCAAATCCAGTTGTCCATGACAGTCCTTTCAATGACCCTCTCTGCCCCCCTTTTTAATTTCAGCCCCATGTTTTTGCAGAACTTTATGTAGCCAAAGTTTGGCTTAGTTTATACAGTATACTGTGTTATCGTATGCATAAATTTTTGTCTGGCTGCCACCTGCATTGTATATCTGATCAGACAGGTCAAGGACTAAAATGGACTCTGGGTCAGTGTGGAAAGGAGGGGGGGCACCAAGACTGGTCAGTGCTGCTTAGGGCACCGGGGAGCCTTCATCCGCCCCGGAGACGGGAGCTCACTCCGTCATGCAGCACTCGAACTGCTGAACTACCGACCTTCCAGTCCGCAACTCAGCGTCTTAACCACTGAGCCACTGTGGCCCCCTTCCCCCCGAAACTGAACAATAAATACATTTCTTCCGGCCACGGATGGCTTTCCTTTAATTTGGTCTCTAGCAGACCTCAAAATGTTGCCCCCCCCCCAAAAAAACCCCTTCTTCTTAATTTTTCTCCCCAGGACAATTGTGTGCCCCCACTTTGCCCCCAGTTTCCACCCGTTGATCAGTTGAGCATTGGCGGGGACAGACTGCAATTGCTTAGAGGTCCCCTGCCATAAGGGACATCGGTGGCTCAGAGGTTAAGACGCTGAGCTGCAGACTGGAAGGTCTGTAGTTTGGCAGTTCGAGATCCGGGTGCCGCGTGACGGAGTGAGCTCCCGTCTCTGGCCCCAGCTCCTGCCAACCTAGCAGTTTGAAAGCAAGAAACTGCAAGTGGATAAATAGGTACCGCTTTGGAGGGAAGGTAACAGCGTTCCGTGCACCTCGGCATTTAGTCATGCCGGCCACATGACCACGGAAAAGTCTTTGGACAGCGCTGGCTCTTCGGCTTGGAAACGAAGATGAGCACCACACCCCTAGAGTTGGATTTGACTGGTTTTTGAGCAATTGAAACCTTTACCTTTACCTTACCCCTGCCGTGAGTGGGCAAATGGGACCCCTACCCATTTAGCTAGACCAGAAGAAGAAGAAGAAGAAGAGATTGGATTTCTACCCCGCCCTTCATTACCCAAAGGTGTCTCAGAGTGGCTTACAAACTCCTTTCCTTCCCCCTCCCCACAACAGACACCCGGTGAGGTAGGTGGGACTGAGAGAGAGACGGCTCTTTTTCAGCTCTGACAGAACTGTGGCTTGCCCAAGGTCATCCAGCAGGTGCAAGTGGAGGAGTCGGGGAATCAAAGGTTCTCACAGATTAGAGTCCGCGGACTTAACCACTACACCAAACTGGCTCTAAGTGGGCAAAAGGGACCCAAACCCGTTTAGCTAGGTGACTCAACGTTCCCCACCAATCCCATTTCCTGTACCTCTCGATGGCATCCCAGATCTTCAGCCCGTCATCTCGGTAGTAATAATTTTGGAGCAAGCTGACTCCCCGGGCCTCGATGTTGTCTGGGAGACAGAGATCCATGTAGGTCAGATTGTCCAGGGCCTTTTTGAGAAGCACAGCTAACCCCTGGCGCCCAGTCGCGATGGCCTGCGGAGGGGGAAATGTCGATTTTCTTTCATATTACCCATTCCCCTGACAACGGGAAGTGCAGTGTCCCCTCTCCCCTGGGAGGGGACAGGGGATGCCGGAGACAGTATACAGGTCGAGCGGGTAGCGTGAGGAAAAGGCACGGCAAATGCAAGCCGGCGATGCCCTTCCTTGCGTGCTGTCAAGGGCTCGCGCAATCTTTCATTCCCATTGCTTTTGCTGATGTTCCAGGCAATCCTCCCTCTAAGCTGTGAAGCCTTGTGAGCAAAAATTCCACTCTGTGAACTACTGGCATTAAAGTCGTGAGCGAGCAATTGGGCTGCTGCGTCAATTAGTTTGCTCTGGAGCCGCATCCTTCCTGAGCGGAGACAAAAAGGTGTGAGCCGGAGGCTAAAAATACTGTGAGCTGGCTCACACTCACCCGGCTTAGAGGGAACACTGGCTCCAGGACAGGCAGAGAGAGCAGAGGAGGAGGGCTCAGCCCTGAAAAGCTCTTGCACAAGTTAGAAATTGGTGCAGAGGCCCAATTATATTACAGTGGTTGGCATTTGTCCGAGGGCCAACATAGTTTTCCCATTAAGGTGCTTGTTCAGGCATGCTTGCTCTGCTCTTGAGGACTGTTACTGCTTCAAGCGATGTCTAGCGCTTGCATGCATCTGCATTTTTTAGACTGCACTGTTCTCCCCAGTTTGGACTCAAAGCTTCCTTTAGAATCTCCTCCTTCCCTCCTTCATTTCCCCCACAACAACAGCCCTGGGAGGTAGGCCAGGCTGCGATGGGTCCAAGATCACCCAGTGAGCTTAAGAACTTAAGAACATAAGAGAAGCCAATGCTGGATCAGTCCAATGGCCCATCCGGTCCAACACTGTGTTACACGGTGGCCAAAAACACCAGGTGCCTTCAGGAGGTCCACCAGTGGGGCCGGGACACCAGAAGCCCTCCCACTGTTGCCCCACCCCAAGCACCAAGAATACAGAGCATCACTTGCCCCAGATCCAAAGTTCCTATCATAAGAACATAAGAGAAGCCAATGTTGGATCAGGCCAATGGCCCATCCAGTCCAGCACTCTGGGTCACACAGTGGCCAAAAATTCCAGGTGCCCTCAGGAGGTCCAGTAGTGGGGCCAGGACTCCAGAAGTCCTCCCACTGTTGACCCCCCAAACACCAAGAATACAGAGCCTCACTTGCCCCAGACCGAGAGTTCCTATCATAAGAACACAAGAGAAGCCAATGTTGGATCAGGCCAGTGACCCATCCAGTCGTCTAACACTCTGTGTCCCATGGTGCCCAAAAATTCCAGGTGCCCTCAGGAGGTCCAGCAGTGGGGCCAGGACACCAGAAGCCCTCCCACTGTTGCCCCCCCCAAGCACCAAGAAGACAGAGCATCCCTTGCCCCAGACCAAGAGTCCCTACATATACCTTGTGGCTAATAGCCACAGATGGACCTCTGCTCCACATGTTTATCTAATTCCCTCTTGAAGCTGCCCATGCTTGTAGCCGCCACCACTTCCTGTGGCAGTGAATTCCATGTGTTAATCACTCTTTGGATGAAGAAAGACTTTCTTTTATCCGTTCTAACCCGACTGCTCAGCAACTTCTTGGACTGCCCACGAGTTCTTGTATTGTGAGAAAGGGAGAAAAGTACTTCTTTCTCAACCTGCTCAGTCCCACACATAATCTTATCAACCTCGATCATGTCACCCCTCAGTTGTCGTTTCTCCATGCTAAAGAGTCCCAAGCGCTTTAACCTTTCTTCATAGAGAAGGTGTTCCAGCCCTTTTATCGTTCTAGCTTCAGTGGCAGAAGAGGGGATTCAAACCCGGGTCTCTCAGGGGCCTAGTCTCCCACACTGTCCACTATACCACACCGGCTCTCAATCATGTGTGAAGGATTCCATCCAAAATAGAGGCAGAGGGCCTCCCACAGGCCTCAGGGTTACCAGGTCCAGATAGCAAAACTCCTGAAGATTTGGGGGTGGAACCAAAGGAGGGCAGGGCGTGGGGAGAGAAGGGGCCTCGGTGGGTTATAATGCCATATAGTCCACCCTCCAAAACTGCCATTTTCTGCAGGGGAGAATGGATCTCTGTCATCTGGTGTAATCTCCAGGCCCCACCTGGAGATTGGCAACCCTGTTAGACCTCCAGACACCGCTTCTCTTTCCGGTTTTCAAGAGGATACTCACAAGAGGCTTAACTAGGACAGGCATGCTGCTGTGACTCCCAAGTGGCACCTCTCGCCTGCCTCCCAAACTCCCCCACTCTGGTTCTCGGGATTTAGTCCCTCCAATCCTCTGAACGGGCTGGTCACAGATGTGACAGCCAGAGAGACTGTTTCATATCATTGCTTCGGGCAGTTCACGCACCCAGCTGTCAGCCCACCATGTCTTCGGGTCCTCAAGAAGCCAGGTAATGTCCACGTATGAGTGAACTGAAAGGGGCTTGGTGTGGGCAGCGTGCCAGGATGGCTCCGAGCCTTCCTCAAAGATCCACACTTACCCTGTCAAAGATGCCTCCTTGGTTGGTAAGGTAGGTTCTAGCCAAGACGTTGATGTGGATGGAATACCGGAGGTGAGGAATCAGGAGCTGGGGAAAGGAACAAACCAGATGATTGTATCCAAGTTACAAAAGGCGGAGGGTTTGTATTTCATATCGGCCCTGTTTTCTACAGGGTTTTTTTAACAGTTTGATACAGCTTCTTTTAAACCGACTTGGCTTCGGGTCCTTTTAATTACAGGTGACCAGGGCTTTTTTTGTAGAAAAAGCCCAGCAGGAACTCATTAGCATATTAGGCTACACCTCTGATATCGCAGCTTGTTAGCTTATTAGGCCACACCCCCACGTTACCAGAAGTGTGGTCATCCAGCCACACCCATCTTTTGCTTCTTATTCTGTTCACCTTGTTTGTTGTCAAAACCCAGGGCTTTTTTTGGAACAGGAACTCCTTTGCATGTTAGGCCACACACCCCTAATGCAGCCAATCCTAATGAGTTCCTGCTGTTGGGTGTGGCCTGTTATGCTAATGAGTTCCTGCTGGGCGTGGCCAACTTGGGAGCCATCCAGAACTCCGTTCCTGTGCGTTCCTGCCCCAAAATAGCCCTGCAGGTGACCATGGAATTCCATGACGTGCAGTCTGGCCGTAAAACATAGCTACAGGAAGGAGGGGCAAAATTCAGGACCGTAGCTCACTTATCTGTCTGATTTTCTGCTCACGGGACTCCAAGGTCACATAGAGGAGGAGGAGGAGGAGATTGGATTCATAACTTGCCATTCACTCAGAGCCTCAGAACGGCTTACAAACTCCTTTCCCCTCCCCACAACAGACATCCTGGGAGGCAGGCGGGGCCGAGAGAGCTCTCTCGAGAACTGCTCTTTCAAGGACAGCTCTGACAGAACTATGGCTTGCCCAAGGTCATCCAGCAGGTGCAAGTGGTTCTCAAACAGTGTTGCCAGGATGCTGTATTTAATATATTTTACGGTAGCTTTATGGAGGCAAGCTACTCTGGGGAGAGGGTGTCTTGCAACCCAGAAACAAGATAAAAATATTTCAAACATGGGCCATATTATTTCGTCTAAAAGCCTAGGTGCTATGTAGACTTCCTTGAATAAAGATTTCAGATGCGACTAAGTAGTGTTGTAATGCTGAGCTGTTTTTATAGAACACAATTCTCAGCTATATTTAATTGATCGTCTTTCCTAGACGATCGACTCCTATAAAAACTTACTACAAATCTATGATAATATTTAGAAGTTAGGAAAATGTTAAAGGTTAATATTGCATTGGAATTAAGGATGATTCCATTTCTTATTTTGCTGGAAATGTGGCTCTAGAGAGCCAGTTTGGTGTAGTGGTTAAGTGCACGGACTCTTATCTGGGAGAACTGGGTTTGATTCCCCCACTCCTCCACTTGCACCTGCTGGTGTGACCTTGGGTCAGTCACAAGCTCTGGCACAGCTGTTCTCTGAAAGAGCAGTTTCTGTCAGAAGTTCTCTCAGCCCCACCTACCTCACAGGGTGTCTGTTGTGGGGAGGGGAAGGGAAAGGAGTTTGTAAGCCGCTCTGAGACGCCTTTGGGCAGTGAAGGGCGGGGTATAAATCCAAACTCCTTCTTCTTCTTAATATTATATTATTCTGTTGGAATAACCAATGGCTATTGCTTATCTCTAATTTCGGTATCTCAGTGTGCAAGGTCTTGTTTCACAGCGTGGTTGCTTTTGTTGTTATTTACTAATTTAAATAATTTTTTTAATATATATATATATATATTAATATATATATATATTAAAATATATATATATATATATATAATGCTGGTTCCTTCCTTCCTTCCTTCCTTCCTTCCCTCCCTCCCTCCCTCCCTCCCTCCCTCCTTCCTTCCTTTTCTTGCATCACATTAGAATTTCTTTCCCCTGACTTCAGGGAACAGCAGAGGACGCTCAAGAGACAAGTGGAACCAAACCAGCTGGGAAGGCCATTTCTTCAGCTGGGCATATCTGGGCCTGCCCACAGCTGCAGACATCTGCCCCGGGCGTCACTCCAGCACCCGAGCGGCCATGTGCACATCTGGACAGGCTCACGGCTTGGGCACACCCGCCCATCCCTGGAATCGGACACATCTGCCGACCACCCGCAGAACGGGGGCCACCTGCTTGGCCACACATGTTAAGGAACAGCTAGGAAGGCTCAAAACGGGAGGCACCTGCCGGCAGGTACGTTGCCTCGCCACATTCCATTTCCCAAGAGATAAACACGCCTATTAGCAGAACACAGTTTTTTGAGGACTCAGTGGCAAAGTATCTGCTCAGCACACAGGAGGAACCAGGTTCAGTCCCCAGCATCTCCATTTCAAAGGGTCAAGCAGTAGGTGACGTTAAAGACCTCAGCCTGAGACTCTCGAGAGCCGTTTCCAGTAGGCAATACTGACTGTGATTGGCAGCTTCATGTGTGTTCATCTACCAGCCCCCGTCGCTTCTCCTTTGTGTTGGTTACGATTTCTGGGTTGAGTAAGAAATCCATTCAAGACCTCTCTTTCTTCTGTTTCCGCCAGTATTTGTGTTGTATGGACGCCAGGTCATGGGGCGAAGAAAAACATAAGCCCTCTGCCTCGTGCTCAAGCCTATCTCCCCCACCCCTGAATCTTCGCAGCCCCCCAACACTTACCTTGTACAACGGGTGGCACATTGGAAGCTGCCTCAGAGTCGCCACCGAGAAGACCTCGGCCATGAGGTGGCTACAGAGCAGATGGGCAATCGCCTCGTGGGTGTGGAACTCGGAGTTGCGCACCCAGGTCTTGGCTAGCGTCCAGATCCATTCTTCATCAGTGGGCAAGAAAATGGGACTGTGGGGCCCCGGGTGCTGGCTGAGCTATGTGTGGGGGGAACGACACAAAATGGTTAATGAGGGGGCCATCTTATGTGACCAGAAGAAGTAGCCATTTTCATGCATGCCTGCCCACTGGACCGTTGACTAGAGAACTGTATCCGAGAAATGTTCATGGTGTTAGCGTGCTTCTTTTGGCACCCCTTGGAATTCTTCAGACTATTTCACCTGAGGAGTAAACTTGCACATACAAACTTTGGGTGTCCATTAGATACCCATTAGAACATCAGAAGAAGCCTGCTGGATCAGACTGGTGGTCCATCAGGTTTAGCATCCTGTCCACACAGTGGTCAACCAGGTCCTCTGGAGGTCCAACAACAGGGCATAGAGGCTGAGGCCTTCCCTAAGAACCTCAAGAGCCCTGCGATCAGACTGGTGGTCCATCCAGTCCAGCACCTGTCTCACACAATGGCCAACCATCCCCTGGAAGTCTAACAACGGGCATAGGGCTGGCCTCCCTATGTTCGAACATCAGAGAGCCTGTGGATCAGACCAGTGGTCCATCTAGTCCAGCACCCTGTCTCAAACAGTAGCAGCAGACCTCTGGAGGTCCAACAGCAGGGCATAGGCTAAGGCCTTCATAGGACTAGAAGAGCCCTGCTGGACTGTGGTCCACCAGTCCAGCATCCTGTCTCACACAGTGGCAACCATTCCCCTGGAAGTCCAACAACAGGGCATAGAGGCCGAGGCCTTCCCTAACGTTAAGAACATCAGACGAGCTCCGCAGGATCAGACCAGCGGTCCCTCAGTACCCTGTCCAAACGGTAGCAGACCAGCTCCTCTGGAGGTCCAACAGCAGGGCATAGAGGCTAAGGACTTAAGAAGAGCCCTGCTGGATCAAACCAGCGGTCCATCTAGTCCAGCATCCTGTCTCATACAGTGGCCAGCCGACAGGGCATAGAGGCTGAGGCCTTCCCCAATGCTGCCTCTTGGCGCTCAGATTCAGAGGTTAATTGCCTCTGAACGTGGAGGTTCGCCACGGCTAGCAGCCCCTGATAGACCTCTCCTCCATCTTTTGTGCTTTGCGTGTACCTGGATGGCGAGAGGGATGACTTCTCCCGTGGGTTTCTGGTGCAGCAGACACAGAGGAGCTGCGATGTACTGCCGCTTCCCATTCAGCTGGATGGTGGGGATGCCCTCTAGGATCTTGTAGTCGGTGAGGAAAATGGTTCCCTTCTGCAAGACAAGAGCGGAGGGGGGAAGACGGGGTCAGGCTGAGCCCTCCTGGGGTCTGCAGAGGTGAGAAATGGTCACCGGCAGCGTGCAAAGGAAAGAACCAGCTGGCCAGAAGTAGCTTAGAGTATCAGGCTTAGAGAAACGCTTAGAGCGGGGTGTCAAAAATGTGGCCCGGGTGCCGGATCAGGCCCCCCGAGGGCTTCTCTCAGGCCTTCAGTGGGACTGGCTGTTTCTTCTGCTTCTTCTTCCAGTTCTGATGCTGCTGCTGCGTCGCCGTAGGTTTGCAGCTTACAGATACACACCTGAACAGCATACTCAAGATTGCAACCGCACAGACATTTTGATGCAGCAATTCAGAGCAAGGGGTGTCCGATATCAGACACTGTTAATTGCAAGAGTGCTAATGTTTTAAGCATGTTTTTACTTTAAGTTAAAAAAAAACCACCTTTGTGTTTGTGTCCTTTATAAAGTTTATATCTCTGCTCCTTGGCATTGCATTTTATGACCCACACGTGGCCCGGCCCAACAAGGTCTCATTTGTGTCAGATCCGGCCCTCATAACAAATGAGTTCGAGGCTTTCGGTTTCGGTGCTGCGAATGGCGGCCGCTTCTCGGGATGCTCCCGGAGGCGGTTAGCCCACACGCGGAATGGGGGGGTCTTCGCGTTTGCGAAAGACCCTAGTGAGCCTTAGTCAAAGGCTCCGAACCGGGGGCGCATGGGGAGTAGCCTCTTTGCCGGCAAACTGCCGGGAAATTGAGGCTTTCTCCGCCCCCAATCGGCCCCGCCGCGTAGTGCGTCCCGAATGGGACTTAGCAGCCCTGCCGACTTCCAGGAGTGAGGAAAAGTGGATGAATTACCATGAAAAGAAGATATGGCATCTAATCGTGAGTTGAAGATCTATTTTGAAGCGAAAATTAAAAACCCCCGCAAGCGGATAAGCGTATGGGAGGAGGGAGGAGCTTCCACCCTCTTCGAAGAAGCGAATTTTTAAAGGAAACGCGAAGGGGGGTAACAAGAAAAAATGTTGGTGAAAGTACCGTTGGGGTTTTACAGACGATTGCGGCTTTAGTTGCTTTCTGGGGGATGTGGCACGAACTTTGAAAAAGTAAATAAAAAACAAAATGTCGATGCTGGGGAAAATCCTGCTTAGAACGGAAGAGAAGAGAGGAGGGACTTCCGCTCCAGTCAACCCCCCCCAGAACTAGCTGTCAATCAACAAGAGACTGAGATACTGCGCGCCACCTGCTGGAGTAAATCTAAAATATCAATGAAACGCTTTTAAAATGGAAATTGTTCTCATCAGACTACAAAAACAAATATTTGGAATTAACAAGGTTGATGGCAGAAAATGTATAGAAAATTAATTTGATGCTAAAGTTCCAAGCTATGGATGAAGAAGGGAAAGAAGATCTCAGATTTATTTTGACGAAAGTCTTGACACCTCTATCTGGCAGTGGAGCGAATAAATAAAAAGAAGAGGCGGACAAGGCTCCCAAAGCCTACTCCGCCTTTAAAAAAGGATATACTCTGCCAGTAGAAAGGGGTGTTGAGCTTAGCAAGTAATGGAGATCTAATTTCAACTCGAGTGTTAATGGAGCCAACGAGAAATGACTGCCAGAAACAACAAGAAAAAAGAAGCGAAAGAAGATGGATTAAAAAAATTTCTGAAGAGACATGCCAGCACAGAGGAGGAAGCAGTACTCAAAATTTGGATTTTTGAAGAAGACGACGGCCCGGGGGAAGGAAGTGACGGAACGGGAGGCATTAAAGTTCAAAGGACTTAATGATAATTGGAGAGACTTAAAAAAGAACTTGTTCGTGTAACATCTGAAAAGATTTGATTTAACCCCAGTGGACTTTACTAACTTTACTAACAGAATTGATTTGGACTTTGTAAAGCTGAAAAGAAGAAAGATCTTTCAACCGTGATGGATGCCGACAACTGGAAGAAATAAAACTAACCTTTACTAACAGAAAAAAACTCACTCCGCTCTTTTTTCTCTTCCCATCTGTCTACCTTACCCTTTTCTTATAAAAAATAAAATTCTCTCCTTTTTAGGAGAGTTATTTCAAAAAACAAACAAACAAATGAGTTCGACACCCTTGGCGTAGAGTATCAGGCAACGACTGGGTGGGCCTGGTTGTAAATGGTTGTAATGAGCACCCGCCAAGATATTTAGAGCCAGTTCGGTGTAGGGGTGAAGTGCACAGACTCTGATCTGGGAGAACCGGGTTTGATTCCCCCACTCCTCCACTTGCAGCTGCTGGATGACCTTGGGCAAGCCATAGTTCCGTCAGAGCTGTTCTCTCAAGGGCAGTTCTCTCAGAGCTCTCTCAGCCCCCGTCTACCTCGCAGGGTGTCTGTTGCAGGGAGGGGAAGGGAAGGGAGTTTGTAAGCCACTCTGAGACTCTGAGTGAAGGGTGGGGTATACATCCAATCTCCTCCTCCTCCTCTTCTTCTTCTTTCCTTTAACACAGCCTTGTGTAGATACTGTATTCTCTTGCATGGGAAATCTGCCTTTTGGGATGGGGTCTGGGACCAGTTGTGGGCAGGAAAGGAGAAAGCACTTATCAGTTTTTGAATCAGAAAGTCAGGGGGAGCCAGCTGTAACTTGGCAGAAGGTGAAGAGGAGCTTGGGGCAGGGGGCTCCCTTATTTATTTGTTTGTTAGTTTCATTTATACCCACATTTCTCCCCAGTGGGGACTCATTCTATCCTGACGACAACAACCCTGCGAGGTAGGTAAGGCCAAGAGTGTGTGACAGGCCCAAGGTCATCTGGCAAACACCCCATGGCAGAGTGGGGATTCGAACCTGGTTCTCCTAGATGCTAGTCTGACATTCTAATCGTTAGCATTCAGACCTCTCCTCCTGCAGAAGGGTAGTTGGTATCAGAGAGAAAGGAGAACGTCCTTCATTAAAAAATATCGCCTCCAGACATCATACACTGACTGGCCTGAACAAAGTGGATGCCAGCAAGAGTCAAACCAGAGACAAGCCAGGGAAAATTTTGGAAGGTGAAAAATCAGGCGACTGGCTAACTGTCCTCTCCCCACCGAAGAAGATGCACAATAAAGGACAAATGGTTTCCCAAGAAAACATGTCACTTCACCTTGATCTGATCCAGTCTTGGCTTCCTCCTGATTTGTTTGCCCCAATTTAGCAACAATTAACACAACTAGTTGCTGTAGATTTTCCGGATTGTGTGGCCGCGGTCTTGGCATTGTAGGACCTGACGTTTCGCCAGCTGCCCTACCCCACCTTCCAGGGTAGATATAAATCACCTGCCTACCATTTTTCTGCTCACCTTGACGCAGAGAGTACTCCATCTTTCCATGTTATACCTCTGAGGATGCCAGTCACAGCTACTGGCGAAACGTCAGGCCCTACAGTGCCAAGACCACGGCCACACAACCCGGAAAATCTACAGCAACTAATGAACTCCGGCTGTGAAAGCCTTCAACAACAAATTAACTCAACTAGTTGATGTAGATT
The DNA here is from genome assembly GCA_029375565.1 of Gekko gecko. Taxonomy (NCBI): domain Eukaryota; kingdom Metazoa; phylum Chordata; class Lepidosauria; order Squamata; family Gekkonidae; genus Gekko; species Gekko gecko. The sequence goes on along the minus strand of JAPDNY010000015.1, from coordinate 55,737,316 downwards.
TTCCAGGCCATATGGCCATGGTCATTACATTGTGGTACCTGACATTTTGCCAGCAGCTCTGACTGGCCATACAGCCTGGGAAATCTACAACTAATGAACTCCAGCCATGAAAGCCCTTCAATGACATATTAAATTAACGCAACCCTGGTAAGTTTCCCCGGCCTGTCATCGAGCAATGTTTACACCTAGAGGTAAAAGGTAAAGGTAAAGTTTCTCTTGCTCAAAAGCCAGTCGAATCCGACTCTAGGGTTGCGGTGCTCATCTCCGTTTCAAGACTGAAGAGCCAGCGCTGTCCAAAGATGTTTCCGTGGTCATGTGGCCGGCATGACTAAACACCAAGGTGCACGGAACGCTGTTACCTTCCCACTGAAGTGGTACCTATTTATCTACTTGCAATTTCTTGCTTTGAACTGCTAGGTTGGCAGAAGCTGGAACGAGAGACGGGAGCTCACTCCGTCATGCGGCACTCTCGGGTTTCGAACTGCTGAACTACTGGCCTTCCACAGCCTGCAGTTCAGCGTCTTAGAGGGTATAACCACTATGCCACGCTGGCTCTTGGGGAACGTCAAGCAGAATCATCTGTTATCCAATACATTCTGCTTGTGTGCTCTTAAGTTTCTGCCCAGTGCTTCCCACCCACAGCCACCTCAAACCTTGAAACTTCTCTCTGTTTGCATCATTCTGTGCAGGAGGAAGAACGTGACTGGCCAGGAAGGGTAACCAGGTACCTTCAGCTCTTCTTGGAGGGTGGTGTATTTCCCCAGAGATCCCGCCACCATTTCCTGGGTCACGGGGAAATTGTCTGGGATCCTGGTGCACTTCCGGATCATCCCCGGGTTGATCCCGTTTAAGAACTGGTAGCCGAAGAACTCGTCATCTTTCCAGTGGTTGAACACAAACTCTGGAGACAGAGAGAGAGAGAGAAGAAGGAAGGAAGGAAAGAAGGAAGGAGGATCTTTGAGCTCTTGGACTTCTTAGAATCAGATCCAGTGTTCCCTCTAAGCTGAGTTAGTGTGAGCCAGCTCACAGTTTTTCAGCCTCCAGCTCATGCATTTTTGTCTTAGCTCAGGAAGGACAGCTCCTGAGAAAACTAATCTATGCAGTCGCCAAATCGCTCGCTCACAACTTGAATGCCGGTAGCTCACAAAGTAGAATTTTTGCTCACAAGACTCCACAGCTTACAGGGAGCATTGATGGTATCAGCCTCATCAAGAAGGTGCGGGACGGGCGAAGGTGGCATGGGGAAGACAATACTGACGGAGCATGCGTTTCTTACAGAAAGCTGAGAGTCCCAGTGTGTGTTTGGTCTATGGCAGGGGTGGCCAGACTGTGGCTTGGGAGCTGCACGTGGCACTTTCGCACATATTGTGTGGCTCCCGGCAGGGCGGCTGCGGAAGCTAAATGTCATTAGCAAGCAAATATCATTGGACGAATAAATATAATTTTTTATTTAAAACTTTTTATGAAAATATCAAACAAAAGCAATACAATAAATAAGACCAGTGTGATAATACCAATCCCATTCCAGGACTATAATTACAACAAAACTTACCTGAGAAACTACACAATCTAAGCATCGTGCCTTAGGTGCTCAGTCCGCTTAATGGTTCACCCGCCGCTGACCATCACTGACCTGTGACTGGGGTGTGGTAGAACCAAAAGACCTTGCGGATGTCCTCCAACTTCCCCCAGGAGAACGGCTTGTCCAGGAAGCCCTTCACCTTGGCCTCGAACATCCTGAGGGGGAGAGAGACCCTTAAATTATTAGGCCGGCGGGGAGGTGGAGCCCGGACCCTTCCTACTTCTCACATGCCTTTCCCTCCGGAGGCTCTTTGGGCAGACCCAAGACGCTTCCCGGCAGCCCTGACATACTTACGCCATCGTCCCACGCCCAAAAAAGGCGGTGGCCTTCGGGAACGAATACTGGAGGTTGTACTCCAGGGACAGGGCCGTGTCGACGTCAGCACAGCAGGGAACTCCGGGGAGGTATTCCTTCCACCTGTTCAGACGCATGGGAAGAAGAGAGGTATTCATTTCCCAGACAAAGGGCCTCCTGGGTGGCTACGGGTAGTCTTTGGCTCAGGCCCAGCAGCGGTGGCGGCATGTTCGACCTCCTGGGTGGCGTCTCTCTCCCTGACCTTTGGCGGCCCCATACCGTTGTCCAGGCAGGAGACGTTCAGAGGCGTTTTGCCCTTGCCTGCCTCTGCGTGGCAACCCCGGACTTCCTTGGCGGTCTCCTCTCTGAGTACGAACCCGGGCCGACCCTGCTTAGCTCCAGAGGTGGGGCCAAGCCTGGGCCACCCAGGTCAGGGTGTTCTCTCCAACTCACCCGTATTTGTTGTGCCTCATCACCAGCTCCTCTCGGCGATGCCTCCGCTCCAGATAATGGGTGTCATCCGATGGAGTCTTGGCTTTATAGGAAGGGAGAGGCAAATAAGAATATGTAAAGGTAAAGGTAAAGGTTTCCCTCGCTCGAAAGCCAGTCGAATCCGACTCTAGGGGTGCGGTGCTCATCTCCGTTTCCAAGCCAAAGAGCCAGCGCTGTCCGAAGACGTTTCCGTGGTCATGTGGCCGAGGTGCACGGAACGCTGTTACCTTCCCACCGAAGCAGTACCTATTTATCGACTTGCAATTTCTTGCTTTCGAACTGCTTGGTTGGCAGGAGCTGGGACCAGAGACGGGAGAGCTCACTCCATCATGCGGCACTTGGGTCTCGAACTGCTGAGCTACAGACCTTCCGGTCTGCAGCTTTCAGCGTCTTAACCACTGAGCCGCCGCAGCCCCTTTAAGAATATGGAGAAGCCCCTTATCGTTCCTCACACTTCCTCGCTGCTTTCCAGCCACCCAAGTTTAAGAGCAACACCAAAGAGTCGGGTTGTCACTGGACTAGAAAAAGCTTCGTTAATATTACCGGGTTTAATTAATGGATCAATTGCGCAAAAGATTCAATACACAGAGATCAGCATATAAATAAGACCTTTTCCTTTTGCCGGCACCGTAAGGTTTCCCAGACAACGGATGCTCAGAGATGGTTTGCCACTGCTTGCCTCTACGTTGTTGCAACCCCGGACTTTTCTTGGTGGCCTCCCACCCAAGTAGTAATCGGAGCTGACCCTGCTTAGCTTGGGAGGGCTGGTGAGATCAAGCTAGGCTGAGCTATTCAGGTCGGGGCAAAATAAGTCTTAGCGCTGCAGGAAAATACCTCCTTGTTTTGTCTTGGGACCGTGTGGAAAGGTAGGGGAGGGATGAGTACAGGATGCAAGGCCCTACCTGTCCAACACTGATTGGCTGGCCAGCAGGGGAGAGACTTAGTGCAAAAAACAGGGGCGTCTCTCACCTGTCATTTTAGCAATGTCCCCAACGTGACTTCAACATGAGCAGGAAGTGACGTGGGCGTAGGGCTGCCAGGTTCCCCTGCTGAATGGGCCCCCAATCCGCCGGTCCAGGTCCAGCCGGCGGGGGGAACCCCACCGCCTAAATGGCCAGATTGTGCCGATGTGCCCTGCGCGATGACGTCACCCGGAAGTGACGTCATCATGCTGGGCACGTCGCCAGGCGACACTCTAGCAATCACCCTGGAAACTCTGTGGTACCACAGAGTTTTCAGGGTGATTGCTAGAGCGTCACCTGGTGACGTGCCTAGCGTGATGGCGTCACTTCTGGTTGATGTCATTGTGGCACGCATAGTGTGCACACAAATGTCCCGGACTGGAACCACCACTCCCCCTCTGCAACCGGTAAGTCACTTGGCAACCTTACGTGGGCGCACCAGGGATGTCAGGGCGACGCTCTGGTTTCTGGGGAAAACTCTATGGCAGAAACTAATTCTACCATAGAGTTTTTGCCCAAAGACCAGAGCGTTGCCCTGACGTTCCCGACGTGCCTACGTCTCTTCTGGGTCATGTTGGAAGTCACGTCGGGGACATCGCTGAAACATCATTTGAGATTTCCTCAGACCCGTAACCAGGATTTTGCGGCCTGTGGTGCAAAAGACCTTCTGGCAGGGCTGCCACTATTTTCCATAATGACGCACCCTTCTCCACCCCCTCCTGCAAGGTTTAAAGGGCTCTTCCGCTGATCTGCAGGGCCCTTTGAATCTTGTAGAAGGGGAGGGAGAGGGCTGAGTGCCACCACCCCTTCTTCACAAAAGCATTTAAAGGATCCCTTCAAATGTTTTTGAGAAGGAGTGGGGGCCCTTTAAGAAGCAGGGGGCTGGCCCTTTAAGGAAGGGGGCAGAGCCCCGAATAGCCCCACCATCGCTAAGGGCCAGGATTCCCTGCTCCCAGTAAGCCCACTCCCCATCCCCCACTGGCTACCCAGAGGGACCCAGCAGCCCTATCAGATTGCCAAACTCCAGGCAGGGCTGGAGAGTCCCCCAGAATTACAACTGATCTCTGGATGACAGAGATCAGTTCTCCTGCAGGAAATGGCTGCTTTGGAGGGTGGACTCTAAGGCATTTTGCCCCTCAGAGGTCCCCACCCACCCCTCTCCAAACCTCGCCCTCCCCAAACCTCCTTGTCCAAACTTCCTGGAATTTCCCCATCTTGAGCTGGTAGCCCCAATGGCAGGGCCTCCCGAGTGCTGGCCCACGGACTCACCGGAGCCTTCTCTCAAGGAGACGGTGCAGTAGCCCTCGATCCACTGGTAGCAAGGGAAGTGGTAGCACTCCCCCTGCGGGGACATCACCTGGACGGAATTGCAGAACCAGCTGCTCTCGGGGAAGAAGGAATAAGGGTCCTTGTGCAGCCGGACCAGGAGGATGGGGCCCAGGTCATGGTCACAGGCAACTTCCTGGTTGTCCACCTGTTGGGGGAAGCGAGAAGAAAGACTATACACCTGGTACACGTACACACGAAGCTGCTTTCTGCTGAATCAGACCCTTGGTCCATCAGGATCAGTGTTGTCCACACAGACTGGCAGGGGCTCTTCAGAGTCTCAGGTAGAAGCCTTTCACATCACCTGCTTGTGAAAGCCTGTTAACAAGAAATGCCAGAGATCACTGAACCCGGGACCTTCTGCATGCCTAGCAGCAGGGCTATTTTGGGGCGGGAATGCACAGGAACGGCGCTCCAGCTGGCTTCTGGGCTGGCCACGCCTATAGCCTCCCCCTTGGCTTCCCCAGGTGTCTCACAAGCTGTGGGGCACCTGGGGAAGCCAAGCCAATCCAGGGGGGGGGAAGGCAGTTTAAACTGCCTCCCCTCCTCGGGTCCCCCAGGTGCCCCACAAGCCATGGGGCACCTGGGGAAGCCAATCCTGGGAGGGAGCTGCGCTGTCAGGGGTGTGGCCTAATATGCTAATGAGTTTCTGCTGTTGGGTGTGGCCTGTTATGCTAATGAGTCCCTGCTGGGCTTTTTCTACAAAAAAAAAAGCCCTGCCTGGCAGATGCCGTGCCCCTGAGCCACAGGCCGAGGTCTTTTCTTTCTTCTCCTTTTAATTAATACTTTATTAGTTTTTAACAAGCACCAGTATACACATTTCATGCTATATTCAAGCAGTTCACAATAGTTTTGGATATCAAAATACATGTTGTTAACAATAACATGTAAGTTATATCTTAGATATATCTTAGTACAGTAATATCTTAGAACAGGAATATCTTCAATTCAATTCAATGCAAAACCTTTATTGGCATAGAAACAGTAATATCTTAGTACAGTAATATCTTAGAACAAATCTGCAAACATCACTTATACGCAACAAGTTGTGTAGTGTATGAACTCAAAACGCCACCTTTTGGTTTGTTTGTTTGTTTGTTTGTTTGTTTGTTTGTTTGTTCTAATAACTTTCCCAAGCCTAGGTCAACAACCGTTCGTGGAATTGCATTTTGTGATGTGAGGTATTCAAGTATAGGTAGCCACACTGGGGGGGAAATGAAGCGCTTAGATGTTTTAGATAGGCGTGTTAAGTTACCTGTGATTTTATTTTATTTTATTTATTTATTATTTCAATTCATACCCCGCTCTCCCCGCAAGCAGGCTCAAGGCGGCCAGATTCCATAGCTTTTGGTGCCATTGTGTGAGAGTAAGAGATTTTGGAGATTTCCACTTCAAAGCCATAGTGTTTCTAGCAGCATATAGCGAAAGGGAAAGTTGTCCTTTGATGGAGCAGGAACTGATTTTGTTTCCCCGAGTGTTTAATAAGAGGTCCTCTGGAGTGAAGGCCAAATCTATATTAATAAATGACGTCATCTTTGATATGACCGGTTCCCAAAAGGAGGTCTTTCCCATCGTCTACTGCCTGTTCCTTTTAACGGGACATGCCGGGGATTGAACCTGGGACCTTCTGCCTGACACAGAGATGTTCTACCATAGAGCTGTGGCCCCTTCCCTTATGTTCAGCCCAGCCATAATGTTTGTTAGCTCTCACCATGTGGCTTGCTTGCCTCTTCACATTTATCTTTATCTCCCAGTACCCCCAAAACGGGTCTCAGAGTACATTATGATCTTCCAGCATGGGGGAAGGGCAGTAGGGGGTGCAGGGATCCCATCCAAACTTGCCCTGAGCCACACGCACTGGCACCACATGAGATCAAGATGACTCGGCCTGCATTGCTGAGCACTGTAAATTATCATAGAGGTATGACCGAATTGAGTCCCGCGATGTCGTCACACTCTGCATTATTAACCTTTCCCAAACATCTGCAAGCAGGTCCAGGAATTCTGGTACAGCCATGAGTCAGCTGTAAGCAAAGTCTCTGGCTGTCTGCCCACGGCCACTTCATGCCTCTGCGCATGAGGGCTTTATCTTCCCTTCCCATCGCATTCCGTTACAGTCTACTCCAGGCCAGACGTTTTTCATTGGAATGGCATGGTGACTGTATGCTTACCCGTGAGTAAGGGAGAGGGAGAAACTCCGGCGTCACTGCTTTTGACTTCCCGTCATCATCATGTTATGGAAATGAGCTGTTTCCCCTGGAGAAAATGGCTGATTTTGGAGGGTGGGCTCTATGGCATTGTACCATGCTGAGGCCCCTCCCATTACCTCCCCTGGCTCCACCCCCAAATCTCCAGGAATTGTCCAGCCCAGAGCTGGGAACCCTAAGCAGGATTGCCAGTTTGGTGTAGTGGTGAAGTGTGCGGACTCTCATCTAGGAGAACAGGGTTTGATTCCCCACTCCTCCATTTACAGCTGCTGGATGACCTTGGGCAAGCCATAGTTCTGTCAGAGCTGTCCTTGAAAGGGCAGTTCTGGAAAGAGCTCTCTCAGCCCCACCTGCCTCACAGAATGTCTGTTGTGGGGAGGAGAAGAGAAAGGAGTTTGTAAGCCGCTCTGAGACTCCGAGTGAAGGGCGGAGTATAAATCCAATCTCCTCCTCCTCCTCCTCCTCCTCCTCCTCCTCCTCCTCCTCCTCCTCCTCCTCCTCCTCCTCTTCTTCTTCTTGGAATTCTCAAACAGCAGCCAGTTCAGATCACATTCTGTTTGCCAGTGGTGAACAGGGAACCACTTCATCAATCAGTTTGACTAGCCGCAAACAGTTCGGGACTGTTCATCGGGCTACTTTTCAAGCACCCGAACGCTACACTAGAGCACAGTGCAACTGGCAGTATTTCACGCATGAAGTGGTATGTACCATACAGTATATTGCAGTGGCCAGAGTGTAGGACAGCCAGGTATGAATCCCCACTCTGCTCCCGAAGCTTGCTGACTGACCTTGGGCCAGTCACTCTTTCCCAGTCTAATCTACCTTACAGGGTTGTTGTTGTTGTGAGGTTAAAATGGAGGACAGGAGAATAAAATTGTAAGCCACTTGCGAACCCCATTGGGGGAAAAGCGGGATACGAATATCTAAATACATAAAAATGAATAAATAAAAACTCTACATTGTCAAAGGCTTTCACGGCCGGAATTCATTAGCTGCTGTAGATTTTCCGGGTTGTGTGGCCATGGTCTTGGCATTGTAGGGCCACACAATCCTAACCCTAACCACACATCCTGGAAAATCTACAGCAACTAATAAAAACTCTTCTTGTTTGGTTTGCACACCTCGTGCATTTCCACACAGCCGTATGGAAGTTGTATTACCCCCTGTGCTGTTAAACTACCCAACCAGGCCATTCATGACCCGCAAGAACAACCGGTTCCACCTACTGTGCAAGGCAGAAGGAAAGGAAACTGCACCGTCACAAAGCTGATTGGCTACCCTTTGAGGCTGCTTGCGGTGAACCAATCAGAGGAGCGGTGGAGAATTCTGGAAGCATCTCTGATCCCTGCGGGGGAAAGAAATGAGCCGACTCTAAACTGAACAGGATTCAAACTCAAGAGTTCTCCGTTATGTTAACCTGGTTCTGAATTCCGGCAAAAGGCATATGTGAGCAAACTTCCGGGATTTGCTGGTTCGACTCAGATGTGCCGTTCCTGTCTCCCCTTCTCCCCTGCAGGCTATAATCTCCGCGGCTGAACACACCTGATTTTACAGATGAATGCTGAAAGTAAAATTGACATCAGAATTGACACTTGTTGCCTTTGTGGCTCGGCATTATGGAAGTAACGCTGCAGTCCTGGTGGCGTATCGATCCCTTCGTTATGCTGATGTCTCCAAGACGTTCAGAAGATAATCCCTCAGGATCATAGGTTTCAGGAAGGGGACAGGCCGGGCTTCAAGGAAAATGCTTGGGATTTTCTATCCTCCTGAATAATTTGTGGTCATCTGCAATCAGCTGCAACACGACAGCACTTTGCTATATAAGAGGCAGTGTTCCCTCTAAGCTGAGCTAGTGTGCGCCAGTTCGCAGTTTTTCAGCCTCTGGCTCACACTATTTATTTAGTTATTTAACTTTTACCCCGCCCTCCCACCGAGGCAGCTCAGGGCGGCTTTCGTCTTCGCTCAGGAAGGATGGCTCCAGAGCAAAATCGCTTGCTCGCGACTTCAATGCCAGTCGCTCACAAAGTGGAATTTTCGCTCACCAGACTCCGCAGCTCAGAGGTCTTCTTTTCCTGTCACACGATTGCTGCATCTGGGTGCCCTTGAGGACTGAGATTCCAGCCCCGCTGTCCTCCGAAGTATCAGCAAGGGTGGCATTGTTGACACCAGTCGTTCAGGACTTTGGGGGGGCGTGGGGTAGCTGTTCCCCTGACAAAGCAGAGCCCTTCTTTCCTTACGTTGATTACCCGAGGTGGCCTGCTGATGCTACTTCAGTAGGTGTTAATTGTTAGGAGATAATCCCTCGATATGGACGTCAGGAGGATGCAAAGAGCACTGTTGATGTGTGCAACCGTGGCACGCCCTCCCCTCGAAGAGAGAAGCAGAGAACGCACCCGCATTTTTGGAAGGGTTGCGTTGTGCAACATTAAACACTGATTGTGAAAATGATAGGGATTTGATTTTTTTTTTGGAAGCACTTTTCCAAGACCCATAAGCGGAAGCCAAATTTGGAGGCTTCGGAAAAGAATTTTGGTGAGAACTTCGGCTCCTGCTGACTCCCTGGAGTCCCTGTTCTCCAAAGCTTGCTTCTCTGTCAATAGCACAGTTTCTCCTGCCTTTGAGACAACCTGACATTTCGCTTCCCTTGCAGTGGCTACAGCTTGCTGGTATTCCACTGCCGGCTGCAGCTCGGAGGAATAGATCCAACCAAGTTTTCCAGTGGCAGAGGAGGGGGCTCTGTTTGACCACCCGAAAAGCCACGCTGTTCATCTGTGACCCTTCCCATTGGCACGTGGATTGCACCCTGGGAGCCCGTTCCCACCAGGGCAACAGGCGCAGGAGAGACAGTTGCTCACCCACAATGCTTAGAGGCAGAGGTCCCTCACTGCTTGGCTGCTAGTCTCCAGGCAGGGCCTGGAGTTCTCTTGGTATTATGAGTGATCTCCAAACCACAGGTATCAGTTCTCCTGGGGAAAACAGCAGCTCCAGACAATGAGTTCCATGGCAGGTCATAGATTCTTGGTGAAGTCTCTCCCCAGGTCCACCCCCTCCATTAGGTGCCATCCCCAATTCTCCAAGAATTCCCTAGGCTGAATTTGGCAACCCTGCTTACCACCCTCCGATATTAAGGAGAACATCAGAACATCAGAAGAGCCCTGCTGGATCAGACCAGTGAGGATCCATCTGGTCCAGCATCCCGTCTCACACAGGGGCCAGCCAGTTCCTCTGGAGGTCCAACAACAGGGCACAGAGGCCGAGGCCTTCCCCTGATAAGAACCTCAGAAGAGCCCTGCTGGATCCGACCAGTGGTCTAGTCCAGCATCCCATCTCACACAGTGACCAGCCAGTTACCTGGAGGGCCAACAGCAGGGCATAGAGGCCGAGGCGTTCCTCTGAGAAGAACATCAGAGGAGCCCTGCTGGATCAGACCAGGGGTCCATCTAGTCTAGCATCCCATCTCACATAGTGGCCAGCCAATTCCTCTGGAGGGCCAACAACAGGGCATGGAGGCCAAGGCCTTCCCCTGAGAAGAACATCAGAAGAGCCCTGCTGGATCAGACCAGTGGTCCATCCAGTCCAGCATCCCGTCTCACATAGTGGCCAGCCAGTTCCTCTGGAGGGCCAACAACAGGGCATAGAGGCCAAGGCCTTTCCCTGAGAAGAACATCAGAAGAGTTCTGCTGGATCAGACCAGTGGTCCATCCAGTCCAGCATCCTGTCTTACATAGTGGCCAGCCAGTTCCTCTGGAGGGTCAACAACATGGCACAGAGGCCGAGGCCTTCCCCTGAAAAGAACATCAGAAGAGCCCTGCTGGATCAGACCAGTGAGGGTCCATCCAGCCCTGCATCCCATCTCACACAGTGGCCAGCCAGTTCCTCTGGAGGGCCAACAACAGTGCAGAGAGGCCCAGGGCCGGACCGCCCATAGGGTGAACTAGGCGCCCGCCTAGGGCGCCCGGCCTGAGGGGCGCCAAATGGCGCCCCACTCCCCCCCCCCGAAAACTGCTCCCCCCCGCCGTCCTAACCCGGCGCCCACCGGTGCCGCCAGACCCCCAGCCCCTTCCCCAGCGGGGCCCGCAGAAAAGCCGGAGCCGGGAGGGAGGGGGCGGAGGCTGGACCCCCCCCCCCCCTTCCCGGCTTTTCTGGGGGTCCCGCAGCCGCGGGGCCCGCAGAAAAGCCGGCGCCGGGAGGGAGGGGGCGGAGGCTGGACCCCCCTGCCCCCTTCCCGGCTTTTCTGGGGGTCCCGCAGCCGCGGGGCCCGCAGAAAAGCCGGCGCCGGGAGGGAGGGGGCGGAGGCTAGACCCCCCGCCCCCTTCCCGGCTTTCCTGGGGGTCCCGCAGCTGCGGAGCCTCCAGGAAAGCCAGCGCCCCGCCGATGCCCCAGTCTCCAAGTCCCACCGGGAGGTTGGCATCCCCAGTGGGGGCACCCCAGGCTGTCCTGCCTAGGGCGCCCAGACACCTGGAGCCGGCCCTGGAGAGGCCGAGGCATTCCCTGATGTTGCCTCCTGGCCCTGGTATTCAGTGGCTTAGTGCCTCAGTCACCATGCCTAGTAGCCACTGATAGACTTATCCTTCCTGAACCTGTGTAATCCCCTCTAAAAGCTGTTTATTCCTGTGGCCATCACCACATCCTCTGGCAGCAAATTCCACACTGTAGTAACTTCTCTGTTTGTTCTGGCATGTGCAGTGAGGCCCCCAGAGAACCACATTGACATGAGTGCATAACCAAACACTGCTGATTCCTGCCAGCAAACAATCTTCTCTCTTCTTTTGCTATCATTAAGGGGGCTCCGAGTGCGAATCTGTGTAAGCCAGATGGATCCAGTGACCCTGATCTATTAGTTACACATTTTAAAAAAATTATTTAGATATTTATGTGCCACTTCTCTCTCCAGTGGGGTCCCAAACCGGCTTACAACATTCTCCCTTCCTCCGTTCTATCCTCCCAACAACACCCCCATAAGGTAGGCCAGGCTCAAAGAGAGTTGTGCCTGACTCAAAGTCATTCAGTGAGTTACATGGCGGAGAGCCAAGCGACATGCACTCTGGTGCCCTCTGCCCTGGGACACACGTCAGCATCACAGGGAAGGGCCAAGCCAGTGGATGGTCCCTTAAGCACCCGGGCAAAACACAGTCCTGTAATCAGGGCTCGACTGCAACGGAAGAGGAGTCGTCCCAGTTACTTCCCAGTGAACCGGTTTTGTCGTTCCCAGCAGTGATAACATCTGCTCTGCGAACCTGCCAGTGTGGTGACATCTTTCATTTGAGCATGTGTCAGGCAGGTTGCCAACCTCCAAGAAGGGCCTCGAGATCCCCTGGAATTGCAGCCACTCTGCAGACCACCGAGATAATTTTCCATGGAGAACGTGGCTGTTCTGAAGGAGAGAATCCTTCATTTGATCATATGCGGCTCCAGTTTAATGGTTACCCCCTTTTTAAAAAAAACAACAGGAGCAATCCCTAGAACAGGGATGTCGAACATGCGGCCCGGGGGCCAGGCCCGCAGTGGAACTGGCTGTCTTCTTCTTCTTCTTCTTCTTCTTCTTCTTCTTCTTCTTCTTCTTCTTCTTCTTCTTCTTCTTCTTCTTCTTCTCTCTTCTCCTTCTCCTTCTCCTTCTCCTTCTCCTTCTCTCTTCTTCTTCTTCTTCTCCTTCTTCTCCTTCTTCTCCTTCTCCTTCTTCTTCTCCTTCTTCTCCTTCCAGTTCTGCTGCTACTGCTGCGTCACCATAGGTTTGCAGCTTACAGATACACACCCGGACGGCAGACTCGAGACTGCAACCGCACGAGACATTTCGATGCAATCATTCAGAGCAAGAGGCGTCAGTTACCAGACACTGTTAAATAAACCAAATGTCGCAAGAGTGCTCATGTTTGAGGCATGTTTTTATTTTAAGTAAAAAAACCCAACCCTTTGTGTTTGTGTCCTTTATAAAGTTTGTATCTCCGCTCCTGGGCATCACCTGTTATGACACACGTGGCCCCGGCCCAACAAGGTCTCATTTGTGTCAGATCCGGTCCTCATAATGAACAAGTCGGACACCCCTGCCCTAGAAAGTTGTATAGAAGTTGTCTGAACCCCCTAGAGCAGGTAGAGAAGAGCCTGGCTGGATCAGACCCAATGCCCATCTAGCGCAAAACTGAAACACGAGTCTTGCAGTAGGGCCGGCAGCTTCAACGTGGGAGGTTCCTGGATATTCGAAGGTGGTTTCTGGAGAGTTTGGGGGAGGGAAGGGAACTCAACAGGGTAATCCGTGGAGATCTGCCCTTTCTTCCAGGGGAACTGGTATCTGGACTTTAGTGTGGTGTAGCGGTTAAGTGTGTGGATTCTAATCCTCCACTTGCACCTGCTGGATGACCTTGGGCAAGCCATAGTTCTGACAAGAGCTGTCCCTGAAAAAGAGCAGTTTCTGTCAGAGCTCTCTCAGCCCCACCTCCCTCACAGGGTGTCTGTTGTGGGGAGGGGAAGGGAAGGGAGTTTGTAAGCCGCTCTGAGACACCTTCGGGTAGTGAAGGGCGGGGTATCAATCCAATCTCCTCCTCCTCCACTTGCACCTGGCTGGATGACCTTGGGCAAGCCATAGTTCTGACAAGAGCTGTCCTTGAAAAAGAGCAGTTTCTGTCAGAGCTCTCTCAGCCCCACCTGCCTCCCAGGGTGTCTGTTGTGGGGAGGGGAAGGGAAAGGAGTTTGTCAGCCGCTCTGAGACACCTTCGGGTAGTGAAGGGCATGGGGTATCAATCCAATCTCCTCCTCCTCCACTTGCACCTGGCTGGATGACCTTGGGCAAGCCATAGTTCTGTCAGAGGTGTCCTTGAAAAAGAGCCGTTTCTGTCAGAGCGCGGACTCTTATCTGGGAGAACCGGGTTTGATTCCCCACTCCTCCATTCGCACCTGCTGATGTGACCTTGGGTCAGTCACAAGCTCTGGCACAGCTGTTCTCTCAAGGACAGTTTCTGTCAGAAGTTCTCCTAGCCCCACCTACCTCACAGGGGGTGTCTGTTGTGGGGAGAGGAAGGGAAAGGAGTTTGTAAGCTGCTCTGAGACGCCTTTGGGCAGTGAAGGGTGGGGTATAAATCCAAACTCCTCCTCCTCCTCCTCCTCCTCCTCCTCCTCCTCCTCCTCCTCCTCCTCCTCCTCCTCCTCCTCCTCCTCCTCCTCCTCCTCCTCCTCCTCCTCCTCCTCCTCCTCCTCCTTCCTCTTCTTCTTCCTTCTTCTTCTTCTTCTTCTTCTTCTTCTTCTTCTTCTTCTTCCTTCTTCTTCTTCTTCTTCTTCTTCCGATATCAATTGTAATTCTGGAAGCATTCCAGATGTCCCCCCACCGCACATTTGGTGGTGGTGGAAAGTTCAAGTCACTGCTGATTTAGGGTGACCCTGTGGGCCTTCAAGGCCAAAGATGGTCAGGGGTGGCTTGGCCATTGGCAGTGCTGCCTCTGCGTGGCTACCCTAGACTTCCTTGGCGGTCTCCCATCCCAATACTAACCGGGCCTGACCTCTGCTTTCAGCACCGTAAAGACTGTGCAGATGCGTTAGGCAAATAGGTTTATTCTAAAAGCTGCAAACAGCCGAAAGGCAGATAGGGGAAAAGACATTACAGAGGGAGGCCAGCATACGAGACCCGATCACAGGAGTAAACAGCCCCCTGAGTGGGTAAGGGCTCCGCCTAACTGTTGATAGCTGAGCAAAACAGGGTTACCGCAAAATCAGATCTCATCTAGTAGAGGACCCAGTAGAACATGATAAGCAGATGCAATGCGGGGAAATTATAAAGGTTTAGTAGAACCGTAAGGGGTGGGCTATGCAAGACGCATGATAGGAGACCAGTCGGGTATCCCCTGCCTTGATACGCAGTCACACGTCCATCAAGGAGCCAGTGCTCCCTCTAAGCTGCGGAGTCCTGTGAGCAAGAATTCTACTTTGTGAGCCCCTGGCATTAAAGCTGTGAGCGAGCGATTTGGCTACCGCATCAATTCGTTTGCTCCGGAGCCATCCCTTCCTGAGCGGAGACGAAAATATGTGAGCTGGAGGCGAAAAAACTGTGAGCTGGCTCACACTCACTCAGCTTAGAAGGGAACACTGCAAGGAACCCACCTTAGAAACTACTCCACCAGTTGGTGCAGCTTGGGCACTGGGGGGGGGGAATCTTCTGCCTTCCCTCCCAAACCGTTTTCCCCAGCAGAAATGGCCATGATGGGCTACTTGGTCCTTCCTCACGTTCCACGAGTCCGGGGTGGGGGTTATGTGACCATAGAGTCCCAACCTGGCTCGTTGCACAAGTCTTGTACGCTTGCCGAGGACAGGTTAGGAAATTTTCTCTCTCTCTTTTTCTCTTCTTTTATCTTATCAATAAAAAAAACTGGGAGGGGGAAGGAAATTCCTGGAGATTTGGGGATGGAGCCTGGGGGATGTTGGGGAGGAGAGGGATCTCACCGGGGCATAATTCCATTGAGTTCACCTTCCAAAGCAGCCATTTCCTGTAGCCTGGAGATCAGTTATAATTTCGGGTGATCTCCAGACCCCACCTCTACACTGTCAGGTTTAAAAGCAAGTAGGTCCAAGCATTCTTAACCAAAAGAAAGGCTTTATTGGAATACAATGCTAAAACCCACAGTTGGAGGTCCTTGTCAGGAATGGGGGGAATAAGCAATGCAAGCAGAGTTATAGTGTGATGCAAATCGCGACTAGCAAATGAACTGTAAGCGCGCGCGCGGGAAACTCCCGGCGGGAGAATTACTTAATAGGCGGGAGACGACTCCCTCCTCCCCTCGTCTTCACAGGACTGGAAAATTCTCATAAGCTCAAGAATAACCCAAAGCCCGCATTCAAGGCCATCGTGATAAGGCCAGGCGGCAGGGAAGAAGCTCCCATGTTACTGCCAGCGATACAGAGAACACAGAGCAATGAACTCAGTGAAAATTAGCAACCAGACATTTTCTGACATACACCTATATAATTACTCTCTAAGATAGTATTCTTCTGAATTCTGTGATTTTTTAATCATATCGATTCCATGCAGTCCAGTGTCCTGTTTTGCATTGTAACAAGGAGGGGCACAGAGGATCAGAGGATCAAGCTTCCACCTCCTTTTGAACTGGCATTCAGAGGTACACTGCCCCTGGACATGGAGGCTCCATTTAGCCATTCGGGCTCAGTGATGGACCTATCCTCCAGGAATTTGTCTTATCTCTTTATAAGACCACCCAGCGACCATCATTCTGTCTTGTGGCAGCAAGTTCCACTATTAACTATGCATTGTGTAAAGAAGAAGTACCTCCTTTTGTCTGTCCTGGATCTACCGCTCCTGAATAGAATTACGGGACCCCTGTGACATTAATGAAAAGCCGTTCAAAACTGAGAGAGAGGATAGCATCCTCCCCAGCCAGAGTGAGATCAAAACTAAGTTTCTAAACTTCAGAAAACTTTCACAATGTCCTGTCCTTCAGAAACCTTAATTAACAATTGACAAACTGCCCTTTGTTTTAAAAAGCAGTCAATTAATGAATCAATAGGAACTGTAAACAAATGAATAAGTGTCTGGCAGTCCGACCTAGAAGATTTCCGTTAGGAGTTGTAAAAATATAAACACTAACTACAATTTGAACGTTATTTTCAAACGTCTCCTTCCCTTCACATTCACATTCACATTCCTTCCCTTCAAAGTCACATTCACTTTGGAACAAGGGCCAGTCGAATAAAGTCCCTAAGACATAATCTGTGAATAATATAAAAGAAATCCCACTCCGTGAAATGCGTTTCTGAACTCAGAGCCAACATAAATCATAGGAACAATGTGAAAACTGGGCCTATCCAAATGCCTTCAGGTTGCCTGTCTGATAACCAGAAGTTCATAGTTTGCGATTGGCTGATTCACACAATCGGGTTCGCCTCTGCATGGCTGGGCATGAGGCACAAGCAGTTGGTGATCGTCACAGTAATCAAGGGTGGAGGAATTACCCACGGCACACACATGCACAGAACCATCTGGGTACAGCTGAGACACTGAATTCATTCCTACGACATTCAGTCATCGCAACGTGTCCCTAGACACACAATACTTCCCGTCCCAGTGTGCCTAGCACCTTTGCTGAGCTGAATGTCCTTGGGACTGTGTGACTGAGTGCTAGAATGCATACAGAGGGTCCTGGGTTCAAATTACAATTGAAGCATCCGTGAATAACCTTTCTGTGGCTGAGACTCTGCGGAGCCACTGCCAGTCTGGGGGACGAGGATGGCCCAACTGTGGCTCGGGAGCCACACATGGCTCTTTCACACATATTGTGCGGCTCTCGGCAGGGCAGTTGGGGAAGTGAAGGGGAGGCATGCCTCCCCAATCGGTCTTCCCTTCCCCAGCCAGTGTTCCCCTCCCTGGGTAGGCTTGAGGTGGAGGGGAGAGGAGAGAAAGAAAGCAACTTTAAGTTTAAATGCATTCTTAAAGACACACACACATCCCTGCCGGCCAACTTGGAGAAAGCATTTGTCTCTTTAAATCCCTTCTCCAAGCCAGGCCAGCTGGCATGGGGGTTTAGGGGGGTTGGAGAAGGCATTTAAAGTTAAAGTTGCTTTCTTTCCACACCTCTCTCTCTCTCTCTCTCTCTCTTTCTCTCAGACAAATAAATATAATTAGCAAACAAATAAATTTCATTGGACAGATAAATATCATTATCAATATCTGTTTTTACCCCCTTTTGTTTTTGTCAGTCTCACTTAATAAAAAGCAAATTTGCGTACTTTTCAATAAAAATGTAGTGGTTAAGTGCGTGGACTCTGATCTGGGAGAACGGGGTTTGATTCCCCACTCCTCCACTTGCACCTGGCTGGCTGACCTTGGGCAAGCCATAGTTCCGGCACAGCTGTTCCTGAAAAAGAGCAGTTTCTGTCAGAGCTCTCTCAGCCCCACCTACCTCACAGGGCGTCTATTGTGGGGAGGGGAAGGGAAAGGAGATTGTAAGCCGCTCTGAACAAAGCAAGATTTCACTGACTTCTATCAGATAAGACTGCAGAGATTACACATTCAGTCGCTGAGTTTTGTGCATCGATTCTTAGATTGCGGGAGCCGCATGTTAAAAGTTTTTAAATTTAGGTCTTATTCTGTATATTGTCCCTGTTTTTTTCCTTCTTTTTCATACTATGTTTGTATTGTATGCCGGTCTTTAGACCGTAGTAATAAAACTAAACTAACTAAACTAAAACCTTGGGCAAGCCATAGTTCTGGGTGAGCTGTTCTCTCAAGAGCAGTCCTCGAAAGAGCTCTCTCAACCCCGCCTACCTCCCAGGGGGTGTCTGTTGTGGGGAGAGGAAGGGAAAGGAGTTTGTAAGCCACCCTGAGACTCCGAGTGAAGGGCGGGGTATAAATCCAATCTCCTCCTCCTCCTCCTCCTCCTCCTCCTCTTCTTCTTCTTCTTCATGTCTTGTGGCTCCCAAACATCTGACTTTTATTCTATGTGGGTCTTATGTTAAGCTAGTTTGGCCACCCGTGAGCTAGCTGGACCCAGGGTCTGACCCTGTATAAAGGAGTTCCAGATCTTACTGTAGAGGAGCCGTCGCTCAATGGTAGGTCATATACTTTACACGAAAAAGGCCCCCGGTTCAATCCCTGGCGTCTCTAGCTCTCTACTGGAAGGCCGAGTTCATATCCTGGAGAGCTCCTGCCAGTTCCCAGGGGCTACACTGACCTAGACGGGCCAGTGGATTGACCTGGTCCAAGGTTGCACCATGGTGTCCTTCCGTTCTACTTCTCATCCAAATCAGATGAACACAGGTGATGGTGCAGTACGAATTATGCTTCATAAAGTGGGAAGACCTTGTTCTTCCCCAAGCACTTCCCAAACTGCCACGGAGGGGAGTGTTGGAGCGTCGACTGTGTTTGTCTGTTTTGTGTGATGAGACCAACTTAACACAGATTATGATGCACATCCCGTTTAAACACAAAGCCCTCGTCTTCCGTTCTGTTGATGGTGCGCTAACAACATTCGTGCAGGCCTATGCAACGGGTCTCCCCAGAGGCATTGCCGCCCAAAGAGAGGCATGGGGCTGTCTGAAAGAAGTCGCGGGCCCAAGACTCAGTGGCCACAACCAATGCTGAACAAACGTAGGTCAGACTTAACACGTTGGCAGACTTTGAGGGCCTTTGAAACAGCAAAATCAAGCAACCAGAAACATGCCCCCCCACCTGTTTTTCATGTCCAAGACCTGACATTTGGCACAAAAGATGACTGAGATCCAATGTTCCCTTGAAGCTGAGTTAGTGCGAGTTAGCTCACGTTTTTTTAGCCTCCAGCTCACAGATTTTGGTCTTCATTCAGGAAGGGATGGCTCCAGAGCAAACTAATTTATGCAGTAGCTAAATCGCTCGCTCACCACTTTAATGCCGGAGGCTCACAAAGTAGAATTCTTGCTCACGAGACCCCACAGCTTAGAGGGAGCGTTGCTGAGATCTCTTTTTGCTTTTAAATCCAAAAACTGTGAAGGGTCGAGGGGAAAACAATGAACAGTTCTGAATATGGATCCATTTTCCCTTCAAAGACACCATGGGCTGCCCCTCATTCATGATCATTAATCACACAAGCCTAGTAAGGATACAACAATTCTCTAGTTTCAGTGTGTAGCTGTGTTGGTTGGTAGTAGAAAACCTAGATTTGAGACCCAGTAGAGCCACAAAGACCAACAAGATTTGGGGGTGTAGGCTTTCAAGGGTCAACGCCTGCTATCTGATGAAGGGAGCTTTGATTCTCAAAAGCTGACACCCCCAAAATCTCATCTCTGAAAAAAAACACAACACAACTATTACATGCAGCGTCCTCGTCTAAAAAGAACACCAGCCATTGCCCCAACTTTCTTTCCTTCTCCTCAGACCTTTACCCACAAGACTCACCGATCCCCGGGAACAGCTAGTACCAGCCCGGTTCAGAAGTTGCTTGGGGCTCTCTCCGTTGATCCCCACCAAGGTGATGGAGACCACGTCAAAGGTCCCGGTCAGGAGCCCTTGGCCGGTGGCCACGCAGACCTTGTAGATGATCGGTTCACTCGGTTTGCTGCAGAAGATCCCGGTTGGTTCCATCCTGCCCGCGTAGGGGCTCTCAGGAGATCGGGACAGATAGAGGCCGGAAAGGGTTGGAGAAAGATCTGGAGATCCTTCCCTCGCGTGGTGCACGGGTGAGACAAACATCTGTGTTAGGAACCGGCTCTTCTCCCTCTCGGATAATTACACCCCAGGTGCCTTCAAGCCACGAACGAGCTGTCAAGTCAAGACTCCGCCTACCCTACCTCGCTGCTGCCACCAGTTCCCTGCTGCCTCCCACGACACAGCCCATCGTTTATATAGGCACCTTCCTCTTCGCAAAGTTGAAAAGGCTGTGGGGAGAAAGATAACCTCCAGTCTCTCACCCGTGTCTCCATTGTGGGTGGCAACCCCACACCAGGATGGATATGCCTTAGC